>CM060942.1:344634628-345884628 GCA_030765085.1 Allium cepa | reverse complement strand
ATAGCAACATAATAACTATATATGCCAACATATCAAATGCAGTAAAAGCAATATATTCAACCATCAACCAACTATTATCCAACTAACATCCATAACCAATAAATATTCATTCATATTCTCATTAATATTCAATGAATTTGGTTTTCAATTTAATCACATTTGATTCATTAACAGTGGACGTTTTTACTAACATTCATTTTCAATTAGTTTATATTCACTAATTCATATTCAAGTTGGTTCACTTCCAAATCAAATTCAATTCTATTTGAGATTTACTTAACTTCCAATTGGATTTCAATTACTTTAGCTTTCAATTTCATTAACTCAATTGCATATGGTTTTTTATACAATCGACTAATTATCGCATAACAACCAATATATATTAATTACAACCAAATTCCTTCGCTTTCAATTGGTTTAATTAAATTGATTCTCATTCAATTATTCAACTTCCAATAACATTAGATTTTAATGAATTACACTTACATTCATTATTTCATATCAACTATTTACATTTAATTGATTAACATTCAATTCATTATTCAATTCAATTGCTAATTCGTTTAACAACTTAAAGTTGAATTTCATTTACATAACTTAAGTTCACATTTATCACTTAACTTTATTATTTTACTTTGATACCAAAATCAACTTCATTCAACATCTCTTGAGTTATATTCCATTTAAACATTATTTGGTTTTACTTAACTTAAATTCCAACTTATAAATCAAATTCAGATTCTCAATTCTAAAGTAAAATTTCCATTTAACTTTAAATTCATTTTTATTACAAGTCATATTCATAAATATATTCATATAGTTTCACTTCTTATATATATAAGTTTATTTCACAATTGTAAATCACATTAATTATAATTCAATTCTTATAATTCATTTTACTTATGCAATTATTCTTTAATTTAGATTATTCAAACAACTTTTAATTAACTTATATATATATATATATATATATATATATATATTCTTACATTTTCAACAACCAAACAATCAACTTATATACACTTTAATAATTCTGAAAAATTATTCCTTTATATATAAAATGTACTCAAGGTAAAATTATTTCATTTACCCAATTTAAAACAATATCGTGTCAAATTGTTCTGTACAAGTGTTTAGAGATCCCTATCAACAACGTTAATTACTCTTATTAACCAGAATCCATATACCACTCAACAAACCAATCGTCACAATATAAAACAATTTTGTATTCACTAACAAATACGCTCTCATAGCTATTATTACACTCAAACACATTCCAGAGCACTACTGACTCTATCTCTAATGTGGGTTATGGGCCCACCAAGCTTCCGCAGCGCCACTCTGATACCACGTTGTAAGGACCCGATTCTTCGACTTCCGAAAACCGATATCAATACGTTCACTGTATCAACTGTCGAGCACTCGAATGCCGGAAAACAATAAACCCCGAGTCGGTCATGTGACTGGTGTGAGAGCTAAAACAGTTTATTTTATCTTCAAAAACAAAATAGAGGAATATTTTTAAAGTCAATTCGCAATGCTTTTAAAAATGGGACTACCATAAGGCCTCGCGCACACACACACAATGCAAACGCAGAATCGGAGGAGATTTCTCCTTATGATAGTCAAAGATGCTTGATACGCATTAAAAAGAAACATTTGATATTATTGCTAGTGCATAGTGTAGGAAAAATCATTTCGAAAGTTAAGTTATAAATCTTAGCCAACATACGACCATTATCGTATGCCTATTATAGCTACCATCCAAACAGTGGGGCGCCACCATAAGTGAATGATAGGTTCTACAACTAAAACCGTACAAGATCGTATTGTTTCTTTGGATTTCCAACAAATGGTCAGGCCAAGGAACTTCCCATCGCCACATGGAAACGCCTCTGGAATGACGTCCGGAGAACCAAACCGGATCTTTGCTAACACAAGGCCGGGTTACCCCTAACTAGGTAACTACTGACACGAATATGCCATCCCCGATCGTAACCGATCTACATCCGAGGATCCTCGATTTCCAACAACCACAAAGTAATTAGTTAGCAGCAACAACATAGGTTAAGTATCTGGGCTCCATACTATGATACCACCTCTATCTAGAAGGAATGACATACACTAAAGGGCGCTACCCGTAATAACCTTGCTGCATCCTTCCTGTTTTGACCATTTCCGGGGTGTGAGGTCTGACGAAGTCTCGTCCACAAAGCTACGCTTTGGTACAAAGCCATGCTTTGGGTCAACAAATGATCAAAGTAATGATCACAAAGATAAATGATCAAACAAATGATCACATCACAAATGATCAAACAATGATCATTTCACAGCAACACTCAACATGTCACATTACCAAATTGGGAATATATCGCTGGTAACCATCAACTAATAACCTCTAAGCTCTTACGTCTCAAAGAAGTGTGTTAAGCTAAGAGAATAAATTCTCCTCCACCAACAGAAATATATTTGAAAGAAATCAACTTTATATCTCAATTTGTAATGTCAGACATACTATCCATACAAGTCTGCTCCGGAATCGAACAGAGCCGAAGGCACTTACAAAGAAGTCCTTGCAATCCGGACATTCACTAATCACGTTCGAACTTCCCATCACATATGGAATTTCTATACCGGGGCCATTCGATGCAGAAACATTCGACGGTAATCCTTCCGTTTTCAAAAATATCCGGTCTTCAACACTGGTCTTCAAAATGCAATTCATAACGACGAATCACATATTCGGAATGGGTTATACGACCCCAAGGTCCTTTCCCGGCTAACCCGAATAGTGAGCGCTTATTCTAAAATAAGTGTGGCATTCAAATTCAAACAAATCACAACAAATACCTATTTAAAGGTAAATATTGATAGTCGGTTATTGAACTATCAATGGATATGCACAACATCACCAGATTCCAAATAATTTTCCAAATTATTTATTTTCCAAAAATATCTTTACAAGATATATATATAAAATTTTCACACTTCAACCATTTGAAAACAAATTTCAAATCATTTTCCTTACGCGGAAATACTTTCATTTCAACATGGTTCATTTAAACCAATTAAATAAATCCTTAACGATTTACTTTATATTTACGTTCAAAATCCATAAATTAATTCCCACACTTCAAAAATAAATCAACGTTTATTTTTTTAAACAAATTCCCCTTTTCATTTATAAATTCCATAGTGAATTTACATTCCAAAATATTTACGAATACACGATTTCAATTATTCATTTTCAATTTATCTTCAAAAAGATAAATTCTCAAAACGTTTCATTTCACATTGGAAAAACATTTCCATACTTTAATAAGTAATTCACGAATCTATTTATTTTCAACATTTGGAAAATACTCAATATACTTAAATCGAAATTAAGCATATATTTCATTCTTTAAAGAAATCATTCTCTTAAACATATTTATTTGGGCCAAAAACGAATGTTGCGTAAAACATCGTTACGACAATCCAAAATCACTAGTATAGGGATTCGAAATTAAAATAGATATATAAATCCCAATACTGTACAAAACATTTCCTTTCGGAAATCATTTACTATAACAACAGTGTTATAGTCCACCATTTCCTTCTATTTCTCGAAAACGTCTATTTCAACAATGAATGTTGAAATCTATGGTTTCGAATCTCAACACATTTTAAAAACATCGTTAGATCGTTTTAATTCTATTTAAAACATCACATCCAAAATAATTTCTTTAACATATTATTCACTATTCAAAAACGTGAATATACTTCGTTAATCAATTTCATCATTTCTATACATTTTATTTTAAAGGATTATTCACTGTCTAAAACGTGAATATAAATCCATTAATAAGTTACAACAATTTACTTATCAAAATAGGTCGTTTGCGGATTTATAAAACAATGTTTATAAATTCCATTTCTATTTATTTTATAATAACTTCCTTTTATAAATCTCCTTTATTGACCTATTTCAATTTATAAGTCAATTATGTACCAAAAGTTCATATTATAAGTTAAATACTTATAATTTATTTGTTTACAAAATCATTCTTTTAAACTTCCCAAATTATAAATCTTATAACTTATAAGATTCATTTATTTACCCCAAAATTATTCTTTTAATAACTTTGCAAATTTTATACACCTACTGCTTATAAAATTCCACTTATAACTTCACCGTTTATAATTCTATAAATTTCATTCATTTATGAAATTCATTTACACTTCATCCTAACACTTATAAAAACTCGTTTTATAATTCAAATATTTTTAATTTGTAAATATCAATTTATAAATCCTTTATATAAATCCATTTATATTATTATTTTAAAAACATCTTTAAAATCCTTTATAATTTCACCATTTTCTTTGATTTATAAAATAATCAAATTTCATAAATCCTATATTTAAACTTTTTATAATAAATTCAAAAATCCCAATTGAAACTATTTTATAAAATCATTAACCCCATATTTTCAAAAAATCAACTTTTAACTATATTTCTCAAAAATCATAATTTTTATAACATTAAAATTATAACGTTTATTTATTTAAAATGAATCAATTCCAACAATATTTTATAAAACGTATACTTTCAAAAAATCTCTTTAAAAATCCTTTTAAAATTCCAAAATTGGCCCAATGATGCTGCACACCAAATAGTCAATCACGACAACAACGACATCATATATCGATATGATAATCAACGAATATCAAAATATCCATAATCAAATAAATACTGTTGAGGAATCCAGTTGGATCCCTCCAACCTGTTTCCCTGCATCAAAAGATGTTAGCACAATACCAATTCCGTTCCAGTACGGAATTATTGCGGTATATGGGATTTAAAACATTATCCGCTTAATGGACGGCGCAATAGGGTCTCATCTGCGATATAATGCCGGAAATCAACTCCAAGTACATAAAAAATACCAATTTCACCGTACTGTGAAATATTCGCGGTATATGTTTTTAATAAATAACATCCGCTTACTAACGGCGTATAATGTCTATTCTAACAATCGATAGATAACAATCATCATTCAAACATACAATCAAGAATTTTAAATATAACTATTTAAAATTAAAATCGAAACCGAATCGATTGAGTGAGAAGTTCTCACCTTGATTTCCATTTCGTTTTCAGTTTTTATTTCGAATAAAATTAAACGGACGTTTAATTTTACCCGAAATTTTTGCTAGCTCCAAACGACTCCAATCAAATTCCATAGCGTATTGCTCGTCCATACGAACCCAACGCAACTGGTTTCGCGCATTTTCGACCTCGTATGAAAAAGTTATGAATTTTAGAAGTTTGTACAAATTTTTATACATCAATTAACATTTTATATTTTATAATTAAACCCTCACACTCATCACGGCCGCTGGATCCAAGCCCCTACAAATCGTGGCTGTCCACTTCCTTCTTCCCCAACCCAGTGAAAAACGCGTACAACCTTACCCATAGTCGCCGTCATCTCACCAATTATCGCCACCCATTCATCGACTTTGAAGACGATCAGACTTCGCCACCTCGAAGCTCGCAACGCGCCACTCCAACACCCCAAGACCGGTCAAACTCAGCCATCTCCTTCTGCATGTGAAATGAGAACACACGGCCATGAACTTGAGTACTTTCTGGTCGATCCACCGCGTGAAACTCCATCTCCACCGTCACATGTGACGATCTCGCAATGCTCTCCAACTTTCCTGTTGAGGCCAAGGTCTGATTGTGGATGGATGAGGAGATAAATGAGGGGGAAGTTGATTAAATTTCGGCCATTTATTATTTTGGAGGCGGCGGCTGGTTGACTGGAAACCCTAATATATTTTCCTTTGCAAAAAAAATGAGAACAAGGGGCTTTTATAGAAAAAATACGCGACACTATTCATCCCGGATTTTCCGAACTCCAAACAAAGCGTGCCGGTTGGCGTTCCTAAGGTTTACCCCACGTTCCGAACACAATGGAACGTGTTTCGGGAGCTAATTCGATCATCTGTGCGAGTTATGGCAATAAACGTTCAATTTAAATTTAAATCGGTCAATCAAATTTCTAGGCGTTTTGGCTTGCTCCGGACAAACGGTAAATCCGATTGACATGAAATTTGAAACCATACAATAATATCACATTACGGATCCGTCGAAACTGGTTTCGTCAAAATTCGAGACTGTTTGAAAAATGGCTATTTTAACTCGCCAAATTAATATTAAAACAATTTCGATGCGTTTGGAGCTGCCACGATCAAACGAAAATTTCGATTGACACGAAAATTGAAATCCGATAATAACAAACTATTACGGATCCAATGGAACTAGTTTCGTCCAATTCTGAGACTGTTCGAAAATTGACTAATTTCACTAGTCGATTAAATATTAAAATATTCAATTTTCACAAATTAACTTTAAATTCGATTTTAAAAGCTCTAAAATATCGTTCTAAAATATGATAAAATAAAATTTTACAAATCAATTTCAATCATATTTAACCCAATTTTCAATTATTTCTGTATTTTCAACTATTAAATTATCGATTTAATTATTCAAGTAAATCTAATTATTCGCAATAAAATTTATTCGACTTTTAAATTTCACTTATTAATATTTAAAATCAATTAAATATACCAATTTTAATTGATAGAAATTCTGGGTCGTTACAATCTTCCCCCTTAAAAGAATTTCGTCCTCGAAATTACCAAGTAAGAAAAATTACAGAACCTATTAACTTTCCCAAAATCCATAGTTAAACTTCTTGCAATATCTTTACTAAGTTTTCAAATCATACTTAGTGATTCTTTTCAAAAACAACTACTATTGTTTAACTTTCAATTCCAAATCAAAGTTATAGTTTTCAAAATTTTCTAATTTTTCTCAAATTTTTCTAACACCTTAAATTTTCGGAAAAGTTCGCCATAGTCTCCTTTGCGCGGCTCGATCCGGAAAAAAATGACAGTACATATATCACTAATATACATCTCATCAAGTGACGAGGCATCCCACAGGGAAAAAAGTGTAAAAGTACGATATCTAATCCGAGATATGTACCTTATATTTTATTAGCGAGCATATACGGCTAATATAGTGCGAAAGCGAGCTCCAAATGCGAAGCAAACACGATCCGCACCTACTAAACACTCAACAACAGATGAGAAACATGCATATAGACAATAGTATCGATATACATCATATAGCAACATAATAACTATATATGCCAACATAGCAAATGCAGTAAAAGCAATATATTCAACCACCAACCAACTATCATCCAACTAACATCCATAACCAATAAATATTCATTCATATTTTCATTAATATTCAATGAATTAGGTTTTCAATTTAATCACATTTGATTCATTAACAGTGGATGTTTTTACTAACATTCATTTTCAATTAGTTTATATTCACTAATTCATATTCAAGTTTGTTCACTTCCAAATCAAATTCAATTCTATTTGAGATTCACTTAACTTCCAATTGGATTTCAATTACTTTAGCTTTCAATTTCATTAACTCAATTGCATATGGGTTTTTATACAATCTACTAATTATCACATAACAACCAATATATATTAATTACAACCAAATTCCTTTTGCTTTCAATTGGTTTAATTAAATTGATTCTCATTCAATTATTCAACTTCCAATAACATTAAATTTTAATGAATTACACTTACATTCATTATTTCATATCAACTATTTACATTTAATTGATTAACATTCAATTCATTAATCAATTCAATTGCTAATTCGTTTAACAACTTAAAGTTGAATTTCATTTACATAACTTAAGTTCACATTTATCACTTAACTTTATTATTTTACTTTGATACCAAAATCAACTTCATTCAACATCTCTTGAGTTATATTCCATTTAAACATTATTTGGTTTTACTTAACTTAAATTCCAACTTATAAATCAAATTCAGATTCTCAATTCTAAAGTAAAATTTCCATTTAACTTTAAATTCATTTTTATTACAAGTCATATTCATAAATATATTCATATAGTTTCACTTCTTATATATATAAGTTTATTTCACAATTGTAAATCACATTAATTATAATTCAATTCTTATAATTCATTTTACTTATGCAATTATTCTTTAATTTAGATTATTCAAACAACTTTTAATTAACTTATATATATATTCTTACATTTTCAACAACCAAACAATCAACTTATATACACTTCAATAATTCTGAAAAATTATTCCTTTATATATAAAATATACTCAAGGTAAAATTATTTCATTTACCCAATTTAAAACAATATCGTGTCAAATTGTTCTGTACAAGTGTTTAGAGATCCCTATCAACAACGTTAATTACTCGTATTAACCAGAATCCGCATACCACTCAACAAACCAATCATCACAATGTAAAACAATTTTATATTCACTAACAAATACGCTCTCATAGCTATTATTACACTCAAACTCATTCTAGAGCACTACTGACTCTATCTCTAATGTGGGTTATGGGCCCACCACGCTTCTGCTGCGCCACTCTGATACCACGTTGTAAGGACCCGATTCTTCGACTTTCGAAAACCGACATCAATACGTTCACTGTATCAACTGCCGAGCACTCGAATGCTGGAAAACCGAACACTTAGGGTTTTAAGAAAAAGAAAGAGGTAGAAGAAATAGAGAAAAGATAGAACAGAACAGAAAGAAAACAACAGAACAATATCAGAATCTCACAATCGCAACAGAACAACATATAATAATTATATGAATAATCTTTAAACAAAAGATTTATATCAGTCATTACATCACATGACATTACATTACATCATATCATCAGAGTGTACAACAATCAAACAACAACAAACAGCGGAAAAAGAAATACTATATACTAGTGAATACGCCATGCCATACATCTTGCCTCCAGCAACTCCTGAATTCCAGAATATCCTGATAATCCTGACTCTAGACTGCCCGTGTGGATTTTGGTGGGCACCCAGAGTTTAGGAAGGAAAACAATAAACTCCGAGTCAGTCATATGACTGGTGCGAGAGCTAAAACAGTTTATTTTATCTTCAAAAACAAAATAGAAGCACATTTTTAAAGTCAATTCGCAATGCTTTTAAAAATGAGACTACCATAAGGCCTCCCGCACACACACAATGCAAACGCAGAATCAGAGGAGATTTCTCCTTATGATAGTCAAAGATGCTTGATACGCATTAAAAAGAAACATTTGATATTATTACTAGTGCAAAGTGTAGAAAAAATCATTTCGAAAGTAAAGTTATAAATCTTAGCCAACATACGACCATTATCGTATGCCTACTATAGCTACCATCCAAACAGTGGGGCGCCACCATAAGTGAATGATAGGTTCTACAACTAAAACCGTACAAGATCGTATTGTTTCTTTGGATTTCCAACAAATGGTTAGGCCAAGGAACTTCCCATCGCCACAAGGAAACGCCTCTGGAATGACGTCCCGAGAACCCAACCGGATCTCTGCCAACACAAGGCTGGGTTACCCCTAACAGGGTAACTATAGAAACGAATATGCCATCCCCCGATCGTAACCGATCTACATCCGAGGATCCTCGATTTCCAACAACCACAAAGTAACAAGCTTGCAACAACAACATTGGTTAAGTATCTGGGCTCCATACCATGATACCACCTCTATCCAGAAGGAATGACATACACTAAAAGGCGTTACCCCTAATAACCTTGCTGCATCCTTCCTGTTTTGACCATTTCCGGGGTGTGAGGTCCGACGAAGCCTCCTCCACAAAACCACGCTTTGGTACAAAGCCATGCTTTGGGTCAACAAATGGTCAAAGTAATGATCACAGAGATAAATGATCAAACAAATGATCACATCACTAATGATCAAACAATGATCATTTCACAGCAACACTCAGCATGTCACATTACCAAATTGGAAATATATCGCTGATAACCATCAACTACATAACCTCTGAGCTCGTACGTCTCAGAGAAGGGTGTTAAGCTAAGAGAATAAATTCTCTGCCACCAACAGAAATATATTTTAAAGAAATCAGCTTTATATCTCAATTTGTAACGTCCGACATACTATCCATACAAGTCTGTTCCGGGATCGAACAGAACCGAAGGCACTTACAAAGAAGTCCTTGCAATCCGGACATTCACTAATCACGTTCGGACTTCCCATCACATATGGAATTTCTATACCGGGGCCATTCGGTGCAGAAACATTCGACGGTAATCCTTCCGTTTTCAAAAATATGCGGTCTTCAACACCGGTCTTCAAATGCAATTCATAACGACGTATCACATATTCGGAATGGGTTATACGACCCCAAGGTCCTTTCCCGACTAACCCGAATAGTGGGCGCTTATTCAAAAATAAGTGTGGCATTCAAATTCAAACAAATCACAACAAATACCTATTTAAAGGTAAATATTGATAGTCGGTTATTGAACTATCAATGGATATGCACAACATCACCAGATTCCAAATAATTTTCCAAATTATTTATTTTTCAAAAATATCTTTACAAGATATATATAAAATTTTCACACTTCAACCATTTGAAAACAAATTTCGAATCATTTTCCTTACGCGGAAATACTTTCATTTCAACATGGTTCATTTAAACCAATTAATAAATCCTTAACGATTTACTTTATATTTACGTTCAAAATCCGTAAATTAATTCCCACACTTCAAAAATAAATCAACGTTTATTTTTTAAAACAAATTCCCCTTTTCATTTATAAATTCCATAGTGAATTTACATTCCAAAATATTTATGAATACACGATTTCAATTATTCATTTTCAATTTATCTTCAAAAAGATAAATTCTCAAAACGTTTCACTTCACATTGGAAAAACATTTCCATACTTATTTATTAATAAGTAAATTCACAAATCTATTTATTTTCAACATTTGGAAAATGTTCAATATACTTAAATCGAAATTAAGCATATATTTCATTCTTTAAGGAAATCATTCTCTTAAACATATTATTTGGGCCAAAAACGAATGTTGCGTAAAACATCGTTACGACAACCCAAAATCACTAGTATAGGGATTCAAAATTAAAATAGATATATAAATCCCAATACTATACAAAACATTTCCTTTCGGAAATCATTTACTATAACAACAGTGTTATAGTCCACCATTTCCTTCTATTTCTCGAAAACGTCTATTTCAACAACGAATGTTGAAATCTATGGTTTCGAATCTCAACACATTTTAAAAACATCGTTAGATCGTTTTAGTTCTATTAAAAACATCACATCCAAAATAATTTCTTTAACATATTATTCACTATTCAAAAACATCACATCCAAAACAATTTCTTTAACAATTTCTTTAACAATTTCTTTAACATCACATCCACCATTTCTATTTACTTTATAACAACTTCCTTTTATATATCTCCTTTATTAACCTATTTCAATTTATAAGTCAATTATGTACCAAAAGTTCATATTATAAGTTAAATACTTATAATTTATTTGTTTACAAAATCATTCTTTTAAACTTCCCAAATTATAAATCTTATAACTTAGAAGATTCATTTATTTACCCCAAAATTATTCTTTTAATAACTTTCCAAATTTTATAAACCTACTGCTTATAAAATTCCATTTATAACTTTACCGTTTATAATTCTATAAATTTCATTCATTTATAAAATTCATTTACACTTCATCCTAACACTTATAAAAACTCGTTTTATAATTCAAATATTTTTAATTTATAGATATCAATTTATAAATCCTTTATATAAATCCATTTATATTATTATTTTAAAAACATCTTTAAACTCCTTTATAATTTCACCATTTTCTTTGATTTATAAAATAATCAAATTTCATAAATCCTATATTTAAATTTTTTATAATAAATTCAAAAATCCCAATTGAAACTATTTTATAAAATCATTAACCCCATATTTTCAAAAAATCAACTTTTAACTATATTTCTCAAAAATCATAATTTTTATAACATTAAAATTATAACGTTTATTTATTTAAAATGAATCAATTCCAAAAATATTTTATAAAACGTATACTTTCAAAAATCTCTTTATAAATCCTTTTAAAATTCCAAAATTGGCCCAACGATGCTACACACCAAATAGTCAATCACGACAACAACGACATCAAATATCGATATGGTAATCAACGAATATCAAAATATCCATAATCAAATAAATACTGTTGAGGAATCCAGTTGGATCCCTCCAACCTTTTTCCTTGCATCCGAAGATGTTAGCACAATACCAATTCCGTTCTAGTACGGAATTATTGCGGTATATGGGATTTAAAATATTATCCGCTTAATAGATGGTGCAATAGAGTCTCATCCGCTATATAATGCGGGAAATCAACTCCAAGTACATAAATAATACCAATTTCATTGTACTGTGAAATATTCGCGGTATATGTTTTAATAAATAACATCCGCTTACTAACGGCGTATAATGTCTATTCTAACAATCAATAGATAACAATCATCATTCAAACATATAATCAAGAATTTTAAATATAACTATTTAAAATTAAAATCGAAACCGATTCGATTGAGTGAGAAGTTCTCACCTTGATTTCAATTTCGTTTTCAGCTTTTATTTCGATACCCGAAATTTTCGCTAGCTCCAAATGACTCCAATCTAATTCCTTAGCGTAGTGCTCGTCCATACGAACCCAACGCAACTGGTTTCGCGTGTTTTCGACCTCGTATGAAAAAGTTATGAATTTTAGAAGTTTATACAAATTTTTATATATCAATTAACATTTTATATTTTATAATTAAACCCTCACACTCATCACGGCCGCTGGATCCAAGCCCTTGCAAATCGTGGCCATCCACTTCCTTCTTCCCCAACCCAGTGAAAAACGCGTACAACTCTACCCATAGCCGCCGTCATCTCACCAATTATCGCCACCCATTCATCGACTTTGAAGACGATCAGACTTCGCCACCTCGAAGCTCGCAACGCGCCGCTCCAACACCCCAAGACCGATCAAACTAGGCCATCTCCTTCTGCATGTGAAAGAGAACACACGGCCACGAACTTGGGTGCTCTCTGGTCGATTCACCGCGTGAAACTCCATCTCCACCGTCAGATGTGACGATCTCGCAATGCTCTCCAACTTTCCTGTTGAGGCCGAGGTCTGATTGTGGATGGATGAGGAGAAAAATGAGGGTGAAGTTGATTAAATTTCGGCCATTTATTATTTTGGAGGCGGCGGCTGGTTGAGGGGAAACCCTAATATATTTTCCTTTGGAAAAAAATGAGAACAAGGGGCTTTTATAGAAAAAATACGCGACACTATTCATCCCGGATTTTCCGAACTCCAAACGAAGCGTGCCGGTTGGCGTTCCTTAGGTTTACCCCGCGTTCCGAACACAATGGAACGTGTTTCGGGAGCTAATTCGATCATCTGTGCGAGTTATGGCAATAAACGTTTGATTTAAATTTAAATCGATAAATCAAATTTCTAGGCGTTTTGGCTTGCCCCGGACAAACGGTAAATCGATTGACATGAAATTTGAAACCAAACAATAATATCACATTACGGATCCGATGAAAGTGGTTTCGTCGAAATCCGAGACTGTATGAAAAATGGCTATTTTAAATCGCCAAATTAATATTAAAACAATTTCGATGCGTTTCGAGCTGCCACGATCAAACGAAAACTCCGATTGGCACGTAAATTGAAATCCGATAATAACAAACTATTACGGATCCAATGGAACTAGTTTCGTCCAATTCTGAGACTGTTCGGAAATTGACTAATTGCACTAGTCGATTAAATATTAAAATATTCAATTTTCACAAATTAACTTTAAATTCGATTTCAAAAGTTCTAAAATATCGTTCTAACTCCAATATGATAAAAAAAATTTTACAAATCAATTTCAATCATATTTAACCCAATTTCCATTATTTTTGTATTTTCAACTATTAAATTATCGATTTAATTATTCAATTAAATCTAATTATTCGCAATAAAATTTATTCGACTTATAAATTTCACTTATTAATATTTAAAATCAATTAAATATAAAAAAATAATTGAAAGAAACTCGGGGTCGTTACACAAATTCATACTTTTGAATTGATTACCTGAAATAATGGCTTTATTTTTGATTGTTACATCAAGAATTTGAATTAAATTAGGGGATTTAGGTTTTTGATTATGAAGAGGAGTTGGGTTTCTTCCTTTCGCTTTTACAGTAAAATGAGTTATGTACATATAGGAAGAAGAAAGCTTCATTTCATATTTCTGGTTTAGTCTAAATGGGCTTGGACCCAAAGTTATTTAATTAATTAGCATATGAGAAATTAATTAGCACTAAACAAGCATAAACACTATATAATTAAAGTAAACAACTCATTTTCTACAAGTTTTCTCAACAAATAATTCATGTAAATCCACTTACATGTTGAATAAAATATTGTACGACATATAAACAGATAAATTTTAGTTTTAAAAATATTTTTATTATTAAAAACTCTTAATTTACACAAATAACCAATTTTAGAAAACAAATGCTTAAATCGCCATTTTTAGCTCCAATAATTTCATAAAAATTATTTTCTTGCATATAAAAATGTTATAAATCATCCTAACATTATTTTTATAATTAAAACTTATTTTTGAACCAAATTCCATCTTTTTATTTGTATTATTATCCATACTAAATTCAAACGTTTAATAAAAATTAACAAAATTCAACGTTTGGCAATAATTTCCAAAATTATTGCATTTCATCAAATTAAATCCATATAATGTTCATTTTTATTACAAACTAAGATAATAAAGTTATTAAAACTTTATTTCAACATTTTATATTTATTTACAACAAATAATGTTGATTTAAATTATTTTATCTTTACTTACTTCAAATAATCCCCAAATAAACATATTTCCATGATTCACAATTTATTGCCAACCAAACTATCTTTATTTTATTTATTCCAAATCCATTGTTTATTTGAAATAAACAATTTTAACAAATTTTTATCTCTCCAATTTGTTTTTAATTCACAATATCAAATTATAACTACCGTTATAATTTAATATTTACAGGTAATCGCCAAAACCATGGTTGTTACAGTTTACCAATTTATCGGTATAGAATTTAACATTTTACCAACATAACGATAAAGTATCGGTAGTCATTTTTGACTTACCGATACCATCGGTGCAATAATTATTTTCTCGTATTAGTAACGGTTACCATTACCATAACAACCCTAAAAATTAGGACAGTGCTATTGAATATATGACATGATAATATAGATTTAGGTTAGTAAATAGGAATGACTCTTGCAATAACTAAATTTTGAGATGCAATTATTAATATAAACTACAAAATCAATGCCTTGAGAGAAATAACATCAACCATACATGTCAGATAAGTTTTAGGGTTTACCAAATGCACTCATAAATGTCAGATAAGTTATTTGAGCAACCATGCAACAACTTAAGATATGACATAGTTTTAGCAAATAGCGAGATGATGAAGTTAGAGATGATAGTTCTATATCACAAATCCTACTTTCCAACAAGTGGTTGAAATAACACAGAAGTTAACAATGTAATTGTAGTATGAGATGAACAATCTAGACTATGTAACATTTTTAAAAAGTTTGGAGTTATGATCTGACTCCACTTTAGTGTCAAGAAATATTATTATTAAAAAATAAAAAATAAGAATGAAAAAAGAAAGAAAATTGACTCATACGGAAAAAAAACTCTAATACTAATTGATTTGATTATAAGATGGTTGTTGTCAATGATTAAAGTAAAGCATTGACCTTATAAACTCAGTGACATATTAATCAAGCACTCTGGCCCAAAGTCTAAGAAAGAAGTTTAGCTTAAAGAATTTTGTAATAGAAGCTTCAGGTTCATTTATAGGTACATTTGACTAGTGATAGAATCATATCAAAACAGAAAGTTAAGTTAGCCTAGCATACGCGCATAAACCCGTGTTACATACACGCAACATACATATAAATAAATACATGCAAGTGTGTGTATGTATGTGTATATTTAGCAAAATTCGATAATATCGTTAAAATATATCATTACACCTGCACTTAGATAATGTTTAGTAGACTGATTAAATCAATAAATCAATTGTCATGACATTTATATGGCACAATATTTAATTATGAAGATTACTTATGTAGAAACATTAATAATATAAAATAATTTCATGAATGTAATGAACAAAATTATAGTACAAACGAGTTTCTAGATTACTTAGCGTGTCGATATTATGAATGAGAAATGATTGAATTCCATTTTATAACAACCTCTAACATCCTCTAGATTTGGGCAATTCCATAATTCAATAGATGAATAGTGCAGATATTTAATACTCTCATCGTTTATTACTATTTTCTCTATTAGATCATCACTTATTAGGATCATTGGCTAAAATATAAGGATTGAAGCATTATACTGAGAAATGGTATGAACATAGTTTCGAATTTATTCTGAAATTACCTTGGTCTATTTAAATATGTACTAGAAGCACGAGTATATTCATTAAGATCTACATCTTTAAATCCTTCATTCCACCCTTAAAAACATATATTCTAAACAACTCATTCTGCAAATTTTGGACATAAAAAAAGGATTAAGGGAGATTATGATGGAATGAATAAAAGAGGAGAACCTACACACAAACTCCATAGTAGTTTGCCATATGTAAAAAATGAGTAAACATCATTTTATATATTTATCAACTCTAATTTGGGTGATGATAAATTCATGGGTTTGTTTGTTTATTCCTTGACACATCTTACAATGACCCAGCATATTTTCCATCTTAATCTAATGATAAATTATATAACTTATCAAAATCCTCAATTTACAATGGACATAGGTCTAAGATGCCAAAGTAGTATAATTTTTGTGTCATTATTCTATTACATTCTCATATTATTTTTGCATCACTCCAAGATTGAAGAAAAAATCCATCATCATATTACAACGAAGGTCAACCAAACGAACTTTGACCAAAAGCAACATAAAATGGTGGGAAGGAAAGATAAAAATGTGACCACAACGGGTGACGACGACACCAAAACTTATACGTCATAGTAACCTGTATTTTTACCACATGCATAATTTTACATGGATTTAATAATCAAAGAAGCGTAGCACCAATTAAATGCCTAAAACGTTGCGTGCGTACAAGATTAAGGTGGCGGGCCCATGGCCCACTACGATGGGAGGCTAACAACTATAGACTATAGTGCATTTTGGCAATTGCTACATAATTGTTGGGTAGGAAAATCAAATTCCACTAGATGGAAAAATGAAAATTTGGATGTTGGATCCAAGATCTAGAGGCTAGATCCCTCCATGCTAATCCCTTCACATCCTATCTCTTATTTTGTCCTTAGAAAAACATACGGTGTGGAGAAAAAGAGCTAAGACATGGATAAAGTGCATAACATGGAATAAAGAGCTAAGACAGGAATACAACACATGGAATGAAGATTTTTCAAACATTTAAAAAGATCATAACCAAAATCAAGAAGATATGAGATTGATAGCAACTAAAGAGGAAAGATGATCATCGACTGCAAGGATATCTAGATCTGGTAAATTGATGGGTAATCCTCACTCATACCCCTCTCACTCATGTTTTATGATGTCATTTTCGTATTATACTTAAAATTAAGCGTACTTAATACTATTTTGGGCAACTTATGATTTCATGATATTTGATTTGACAGAGATTATGAAATTTGGATTTAGTTGAGATTGATTATGTTTTAGTAAAAAAATTTGATTGGTGAAATTACTTGTTTGCTTGGTTTAATTAATAGATCAAGTATAATGTTACACCCAAAATTGGTTCAATGGAAGAGTGCATAAGAATGGTGTCATGAACGACAAAGGGTATCAAATATTAAGAGGCACAGGTGCTAAAGAGTTGCGCTATCAGGTACCAAAAACATAAAGTTATCATGATGAGGTTAAACTATCATAAGATGAAGCTATTGCATGTTGAGCAAAAGCTATCGCAAGTTGACAATGAAAGCTATCCTAAGATGAAGCTATCACATGTTAAAAATATCCCATCAAAAGTTGAAGCCAACGAAGGCTGACATAATAAATTCAACAAAGGTTGAAATAATAATGTCATCGATGTTTAAAGTGGCAAAGCTATTACATGTTGAGATTACAGAAGCTATCACATTTTGAGAAATACAACCGTCGTATGTTGAGAATAGTCATAGCATGCTGAGAAATAGAACCGTCGATGTTTTGAAATAGAGCTGTCGCATAATGAGAAATAGAACGACGTCGTCGCATACTAATAAATAGAGTCGTTGCATGTTGAGAAATGAAGCCATCGTCAACACAAATGAGTTATCGAAGATATAGGAAGAGATGCTATTAAATTAGAGAAAATTATTTAAAACAATGAAGACAATAAGGATGTTACAATAAGACATACTTATTTGGGCATATCGGCGATTTCCTCTCAAACAAATCAATTCAAGAATATGCAAGAGAAAGAGAAACGAGCGATATTCAACAAAATAATTGAGATAAATCAATTACATGAAAAGCTAGTGCATTATCTGAAGAAGGGTTTGTGTTTAGTAAATCTTTGAAGCATTCCTATACAAACGTCACATTTATTAATGTCACAACCAAGATAGTGATCCGTGTGAACTACTTAATCTTGAGATTATGACATATGCCACTATTAAGACCGTCCATCTTGCCAAGTCATCGATATGCGTCAACTTCAATCGACCAATACAAGCAAGCCACAATCCTCTCCAACCGCTATAAATAGGGACCCCCTCATGTTAAAAAGGGAACTTATCTCTTTCTCCTTCGTAGCACAAATCATTTAACATTTCTAATTTCACTTCGTAGCTTGAAGACTATTTGAATGGTCGATGAAGAAAAAGATGACTTGGACTTTTGGATGTAAGGACCTATAGAAATAGAAAATTTCTTATTGACCATATTTTTGACATTTTGAACTGAGAATAAGCAGAGGACATATTTTTTTATGGAGGAAGAGTATTGCATATGTATCGAATTTTTTACCATTTGCATATGAATGAAGTATGATGTGGATTTTAGATAATTTTAATTTTGACTATGGACATATTTCGAATTTTTATTGAATTGAATGATACATATTTTTAACGTTTTGATGTTGAACTAAAAATTGGTTTAAAATGTTTACGCTTTCACTGAGAATTTGAGCTTTGGAATTGGAAAATGACCACACTGACTTTGGTTTCAAAAAATTGAATTTTTTTAAAATAATTTTAGAAATAGAAAATATTTTTGTGAGTATACTGGTAAAAAAATTCAAATCCGACTATTTTAAATAATAAAACTTTCCTTTGTTTAAAAATCTTTTTAATTTTTAATTTTAAAATTGCTATTGCGTGTAATTTCTTGAACCTTTTGTAGTACTTGTTCCCTTGGCCTGTAGTGGCTATTTGATCCTCATCCTCATTATGCGATGGCATGTTCTCAATCTATGATGACGCGTGCATCGTTGATCCTCAACATGCAATGACTCTTCCACGGTTCAGCTTCAACGCGTGATAATTGCTTGTCAACTTACGATAAATCTATTCGATAACTGTCAACTTGCAATGACTTCCTACAATTGCATGGCTTTCATGTCAACTTGCAATAACAACCTCTGGTTAGCATATCATTCTCAACCTGAGATAATAAACTTCAATCTCTAATAGCATGTCATCCTCAGCTTGCAATAATAACCTCCAATTAGGATAACAACCTCCGATTATGGCTAGTCGACCTTCAAACTACCATAGCTGCAGTCAGTTCTCAAGCTTCGGCAAGCCACCGTAGACTGCGATTTGATTTTGATCGATAATTGCACAGATCAATGGTTTTTCATAAAAAAGAAAACTGAAGTTCGTTGATGGTAGATTTTACAATAATCACAATTTCAAGAAGACCGTGACAATGCATGCGTTGGAAAATTGCCATTATACATAGCAATCAACAACGAACTCGATCCCAAAGAGCCTGCTACTTATTGCCGCTGCAAGTTACTAGAAAAATAAGAACCCATTAGGGTTATGGTTAGAAAAATGGACGACGATTGATAGCTAAACTCACCACAACCACGGCCTTAGAAAATCGACGGCCACCTCTGTAACCACCCGGAATTTCGAACACTTCGTATTTGAATATCTAAATTATTTAAATATTTGTAGTTAGGCTGCAACGTGAATTAGATATAAACTAATAACCTTATTGACTGATTTTAATTAATGTCTAATGATAGGAAATTGAATTATGAATTTTGTTACAAAAATATGCACTTTGTAGAAATATTGAAAATGTGATCGGAAAACGTTTTGTTAGAAATCAATATTTTTGTTCAATGCAAGTTGTATAAATATTATCAAAACATTTTGTTAACATATAAACATAATAACTAGAACTAAACATCTCTATTTTAATAACAAAATATTAATTAAACTAATAATTAATTAGCAAAAGTAAAAGTGGACTAATGGACCCTTAAATTAAGGAAACACTTTTGCAAAGTAAGGTGTGTTTGTACTAAGGCATGGCTTGGAAAAGTGGAGGTATGGCTTTGTACTTTTGGAGTCCTTTTCCTTTATGGGTAAGAAAGGATATTTTTGGTCTTTTGGCTTCTCTTTTCAACTCATAAATACACACCTTTAGCTCTCTTCTTACCTCACAAATTTACAAACCAAAAGTTCCAAATCTTACACTCTTTTCATATCTTCTTCTCTCCAACTTTCTTAAACTCATATCAAACAAAATCTTTTCTCCACCAGACTTTTCCAAAGTTCTTATGTCATCTAGAAAACATACTTTAGCTTCTAAAAGTCAAAGGAATGATGAAGTTATGGGGAGAACCTCTCTTGGGCCGTGAGCTATAATGGTGGAAAGCTTTGGACGTGAGCTTTAGATGAGGAAGTATTTTGGTGCTTACTTGAATGTTGGTAGGAAGATGGTAGTATTTGGTTTAAATAAAAAACAATAACTTGACAATTTACTTGTTAAAAACGTGTTAATTTGCTTGCTGTTATTAATAACTAGTATAAATTGCACGATACGTGCATTTAATGGCTAAAGATATTTGTTTTTTTTTAAATTAATGGATGGATATGTTGTATAAGTGCAAAATCTTTGATGATCACAACGCTTTTATTTCAAATAGTTGTTGGGGGTGTTGGTCGGGTGAAATTCATTGATGGGTGATCGCGAAGAGGACGGTGGTAGAGATAGTTCACCGATATGTGATTCCATTGATAAAAGAGGGTATTTTTGGAATTTCAAAAGAACACTGTGGAAATTTTATTTATTGAATTCTCTTTATTAATAGTAGAGATATGTGCTATTCAATATTGTGGATGATGTGCATCATCCAAATTGAGATGAAGCAATGCGTTGACTTAGCAACAACCTGCGTTACAAAATTTGATCACCCGATTTTTGGTCCAGCGTTAAAACAAATCAGTGTATATTATAGCACCTAAAATTTCATTACAACTACTATTTAAGTAAAGATAGGTTATTATCTTATATGTAGATTTTAAGAAGAGAAGAATATCTATTGCAAAACTGGAAAATGAAGGAGCGGGTGGTTCAGAAACCTATACTAATTCATAGAAACATATTACGTTGCATTGCTAATTATCCGATGGCAACAGAAGCATATAATAATAACACAACAATATAATTAATTAATTAACTACAAATTATAATGGATACAGCCCGTTGTAGAAGACGTAGAAATCGCCGTCGGTGTTGAATTGATTTCGGTTAGTGGACGTTGACTGATGCAGTTGCAGTAGTGGAGGATTGCATCGATGTAGTTGAAGTAGTGGAGGATTAGGAAATAAGACTGACATTGTTTTGTGGGCTAGCAAGCGGATGGTAAAGCGGACGACATGTAAAGGGTAGATTGGAGATTTCAAAAACAACGGTTGATACTAGTTCATTGAATTATCATTATTAGTAGTAAAGATAATAGACTCTAACTAAGTAAAGTTATAAACCAGCATTTACGTGCTTTGAATAGCATGTTATTTTTTTAATTGTTGTGCCTTGGGAAGCCTTGATTTATATATGGTTGAATGATGTTGAATATGGAATTGTCCATACAACGATGGTCGATGTAAACGCACCTTGAATACCTTACCTTTAACTTGTGTAATTAGGTAATTTGTGATCATATCATGAAATAACTTGTAACGATCGCCTTTCGTACTACCTAAGATGACACTTAATACATCTTTGGTATTCGTGTGCCGATCATTTAGTCGTTCGAAAGACATGTCATTAGGGGTGAAAGAAGGAAAGATAGAACAAAAGAAAGCTAAAGAACATTGAATCTCACAACGTAATGGGACAATATATGTTATTTAACATAATATTTACTAGTCATTTCAAAAATGGTACATCAAACTCAATCCTACCTTGGACAATTATAATAGCCTGCCCCTACTTGCTGGTACATATACATATAATACAACTGAAACAAGGAAATAACTAGCTATCGGTGAAGCCACTTGCTCCTAGCTCCTCCAAAATGAATATGCGAAAAGACCTGAACTACTTGGCTGCCCATTCAAATTTGAGCACCCAAGAGTTTAGGAAAAAGGAAAATAAACTTTGGGTCAGACACGAGTCTAGTGTGAGTAAAACATATGTTTAACTTTACATAAATCCTTCGAGTAAGGGTATCTCGTAAGAGCACACCGCACATAAACACGATGGATTTTTATCTAATGATAACCAAAACACTTCTATCAAAGTTCTTGATATTATCATAATCTCTAAGGTTTAAGATACCTAATATTCAAGTGGTTGTGTTGCTTGTAAATGACAATAATAATATATGTAAAATCAGAAAGTACAAGCTTGTATTAGAGAAATGGATTTCCAACTAATGGCAAGGTAAAGGACTACCTTCTGAAATTCTGTGCACCTGTAGATAAAATGTACAGTGGGATCGAAAACTTTTCGACCCCTGCCGACATAGAACAAGCCTAACCCCTAACTCAGGTGGTACCAAATACGATTACCCCCGGTTGTGGTCAACAACCAAAATGGAATTCGAAGCATATGTAGAAATATCGACTCTAGATTGGGAATGATCATAACCTCATGGGTGCGACCGATATAGCCCTACTGCATCTTCCATATTTAGCCATTACCGAGGTGTGAGGCTTGAGAGGCTATGCTCTTAACACTTTAACAATCCTTCTGGAAATGCTAACACTACCCTACCGCCGGAAATGCAATGCTAGCATTCATCTGTACAAGTTCATTCTGGGTCTAAACAAAACCGAAGGCACTACTTCACTACATCTATTTTGGAATCACCCCTAGGATTAGTAGCAAGTATCCCTTGCATTTCAAGAGATCCATCTTCAATCATCATTAGGCTGTCTTCCACTCGAGCACATATTTTGGTTCGAAGTGGTTTTCAGATAATATATCTGATCCCAGTCATCTCGAACCAATAACCAATAGTTTACAGTTGACTCTGTAATGACCCGTAAATTAATCGCTTTGTTTTTGAATATTTAATTGATTTTTAAATATTTAAATAATAGATTTTAATAACCAAATAAACATATTTTAAATATTAATTAATGATATAAAATCATTTTTAAATTTTGTTCACAAATAAATTGTTCAAATAAAAATAGAAAATGTGACCAAAAAATGTTTTTCGAAATTTCAACTTTTCGGCTTCAGAAAGTCATCAAAAACATTTATGCACATTTTCTGTATCACTCACGTACACATGCACATGTCATATAGTGAGTTAAGGAAAGTATTATTAGCAGTAATAAACCATGAATAATTTAAATATAATCTTGATAAGTCACATTATGTTTAAAAATAAATAAAGAATAAAATAAGGAAGAAGTTCCTATGTGTAACCATACTCAACACCATACCCCTGCACACAATATGGTGCATGTCATGATCTAGCTTGTACCGTGGGCCACCTTGGCCGTGAGTTTGAGGAGGTGAGGGGGTGTGATGGAGCTTTGTGATTGGTGGAAGTAAGGCAAAGTTAAATTAGTAATTCCACGTATTTTCATTTTATAAATACCTCCACCCTAACTCCATTTCTCACTTTGTTATCTCATTACTCATTTTCCTAAGAAGCTCTTCATGTTCATGTCCACTTATGGCTTCTCTTCTTCATTCTTAGAAAAAATCACATCTTTCACTTTAAATCTCTTCTATAGTTCACAAAAAAAAACTCCATATATTCACATACAAACACTCCTGTACCAAAACCAAGGGCCATCTCCACCTCCTAACTCCAAGGCCAAGCCCACTATAGCCCAGGCCGAGCACAATTTTCCCTTGGCCGAGCCCAATTTGTCCCTTGGCCGAGCCATGTTGCACCCTACAAGTCCACAGTAGGTCTTATTTTGAAGTTAAGGCAAGTTGGTAAGAGCTTAAGCAACTTCGGTAAAAGTCAGTAATCGTTTTGGTTAGTAAATCTTCCACCTTCGAACCATAAAATTTAAACTATATTCATTCCCATACTTAAAGCTAGTGAATTCTCATTATACGATTGTAATGATGTTTGGTTGATGGTTTGGTTTGTTGCTTGAATGATAGTCGCATTTGAATGTTAGTAAGGGAATTATTAGTTATATGGAAATATTATAGTCAAACTAATGCCATTGTTATTAAATGCTTGATATATGTTATATTATTATAAATCGTCATATATTTATGCTCATATCTTTGTTAAGTGATGTGTGGTTGTGTTGCAAATGTCATATGCTCGAATATCGAACTGCTAATATAGCGATAGTCGTTATATCGGCACTTTCGGAAAATCACCTTTTGTCTAAACTATTTGGTTGCATTATTGTACTTTGAATTATTTTACAAGTTAAGAAAGCTTTTTTATTAATGATGGTTTCAAATATCATTAACTATTTTAATACTGACTAATTAATTTAATTAATTATTTAATTAATAAGGATTAAAGTTAACTTTTTAATGATGTGTTTTAAATTTAACTAATTACTTAGTTAATGATGTTTTAATTTTAATTACTCATTTTATTTAATGATGTTTAAGACTAATTAATTTTTGGATAATGATGGACTAAGGTTAATTAATTTATTAATTAATGATATTTTAAAATTAATTAACCCATTTTAATTAATGACTTCTAAAAGTTAACAAATCTGTTTAACCTTAAATAAATATGTTATTAAATAAATTTTAAATTAGTAAACCACTTTTAAATAATGATCTTAGTTATTACTTAATTTATTTAATTAATTATATTATTAATTCATTGAATTAAGGTTGTTTTAAAGGAGATTTACCCTTTTTAATTAAAGGTTATTGAACTAAATTAATTAACTAGTTAACAAAGTTTTAAGGTTAATTAATCTATGTAATTAGGATGTTTTTAAATTGTTAAATCCTATTTATAATTGTGTTTCAGAGTTAGTAAAGTCTTTAACAAAGTGTTTTAAAAGTTAATACTTGTAATGTGAAGCCTAGTACGAATTCAGGTTTTTAAAAGAAAAGTTTGAATTGTTTATGGAAATGAATCAATTTCCATAAAGCGATTCACTTATATGGAAATGATTTATTAGTTAGCAGTAAACACCAAAGAAGTAGACTTGTTGTTATTTCGTAATATAAGAATAATCGTGAGACAAGATTTTAAGTAACACTACCTTGACTTGTTCGGCGTTATTGTTAACTAAGAATAATAAAAGTTTGAATTCGATGAGTGGTGATAAGTATACAAGGCTTAATTTCCACATACGATCATTTTGTATCCTCGGTAGTTGGTTCCTCAGCGATTAATTACTTTAGCTTCTTATTTTCATCATTCTAAGATGATTTATTGCTCTGTTAAACGTTGATATCCTTTGTCGGTAAATGACGAATCCAAATCGCGAAAGGACGTCCAATTATGTGGGCTTTCTTCCATTAGAGTATTTTCACATCTCATCTAGCTGGGTTCATTTGCGCATTTAGATGTGAAGTATTCGGATACTCGGTAAGGTCTGGTGGGGTCCGGCTGGTACATTTCCAAGAAGTGTCACTGAGTAAATGAGCTTCTCAGGAGTATATTACTAGAGGTACACTTCAAGGTTAGTGCGTCTTCCTAGTCATTTTTTTAGAGATTTTCCTTTTCTTATTTGATTCAAACCTTCAAATTTCATCTCCTTACTTTCACCGTAAAAAGTCAGCCACTCTTCATAGTGTTTAATATTTATCCATTCTTCTCGTTTGGATGTTGACTTATGTGAGAGTAAATCCATTCTGTGTTCCGCGGCTTGGCTCACATCTTTTGTGTTTAACTACATACCTTTGTTTAAAGTTTTACTCATACTAGACATATCATCTGACCTGAGTTGTTTGTTTCCATGAACTCTCGGGTACTCATTTTATTTGAGTAGTCCATGAGTAGCAGGTCTTTATTGGACTCTTTTGAAAACGACGTTCTAGCTGGAGGCTTTTCATCTTCTTATGTATTTATTCCTTTGTATTATCTAATTTGTGTAAGTGTATTTTGTTTCAAAACATGTAAGGGCAGGATGTCATAGCTGCCTAAGCTGATTTGTAGTACTTTTGTGTAACTCTGATAACTCCCTATTAGGGAGTAAGCTGATGTACTATTTACTGTTATGTTTATTTACCAGTTTTGTTGTGAGATTTTCTATTCTGTTCTACATTTTACCCCACATTGATTGATCTTTTCGATGCTTAGGCAACGGCACACAAACACCGAAGGTGTGTTAAGTGTCATTTCTAGGGTTTAGAAAGGTGGGTCATCACGGTTGGTATTAGTGCTTCGGTTGAGCGAATACCTTAACCTAATTGGGGTACAACTTATTAGAGATAAGGTGAGGAGAGACCTAGAATGAGTTCACCTTGAGAGAGTGTTTCCTTTTCTCCCCTAAGAAGCTTGGTTTTGGATCCTTTATTGCAGTTTCCCTTTTCATCTTTTGCCCTATCTTTGTATTCTAATGATACCTATTACTTATCTGGGTTATTGAAAATGAGTACAAAAGGAAGAAGAGGGAGGGGATCGAGAGCCAGCATGGCTACAAATGGCAAAGCTCCTAGAAATCAGCCAGTTGTAGAGCCGGTAGTAGAAGCAGTGATGCAAGTTCAGCCGCCTTAGAACTTTGCGACCTTGTGCAAGAATTACACTACTCTGGATGGTAAGCCTTTTTATGGAACTGAAGATATTTTGGGAGTTCATACATGGCTCCTCTCTTGTAAGAGGATATTTGGGGATCTTCAATTGGTAGATTCTAGAAAGTGATTGTTGGCATCGCGTCAGCTTTAGAGAGTAGCAATGGATTGGTGGGAGTCACCATGAATGCAACAGAAGAAGATTTCTTTTGGGCACAGTTTAGGGAAGTTTTTGAAGCTCAATTTATCCCTAAGGCGGGTAGGACTCGGTTGCTCAACAATTCCATGGATTTGAAACAGGGTGAGATGATAGTGGCACAGTATGAGCATAGGTTCAATGCATTGTTTCGCTTTGGATCAGGATTAATTGATATGCCTCTTAATAAGAATGAGATGTTCGTAAAAGGAATGTGACTAGAGTTCTATCAAGAAATTACCAATCATCTCAACGACACCTTTACTAATTTGATCAGTATGGCTTTGAGATTCCAAGCTCTTGATATTGAGCAAGGAGTTCAGAAGGGAATAGTGCTGGCAGTTATTGCCCAACTTTTATCAGTTATCCTTGTTGCTAGTAAACCGTTTTTCAAGCGCAAAGGGAAGAAGTAGTGGCCGAGAAAGAAACTTAAAGGTGGAGTTCCAGCTCAGATAAAGCAGTAAGACATGACTAAGGTTCTTTGTTATAAGTGCGAAAAAATGGGCCACTATGCAAATAATTGCCTAGAGACTAACCTACCGGTATGCTACAATAGCAACAGACATGGACATATGAAGAACCAATGCCCTTTTCCAAGGAATGAATCATAGGGACGAGCTTTTACTATTGAGGAAATACCATCAACTTCTAGGGATCCAAAAGGAAAGTAGGTGTTGCAAGGTACACTATCCATTTCTGATATTCCTGTTAGAGTATTATTCGATACCAGTGCATCCAATAGTTTTACCTCATATGACCTAATGAACCAGTTGAATCTTAAATATGCTATTCTTCAAAATTATCTTTGTGTGTCAAACCCATTAGCTGTCTAACAAATCTTGACACTATATGTCTGAATGTGCCTATTGCTTATCAAGATTGGCACTTCTCGTTCGACTTATTCATTCTTAGGTTCATGGGTATTGGGTTACTTTTAGGGATGGATTGTTTATCTAAGTTCAATGTCATCCTAGATTGTAGTAGAAGAATCATTGTGATAAAAAATGAGGTAGGTAGAAGCATTGATATCTATTGCGGAGAGCCTAGTACATTGATGAGCAGTTTCCATTATTCCCTTGAAGTACCCAAAGAAGAGATAAGAGATTTGTCGATTGTTTAGGACTTCAATGATATTTTTAAAGAAGTGCAAGGTTTACCTCCTCACCGAGTAGTGGAATTCTGTATTTATTTGATTCCAGGAACCAGACCTATTGTACAACCTCCTCAAATGTTGGCTCCAAAGGAAAGAAGAGAATTAGAGAAGCAGACGTTTGATTTGTTGTAGAAAGGTTTAATCAGACAGAGCAAATCGAGTTGGGGATCATAGCAAAACTGATGGTTCTCTCAGATTATGAGTAGATTACCTAGAATTGAATAAGATGATCATCAAAAATAAGTATCCTTTATCTAGGATTGATGACATGTTTGACCCGCTCCGTACAGCTCGGATATTTTCTCGGTTGGATCTTGCCACTGAGTTTCACCAATTAAGGGTAGCAGAGGAGAATGTACCCTTAACAGCTTTTTGTACCACTGATAATTTTTATGAGTGGTTATTCATGCCATTCGGATAGATTAACACACCCGCTAAATTTGTAGATTTGATGAATAGAGTGTTCCGAGACATTCTTAACAAGTTTGTTCTCATTTTCACTGATGACATCCTCGTTTATTCTAAAACGGAGGAAGATCATAAGTTCCATCTTCATGTTGTTCTTAGTACTTTAGGGAATAATGTTTTAAAAGTTAAGGTTTCTAAATGCCATTTTTGGAAATCCAAAGTTAGATTTCCAGGGCACGTAGTTTTGGAAGAAGGCATATCCATAGACCTAGCTAAAGTAATTGCGGTCCAAGATTGGAAGAAACTTGAAAGTGTGACGGAGGCCGAGAGTTTCTTAGGATTGGTAGGTTTCAATAGAAGGTTCACTAAAGATTTCTCAAAGATTTCTCGAAGATAGCTTCTGATCCACCAAAGCTAACGAAGAAAGAGACTATGTTTGTTTAGACACCCAAGTGTATTTAAGCATTCAATGAGTTAAACGAGAAATTGACTAGCACTCCTATTTTGACTATTCCGGATGGGAGTGAAGGATTAACAGTTTACACGGACACTTGTAGGACTAGATTGGGAGAATTTTAGATGCAAAATGGTAAAGTAATTGTGTATGCTAGTCGACAGTTGAAACCATATGAGAAGAATTATGCTAGGCACGATCTAGAACTTTTGACAGTTATCTTCGCATTGAAAATGTGGAAACACTATCTTTTGGGTGCAAAGTTTGAGTTATTTATGGATCACAAGTCATTAAAGTATCCTTTACCCAAAAGGATTTGAACTTAAGGCATCAAAAATGGCTGGAATTTCTCACGTCTTATGTACTAGAGATTCTATATACCCTAAGGAAAGCAAACTGCAAATGCGTTGTGTAGGAGTGTGGGGACGATTGCAAATTTGGAAGCTAAGCTAGTATTGATGGGGAGGATTCAATATTTCTAGGAAGAAGACCCTAATCTAGCTCGGCTTAGGAAGAATGTTGAAAATGGAAATAGTTCTAGTTTTCAGATTGACTCTCGAGACATTTTAAAAATGAATGGGCGGATTTGTGTGCCAGATGTAAATGTAATAAAATAGGATGTGCTGAGACAGTGCCATCGGTCAAAGTTATCTATCCATCCATGAGTAACTAAAATGTTTCAGAATATGAAGAAGACCTTTTGTTGGAAGGGGATGAAGAGAGATATTTCAAACTTCATGAGCCGGTGCACAAATTGTCAACTGGTCAAGAGTGACCAGTAGAAGACTGCTGGGTGGCTCCAATAATTATAGATACTGAATTGGAAGTGGGAGCAAGTATTCATGGACTTTATCGATGGGTTACCCAGAAAAGGAAGAGGCAATGAAGGCATCTGGGTAATTGTAGGTCGATTAACTAAGAGTGCCCAATTTATCCCGGTGAAGTCCACGAGAACTGCAACTTCTTTGGTATGGATTTATTTTAGGGAGATCGTTCGACTGCAAGGAATTCTGGTAAGTATAGTCAGTGATCGAGATTCTATTTTCACCTGTCGATTCTGGGGAGCATTGTAAGCCGCTTTAGGGATAGAGTTGAATTTGAGCACAGCCTATCACCCACAGACAGACGGACAATCCGAAAGGGTGAACTGGATTTTGGAGGATCTCCTGAGAGAATGCATTTTGGATTTTTGAGGTTTTTGGGAAGATCATTTGCATTTAGTAGAGTTGTCTTATAATAATAGTTACCAAGCTAGCATTGGCATGACACCCTACGAGGCTTTGTATGGACGATCACGTAAATCACCTATATGTTGGGTTGGGATTGGGGACCGATTAATTCTTAGACCAAAGATGATTCAAGAAGCATTAGAGAAAGTGGCTATGATCAAGGAAAGGATGAAAGGAGCTCAGGATCGATAGAAAAGTTATGCCGCTCAAAGGAGAAGGGACATAGAGTTCGCGGCGGTGATTTTGTATTTGTGAAAGTTTCTCCAGTGAAAGGAGTAGTAAGATTGGAGTAGTAAGATTCAGAAGAGCATGAAAGCTAGCACCCAGATTCATTGGACCATTTAGAATCACTGAGAGGACTGGATCGTTGGCCTTCAAGGTAGAATTGCTTGAAAGATTGTCAGAAGTTTATAATGTTTTTCTTGTATCTCGTCTGAGAAAGCATGTTCATGATCCATCTCTAATTGTAGAGACATCTGTTCAGGACGACTTGGAGATAGAGCCAAATTTGATTGTATTCCGACATTTTGTTCATATTGTAGATCTAGATGAAAAGAGATTGAGGAATAAGGTGGTTAAGCTTGTGAAGGTTCAGTGGAGTGATGATCCCCGTGATTGTACTTGAGAGACTGAGGATCATATTAGAGAATCCTACCCTGATGTAATGTCAGGTTAGTTATTTGTTGTCTAAATGCATTATGAATGTTCTATTGTAGCATGGTTGCTTTGCATTGTTATATAAATTTCTTGATATAATGCATACATTTTGGATTGTTTTTTACATATTAATTTTGGGGACGAAACTCTCCTAAGGATGGGAGAGTGTAACGACCCATAAATTAATCACTTTGTATTTAATATTTAAATGATTTTTAAATATTTAAATAATGTATTTTAATAACCAAATAAACATATGTTAAATATTAATTAATGATATTAAAATCATTTTTAAATTTTGTTTACAAAAATAAATAGATCAAATCAAAATAGAAATGTGACCGAAAAATGTTTTTCGAAATTTCGACTTTTCGGCTTCGAAAAGTCGCCTAAAACATTTGTGTACATTTTTGTATCACTCATGTACCCATGCACATGTCATATGGTAAGTAAAGTAAAGTATTAATAGTGATAAACCATGATAATTAAAATATAACCATGATAAGACACATTGTGTTTAAAAATAAATAAAGAATAAAATAAGGAAGAAGTTCTCATGTATAACCATATTCAACACCATTCCTTTGTACACAATATGGTGCATTGCATGATCTAGCATGTTCTAGGGGCCACCTTGGCCGTGAGTTTGAGAGGAGCTGGGGTGAGGTGGAGCTTTGTGATTGGTGGAAGTAAGGCAAGGGTAAATAGTAATTCCACCTATTTTCATGTCTATAAATACATCCACCCTAACTCCATTTCTCACTTTGTTATCTCATTTCTCATTTTCCTAAGAAGCTCTCTGTAACGTCCCGCCTTTTCGCACGCTTTAAATCGACACACGTGCCAATTCAAACCATTCGGAAGGGCGGATTGTTATGGGGTAAATAAGAAAAAATGAGAAACAAATAAAACAAAACAGAATCTCACAGCGGAAGGATAAAATATAATAATCAAATATACAGTTTATAAAGTTGTTCTACAAAATCATCGATTATACTTACAACATTTATCAGAGTTACACATACCAATAACAATGCAGCGGAACAGCATGAGTATAGTGGACTAATAATAATAATAATAATAAATCTTCGTCTTCGTCCCCCAGAGCTAAGGTCTTCAAAATCCTGAAACGCTCGGACTGACCCGAGTGAATTGAAAGACAAAATACTCGAGTCAGAACTAAAAGGTCTTGTGTAAGTTAAACCAACATGAATGAATATGAGTGCAATAACTTAAAAGATGCTCGGGATTCACATCTCTTAAGGATCCATTAAACTATTTACTATGTAGTATATTTCGCTATTATAATAGTGTCTAATTGTAAAATAAACTTACTTTTTTCTTAGCATTAAAGGGTTACCCATATAGCCCTTAACACGTAATAGCCCCAGTAGTCCATAAAATATCAGCGCACCCCCAGATCGGGAGACTACCCTAAATATTCCATGGGCTACGGGAGGAAACCAAACTCGTACAAGGCGCGATAGTGTAGGTGACATGGCACAACTAAGCAATGCCAGGGTGGATATACCAATTACCCATCCGGGCTAGTGGTAACGCGTAGCCGCAGCTACCGCCCACCTTGGACAAACTCCCCCCTAAAATCAAAAATCAAAAGTGGCCACTGAATCAATCCAAAGTCAGAGTATAGTATCGAAGAGGAGTATCCGATAAAGGGCGCTAACCCCCTTGGCCCGTCAATCGCTTCTGTTTTAGCTATCTTATGCCAACTCACAGGAGTTGGCTCCACGTATTTACCTCAAAGGAAACGCCGCCCCCATCCTACTTCATTACGGACCATGGTTATTTCAAAATAATTTATACTTTAAAACCAAAATATAATATTCATTCAAAACCATATAAATACGATATCATTTCTATTTTAAAAACCAAATCAATATGATATCATTTTTATTTCAAATATATCTTTTTCAAAAATCATAGTACTTCAAAATATATACCTTTAACCCATAGCTCAAAACAATATTTTCAATACTTAAAGGGTTTAAATATAAATTACTTTATAAGGTAAGTTAGCTTTTTAATTTCTCAAATCAATTTGAATTCCCAAATAAACCATTTAGATTTCCGTATATTTCAAACTTTCAATGTCCTATTATTAAGTTTTGAAATATTTGCACAATAAATTCAAACTCATTTAAATAAACTCAAATTTCCAATAACTAAATATTTCCTTAAATTTATTTATACTAGGAATATTCGTTTAATTCAATCTTGGAAAATTCAGTTATAAATATCATATCTTTAAAATTCTAAGTTTAATACATTTACATCAACTTATGGAGTTAAATTCTTAAATACCTCTCAATTTCAATAAATCTCCGATTTTCCTTCAAATCTTAGTTTATTTTAAATCTTCATAATGTTGGGCGAGTTCTCACCACCGGACCAAGGTTTCTCCCCTACATGCCGAACCATCCCCTGCCGAACCAGCACTTTCCATACCTGCCGAACCAATCCATTTCCAACCACTCCCTAGCTCCCATCGAACCAACCCTCACCGCTCCAACCTATGCCGGACCAACCCTCACCGCTCCAACCTATGCCGAACCAACCTCCACCGCTCCAACCTATGCCGGTCCACTCACCACCGAATCAACCTAGGCCGGACCAACCTCCACGGGTCCAACTCCATCCCCATGCACTGCCGGTCCACTCACCATTGAACCAACCTCCTACCGAACCAAACCATCTACCACCTACCGCCGAACCAAGGCGTACCGGACTGACGCTACTAGGACAGATTGCATCAGCCCAGGCGCACCAGCAGCTATATACATCCAGGACCGCTGCCCCCAGCCTCACTCTATAAATAGAGGGGCAGGGGTACAACAATGGCAGACAAGTTTGAGAGCTCAAGCACAGATAAAACTTTCAAACAACTTTCAGTTACTTGTAATCAAAGCTTTGTACTTGTAATCTGAATAAAAAAGGAGAATAACATATAAAGTGGACGTAGGCACGTTCTGGCCGAACCACTATAAATCTGTGTGTCTTTTACAGTTTAGTCCCTGCTTTTTATATATTTGCGTAAATCACCCAAATCACTAGAAACAACATAAAATCAACTAATTCATACGACTTGGAGGTGTTTGCCCATTTTTTGTGCAAATATTTTTGGTGCTTTCACTGAGAACAGGAGCTCGAAGCTTCAGCTTCTCCCACTCAACGCTTTTCCTATCAACATCGTTCATTGCTAGGAAAACATGCCTCCCGGACGGAAGAAAGATGCTAACAAAGGAAATAACATCGCAACTAGCAGTATCCCTGATCTAGTGATCAGAGACCAAGACAGTCGTCCAGTTCCAATAGCAAATTTAAATTAGAAAAATCCGACAGCCCTTGCTACGGAACAACCAATTACAAGGGCGGATCTGGACAGGGTTGTGACTGAAGTAACTAACTGCTTCTCGTCTCAACAAGAAGCTTTAGTGGATCAACTCATGTCACGCTTAAGGGATGTCGAAGAAACCAACCGCAACACTGAATCATGGGGTGAGTCCCAGTCTGGAGGGTCTAGGAGACGACAAGGGTCTTTCTTCTTCGAAGAGGCTAACAACAGAAACAGCTATGGTAGGAGCCGAGCCCGGACTCAGCCCGAATTCCGACCCGAGGAAACGCATGGAACCGAACCCAACGGGGGAGGTACCAGGCAAGGGTCGGATGTAGCTGAGCCCGCCATGCTACCTAACCATAGAAACACCAAGGAACGGGGCCGAGCGGGAGTCCAGCCCGAAGTCGGACCCGAGGAAGTGCTGAGAAGAGAACCCAGCAGGGAAAGATCAAGGCAAGGGCCAACTATGGCTGACCCAGCAAGCCCCCGGAAGACCAGAGGCAGCCATTGGAGAATGTCAGGAGTGATAGACGATACCATCCTTACAGGTCATCTGGACGGAATCAATCTCGCAGGTAAGAACCAAACTCATTTCTATCCGCTCTAAGTTTTGATGAAAGGATGGCGCGATTGTTCAAAGAGTGCATCCAACGGGAGCAAAAGGATCGGGGGATAGGTGCTAGGGTAACCAGCCCCTTCACCCGCAATATCGAAACTGCCATCACCCCCCGGGAATGGAAAATGCCAACAATGGAACCTTACAAGGGAACCTCTGACCCCGTCGTACACCTACAAAGATGCACACAACATATGCTCATGAGCGGAGCAACAGAGGGAGTATTGTGTAAATGCTTCCCACTATTCTTGGCAGATCTAGCTACCTCCTGGTTCTGCCATCTACCCAAGGGTCCATCAGCTCGTGGAAAATATTGAAAGAAAAGTTCATCGGCCAGTTTCGCATTCATGTGGAACAACCCAAGGACGCTTATTCCTTATCTAATATCAAACAAAAGCCTGGAGAGACAGTGCAACAATATCTAACCCGATTCAACGCCACGGCAGCCTCAGTCCAAGATGTCGACGAGAAACTTATCCTAATGGCCCTTTGCAGTGGTGTACATCTGGATACTAAATTTGCTAGAAGGCAAACCAAGGAAAAACCAGCTACTTTACCTGATTTCTTCCATGAAGCTGAAAAATATATGAGACTTGAAGACGCTGCAACTGAGAGGCAGTCAGGGCAACATGCTAAGACAGCTCCAGACAGTGTTCCCGCTGCAGTAAAGGATGTTCGGAGAAGTGACTCTAAAGACAATGCTGGGGGCAAGAAGGGAGAAAAGTGCTTATATCGACCAGGACCAAGATTTGACTCCTACACTCCTTTGAATGAAACAATCGAAAATATCTTCCTAGCCACCCAAGACGAAGTTAGATACAAGCGCCCCCTGCACAAGAAGGAGTCAGATAACGCACTCAAGTCTGGAAAGTTCTGCCGCTTCCACGAATCCCATAGACATGACACCAATGAATGCCACCATCTCCGGGACTTGATTGAAGAACACATCAGAAGGAAGATACTGGAACACTATGTAAAAAGCCAAAACAGGACCCAGCTCCCGCCAATGAAAACCCAGGGCTACCCCTCCCAGAAGTAGGCGGAGGAAATCGCAACACCAGCGGCTCTAGTCAAGAGAAGATAGTGGTCCATACAATATCAGGAGGACCACACATCGCCGACAGAAGCTGGGCGGAGATGGAAAGATACGGTAAGTCACATAGAAACAATGAAGGCTTCGTTAATTATGTTATAGGAGAACGCCACCCGAAACAGAAAGAGAATGACGACATCACATTTAGTAAGCGTGATCGAGAGGGAAGGCAGTACCCACACATGGATTCTATGGTCATCTCTGCCTGGTTCGGTCCAGCCAAAGTTTTTCGAATTTTAGTAGACACTGAAAGCTCAGTAAATATCCTATTCAAGCATGCTTTCGGCAAAATGAAGCTGTCAATGAAGGATGTGTCTTCCTGCGACAAACCACTACATGGTTTCACTGGAGATGCGAAGATGCCCCACGGGCAACTGGACCTCTTTGTTGAAATAGGAAGTCATCCCCGCTCCGTTGTGCGAAAACAAATATTTGTGCTAATAGAGAACCATTCGGCCTACAACGCCTTTTTGGGAAGACCAGCCTTGTCTGACTTCCAAATTATCCTAGCCCCATGGTGCCTGAAGATGAAATTCCCAACGGATAACGGAGTAGGAGAAATAGAGGGAGATCAAGACGCCGCTCGAGATTGCTATGTAACCGAACTTCGCAATAACCGCAGGAATGATAAAGGGAAGGACGCAGAGACTTCTCTCTGCAAGAAAAACTTGGAAGCATAGCAATTAAAGAAAGCCGCTCCTCTTCGATATACCAGCGATCCTTTCAACGAATTAGACCCCAGGGACAAAGAGGAGGAGGCTACCACCGAGCCTGCAGAGGCTATGGAATTTGTATCTGTAGACAAACACGACCCAAGTAGACTGCTGAGAGTCGGGTCTCAGTTAAGAGCGGAGTTGAAAGATCAACTCGTCGATTTTCTTCGCCACAACATGGATGTATTTGCATGGACGCACGCCGACATGACAGGAATCTCCCTAGACGTAGCATGCCACATACTAAACATCGATCCCACCAAGGTGCCAGTGAAGCAGAAAAAGAGGAGCATGTGGGCAGAACGATCAGCAGCCCTCGAGGAAGAAGTAAAGAACTTACTTGCCAATGACTTCATACGAGAAGCCATCTACCCAGAATGGATCGCCAACCCGGTATTGGTAAAGAAAGCTAATGGGAAGTGGCGAACATGCATCGATTTCTCCAACTTAAATGATGCTTGCCCGAAGGACTGCTTCCCACTCCCCCGAATCGACCAACTCGTGGACAGCACAGCCGGACACGAACTCTTATCCTTTATGGATGCATACTCAGGATATAACCAGATCCCTATGCACGCCCCCGATCAAGACCACACTAGTTTCATCACTGACCGGGGATTGTACTGCTACGAAGTAATGCCTTTTGGACTTAAAAACGCCGGAGTTACTTATCAGCGCCTCGTCAACAAGATGTTTGCGGAATTAATAGGATGAACTATGGAAATTTATGTGGATGACATGCTGGTAAAATCAAGGAAAGCCAACGATCATATAAATCACCTGGACGAGATGTTTCAAGTACTTCGCCAATATGGAATGAAGCTGAATCCTCTAAAGTGCTCCTTCGGAGTATCGTCGGGGAAGTTTTTAGGATTCATCGTCCATGCCAGGGGGATTGAAGAAGATATTAAGATATCATCCACTCGAAGAGAGATGCAAAGCCTAAACGGGAAGGTGGATGCCCTAAGTAGGTTCATCTCTAAAGCAACCGACAAATGCATCCCTTTCTTCGAAGCTCTTAAGAAAGACAAAGGAAAGTTCGAATGGACTGATGAATGCTCGACAGCCTTCCTTAACTTAATCAAACACCTCCAGAGACCACCAGTACTCTCAACCCCAAATGAAGGCGAGGAACTATACCTATACCTTGCTGTATCGTCCCATGCTTTAAGCGCCGCTTTGTTGAGAGAAGACAACCACGCACAGCGACCCGTATACTTTGTAAGCAAGAGATTTACAGGGGCAGAAGCCAGATACCCTAAACTTGAAAAGCTAGCATACTGTTTGCTAATCACGTCACGAAAACTGCGACACTATTTCCAATCTCATTCCATCAGAATTTTAACCGATCAACCGCTAAGGCAAGTACTCCATCGCCCCGACACTTCTGGGCGACTACTTAAGTGGTGCATTGAACTGAGTCAATATGATATCACCTACCATTCTCGCACCGCTATCAAGGGGCAAGCCATAGCTGATTTCATTGCCGAATTCACCACTAACGATGGTAAGGAGCCATCTGGAAAAGCGGAAGACATCAAGTGGAATCTCTTTGTAGATGGAGCATCAAACGAACAAGGCTCGGGGGAAGGTATTGTAATAATCACCCCTAGGGGAAGGAAGCTGCACTATGCCCTAAGATTGGAATTCGCTGCCACCAACAACGACGCAGAATACGAAGCAGTGATAGCCGGACTAGAACTTGCCCTGGAGATTGGAGTCAGTTCTTTATGTCTTCATAGTGATTCTCAACTTATTGTAAATCAAATACTAGGAGAATTCCAGACTCGAGGAGAACGACTCACAGCATATATAAAGAAGACCAAGCAACTGCTCAATCAATTGGATCACTATTTAATCAAACACATTCTTCGAGAAGAAAATCAAGAGGCCGACGAACTGGCAAAGCAAGCTAGCAAGAAGGACGGCACCGCTTCCCAAACAATAACCATTTCACAGCAACTAGCCCCGAGTTACGAGACAATGAATATGATAGCTGCAATCGAAGAGGAAACTTGGACGACTCCTATCCGGAAATATTTACAAGATGGCACACTGCCCGACGAGCGTAACGAAGCTAAGAAAATCTTAAGGAAAGCTTCCCGCTACACACTACAAGAAGGTATCCTCTATCGGCGCGGCTTCTCTAATCCCTTATTAAGGTGTAACGCTGGAAGGGAAGCCAGGGAAGTCTTGTCCAACATCCATCAAGGAAGTTGCGGGGGTCACACCAGAGGGCAGACTCTAGCCAAGAAAACACTCCGATACGGGTATTACTGTGTGACGACCCGCCCTTCTACTACTAGAAAGACATATCATCATTAAGGAAAGAAAGGGATAGAAGTAGAAAAGAAAGAAAAGAAAAGAACAACAACATCAGAATCTCACAGCGGAACGGAACAAAATATAATATATCACATAACTATTACATTGTTTTACATATATCAGAGTTATACAATATCAATACATATGACAGTCATATACATACATCTATAACTACGTACATCAGAGGTACAACATGCATCAACTACTGACACAGCGGAACCAGATAGATAGCTACATACGTCTGGAAACTCCTGCTCCAAGCTCCTCCAATAATCAAAGTCCGAAACCTATCACTTGGCTACTCATAAAAATTTGAGTACCCAAGAGTTTATGAAAACACAAAATATAAACTCCGGGTCAGACATGAGTCTGGTATGAGTAAACGGTTTAAAGTTGTTTAACTTTGAAAACATTTGAAAATAAAGGTATCACGTAAGACTTCCCATAAATAAATACGGGTAAGTTTTTACCTTACGCTAACCAAAACATTTCATAGGAAATCCAATGGTATTATAATAGTGTCTAGGGTTTTCAAGTAAATAGAAAATAGCCAAAATTGTTACATTCATTAAATTCCAACTACTAGCCACGAAAGTGGGTAATACAAATCAAAACCGTAGGGTCTCGTAGGGAATATGGATTTCCAACAATGGCAGGGCTACTGGGGTACCGCCCGTCACAGTACGGGGCCTAGATCACCGTACCGAGGATCACTCCCGACCCCCTACAACACAAGGCCGGAACCATTCCTTACTGAACAGTCCCGAACAAGATAAACCCTGCGGTTGTAGCTATCAACCGCCCATAAAGACGAAATAAAAGGGACATCTAGACAGGGGAAATATCTTGTCCTTCTTGGGCATGACCCACCTAACCTTGCTGCATCTCCCCTGTTTTAGACATTCCCGGTTGATGAGGCTTGAGGCTGCGATTACCTTTAAAGAACATATCACTTAGAATGCTCATCGTCCGCCTGACGATGTGTTGAAAGCATTCAATCCATTCAAGCTCGTTTCGGGTTCGAACGAAACCGAAGGCATTATCTCGTTACACTCATTTTGGAATCACCCTCAGTGTCAACGACGATAACCCTTGCATTCTGAAGGCACCATCTCGATCTTCATTTCAGGATTCACGACCTATCGTTTAAATTGGATCCATATGGTTTTCGAAGAATCAAATTTGATTCTTCCGATCCCGGTCTCATCGAATCCAAACGCCATTTTAAGGGTCAAGTTGTCTAATTAACTTAAATATTTTAAATACTTTAAATTTAACAATTGAGTTAACATAGCATTTATCACAGATAAAACATATACAAGCATCATAGATATAACATAACATATCACGGAGCATCACAGAACATCATCAAATAAATATCACAAGCAGATATTCTACTCAACCATCCATAAACAATTACCCTTAAATCTTATTTGTAATTAATTCAATTTAGAATTAATTACCTGAGAGTTAATCTCTTAACTCTTTTTAATTAATCATTAATTAACAATTAATTTCCTATTTCATTTCAAGTCATCTAATTGATGATTTTCTTAATTTATTATTAAGTCTTAATTTTATTTCACAACTATTAATTAATTACTTCCTTAATCAAGTTACTTAACGTCAATTATCCTTTCCTCAATCATAAATCGATAACCTTAACTGTTATTTAATAAACTTAATTGCTCATTTGTTAATTACTAATTTCTATATTAATCATTATTAATTCTTAATTAAATCACTTGATTTATTAACTGTTACCCATTCATAAATTAACTTAAATAGTTGATTACAAATTCATTTATTAATTATAATCCACCACTAATTATAATCAAATTCATTATTCTTAATTACTTTCTGAAAATAATCAATTTATATTAATTTCTCAACTTAATTGACCTTTTAAAAGAACTCTTCTTAAGTTTTGAAATCAACTTGTCTCTAATTTCAAACCTGTATTAATAAGATTTATACTTATCTTATGTTACTTACCTAATTTGAATAATTATGAGCTTAAAACACATTAAAGTATTAGCTAAAGTAATTAACTTGTATCTGAGTTTTAGCTTAAACTGTTAACTACTACCAAGTTTTACAGTATTTAAAATCAAATTAAAATTTGTAGGAAAACAATCCTACTCAACCTCTACATCACTGCAAAAGTGCAGTTTACCCCAACTCAAATCGTCCCAGTCACTACAAGAAAACTGCGGTTTACCTACGCCAAAATGGCGTAGGCGGGGAGTAGGTAAATGTATTAACTACGTAACCCCTACGCCAACTTTGGCGTGCGTAAAACTTGCGTAGCTAATAAAATACCTACGCTTTACCTACACCATCCGTTGGGTTGTTTCCTATGCCTTTCCTACGCCATAATTTTCTTACGTCTTCCCTACGCCATGTTGTACCTACGGTTTTGTTACGACATTTTTACTTCTTTAAGTGCTCACGTCTTTCCTACGTCATTTGTTTACCTACGTCTTCCCTACGCCCAGTTTTCCTACGCTTTACCTACATCATTCTTGCATATTACGTTTCGTACGTCTTTTCTACGTCATTCATTTATCCACGGTTTACCTACGCCTGTGTTTTTATTGTTTTTCCTACGCCATGCATACGACTTTTTACTGCATTAATATTTCATTTACCTACGCCTTACCTACACCGTCCCTACGTCTTTTCTAAAGCAATTTTGATATATTACTATTCTATTTCATTTCACCACATTAAATAGAAACTAAAATCAACATATTTTATATATATACACATTCAACAAAAAGATTAACGTCAAACCATTCATCTTTAATACAAAAAACAAATATCTCATTCATATTACAAAGTCAAACAATATTAATCAAGTTCCTACATATTAAAATAATATGATAATATGTTCATGATACACGACATCATACGGATACCATTAAAATGTTTTCAATACCCTCATTCCTCATGACGATCGTTCGGCTCTTCATCAAATCGCTGTCGAAGCATCTCGGTGAGTTGTTCATACTGCATCTTCAGCATTTGAATCTCCCCTTCTTGACGCTCCACTTTTTCCTCTAGTTTGGCTCTAGTCTATGCTTCTCCCTTATTAATGCTATAAGTAGCGTCTTTGTATTTCTGCATTTTATCAAATATTGCATCAATTTCTGCATTTTAAACTAATTAAAATAATGTTTTGTTGAAAGTTTAAATACTTACTCCAGGGATATTTCCATAATATGGCCTACGGTCCTTTCTTTTAGCTATAGCACCGGTAAGCTTGTCGAATACTTCTTCCTCGACATCATACGAAATTATTGTGCCTTGACTTTTCAATTCTTCATTTCTAGCTTGATATTGTGCCTGTATTTGTGATTTTTCAAATACAAGAAGAAAAACATAAATACATATTTGAACTTGAGTCTCAACGTGCTGTGGTAAAGATACTAAGGAATAGGTAAAAAAAATTATACATATTTGAGCAAAACATCCTGACTTGATAGTTGCCATTTTATAATTATACATAATTGTAGGAATACAGCTATTTTATAATTAATTTCAGTATATGCTTCTGCTAAAGTTGCTGTAAATAGAAATAATTTGGATCAATCAGCCAAAATTGTTTACTAACAGTAAGAACACTTTCAAAACCATTTTTTTTAACGTGTTCAAATTTCAGTAGCTTGGCAAGACCAAATGTTCATTTTAAAATAGCTGTATAAGTACATATCACAAATTCTTCACACTCAGGTGCTTCAGCAATATGTCCTTTTGCTTTATAAACAATTAATTTTTTACTTAGGTATTAGATTAATAATGAAATTCTCTCGTTTCGTTTTGTATTATATTTCAAATACGACGAAAAAAATGTCCTGCTACAGGGAATAAATAATATAAGTTCTTGTATAAATATAAAGATACCACCCTTTCCAATAACAATTGGTTTGTGATAGATGAGTGGTTCTCTAAACTAACAAAATCTCTCTACCAAATTCTGCCTGTAATAAATTGAACTATACAGAGACAGTAACAGTCAAGCAAAGATGGAATTGATTGTGAAAACAACCATACCATAATCTTTCGACTGAAATTTATCTGACATGCATATAATCATGGATAGAAATTATATGTGCACAGTACTAAATAAAATTAATCAAATATAATCTTGATTAGGAAAAAATAAACATATATAACTAGAATCATAGATCATCCTCAAACGACCTCAACAATAATGGGATCTTCCATAATATTATCAGTACCCTTCAAATCCACTAACCATCAAAGGTTATGTCAATGTGTACCAAATGGAAGCTAAAGCTGAAAACAAACATTAAATAGTTTTGGACTCGATAATCTGCAATCAATTAAATGAGGTATTGAATATTACACAGATTATTTATGTAATTATACAGATTATTTATGTAACTATACGATCTTAACATACTAGGCCACGTTAGCATTTTGCTTGGTCTCTATGATCATAGCCTATGGGAGCTTAATCCTATAAGTTAAACTATCTATGTTTTAATCGAATTTCCGATATATTTTGCTAGCCTGCATGTTTTTAGGCAGTGGCCATCATTGACACACTGTTCTTGTTATGCATCTAATTGGATCCCTTTTGTACTCCTTACACATATTGAAATTCAGATTGAATTTTATTACATGCACTGTTCTCATAGAGAGATATAATTGTTGTTAGTCATTTCATTCTGAATGTGACATTGGTTAATTAATCTTCCTATTGTTAAATGGGAAGTATACCCCAACTTTGTTGAATATCTAAATTAAGTATTTAGTCTATCACATCAATTAGTTGGTGCGATTGCAACACATGTATATATAATCAAACTATGGATTACCTAACTTCATTTGACTCTTCTATAATTGGCCCATGACTTCCCAGTCATAACCTTATTAGCTATCTTATTATTCTATGATTAATTTTCCATCGGATCCTTTAATAAAATAATCAAGATGTGACCTATGGTCTAATGTACATACTAATTCAGAATTTTTCGATCAACTTATTTGATCTCATCGCATTATTGTTCATTGCAGAAAAGAATTTGATGAGATTGGACGTGTGCACGTGGCCAAGTCTAGCATTGTTTTCCAGCATCTCAAACTATGAACGAAGAAGGTAGAGTCAATTCATACCAAATTATTTCTATTTACAGAAAATTCAAACTAATCCACAACTGCCTCATTGTTCACTGTCATTACATTCTCTGTACCATTTCCTTCATATCATACCATACTGCCTTCAGGTCATCCCCACCACCACTACATTCATTGCTCATCACTCCACTTCATCAAGTACCACTCATTCTGACCCTGACCCTCATCCACACTGTTGCAGGTTCCTTTGCCTATTACACTCAATCACCCTTGCATTCCTATTGCTACATCACCTCACTTCAGCTACAGCTTCCTCCTGTCAACATTGCCTACACTTTTTCAACCGCAACCAAACATCCTCCAACATCAAACCATCTTCCTTAACACAGCAAGACTGTCACTGCTCTGTCCATTACCTAGCATTACCTTTTACTTGCCATCCAACTACTGACACAACATACAACCCCACAACAATATTGCACTGCAGTACCCACTACAGTCCACTTCAGAAACCACTACAAACCACTATTCAAACATACTTCTGTTCACCCCACAGCACTTCATCTTACTTCTGTTCACCCCATCCAACAAACAGTTCATCACCAACATTGCACCTCCTCTGACCAAACAATATTTCTCTCGTCAACAGTTAAAATATCTCTTCGACAGTTAAATTTTGTTTGATTTTGTTTTGTGTTAGTTTTGTGTGTAGAGTGCATTTAAAAAGATTGTGTTTTTGTGTGTGATTTTTGTGGCATTTTGTTTATGTGTTTGTTTGCATTTATTGCTTTTATATTTTGCATTTTCATTTCTATTTCTATAAAAAAACATACACAATTTATTAAAAAAATTACATTTGATTTAAGTTTCAGTTTACATCTACAAATCTTTGCATTTATATTTTTGATTTACATTGCTTTCAATACCAAAAAAAGTTTTGACACGATGCACTGCGCACAGTTCATCAAATTATCTCCCTGCTAGCACTTCACTTTCTCCTTGCTACACTTCACTTGCTCAGTTTCACAACTCCTACACCTTGCTTCTCCACAAAATTATACCTGACCACCACTACATTACCCCTGCACATATCCAACAACCCCCCACTGCATCATTCACCATCAACTGACCTAGTCACCACCTGACCAGCCACTTCTGTTCAACACTCCAAAACACCCTGACCACTTCTTGTCACCACTCCAAAAAACTCTACTGATCAGTCACTTTAAACCATAAACATACACTGTCATTGTTCACTGGAACAACCACCCCATCAGTGCACATCTATGCACAGATACACAGTGCAATACAAACTCCACCATACAGTCACAAAACTTCCCATAAATACACCTGCCCTGTCATCACAACCATCCACTAACCTCAAAAACTGCAAACAACAGTCACATTTCCCCTACAGTTGCTGCTTCTACCCACAATCACTACCAAATATTTCCTCCTATCCACTCTAATTGCTGCCACAACCAGTTAACCATCATCTCATCAACTCCTACCGCCACATCCTTTTCATCCATTTCATCCTCATTACGGTGGCCACTGCTAGAAATCTTGATATGGTCTTCAAAATAGTAATTGAAAAATGTGGATGCTTCTTCAGTAATGTATGCTTGGCAAATTGAACCTTCAACGCGTGCTTTTTATTTCACCCTTTTTTTAAGGTGACCAAGATACCGTAATATGAATACATGAAATATTAAATATAACATTCTCATAATGATATGATGAAAATATGAAGAAGAAAAAGTCCACCTTAGTTATGTATATATATATACCTCTCAAAAGGGTACATCCATCCATATTGTACCGGTCCTCGCATTAAAGCTTCAGTTGGTAGATGTATAGGTAGATGTTCCATGCTATTAAAAACTCCAGGAGGAAATATTTTTTCCAATTTACACAATAACTTCGGTACATCCTTCTCTAGTTTCTCCAAATGAGCTTTAATAAGAGCAGTCGAACATAAATCTTTGTACATTAAGCTAAGCTCAGTTATGGGCATCCAAACCTTTTGTGGTAATAGCTCCTTAAAAACTATCGGAAATAGAGTCTCAAGAAATACATGACAATCGTGACTCTTCATTCCCGATAGTTGAAGGTCCTTCATGTCAACACATCGTTTCATATTAGAAGCAATTCCATCTGGTAACTTCAAATTTTCTACCCACTCCAATACTTTTTTACGACGAATATTTTCCAACTCATAACAAGCTAAACGTTCGAAATTTGGACGTTCACTATCAATTTTTAGTTCAGGACGATTACAGTAGAATGCAATATCCTTCCTTGACTTCAAATCATCTTTTGTTTTTCCCTTAACATTCATAATTGTGTTAAAGTAGTTCTCAAACACATTTTTCTCATTATGCATTACGTCCAGATTGTGCCGAAGTTTCATATTCTTCCAATATGGTAGCTCCCAAAATATACTTTGTTTGCACCAATTATGAATTTGTCCTTTACCAGGGATTTTTGGCTCTCTTCCTATCTCATGCATTTTAGGATAATCTTGCACGATCTCGTACACTTGTTCACTACTCAGAATTCAGGTGGCTCTAAAGTAATAGTTGTATTTGCCCTGAAGTTTTTCTTATTAAATCTAAAACGGTCGTTTGGATGCAAAAAACGACGATGACGATCCCACCAACACTGTTTGCCGCCATATTTTAATCGAAAGGATTTGGTCGAATCCATACAGATAGGACAAGCGAACTTGCCGCTAGTACTCCAGCCAGAAAGCATCCCATATGCTGGAAAATCACTTATTGTCCATAATAAAGAAGCAAACATTCTGAAATTATTTTTCCTTGACACGTCGTAAGTAACAATGCCATCTATCCACAGTTTTTTCAGCTCATTAACTAAAGGTTGCAAATATACATCTATTCCATTTTTGGGATTCTTTGGTCCAGGAACAATCACAGTTAAAAACATGTATGAATTCTTCATACACATCCACGGACGTAAATTATAAGTTGTTACAATAACTGGCCATGTCGAATAAGGTTTTCCGAACGACGCAAAAGGCGCGAAACCATCCGTACACAAACCAAGTCGGACATTTCGTGATTCTTTAGCAAAATCGGGATAAACTTTATCAAAATGTTTCCACGCCTCTCCATCAGAAGGATGACATAAAATCCCTTCCTCTTTGTCGTTCATTGTGCCATCGCATGTGTTTTGCGGTAGCACAAGATGCATATAACCTTTGTAATCTGGGTGTAAGCGGAAAATAATGCATACGAGTGAAAGGTACACCTTTTCCATTGGTTTTTGTAGACTTATATCTTTTTTTATTGCAGAATTTACAATTCGTAAGGTTTTGATCTTCCTTCCAATATATCATGCATCCACTTGGGCATGTATCAATTTTTTCATACGGCAAACCAAATGCAGATACTTCCTTTTTTAATGAATACCAATTACATGCCAACACATTGTCAGGTGGAAGCATTTCTTTACACAGACTTAAAATCGCATTCATCATGTTTTCCGACGCATTGTATTCGGATTTTATACTGATTAACCTAGATGTAGCCAACAAGTGTGTCATTGTACAACCTTTATAAAGCGGTCGTTTCGATGCTTTTAACAAATCAAAAAACTTTTTAGCTTCCGAGTCAAGTTCTTCTGCTTCAGGTTCATCAGTCCACAATCTTGGACCGGCAGCATCATGGACCATTTCTGTCATTCTATCTTCCATACTATAGTCATCAAAATTAGCATCGATGGTTTCGGTTGCATCTTCAACTACCACTGTCGAATCATGCTTTTCCCCGATTCATCGTGATATTTCCACACGAAATAATTTGGCATAAAACCATAATTATGCAAGTGAAAAGTTATAGTTTTGTAATCTTGAAGTTTCATGCAATGGCATTTCTTACACGGGCATCGAATTTCTATCATCTTCATTTTATTACAAGACGCCACTTTTAGAAATGCTTCCACGCCATTTCTAAAATGCAATGATATTGATCCTCTTTTCCATCCAGGCTCATACATCCAAGTTCGAACTTTCATATAATCCATCTTTTACTGCATAATTACAAATAAATTAAAAGGGAACTAACTAATGTGGAGACATCACCATGAAGTATTGGTTTTAGATGTGGGTTGTGTAGGGGGTTCTAATGTTGATGGTGCTCAATATATCTGCAGCAAATAGGGTGTTGAGTGCAAGAGAAGGGGATGATTTATTTTCAAACATATATGATACATGTTAACTCTTGTATGTCCCTGCCTACATATAATTTATCCATTCAATTTAGGATGTAACAAAGGCAGCTAATTTATTTTGTGCAGGTTTATGATGTCAGGAGCAAAAAATTTGAGCAGGATCTTTCATTATTGCATATTCTACTGGCAAACTATATTTGATATCTTTGCTAACAAGCAACTTGAATTTACTTTTTTTTATTATTTTGTTCAATTATTATTATAGCACACAGCAAGCTGGTGTTGATATTAGCAAAAAAGAAACAAACTGGTGCCATTCTGTTTTGTTGTTTTTTTATTTTATTTTCTTTATAAATACTTTTAAATTTTATGTTCATTTTTCGGTCTTTTCAACTCTTTTGTTAGCGTAAAATAAATTGGTGTTCATGCTTTATTCTTGAATTTGGTAATTTTACTGACCATTTTTGTAAACTAAGCACTGACCTTCTTTTACCAATCAAATTAGACATAGTCGCATGAAATCTAAAGCAGTAAAAGGGCGACTCAATTTTAGAAAATTAGACAACTCAAAACAAGAAATTCGCATACCTAATTAGCAGTGGCAGTACAAAGAGACTGTAGTGGACTTCAAATCAGCATTAGAAAATATCGCGTGGCAGTACAAAGAGACTGTAGCGGACTTCAAATCAGCAGTAGAAAATATCGCGTAGGAGGCAAGGATGAGCCGACGATGCGGACTTCAAATCAGCAGTAGAAAATATCGCGTAGGAGGCAAGGAAGAGCCGACGACGCAAATCAGCAGTAGAAAATATCGCGTAGGAGGCAAGGATGAGCCGACAACGCATATCAGCAGTAGAAAATATCGCGTAGGAGGAGGCAAGGATGAGACGACGACGCAAATCAGCAGTAGAAAATATCGCGTAGGAGGCAAGGATGAGCCGACGATGGCTGATGGAATAGCCGAGTATGCAGCGATGATTATTTAGAAGGCGTTGATTTTAGAAACCCTAGTTTTTTTGGGTTCAAGCATCGCCAGATTGCATGAAAAGCTTTTTTTATTTAAAAACTGATTTTAGGAGAGGGAATTATACCGTGAGTAACCTTAAAAAAAAATGTGTAGGGACGACGTGGGAAATTTCCTACGTCTTTCCTACGTCAACGTGCAATTGTATAAAATCGACACAGGCGTGGAAGTGGCGTAGGAGATTATCTATGCCTTTTCTATGGTATCATTTTACTGTAGACGATTTCCTACACCTTACTTACGCCATGATTTTTTTTCTACATGTTGAATTTGGCGTAGGAGAAGCGTAGGAAATTTCCATACGTCTTCTCTACGGCTTTACCTCTTTCTACCAGTTTCCTACGCCTACCCTACGCCCCGCCTTTTGGCGTAGGAAAGACGTCGGAAACTTTGCGTAGGAAACTGCAGTATTTTCTAGTAGTGAGGTAAACCCGAGACCCTCCCTGCTTTATACTCGAGTATAACTTCGAGTGCTCCCCGCAACTTCCCGAGTTTCCCCCCTTTGAACAACCTCTTCCTCTTCCCTATCTTATTCTTCCAGAAATAAGTTTTAGTTTAAATGTAAATTAATTTAGCAACAGGATCATCTCTCGTACGCGAACCCGAAGTTTCCTCATTCTCTCTCGTGCGCGACTCGAGCAGACTCCTCCACGTCACCACGGATACGCAACCCCCAACCCATCGCCATCGTGCACATGCACGGTGGTTCTGCGCACCTCTGGCAACTTGCACCACTTCCAGCAAACCCCAAATCATCATCTTAATCGGACACAAATCCAACAAAATCGAATAAAGGTCAAAAATAAAAATTTGCCTACGGCTAGAAAAAAAATGCGACAACACTCGGAAGAAATCGCTTGGCCACCACCACAGGGATCATCGGCATCGCCCCTACTACGTCTACGCCTTGACAACTCGATCATCCTTCCTCTCCCACATTCACGCGCAGCTCGATCATGTTATGGAGGCGAAATCGATGATTTTATAGAGAAGAACCACTCACCCCTAAAAACCCTAATAAAGTCTCGTTTTCGAATTTCAATCAACGGAAAAATTAATTCATATTTTTCTCGAGTTCGTGGATGTATCAACATGCTTCACTCCAAATTCCAACTTTTCCCATTGATTAAATTTTCTGGAATTGAGAAAAATGTAGTTTTATTTCAAGTTCGAACTGCTCATGAATTTCAAATTTAAAAATCTTTATTTTTGTATTAAAAATCATGAATTCCAGTAGACACTCATGTTATCAAATTGAATTATTTTTCTATAACAATTGAATTTATCAACAGATTTCTTGATTACGTGTAAACCCATTCTCTAGCAGACTTGTTCACTTGTCATATTTAATCCTACTTCGAAATCTTGCCTGGTGTTTTAGTATCTTGTTTGATTTAAAACTTTACAATGGTTTAGATGAAAACACTAGAGTTTAAACAATACCCAACCTTAATCTATAACAGAGAAGATTCTATGCAGATGACATATGTACATACTCATATCCAAATAAAACCATGTACAAACTAAACTGGTTAAAGAATCATGAACCAATTTATTAACTTAAACTTGAAACAAAAATCTTTGTTTACTCACCTGATAACAGTTGAACAGAAAGCGAGTTAATAAAGACTGCAGAAGAATTCCCTGAAACTCTTCTTTTCCTTTCCTCTGTTTCTTTTTCTTTGTTTTTCTATTTTGAATTGTATTTATATTTGCAAAGCCATAATGTCTCAGGTTTTCTTTAGGCTTAGTTAAGTGTTTATAAATGAACTGATGATATATATTGAATATTTATAGAAGCTATTAATCAGTAGGTTGTAACTGGACAGTTGTATTTGTTTGTATTGCCATTTTTCTTCTTATTGGCTAAGTAATTATACACTGCAGTATGAAGTGATATAGGGATTTCGGCTGTGTACTATATTTAAACAAGATGTTATGCTATTAAATGTTTATGCTTTTAATTATGATAACATGTATTTAATGTTTGCTGCTAGTTGTAATTTGTACAAAGATAGTTATTATTATTTCGGCCAGCATACTTGTAAGACACAAATTTTTTTTGTTTTATATATTAAAGTAAAACTTGTTTTTCTTATGCATATGAATTTTCCTGCAGCACATAAACTTAATATTTAATTCATAGCATTGTGATAGTACAAAGATATTTATATATACTTTTTCTTTCTTTCAGGTTTATACAACCTGGTTTAGTAATCTAAAGAGCATACATATGTTACTCTGTTCATTTCTTACTTGGCTTATATTTTCCTTTCAAGTGTAGCTTTGACTTGTTTTCTTTGCATTATTCATTTGTATATACAGGTTATACTTTTCAACTTCTGATATGTTTGTTTAAAAGTTATTGTTAACATATTGGTTGTATTCTATTTGTTAATTAAATTTTCAAACATTTGATTTATAACATATACTCGTATTTTTATACTTCAAGTTATAATTTAATATTTATATATTTATTACTTTTATTACATCTTATAATTATACTTATGTTTATACTAGTCTTGTATGTTTATATTTATAATCATTTACATTGTTTTATACCTTTGCATTAGATTTTCATGTTTATGTTGATATTACTATGTTTGTTAATTTTTTACACTTATCATTTTAAAAACTAGCATTGTATCCATATGTGTATTATCAAATAATAAAATATGCAATCTTTGATTTTTATTGTGTAAGAGAGATTTTATTATAAATAATTTTAAAAGATTGCATTTTAAATTTTCAAATCCAAAATTCCTTTACGGGCTATATATCACTGATAAATGATTAAAATCTCATCAGTTTATACAATTGAAAAGCTTGTATTTAATTTAATTTAGATTAAATATTCAGTAAAATATGCTGTCAAAAATTCCGGGTTGTTACATTCCTCCCCCCTTAAAAGAATTTCATCCCCAAAATTTAAAACAACAGTTAATTCACAAGCTTTATATTAACAATCCAAACATACTTATCATTCATACAATAGCAAACAAACATACAGTCTACTCTAACAAACATCATTAGTTATCCGAACATAAATCCGGATAAGCATTCTTAAAACTATCGAGAGTTTGTTTCTCGATGATTAACAATCCAAACTGCATTTCTGACCACAGATAATTTCGATTCAACTTCCAAATTCCTGAATTTCTGGTTTAACAACTAATGATGAATCATGAGCAAATTTCCTGATATATATATGGAATACACAATGAATTTCAGATATCCACCCTGGCAATTCAATTTTGAAATTTACAATATTAACTCTTTCCAAATTTATTGACCTCTTTACAGGATTTCAATATTTATTCAATCAAGCCCGTACGATGTACATATACCATTCGTACGCAATATCAAATCCGATCGCTCGATCACACAATTTCATTTCCGAACTAGTATCGTCCACCTAACTTCCTAGTGCGGACTCAGAACTGGTTTCTTGATCAGACACTGTCATTCTCCTTGCATAGTCACAACTATGATAGAGAATTTCCAGCATCGATCAAAATCCATATCCATGGTTCGTCGTCGAAAACCGAGTGAAAAATCCTAACTCGGATCGATATAACTATCTCGAAATTCTATGCTCGAATCTGCATCAGTTTGTTATGCGAATAAAATAATATACGTTCATCCTACGTATTTATCCATTTATTGTTAACTATATTAATTTCTTTTATCCACATCATTCTGATTCTATCTACTTGGAATAATTTTTCCCAATATCAAATTTTACTTAAGAATTCCACCATTCATTCCTTAAGTTTAATATAAGCACTATATTTCCCTTATATTATTACTCTACCACCATAGCCTTGTATCCTCTTATATCTACTTATTTCCAATTTGAATTTCTAATTCCATGTGAATTTAAATTTTCTTCAACTCTGAATATTAAATTTTATTGACTATCTTTCATTCATAACTGATTTCTATCTTTATTTTAAACTAATTTCATTGACTAATTTATTTTCAATTTCCAATTTGAAAATCTTTCTATTGCTAATATTTTTTTATATATATAGTTTTCAAATTCTGAAAAGTTTTGACAGAGTCTCCATTTGTTTAGCATTACATATTTCTATAAGCACATATGTAAGGGTTCAACACTTATTACAAGTATTTCCAACCCATTTCCAAATCATTCCCTTTAGTTTAGGTGATTTACAACTTACTTGCTTAAGCAAAACAGACTCATATTCAAAATCATCTTATTCTGCTTCTAACAATTCATAAAATTTTATTCAATCCCATTTACTTTAAACAACCTATTTCCTTATGCAATTCAACAATATTATTGTGAATAAACAATCACTTAAGCTTTATAGCAAATCTTAAATTGATTCCAACTCAATTTACACTCGACTCCACCACAATTAATTTATTCACAATCCTTACATTGCATTTCCTTTTACTTCAAAAGTTTGATTCCGAACCATTTTATTAATCTCAACAACCAATATTTTAAATAATCATCTCACAATTTACTTAAGTTATTTATTTACTTCAAACTGTTCCACCAATAACTTTAAGTTTATACTATTCCACCAATTCCCATTCAAATCTTTGATTTGATTTTCCTTTAATCAAATCCCAATTATTTTCTGATTAGTTTATTCTTTATCCCTTCTTAAATTTTAATTTACATCAACCATTCATTATTGAATTTATTCATAATAACGTTATTCAATTTTAATCCAATTCAATATTGACTTATTTTCATAAGAATTTTATCCCATTCATTATTACCTATAACTCGATTGAATTCATTTAAATTCAATTTTATTCCAACTCAACTTCAGTTAAAGTTAGTTACTTACCATTCCTTAAATTTATTTCTCAATATATGAGCTCAAAACTTATTTATCTACTTAACAGCTTATAATACTCATTTGAGTCATTTCATCTTGTAACTACAATTTCAGATGACATATGTATAACTCTTACTATCTTAAGGTATACATTTCATTTTTCCATTACAATTATTTTCCCTTCCAGGTTTATATCCAATTAAGTTCGTTTTGAACTTCAATTCCATTTAACTTATCTCAGGTTAACCTCTAATATGCTTCTCTATTTCATTTACTTAAGTTAAAATTTAATCTTCTGGATTAAAATTTTCCAATTTCTTCTTATAATTATCAACTTTACTTTATAAGTCCAATAGTTGATTTATTCAAACCTTTCACATTATTAAATAGAATTCTTAGAATTCAATTGCCCGGTTTTCATTTCCAAAACCATTTTTTAAATGATAACTACACATACTCACTTGGTATGTCAAATAAAATTTTCAAATTCCAAACACTTGGTTTTACCGAAACAAATTTCCCTTTTGAAATTTCTAAAATAACTTGTATACCCAACAAGCCCAAACAATATCATGGTCAACTATCCCGGCAGCAATCCATCACTTTAGAAACTCGAAAATGAATGTTGATGATGTGGCCATCACCATCAGGATTATTTTCCAACGACTGAAGTGAGTTCAGTGCTTCCTTACTTCCACAATTGCCTCTCAAAACAATTTCCATTCAACAATATTTTCCAAAACATACTCCATTATTGCCTTTAAATCTTTGAAAAAAAACATTTCAAACATTCCCAAGATTTTTTTAAATTCCCAAATCCTTTTTTTTAAATTCATTTAAACACCTTTTAAATTTCCGGGACTAAAATTCTGTTTTAATCAAATTTTAATTGTATTCCTTTTTATTAGATAATTTTATTTTCATTATAACTATTTCAAATTTTAGATTAAATTTTAGATTCTTATTTGATTTAGACATTAATAACCAATCATCCCAATATAAAAATAATTTCAGAAAATTATTTCTTTTATATCAAAATATAATTTTGGGTAAAATTATTTCATTTACCCTACTTTAAAAACAATACTGTGTCGGTCTACCTTGTTTAAGAGTTTAGAAATCCCTATCGATAAAATGGCGTCCCATCCATCCACCAGAATTCATAAACACTCAACAGATAAATCAACATAATATAAAAACAATTTTATATTCACTAACAAATACGCGCTCATATCTATTAATACACTCAAACTCATTCTAGAGTTCTACAAACTCTACTTTATGAGGAATCACTACCAGAGCCAAGTTTATCACTAACCTCTGCTCTGATACCAACTGTGACGACCCGCCCTTCTACTACTAGAAAGACGTATCATCATTAAGGAAAGAAAGCGATAGAAGTAGAAAAGAAAAGAACAACAACATCAGAATCTCACGACGGAACGGAACAAAATATAATATATCACATAACTATTACATTGTTTTACATACATCAGAGTTATACAATATCAATACATATGACAGTCATATACATACATCTATTACTACGTACATCAGAGGTACAACATGCATCAACTACTGACACAGTGGAACTAGATAGATAGCTACATACGTCTGGAAACTCCTGCTCCAAGCTCCTCCAATAGTTAAAGTCCGAAACCTATCACTTGGCTACTCATAAAAATTTGAGTACCCAAGAGTTTATGAAAACACAAAATATAAACTCCGGGTCAGACATGGGTCTGGTATGAGTAAACGGTTTAAAGTTGTTTAACTTTGAAAACATTTGAAAATAAAGGTATCACGTAAGACTTCCCACAAATAAATACGGGTAAGTTTTTACCTTACGCTAACCAAAACATTTCATAGGAAATCCAGTGATATTATAATAGTGTCTAGGGTTTTCAAGTAAATAGAAAATAGCCGAAATTGTTACATTCATTAAATTCCAGCTACTAGCCACGAAAGTGGGTAATACAAATCAAAACCATAGGGTCTCGTAGGGAAAATGGATTTCCAACAATGGCAGGGCTACTGGGGTACCGCCCGTCACAGTACGGGGCCTAAATCACCGTACCGAGGATCACTCCCGACCCCCTACAACACAAGGCCGGAACCATTCCTTACTGAATAGTCCCGAACAAGATAAACCCCGCGGTTGTAGCTATCAACCGCCCACAAAGCCGAAATAAAAGGGACATCTAGACAGGGGAATTATCTTGTCCTTCTTGGGCATGACCCACCTAACCTTGCTGCATCTCCCCTGTTTTAGCCATTCCCGGTTGATGAGGCTTGAGGCTGCGATTACCTTTAAAGAACATATCACTTAGAATGCTCATCGTCCGCCTGACGATGTGTTGAAAGCATTCAATCCATACAAGTTCGCTCCGGGTTCGAACGAAACCGAAGGCATTATCTCGTTACACTCGTTTTGGAATCACCCTCAGAGTCAACAACGATAACCCTTGCATTCTGAAGGCACCATCTCGAACTTCATTTCAGGATTCACGACCTATCGTTTAAATTGGATCGATGTGGTTTTTGGAGAATCAAATTTGATTCTTCCGATCCCGGTCTCATCGAATCCAAACGCCATTTTAAGGGTCAAGTTGTCTAATTAACTTAAATATTTTAAATACTTTAAATTTAACAATTGAATTAACATAGCATTTATCACAGATAAAACATATACAAGCATCATAGATATAACATAACATATCACAGAGAATCACAGAACATCATCAAATAAATATCACAAGCAGATATTCTACTCAACCATCCATAAACAATTACCCTTAAATCTTATTTGTAATTAATTCAAATTAGAATTAATTACCTGAGAGTTAATCTACTAACTCTTTTTAATTAATCATTAATTAACAATTAATTTCCTATTTCATTTCAAGTCATCTAATTGATGATTTTCTTAATTTATTATTAAGTCTTAATTTTATTTCACACTATTAATTAATTACTTCCTTAATCAAGTTACTTAACGTTAATTATCCTTTCCTCAATCATAAATCGATAACCTTAACTTCTATTTAATAAACATAATTCCCCATTTGTTAATTACTAATTTCTATATTAATCATTATTAATTCTTAATTAAATCACTTGATTTATTAACTGTTACCCATTCATAAATTAACTTAAATAGTTGATTACAAATTCATTTATTAATTATAATCCATCACTAATTATAATCAAATTCATTATTCTTAATTACTTCCTGAAAATAATCAATTTATATTAATTTCTCAACTTAATTGACCTTTTAAAAGAACTCTTCTTAAGTTTTGAAATCAATTTGTCTCTAATTACAAACCTGTATTAATAAGATTTATACTTATCTTATGTTACTTACCTAATTTGAATAATTATGAGCTTAAAACACATTAAAGTATTAGCTAAAGTAATTAACTTGTGTCCGAGTTTTAGCTTAAACTCTTAACTACTACTAAGTTTTACAGTATTTAAAATCAAATGAAAATTTGTAGGAAAACAATCCTACTCAACCTCTACATCACTGCAAAACTGCAGTTTACCCCAACTCAAATCGTCCCAGGTAAACCCGAGACCCTCCTTGCTTTATACTCGAGTATAACTTCGAGTGCTCCCCGCAACTTCCCGAGTTTCCCCCCTGAACAACTTCTTCCTCTTGCCTATCTTATTCTTCCAGAAATAAGTTTTAGTTTAAATGTAAATTAATTTAGCAACAGGATCGTTCTCGTACGCGAACTCGAAGTTTCCTCATTCTCTCTCGTGCGCGACTCGAGCAGACTCCTCCACGTCACCACAGATACGCCACCCCCACCCCATCGCCACCGTGCACGTGCACGATGGTTCTGCGCACCTCCGGCAACTTGCACCACTTCCAGCAATCCCCAAATCATCATCTTAATCGAACACAAATCCAACAAAATCGAATAAAGGTCAAAACTAAAAATTTGCCTACAGCTAGAAAAAAAAAACTGCAACAACACTCGGAAGAAATCGCTTGGCCACCACCGTAGGGATCATCGGCATCGCCCCTACTACGTCTACGCCTTGACAACTCGATCATCCTTCCTCTCCCACATTCACGCGCAGCTCGATCATGTTATGGAGGTGAAATCGATGATTTTACAAAGAAGAATCACTCACCCCTAAAAACCCTAATAAAGTCTCATTTCGAATTTCAATCAACAGAAAAATTTATTCATATTTTTCTCGAGTTCGTGGATGTATCAACATGCTTCACTCCAAATTCCAACTTTTCCGATTGATTAAATTTTCTGGAATTGAGAAAAATGTAGTTTTATTTTAAGTTCGAACTGCTCATGAATTTCAAATTTAAAAATCTTTATTTTTGTATTAAAAATCATGACTTCCAGTAGACACTCATGTTATCAACTTGAATTATTTTTCTATAACAATTGAATTTATCAACAGATTTCTTGATTACTTGTAAACCCATTCTCCAGCAGACTTATTCACTTGTCATATTTAATCCTACTTCGAAATCTTGTCTGGTGTTTTAGTATCTTGTTTGATTTAAAACTTTACAATGGTTTAGATGAAAACACTAGATTTTAAACAATACCCAACCTTAATCTATAACAGAGAAGATTCTATGCAGATGACATATATACATACACATATCCAAATAAAACCATGTACAAACTAAACTGGTTAAAGAATCATGAACCAATTTATTAACTTAAACTTAAAACAAAAATCTTTGTTTACTCACCTGATAACAGTTGAACAGAAAGCAAGTTAATAAAGACTGCAGAAGAATTCCCTGAAACTCTTCTTTTCCTTTCCTCTGTTTCTTTTTCTTTGTTTTACTATTTTGAATTGTATATATATTTGCAAAGCCATAATGTCTCAGGTTTGCTTTAGGCTTAGTTAAGTGTTTATAAATGAACTGATGATATATATTGAATATATATATAAGCTATTAATCAGTAGGTTGTAACTGGACAGTTGTATTTGTTTGTATTGCCATTTTTCTTCTTATTGGCTAAGTAATTATACAATGCAGTATGAAGTGATATAGGGATTTTGGCTGTGTACTATACTTAAACAAGATGTTATGCTATTAAATGTTTATGCTTTTAATTATGATAACATGTATTTAATGTTTACTGCTTGTTGTAATTTGTACAAAGATAGTTATTATTATTTCGGCCAGCATACTTGTAAGACACAGATTTTTTTTGTTTTATATATTAAAGTAAAACTTGTTTTTCTTATGCATATGAATTTTCCTGCAGCACATAAACTTAATATTTAATTCATAGCATTGTGATGGTACAAAGATATTTATATATACTTTTTCTTTCTTTCAGGTTTATACAACCTGGTTTAGTAATCTAAAGAGCATACATATGTTACTTTGTTCATTTCTTACTTGGCTTATATTTTCCTTTCAAGTGTAGCTTTGACTTGTTTTCTTTGCATTATTCATTTGTATATACAGGTTATACTTTTCAACTTCTGATATGTTTGTTTAAAAGTTATTGTTAACATATTGGTTGTATTCTATTTGTTAATTAAATTTTCAAACATTTGATTTATAACATATACTCGTATTTTTATACTTCAAGTTATAATTTAATATTTATATATTTATTACTTTTATTACATCTTATAATTATAATTATGTTTTATACTAGTCTTGTATGTTTATATTTATAATCATTTATATTATTTTATACCTTTGCATTAGATTTTCATGTTTATGTTAATATTACTATGTTTGTTAATTTTTTACTTATCATGTTAAAAACTAACATTGTATCCCTATGTGTATTATCAAATAATAAAATATGCAATCTTTGATTTTTATTGTATAAGAGAGATTTTATTATAAATAATTTTAAAAGATTGCATTTTAAATTTTCAAATCCAAAATTCCTTTACAGGCCATATATCACTGATAAATAATTAAAATCTCATCAGTTTATACAATTGAAAAGCTAGTATTTAATTTAATTTAGATTAAATATTCAGTAAAATATGCTGCCAAAAATTCCGGGTTGTTACATACTGGCCCACTTTAAACAAAGACGCCTTGGACTTCGTCAAAAAATGCAACAGATGTCAGAAATTTGCTAAGATTCCTCGACTGCCCACAAATGAGATTACTCAAATGACCAGCCCTTGGCCCTTTGCAATATGGGGGATTGACTTGATTGGCGAACTGACAATGGGCCGAGGCGGAGCCAAATATGCCATAGTGGCAGTTGACTATTTCACCAAATGGGTGGAAGCGGAGCCTCTAAATAAAATATCTTTGGCAAAAGTTATTAACTTCTTGATCAAAATTGTTTTATGCAGGTACGGGGTTCCACTCAAAATCATGTCGGACAATTGACTTCAATTTGACAGCGAGGAATTCACCGACTGGTGCCAAGAGCACGAAATTCACAAAATCTTCTCATCTGTGGCTTACCCCCAGGCAAACGGACAAGTCGAAGCTATCAACTAAATCCTCAAAACCCTAATCTAGAAGAAACTTGAAAAGTCGACAGGCGCTTGGGTGGATGAACTTCCTACGGCACTTTGGGCCTACCGCACATCTTACGGAACATCAACAGGGCATACTCCTTTCTCTTTGGCATACGGATCGGAGGCCATGCTCCCAGTTGAAAATGTAGTGCCTTCCCACCGTAGGATCCACTACAACCCAGAAGAGAACGAGGAACTCCTCCACATGTCTTTGGATCTAATTAAGGAGAGAAGAAATGATGCAGCACTCAAAGCAGCAACTCACAAGCAAAAAGTGGCAGCACAATACAACTCCAAAGTCAAGCACCGCAGCTTACAAGAAGGAGATCTTGTCCTCAAGCGGATCTTCCCGCGCCCCGGAGCACTAGACCCAATCTGGGACGGACCCTATGTAATTCATAGAGATCTCCACAACGGAGCTTATATTTTGTCAACAGTGGACGGAGAGGTGTTCCAAAGGGCATGGAACATCCAACACCTCCGTCGATACTTTTCTTAACTTGTACTGCCCATATGAAGTGAATTAACAAAGAAAATCAGTGGACGTAGGCATTTTCGTGCTGAACCACTTTAAAAATCTTGCCTCTTTTTAACTTGTTCCTTTATATCTTGGCTGCTTGTTAAGCTTTATCCTTTGCTGTTGAACAAAATCATGTATAACAACATTTCCACTCTGGACACTTCACGGCACAACCTCACCTGGACAAGTCCCAACAGGTACTATGCGAATCTATGCACTCGCCAATGAGACACTTTTGCTCCAGCATCCCTCTGCTGCGGGTTAACTCATTGCTCGCGACTGCCCTCAAAGCCAACTGTAATGAGCCGATTATAAGCCATCAAGAAGGCCGACTATAGCCGATGGCAGCTCATTATGACGGTCGGCTCGCCGACAACTGTGAACCCACTTTAAGCCTCAACATAAGGTGTGGCCAACCAGGGGTAGTTCACGGTTGACGTTCGACACCCACGCTAGCCGGCCACAGTAAATCGAATAATACCCACGATTATGGGCCATATTGGCTCGGGTAGTTACTGTACGCGATCTCGGCTCCGATATGTCTTAAGTGCGGCTGTGGTAAAAAAGATAAACTCCCCGCGGAGGCGTAAGATGGGTGACAAATGTCTCCAAGACCCACAGCTAGGGAAAGTGACTACAAAACCCGTTTGCCACGAACTTAAGCATATCGACGGCCTTCCGTGATTGGAAGTTTTACTGTTTCTCATATTTCCATTTCATTTAAAAACTTTTCTCCTATCCTATATAATAGTCCCTAAAGTACAGGTCACAAAATAGGGGAACTCTCGCTGGTGGAAATATGAACTCACATTCGGATGACAGAACACTCAGCTACATTCCATACTCGGTCGCATAAGACATTCAAAGCAGCCCTCTACAACTAAAACACGAAGGATGGTACTTTCTTCTCTTGTGTACAATATGTAGCTTTAATTTATTCACACATCATATTGACATGCAAGACATGAAATAATATTTTGAGCAGAAACTTAGCATCAAATACGATTAAATCACATGCATAAACACGCAGCTGTATTTCTTATGCAACACATCAAAATGACAACCACATTCGAACATGACAGAATCTGCTTATGTTATAAAGTTACATAATGACGTTTGTTGCAATGACATAATTACAGCCTGGAAATACAATAATGTTTTGGACTAGTATATACAGGAATGTCAAACAGACCAAATAAAAAAGTCAACTACATCGGGGCTCCGCCTCTATCCTGCCCGCCATCCGGATCTACTTAACTGCAGGGTCAGAACTCCCCGCATGTACTCCAGAGGTCCCGCCTGCCCAATTCAGAAGAGAATCCATCAATACTCACGAAAGATAAGCAATCAAATCATGAAAAGACTAAAAAGGAAGACTTACCAGCGTCTGCTCCCTGATCATCATCATCTAGCTCCACGCCTACCTCATCCGCAGCAAGCAGCCGCATGCCCTCCTTTACCGCCACCTTCTCTTCCTTAGTGAATTGGGCCGTAACCACATCAATCCTGAAAGCCGCACCACCTTCCTTATCCGCATCGGCCTTAGCCTCCTCCAAAGCCCGAAGATATATTCTAGCCAAGACTCGGGGATAGTCGTCCATCCAGGACAGGTTGCCCTGCCTCCAAGTTCGGAAATACATGTCCTGGAGCATCTCATCCATCATCCCCTCGTTCTCCTCAAACTCTTTCATTCGGGCCTCAGAAGCCGACAGCCGTGCGACGGCAGCATCTCTCTCCAATCGGTATCTCGAGCAGTCAGCCTGAAGGGATTTCCGCATCACTTCCATCTCCTCCTTCAGCTTGGCCTGAGCAAGCTCTACGGCCTCAAGCCTCCCAGATAACTCCTCTACCTGCTCAAGATCCGCTCTTCGAACCTCATCCATCGTTGCGATTGCCATGTCAATTCGTTTTTTGCAAGCAGCCTCCATTTTTCGCAACTCAGCCTTGCTAGCCTCTTCCATGGTTTTCTTCAGTCGTTTGGAGGCCGCCTCATGCTGGGATATCTGGATAACCTGATCGGCAAGCTGTTTGGCCTGATCAGAAACCTTTAGCCGCAACCGAATGTTAGCACTTCCGATTTCCTCTCCAGCCTTGGCCAGTCGAGCGTGATGCTCCATTAGCCTCTTGGTCTCTTCATCCACCCGATCGATGTTTGGCTTGGCCTCATCCCCCATGGTCACAATCCGAGTAGTAAGCAAATCGAGGTCTAAGGACTTAGCCTCATCAAGCACCCGTACCATGGGATTGCGGGGAAGAAGATGGTCACCCATGGCCTCGTCAAAAGAGATGTCCAGAAAACTCGGGTCAAGATCCGGGTGGTCGGCAAATGGGTTGCGAACCAAACCAGGATGGTCTACCAGGGTGACGGTTGGATTTTCGGACGGATGTGGGGAAGGCATAAACTCAGTATCTTCCTCAGTAATATCATAGATAGGCTAGACTGGAGCCTGAGGGACAGGTGAAGGTTCAAACAAAGATCGGCCCCTCTTCCTCTTTTGCATGTCTTCTTCAATAACTCGGAGAAGAGGGCGATAGCCAACCACATCTCCGGGACGGCTAGTTGACGGCTTTGGTTTGGCAGAAGCTTTGAGTAGCTTGTACTGATCAAGGCGGTGCCGAATATCTGATGTCTTGGCCACCTTACCCGTTCCTGGAATAAAAACCAAGTGTTACAAGAATGCATGAAACTATGATCCGAGAAATATGTTAAGTTAAAAGGAGTAGGAAAACGCGCTTATTTTACAAACCCTGAGGGGGAGTGGGATACTGCAATAAGTCCTGAATCTCATTGCAGGACAAGAGCTGGCCATAAAATATTACTAAGTCCTTATCATAAAGGGAGTCTACGGAAGTTAAGAATTAACCTTGAACCGCCGTAGTTGCCTTAGCTAAAATACTCTCAGAAGATAGATTGGCACCGGTCCCGGCCTTATCAGACTTCTTCGATTTCTCCACCAAGGCCGGCCCTTCCCCTAACCCCTCGAAGGCTTGACGGAAGGCATCATCCGTCCACTCTTGAATCTCACCCTCTTGCCCAGAAGTCAAGGCACCAACGCCACTACCACTCTGCCCTTCGCCACCGTTACCACCATCACCTTCTCCATCGCCTCCACTCTCCTCCTCGCCTCTTTCTTCCTCTCCACTTTCCTCCTCCCGAACATCTGGGCATGTGCTGGGAGAGGGTCCATCAGATTTCTTTAGCTTCTTCCCCCCGACGACTGGAGGTACCGAGAAAGGTCTCCTCTTGCTACTCTTCGCAGTAGCCCCGTCTTTAGCTTTAGCAGCCCTCTCCTCGGCTTCATCTCTCTGCTTAACCACAGATTGACGTGGCAGAATTAAGTTGTACTCCAGGAGAGTGGCATTCCTGATCAGGTAAGAAGCCGACCTATCCCATCCCGAAATGGCCTTTATCTCCGCAGCCATCTGAGCCAAGGAATCATTCTCCACGACCGCAAAGCCACATGTCGCTAGCAAGAAATAAAAGCATATAAGAAGAAGCATTGCGGTCGAGACAAGGAAAATACAAATGAAGTTCTACTTACAGCCGGAAGTGAAAAGACGGAAGGAAATGGAGTCATCCTTGATGAAGAACCATTCTTTCTTGAACATACTGAGCTTCGAATACAAATCCACAACAGGCTTGAAGGGCACGGCCGCTTCCAAGATGATATATGGAGACCCCTTCTTATAGCCTCTCAAGTTGTACAAATACCGGATCTCTCGGTTGGAAGGGGGACGCCCATATTTCCTCTGAAAAATGATTAACAAGCACACCAGGATAGCATAGGAATTGGGCTGAAGTGGGAATGGAGCCACCTTCAAATAGGTAAGAAAGCTAACTATCCAGGCATTGATTAGGGGAATGGCCCCGCATATACAATGGTATCGGCTGTAAGCGAAATATCCTTCAGGAGGATCGTATGGCATCACACCATCTCCCGGCAACAGCATACTCGCCCTTTCAATCCCAAAGGAGCGAGCGATGACATCAAGTTGCCCTTCTTTGAGGGAGATCGGAAAGCAGTCGGGAGGAGAGTTCAGAAGCTCCTCAGGGCCATATCCGTCCACTAATGACCTCGGGGCAGGTCCATGACGCGCTGGTCCCGGCTGGACTGGGGGCACGACGGAAGACTCACTTCTGTCTGTATATTTTTTCTTTTCTGATCGGGTTTCCACTTTGTGACACATTTATCTGCAAACACAAAAGCAAAAATTTTCATTCGTAGGTCGAAACATGAAAAGCTAGAGACTCATTAAGCATTCAGGGTCCTAGAGTTCAATCAATAGTTCAAACTCTCAAGATCATACGTAAAGCAAATATAAAAGTACATTCGGTGCTCGAAGCCTCCAGTTTTATCCGATAATTCAAGTACATATGTACATTCGGTAGTTCAAAACCGAAAGTTCATTCGGCGCTGATGCTTCCCAAACCCATTCGGTGGTCCAAGGCACAAGACCCATTCGGCACTTGAACTTCATGGAGTTCGTTCGACATTACAAATATGAAGGCTCATTCGGCAATCATACTCTCCAATTCATTCGGTACTCAGAACGCTCAAGTTCATTCGGTAGAATGATATAAAAGATCATTCGGCGGCAAAGGGGTCTCACCTGGTTCGGCTAACACTTTGATTCGGCGAAAATAAGAGTTTGATTCGGCAAAAGGTTCGGCTCGGTTGGTAAGGAATAACGAAGGCATGTGGCCCCTATTTATAAGCAAACATAAATGACCGGACCAGGTGGCTCGGCGCTTAAAACTGAATGCGAAATAAAGCGCGACACATGCAGGCATATGCCCCACTTTGGGGGGGCAAATGTTGGGCGAGTTCTCACCACCGGACCAAGGTTTCTCCCCTACATGCCGAACCATCCCCTGCCGAACCAGCCCTTTCCATACCTGCCGAACCAATCCATTTCCAACCACTCCCTAGCTCCCACCGAACCAACCCTCACCTCTCCAACCTATGCCGGACCAACCCTCACCGCTCCAACCTATGCCGAACCAACCTCCACCGCTCCAACCTATGCCGGTCCACTCACCACCGAATCAACCTAGGCCGGACCAACCTCCACCGATCCAACTCCATCCCTATGCAATGCCGGTCCACTCACCATCGAACCAACCTCCTACCGAACCAAACCATCTACCACCTACCGCCGAACCAAGGCGTACCGGATCGACGTTACTAGGCCATATTGTATCAGCCCAGGCCCACCAGCACTATATACATCCAGGACCCCGGCCCCCAGCCTCACTCTATAAATAGAGGGGCAGGGGTACAACAATGGCAGACAAGTTTGAGACCTCAAGCACGGATAAAACATTCAAACAACTTTCAGTTACTTGTAATCAAAGCTTTGTACTTGTAATCTGAATAAAAAAGGAGAATAACATATAAAGTGGACGTAGGCACGTTCTGGCCGAACCACTATAAATCTGTGTGTCTTTTACAATTTAGTCCCTGCTTTATATATTTGCGTAAGTCACCCAAATCACTAGAAACAACATAAAATCAACTAATTCATACGACTTGGAGGTGTTTGCCCATTTTTTGTGCAAACACATAACTTTTATATTAAAGTATGATTTTATCACTTAACCGTATTTATTTAAATAAAAATCAACTCCGTTATTAAACTATTTTTTATTCACCAAAATTCATACATAGTTAAAGACATGAATTTAACCATATATAAAGGTAATATTTATATAATCTCAAAATCAATATTCATTAAACCATATTATATAAATAATCAACTTTAAAATTGGGCTTATTTAAATTTCAAAGCATATTTATATATATAGCCAGAATCAAATTGTAAATTTGACGTTTATATAATATCAAAATCAATAATTATATAACCCGTATATTCCTTTTCAAAACCATAGAAAAATTATTTAAAAAATAATTATATATATATACCGCAGTGCCTGTATAAAATTTTCTATCCTATGATCAAGTGATACGGATATTTATCATTTCAATCTGCAATTTAAAAATAAAAATGCGGTTGTATATCATTTCAAACCGCAATCCCGAATGAGATGAAAATGCATAATAACTTGCAGTTTATAACAATATACAATACGGCATCCATTCATCCAATATCATCCATCAACCATTTATCAAAATCATCATCAAATCCAAACAATACATCAATATATAATAGGTAATAAATAACAGGCATTTACTGGCAGTTTATCATGCAAAATAAATTAACTGATAATTTAACTGGTAATTTATATGCACAATAAATTAACTAATAATTTAACTATCAGGTTATATGCAATAATAAATTTAACTAGCAATTTAACTGTCAGTTTATATGCAAGAATGAATTAAATAACAAGTAAATTAAATGAATGCAATTTAACTGAGAAAATGATGAAATATATGCCAAAAAGCTATAAATAAATTTTTAAACACCTCATAAATCAATTTAACAAATATAAGAATTTTTAGAAGTTGTGAGTGGGTTAAAACACTCACCTTTCGAATTTAAATTGAGTTTAACTCCAATTGAAACCAAAAATTTGACCGTCTCAGAATTCTTCCAAACCAGCGTCATCAAGTCCAGAATTTCAATACGATCCTAACAAAAAAAAAAACCGCGCGTAAATCAGATATCGTATGCGAGAGATATGATGATTTTTTGTGATTGAATTTCAAATGATGAAAAAAGGTAAGTGGAACACATACAAGTGCCACGTCACCAACATCCTCTCTCCAGGCCGATACTACGTTCGAGCATCCCTCCTACAGTAGCATCACGCATGCGCTCGACCATAGGAAAACGCGTCCAACACTCGCGCGCTGCCACTCCGCCCCGAGGCGCCGCCGTTCAAAGCTCCCCTACCCACGCCTACGACCACGTCGCGACCACCCTTTTTACCGGAAACACCCATAGCTGCCAACAATTTGAAACCCTAGGTCGAAATTTGCCACCAATCCAACCGTCGATTCATCAAATCAATCACCTAGATGCGATCCCCACGGCTTCCTCTCCAAAATCCAGAAAGGATTTGTCGATCCGACAAGTTTGATCGTGGCGATGATGAACGATCGTGGATAAACCTTAAATTTCAGAGCAAATGATAACTCGAATTGAAAAACGAATTCCACCAGGAGATTACGCTCATTGAGAGCTTCAATATATATTTTATGTGAATTTTTCTGAGAAGTTTGGATTTTCAGCTTTGGGTTTGATTTGGGATTGATCTGACATTATGTTGTCTGCCATTGAGGAAGAGAGGGTTGAGATATACGTATAGCCAAATGAAAAATGAGGGGAATTAGGGTTTATAACAATATATTTATAGACAAAGTGAAAATAGGATGGATCGGGTAAGATAGACGTACGCGCTAACGCCAAAGTGGCCCAAAAGCCCGTTCGGACTCCACAACGAAATTGGGTAAACCCATATATCAAAATAGGTGTTTTAAAATATTTTAAACGCATTGGAAAAGGTTTCAAGTCCAAATTCCATCGTATAAAGAAGTTATGCTAAAATCAACATTTTCTTAATTGATTTCAATTGATTTCAATTGCGTTGATTTCAAGGCGTTTCGAGTCCGTACGATCAAACGACAAGTCCGATCTCTACGAAACTTGAAACCCTATAATAATTCACCGTTACGGATCCGATGAAACTTGTTTCGTCGAAATCCGAGTCAGTGGCCAAAATGGCTATTTTCCATTAATTTAATCATTTAATAATTAATTAATAAAATTCAATTTTTAAATTTCAATCTTAAAATTGACCAATTTTATCACTTTATATTTTTAAATCAAATTACAATGTTTTAGACAAATTAAAAGTCAATTTAAAGTTGATAAATTTAACAATTTCAGTGTTTATCTCAAATTCATTGAATTTAGAATTGTAAATTAAATTTTCAAAATTTCATTTAATTACCTTTCATTCTATTATTCTGTCTATTATTATCAAAAAGATGCAATTTACATGGTTCACTACTGTTTACATTTATTTTCTTAGATTTCATTTATATTCCTTTTTAGGAAATATTTTAAATATTAACTTTTCATTTAGTTGCAATAAATCATACTATCGTAATTAAATTCAATAAATACATGTTGGTTCCCAATCTTATTATTCAATAAACATCCTATTGTGAAGAATATTTACGTTATTCCCCATTATTACCTTAATTTATACTAATCTAACCTCAATTAGATTAGTTTCTATTGATTATCCATTTTAATTTATTAGACTCCACTAACGTTAAATTAAACTTAAGTTGTCGTTAACGAACAAGTGTTGAAATTGATTCCACATTAAATGTTATTGACTATAAATTGAAATCCAAATAATTTCGTTTACTGATTCAAAATCTTGCTATTTAATAAATTGACATTGTTGTGTATTATTAACAATGAATTGTATTACACATCGTTAATGTATTAATTTATTTATTTCCCATTTAACGTGCTACTTAATCTTCTTTGATTGCAACTAATTTCCAAATTTTAGGCAACATACTAAAGAAATAAATACATATCTTAATTGATTCGTTTTTCCCATTCATTATACATTAATGCACACATACAAATTAAGATCCTAAATCCCATAAATCATTCCATCTTGGTTTCATTCCTTTTCACATCAACTATCACTTTATGAATAAATTAGCATTTCCTATTCCTTTTGTTACATTCACTTATACTCACGTTATAAATAAATTGGTATTCCATTTAATCCATTAATTATTATATTTAATTATTGCAATTCGTTATCTAATATAAATTTTGAATCTATTTTCAAATTTTCAAATTTCAATAAATTAAAACCTTACAATTGTTTACAAATAAAAATGGGGATTGTACTAATTTAATTATTTATTTCCCTGCATTACTTTATTACCTTAATTTACATTCAATTTCCATTAATCAATATTTTATTTCATTGATAAATTCAATACTTGCCTTTATTTACTTATATTTTAACTTATTACCCAAATGAAACAATTTAAAACTTTACATTATTTTATAAATTTGAATTCCATTCTAGTTAACAATTTTATTCATGATTCAACATTTCTATTTGTTTTCTTATATTCAATTCATTTGCACATTAATTCATTTACTAAAGTTTACAATCATTTATTTATTACTTACCTTCTTATTATATTGAATTAGTAGCATTTCCATTATACTTCTGATTATAACATTTCATTCGTTAATTTAATATTCCCGTTTGTTTCTTATATTAAACTTATAACCAAGTATGAAAAAGATTCACAATTTCAATTGATTGCAATTACATTTTGAATTTGTAAATCTTAATTTCAATTGCTACATTTAAATTTCTAGCATCTGCTTCATTATAACTTCTAGAATTTTTATTTCTTCCTAAATTTAATTGCAAAATTTAAATTAAACTAACAAATTTATTAATCAAAATTTACGGGTCGTTACACCCTCCCCCACTCAAAACTTTTCGTCTCCGAAAAGGAAAAAGTAGGGAAAAGAAGAGTTAAGAAATCAATATATCTTATTCAAAACATAAATTTTATAAACAATTAAATTTACAAAATTTGTTACTTTAAACAAAATATTCAAATTTACAATCATTATTTCTTTTTATACTTAAATCGATAAAGTTTGGAAAATATTTTCAAAATTTTCCAAGTCCAAAAATTTTATGGAAAATTTCGACAGATCTCCTTTGTACGGGGAGGCTCGGGAGAAAATATAATATCAATTATAATAATATACATCATATATTTTCCAAAATAGTATAAAATCCCAACATGGGGAAAAATAATATAATAGCGCTATACCGTAATCGGAAAACGTACCTATTTGTCGGGCAATTTACGCGTAATTATGAAAGCAAAAGTAGTAGCAATTATTTCCATAACCTGTATTTCATTTATATAATCCAAGAGAGTTAATAATTATATAAAATGAAATATTTAGCGTTGTTTTCAAGTACCAACAAACAATCAATACGTATAACAGTCACTTGCAACCAGGTATACAACCATCACAATGAAACAACACAAATCAATCATTCATTCATCAAACAAAACAAATAGTTGTTCAGATTCAAACTTTAAATTTTATAGATGAAAAATAAACTACTAAGGGCATCAATTACTCAACAGTCTTAGATGAAACTAAATAGATTATTTATACATCCAACAATCTTAAAGTATCCTTACCCAAATAACCACAAACCAAACAACAACAATTTCAAACAACAAATAAAATTTATTTATTATTTATTTCATTTCATACATTTGTTGTTTGATTTTTTTATATATAATGATTTCTTATAATTCACATTTATTGTGACGCCCCACCTCTATACCCACACTAGCCAAGGACACTACATAGTAATGCCATCAACTAACATGGAGAATAAGGCTGGTTAGGAGCGACCATCTATAGCCTTGCTCTAACTATCTACTGAATACACCGAAAATAAACATACCAAGCAGGTCGACATACCCAATGAATACTTAAAACAAAACCATAGGTGGTTGAAGGATCTATCAGAACAGAATATAACAACTCAAATGTAATATACATCACAGAACAGTAGATCATCATATACACATATACAGATACATAACAAAGTTGACAAAATAATACATGTCAAGTGGTATAGCAAACCACAATATACAGACGAGTCAAAAGAATACATATATCAGAGTTACATCAAAATAGGACTACACAAAAAGCTACGACAAAAGGGAACAAGCTGAATAGTCCATGCGGAAGCAAAATAGGCTAAGTCCAAAAGCACCTAACCTGAAACATCTCGGTCTGACCGATTATAAAATACACGAGTCAGTCTAGCTAAACAAATCAGTTAGATAAACTGAACAACAATAAACCTGCAAGGATACGAAGTATAACAAATATCTCTAAAGGAGATAACACAATCATCTAACAAAAGATGAATCATATGATAACAAGCCTCATATCATTGGTAACATATAAAAACAAAGGATACAAATATCCCAAATCAAACCAAAAAAGGCAAATAACAAATACCAATAAGGTATACAAGTTCTGCAAGGTAAACGCTACGCATCATGCGGCTCATAAAGACCAACATCGAAGGGCGATACCTAGGGAATATACATATGAATGAAACATCAGAAAATTGCTCGAGCTCGGTACTGTACAAACAAGGATCCATGAGTCTGAAGACTCCAAACCCAATATCACCTATGCGGCTCATAACGACCAACATTGGAAGTGATACTAAAGGGCAACCCAATATCACCCATGTGGCTCATAACGACCAACATCGGAAGCGATACTAAAGGGCAACAAACCCGAAGGTACATGCCCGAAGGCAACAAACCGTAGTGGTGAAGGTCAGAGACCCAGTACTGGACACCACTAACTGGTGGAATTTGTCATAACTCTCAAAAAGGAATCCGAAAAGTGGTAACGTGAGTCCCATAACCACTCGTTCGCACTAAACGGTTTACTATCCGTTAGTTAATTTCACATTCAAAGCAGTACAAAGTTCACCTCATATCATCGGTAAACCAGACCAATAGGCCAAAATGATCAATCGAATAGGTCGGGGATTAATCGGCAAGACAAACGCATGGATTCATGGTCCGTGTTTTACCTAACCATTTAATCTCCCTTCCACTTCGCTCGAAGTGCGAAATTGTGTGTGCCTTTTAAATAGAATTTATAAATCGGAGAAAACGAGCTTTTAATGCGATTTAGAAGGATTATGTTATATGAACCCGTGGATGAAGTCAAGAATAAGTTATCAAAGTCAAAGATGCAATAACAACTACTAAAAAGCAACTTGAATTGATAAAATTTGGAAAACCAATCAAAATAGGCAAAAATAGGCAAAACAGACAAAACAGGAGCAGGTCGGTCGATCGGACCCCTGGGTCGGTTGACCGGGCCAGAAACAGAGAAGTACTCGGGGCATCAGGTCGGTCGACCAGACCTCTGGGTCGGTTGACCGGTGCCCAAATTTCTGCACTTCCAAAATAGAGGCAGGGAAGTGCCCAAGTAGCAGGTCGGTCGACCGGACCCTGAGTTCGGTCGGCCGAACCTGATGATTTGCAATTCCTGCCCTATTTTTCATGAAATGCAAATTCTTTCCAAATCCAAAACAATGGCACATGCATACTTGTTAGGAATTCATACCCAACATCAATGATATCAAGAGAGGTAGATGTGAGTTCAAAACTCACCTTTAACCCAAAACAAAGAAGAAGGAGCTCAATAACAAGGAGAAGACCAACCAAACTCTACTTCAACTCAATAAGCTTCAATCTAAGATCAAAACAAGTATTTCCTAAGTTAGGTTTAGAAAACTTTCTGAAATTGAAGTGGAGAAGAGTTGGAGAAGATGAAGAAGAGCTTACCTATGTCTTCTCTTTGATTTTGGAGCAAGAATTTGGAGTTTGCAAATGGAACTAGGGCTTGCAATTTCTGTTTCCTCTTCCCTTCTACCATTTGCAGTTTTAGCTTAAGAAATGAAAATGAAATGAAGATGAATGAAGAGAAGGGTTTGAGTAAGAGTATTAGTTAAACTAGTGTGCTGAACCCAAACCCAGAACCCAATAGAAAAAGGGTCAAAATTTAACAAACTCTAAACATATCAAAGATTATATTCAAAAAGATCGCAAACGCCATTTTGGAACCAATGGAGGTAGTTTCAAGCTCCAATTCGGTCGTTTGCAAAAAGTAGCATTTCGGACCCAAAAATCCGACTAACGACGCTATATTTAAATAAAATATTTAAATATAAAAATCGTTAAATATGCGGGTTGTTACAGATCTCCCCTCCTTACAAAATTGCATCCCCGCAATTCCTAGAGACGATATTTGTAACAACTACATACATGCAACGCTCAAAAGAAAAAAAAGGAAATAAGCTTGAGATGAAAAGTCATACTCACCGTTCATAAGCTAAGATAGAAAACCCGGATAAGATCGCTCAATAAACTCTCTGGTTTCCCAAGTACAGTCATTGGGATTAGCAGACCATTGAACTTTAACGAGCGGCACGTCCTTGTTCCGAAGGTGTCGCACCTCCGTGTCAAGCACGCGAATAGGTTGTTGTACAATAGATAAGTCCGGTGAGATCTCAAGCTCTAACAAATCAGGAGAAGTAATAACAGAATCCGACTCCCGAAGACACTTCCGAAGTTGCGAGACGTGAAACACGTCATGAATGCCAGATAAATGAGCTGGAAGTGAAACTCTATAAGCCACAGGGCCAATACGTTCAGTAATAGAAAATGGTCCTACAAAGCGAGGAGCCAATTTCCCAGTCGTACTGAAATGCATAACCCCTTTCAAAGGAGAAACACGAATAAAAACAAGATCACCAATCGAGAACTCGAGAGGCTTCCTACGGCTATCAGTGTAGGATTTCTGGCGGCTTTGTGCCTCTTTCATTTTCAATCGAATAAGATCAATCTTCTCGGAAGAATTACGAACAAAATCTGGACCAAGAATAAGCTTCTCTCCAGATTCCAACCAACAAGAAGGTGATCGACATGGCCTTCCATATAAGGCTTCGAAAGGAGCCATACCGATACTAGACTGAAAACTATTATTGTAGGAGAACTCTACAAGAGGTAGATGATCCTCCCAACTTCCACCAAAATCAAAAATACCAATACGGAGAAGATCTTCCAAGATACGGTTCACCCGTTAAGTCTGTCCGTCAGACTGTGGATGATAAGCTGCGCTAAAATTAAGCTTTGTTCCCAAATCTTGCTGAAGACTCTTCCAAAAATGACTCATGAATAAAGGATCACGATCACTCACAATAGAACTAGGAATACCGTGAAGTCTCGCGATTTCCTTGACATACAACTTAGCTAAATGCGAAGCAGTCCTATTAGACTTAATAGGGACAAAATGAGCAGACTTAGTGAGGCGATCAACAATAACCCAAATGCTAGAATGGCCTGATCTCGAACGAGGTATGCCGTCAATGAAATCCATAGATATCTGATCCCATTTCCACAATGGAATCTCAAGAGGTTGAATAAGACCAGAAGGACGCTGATGCTCGGCCTTCAAACGCTGACAAGTTATGCAATTACTCACATAATTCGCCACATCGCGCTTCATGCCTTTCCAATAATAAAGACGATGCATATCGGCATACATCTTACTACTACCATGATGAATGGTATACTTAGAACGGTGACAATCATCAAGAATGTCATGCCTAAGTGCAAAATCAGAAGGCACAAAAAGACGGTTCTTCTTACGAAGACACCCATGAGAATCATTGCTGAAATCCCGCAACGCCTCATCACAGGATCCAGACTCACAAAGCTGAATAAGATGCAACAAATCAGGATCACGCCGCTGAGCATCGGCAATACGATCCAATAAAATAGGTCGAGCTCCCAAACTAAATAATAGAATAGGAGAATCAGAAGATGAACCTCGATCACGAATTTCACAAAAAGATAGAGTCTCAAGAATATTCCATTCGGCAAGCATCATAAAAATAACAGCCGAATGTTTGCGACTAAGCGCATCTGCAACTCGATTACCCTTACCAGGGGTATATTGGATATCAAAGTCATAGGAAGCAAGAAACTCGAGCCAACGTTGTTGTCTCATATCGAGTTCCTTCTGAGTGAACAAATACTTCAAGGATTTATGATCGGTATAGAGAATGAAGCGCTCGCCCAATAAATAATGTCGCCAAATCTTCAAGGCAAAGACAATGGCGGCTAACTCAAGATCATGAGTGGCATAGCGGACTTCATTCGGACGCAGTTGCCTAGATGCATAAGCAACTACCCGATCCTTCTGCCTAAGAACAGCACCGAGACTACTACCACAAGCATCGGTGTAGACAACAAGATCATGATTCCCCTCGGGAACCACAAGAATAGGAGCATTAGTGAGAACTTCCTTCAATGGCAGAAAGGAAGCTTCACACTTGTCGGACCAATCAAAACGAATGCCTTTCCGAGTAAGGCAAGTGAGAGGAAGCACAACACGGGAAAAATCCTTAATGAACCGACGGTAACAACCCGCCAATCCAAGGAAACTACGAATCTCATGAACATTCTCAGGCCTCTTCCAATTCTGGATGGCTTCGATCTTTGAGGGATCGACAGAAATGCCATTGGAAGATACAACATGGCCTAAGAACTTAACCTTATTCTCCCAAAAGTGGCACTTGGAGAATTTGGCTTTAAGCTGATGGCGACAAAGAGTACTCAAGACAATACTCAAGTGATTAGCATGCTCGGCTTCAAACTTAGAATAAATAAGAATATCATCAATGAACACAAGGATGAACTTATCGAGATATTCCCGGAATACTCGATTCATGAGATTAATAAAGAAAGCAGGAGCGTTCGTCAAACCGAAAGGCATAACGAGCCACTCAAAAGAACCATATCGAGTGCGGAAAGCTGTAAGAGGGATGCTATCCTCCGCGACTCATAATTGATGAAAACCTATGGCAAGGTCTAGTGGAGAAAAGACCTTAGCACCACTCAATAGATCGAACATATCATCGATCCTAGGCAATGGATACCTATTCCTAATGGTTAACTCGTTAAGCTTGCGATAATCAATGCAAAGCCTAAGAGTTCCATCGGATTTCTTCACGAAGACGACCGCGGATCCCCACGGAGAAAAACTGGACTGAATCAACTGCTTGGACTCAAGCTCTAAAAGCTGCTTCTTGAGTTCCTCATTTTCCTTTGTAGACATCCTCGTGGGAGGATGACTAACTGGCTGCGTGCCTGGAATGAGATCAATGCGGAACTCAATTGCCCGCTTGGGTGGCAAACCCGAAACAGGTTCTAAAACATCAGAAAAGTCACAAGCAATAGGAATACGAGATATATCATCATCATCTCGCGAGTCAAGAGAATATAAAGCCATCTCGGAATTATCCACATCCCGAAGAACAAGAGATAGCTGAGTAAGCGAATCCGGATGTCGAAGATACAAAATTCTCTTCGAACAAATAATCCTGGCATCATATCTCACTAGCCAGTCCATACCCAAAATCATATCAAATCCCAAACAAGAAATAACGTGTAGATTCGCACGAAAAGAAAAGCCACATAAAACAATCTCAACATCATCACAAGGCAAGCTAAGGGTCGCGGATCCCCCAATAGGATTCGCAATCGTCAATGAAGTAACCAAACAAGAAACATCCAAAGATAAATCATCAACGAGCTTCTTCGATACGAAAGAATGTGAAGCACCCGTATCGAAAAGAACTCGAATACTATGATCATGAAATAAAATAGAACCTTCCAAAATAGATGGAGATATACCTTTGGGTTGAGAAGGTCCTTCAGAAGCCTTAGCAGCATAAAGCCTGCTAGACTTGGCACCAGCCGGAACAGTAGGGCAAGCTGAAACATGATGACCTTCCTTCTTGCAATAGCGGCAGAAGAGAGGCTTAGGACAAGCTCGAATAATATGATCCGGAGAACCACAATTGAAACACTTTCGAACGAAAGTTGTTCCGGAAGACTGAGGCTGAGAACTAGAACCACCAGTCTTCTTCTTAGAAGGAAAAGGCTTCTTCTGAAATGGAATCGGCCTCTTGTTGGGGTTCTTGGAAACCTCAACATCAACATCATTATCACACTCCTTCTCGACGGTCTTGAGATGAAGTGTCGAATCAACCAACTCCTCAAAAGAAAGCTTAAGCTGGAGCAACAAGGACTTCTTAAGATATTTCTTAAGACCAGAAACAAACTTCAAATTCTTCTTATAAGAAGTGCTAATGAATTCAAGACCATACTTAGATAAAGCCTCGAATGATGCAACATACTCAGAAAAAGAAGATTTCCCTTGCTTCAACTCAAGGAAGCGACGGGTCAATAAAACTTTTTCGGATTCAGGAACGAACTTGAGTTCAAATCGCTTCCGAAACTGAGTCCAAGAAAGAGTAGACTCATCAATCTCGGCTACAACAATCTCATACCAATCAAGGGCACGCTCTTGTAATAAGCTAGAAGTTACAAGAACTCTATCATGGTCAGAAAGATCCATGCGAGAGAAGATACGCTCGCATGTGCGAAACCATGCTTGGACTTCAAGAACAGACTTGGAGACCTTAAACGGCTTTCCTCCAAAATGAGCAAAATCACTACACTGGCGTGCAAAGGCAGACTTGCGAGGTTTTTAAAACTCGAGGAGGAACTGGAGGCTGAGTGCTCCTAAACAACTCCATAAATTGATCGGCAGACATATAAACGCCATCCGGATGTGAACCACTGGATTGCCCAGCATCCGAACGTCGTCCTCTGCCTCTTCCAGCCATACGCTGAAAGTAAGATAAGAACAAGATTATTCACAAGGTAGATATTGCAATATGGAAGGAATAGAAATGCATTCCTAGACGTATTCCCAAACTCTACCTAACCTTGATGAAATAAAGAGACACGATGACTCAAAGATTCGTATTACTTATACACTTTGATGTACCGTAATATGTGCATCTATTCTGTGTTTATCATATTTTGTCCTGAACTCAGCTCTGATACCACGCTGTGACGCCCCACCTCTATACCCACGCTAGCCAAGGACACTACATAGTAATGTCGTCAACTAACACGGAGAATAAGGCTGGTTAGGAGCGACCATCTATAGCCTTGCTCTAACTATCTATTGAACACATCGACAATAAACATACCAAGCAGGTCGACATACACAATGAATACTTAAAACAAAACCATAGGTGGTTGAAGGATCTATCAGAACAGAATATAACAACTCAAATGTAATATACATCACAGAACAGTAGATCATCATATACACATATACAGATACATAACAGAGTTTACAAAATAATACATGTCAAGTGGTATAGCAAACCACAATATACAGACGAGTCAAAAGAATACATATATCAGAGTTACATCAAAATAGGACTACACAAAAAGCTACGACAAAAAGGAACAAGCTGAATAGTCCATGCGAAAACAAAATGGGCTAAGTCCAAAAGCACCTAACCTGAAACATCTCGGTCTGACCCGAGTATAAAATGCACGGGTCAGTATAGCTAAACAAATCAGTTAGATAAACTGAACAACAATAAACCTGCAAGGTTACGAAGTATAACAAATATCTCTAAACGAGATAACACAATCATCTAACAAAAGATGAATCATATGATAACAAGCCTCATATCATTGGCAACATATAGAAACAAAGGATACAAATATCCCAAATCAAACCAAAAAGGAAAATAACAAATACCAATAAGGTATACAAGTTCCGCAAGGTAAACGCTACGCATCATGTGGCTCATAAAGACCAACATCGAAGGGCGATACCTTGGGAATATACATATGAATTAAAAATCAGAAAATTGCTCGAGCTCAGTACTGTACAAACAAGGATCAATGAGTCCGAAGACTCCAAACCCAATATCACCCATGCGGCTCATAACGACCAACATCGGAAGCGATACTAAAGGGCAACCCAATATCACCCATGCGGCTCATAACGACCAACATCGGAAGCGATACTAAAGGGCAACAAACCCGAAGGCACATACCCGAAGGCAACAAACCGTAGTTGTGAAGGTCAGAGACCCAGTACTGGACACCACTAACTAGCGGAATGTGTCATAAATCTCAAAAAGGAATCCGAAAAGTGGTAACGTGAGTCCCATAACCACTCGTTCACACTAAATGGTTTACTATCCGTTAGTTAATTTCACACTCAAAGCAGTACAAAGTTCACCTCATATCATCGGTAAACCAGACCAAAAGGCCAAAACGATCAATCGAATAGGTCGGGGATTAATCGGCAAGACAAACGCATGGATTCATGGTCCGTGTTTTACCTAAACTTTTAATCTCCCTTCCACTCCGCTCGAAGTGCGAAATTGTGTGTGCGTTTTAAATAGAATTTATAAATCGGAGAAAACGAGCTTTTAATGCGATTTAGAAGAATTATTTTATAAGAACCCGTGGATGAAGTCAAGAATAAGTTATCAAAGTCAAAGATGCAATAACAACTACTAAAAAGAAACTTGAATTGATAAAATTTGGAAAACCAATCAAAATATGCAAAAATAGGCAAAACAGACAAAACAGGAGCAGGTCGGTCGATCGGACCCCTAGGTCAGTTGACCGGGCTAGAAACAGAGAAGTACTCGGGGCATCAGGTCGGTCGACCGGACCTCTGGGTCGGTTGACCAAAGCCCAAATTTCTGCACTTCCAAAACAGAGGCAGGGAAGTGCCCAAGTAGCAGGTCGGTCGACCGGACCCTGAGTTCGGTCGGCTGAACCTGATGATTTGCACTTCCTGCCCTATTTTTCATGAAATGCAAGTTCTTTCCAAATCCAAAACAATGGCACATGCATACTTGATAGGAATTCATACCCAACATCAATGATATCAAGAGAGGTAGATGTGAGTTCAAAACTCACCATTAACCCAAAACAAAGAAGAAGGAGCTCAATAACAAGGAGAAGACCAACCAAACTCTACTTCAACTCAACAAGCTTCAATCTAAGATCAAAACAAGTATTTCCTAAGTTAGGTTTAGAAAATTTTCTGAAATTGAAGAATAGAAGTGTTGGAGAAGATGAAGAAGAGCTTACCTATGGCTTCTCTTTGATTTTGGAGCAAGAATTTGGAGTTTGCAAATGGAACTAAGGCTTGCAATTTCTATTTCCTCTTCCCTTCTACCATTTTGAGTTTTAGCTTAAGAAATGAAAATGAAATGAAGATGAATGAAGAGAAGGGGTTGAGTTAGAGTATTAGTTAAGCTAGTGGGTTGAACCCAAACCTAAAACCCAATAGAAAAAGGGTCAAAATTTCACAAACTCTAAACATATCAAAGATTATACTCAAAAAGATCGCAAACGCCATTTTGGAACCAATGGAGGTAGTTTCGAGCTCCAATTCGGCCGTTTGCAAAAAGTAGCATTTCGGACCCAAAAATCCGACTAACGACGCTATATTTAAATAAAATATTTAAATATAAAAATCGTTAAATATGCGGGTTGTTACATTTATTTCTTGCAAAATTTCATTTATCTATTTAGCGCTTACATTTCTATTATATTAAATTTTAGAAATACTTCAATTTCAACTTAAGTTTATAACTCTATAACAATAATTTCTTATTTATTAAGGTGATTCATTTTTTCCACTCTTAATATTATTTATCGTATTCATCTTTCCATTTATTTTATTATAAATAACTTTAATCCTTCTTAAACTTATTTTCATTTCTTTATAACTGTTCTATTATATTTAATGAGTGGCCTTTCAGTCATAACTTAGATTTATAACAATTATAACATTAGATTCTTATTAATAACAGCAATTTATTGAACACTTCTATTACATACTTTTACTTGTACAATTTCTATTACATTTCTTATTAAACATTTCAACTTCTTATATTTGGTAAGTTATATATGTTAAGAAAATGCAAATGAACTTATACAAGATTTATCTCATCCTTTAATTAAATTTAATGTTCAATAATATTATTCTTTGTTTCATAGTGTACAGTTTAAATTACATTAAATTTCATTCATAACCTAACATTAAACTCCTTATTTTAATTTATTAATTACCTACGTTCCTATTCACTCCAGTAACAGAAACTATTAATTAATGGAAACTTAAGATTAAATACCGAGTTTTATTCAAAATCATTTAAAATACAGATAAATTTATATACTTACACTTTGTATATCCAATTATATTTAGAACAATTAAAAATTTATATTTGTTTACCAAAAGTGGGTCTGTAGTAAACTACTACAGTGGTCTTCCCGCTTCGAAACTCGAAAATGAAAGTCGCGTGCACTCATCACCGAAATTATTTTCCAACGACAGAGAGGGGAGCACAACTTATTTCTTTCCAGAATTTCTTTAAAACCATACTTTCAAATTATATTGAAATATTTATATCAAAAAATATTTCTAAATACTATTATTATATTTCAAAATCCTTTGAAAGCAATTTTTCAAAATCCTGGACTTAAGTTCCAAAATCTCCAAATTCTCATTGATTTTATTTTCAATCTTATTTTACCTATTATTTACAAATTTTATTCCTAACAACCAATATATTGCAACCAAATATAATCTTTATAAAAATTTATTTTGTATATATAGAAAATATAATAGGTAAAATTATTTCATTCACCTATATTAAAAACAAATATTGCGTCGGTCTGTCCTATTAAGTGTTTAGAAATCCCTATTGATGTCATAGTGTCACATGCATCAACCAGAATTTATAATATGAAACGGAACAAATTAACACAATATCAAAACCTTTTTATAACACTAACAAATATGCTCTCTCATATATATACACTCAGCGACTCCCATAGGGTATCATTACCTTATTAATAAGAGAAAGACCCCATAAAGCTAAGGTTTATCGCTAAACCAAAGCTCTGATACCATAATGTAACGTCCCTCCTTTTCGCACGCTTTAAATCAACACACGTGCCAATTCAAACCGTTCGGAAAGGCGGATTGTTATGGGGTAAATAAGAAAACGAGAAAGAAATAAAACAAAACAGAATCTCACAGCGGAATGATAAAATATAATAATCAAATATACAGCTTATAAAGCTGTTTTACAAAATCATCGATTATACTTACAACATTTATCAGAGTTACACATACCAATAACAATGCAGTGGAACTGTATGAGTATAGTGGACTAATAACAATAATAATAATAGTAATAATAAATCTCCGTCTTCGTCCTCCAGAGCTAAGGTCTTCGAAATCCTAAAAAGCTCGGACTGACCCGAGCGAATTAAAGGACAAAACACTCGAGTCGGAACTAAAAGATCTTATGTAAGTTAAATCAACAGGAATAAATATGACTGCAGTAACTTAAAAGATGCTCGAAATTCACATCTCTTAAAGATCCGTTAAACTATTTACTATGTAGTATATTTCGCTATTATAATAGTGTCTAATTGTAAAATAAACTTACTTTTTTCTTAGCATTAAGGGGTTACCCTTATAGCCCTTAACACGTAATAGTCCCAGTAGTCCATCCAATATTAGAGCATCTCTAGATCGGGAGACTACCCTAAATATTCCACGGGCTACGGGAGAAAACCAAACTCGTACAAAGCGTGATAGGGTAGGTGACACGACACAACTAGGCAACCGGTGGTAACGCGTAGCCGCAGCTACCGCCCACCTCGGACAAACTCCCCCCTAAAATCAAAAATCAAAAGTGGCCAACGAATCAATCCAAAGTCAGAGTATAGTATCGAAGAGGAGTATCCGATAAAGGGCGCTAACCCCCTTGGCCCATCAATCGCTCCTGTTTTAGCCACCTTATGCCAACTCATGGGAGTTGGGTCAACGTATTTACCTCAAAGGAAACGCCGCCGCCATCCTACTTCATATTGGAATCTCCACCGGATACACGATTGTTAAAGTTGTTTTCGGGGTTGGCAGAGAGTATGACAACTTCCGATCTCGGTCTCTTCAATAACCAAACGTTATTATAACACCGCGGTTATTTCAAAATAATTTATACTTTAAAACCAGAATATAATATTCATTCAAAACCATATAAATACGATATCATTTCTTTTTTAAAACCCAAATTAATATGGTATCATTTTTATTTCAATATATCTTTTTCAAAAGCTATAGTACTTCAAAATATATACCTTTGACCCATCGCTTCGAAACAATATTTTCAATACTTAAAGGGTTTAAATATAAATTACTTAAAGTAAGTTAGCTTTTTAATTTCTCAAATCAATTTAAATTCCCAAATAAACCATTTAGATTTCCATATATTTCAAACTTTCAATGTCCTATTATTAAGTTTTGAAATATTTGCTCAATAAATTCAAACTCATTTAAATAAACTCAAATTTCCAATAACTAAATATTTCCTTAAATTTATTTATACTAGGAATATTTGTTTAATTCAATCTTGGAAAATCCAGTTATAAATATCATATCCTTAAAATTCCAAGTTGTTTGCACAAAAAATGGGCAAACACCTCCAAGTCGTATGAATTAGTTGGTTTTAGGTTGTTTCTAGTGATTTGGGCAATTTATACAAATATATGAAATAGATAGACTAAACTGTAAAGGACACACAGATTTATAGTGGTTCGGCCAGAACGTGCCTACGTCCACTTTATATGTTATTCACCTTTTCTATTCAGATTACAAGTACAAAGCTTTGATTACAAGTAACTGAAAGTTGTTTGAAAGTTCTCTCCGTGCTTGAGCTCTCAAACTTGTCTACCATTGTTGTACCCCTACCCCTCTATTTATAGAGTGAGGCTGGGGGCAGGGGTTCTGGATGTATATAGTTGCTGATGGGCCTGGGCGGAAACGATCTGGCCTGGCAATGTTGGTTCGGTGTAGGTTGGACAGGTGGTCCGGTTAAGATGGTTCGGCAGGAGCTTGGAGGTGGTTGGTTCGGCAGGAGCTTGGAGGAGGTTGGTTCGGCAGGAGCTTGAAGTAGATTGGTTCGGCGGTGGGTGGTTCGGCGATTGGTTCGGCGGTGGGTGGTTCGGCGAGACCTTGGCTCGGTGAGGCTTTGGTCCGGTCGAAAACATACCCAACACTTGCCCCCCAAAGTAGGGCATGCGCATGTGCATGGCGTACTTTGTTTTGGCTTGGTCACTTTCATCCGGCCTTGTGTCCCGAGCCAGCTGGTCCGGCTTATTCATGTTTCTCTATAAATATGGGCCTAAGGCCTTCGCCATTTTCCACTAGCCGAACCAGTGTAACACCGAACTAAACTCTTTTGCTTCGAGATAGCCGAACCAATCAACCGCTGAATCAACTCTACTGCCAGACCAGGTGAGCCTTTTATCGCCGAATGAGATTGACCTGCCGAATGGACCTCGTGGGTTTCAAGTACCGAATGCCACGTTCGTTCTTGAGTCGCCGAATGAACTTCGGGGCCCCAAGTACCGAATGAGATAAGGAGCATAGCGCCGAACGGCCCTTCGTCCTCGTGCTGCTGGATGTGTTTGAGAAGTGCGAGGCCGAATGGTCTTTGGTCCCAAACTTTTATGTTTTGAATTGCGAATGAGACTCCAGGCTTCATGTATTTTGCTCGTTTGTATTCCCCTACTCCTTGTTCTAACAATATGTTCTTCTAGTGTTGTAGATAAATGTCTCACAAAGTGGAAACTCGATCAGAAAAGAGAAAATCTACGGACAGAGGTGAGTCTTCCGCTATGCCCCCAGTCCAGCCGGGACCAGCGCGACATGGACCTGCCCCGAGGTCATTAGTGGATGGATATGGCCCTCAGGAGCTTTTGAACTCTCCTCCCGATTGCGTTCCGAGCTCCCTCAAAGAAGGGCCACTTGATGTCATCGCTCGCTCCTTTGGGATTGACAGGGAGAGTATACTGTTGCCGGGAGATGGTGTGATGTCGTATGATCCTCCTGAAGGATATTTCGCTTACAGCCGATACCATTGTATGTGCGGGGCCATTCCCCCAATCAATGCCTGGATAGTCAGCTTTCTTACCTATTTGAAGGTGGCTCCATTCCAACTTCAGCCCAATTCCTATGCTATCCTGGTGTGCTTATTCATCATTTTTCAGAGGAAATATGGGCGTCCCCCTTCCAACCGGGAGATCCGGTATTTGTACAACTTGAGAGGCTATAAGAAGGGGTCTCCATATATCAGCTTGGAAGCGGTCGTGCCCTTCAAGCCCGTCCTGGATTTGTATTCGAAGCTCAGTATGTTCAAGAAAGAATGGTTCTTCATCAAGGATGAATCTATTTCCTTCCGTCTCTTCACTTCCGGCTGTAAGTTGGACTCCATTTATATTTTCCTTGTTTCGACCCCAATGCTTCCTCTTATATGCTTTTTATTTCTTGTCAGCGATAGGTGGCTTTGCGGTCGTGGAGAATGATTCCTTGGCTCGGATGGCTGCGGAAATAAAGGCCATCTCGGGACGGGATAGGTCGGTTTCTTATCTGATCATGAATGCCACTCTCCTGGAGTACAACTTAATTCTGCCATGTCAATCTGTGGTTAAGCAGAGAGATACAGCCGAGGAGAGGGCTGCCAAAGCTAAAGACAGGGCTACTGCGAAGAGTAGCAAGAGTATACCTTTCTCGGTACCTCCAATCGTCGGGGGGAAGAAGCTTAAGAAATCTGATGGACCCTCTCCCAGGACATGCCCAGATGCTCCGGAGGAGGAAAGTGGAGAGGAGGAAAGAGGCGAGTAGGAGAGCGGAGGCGATGGAGAAGGTGATGGTGGTAACGGTGGCGAAGGTCAGGGTGGTAGTGGTGTTGGTGGGGGACCTCTGGGCAAGCGGGTGAGATTCAAGTGTGGACGGATGATGCTTTCCGCCAAGCCTTTGAGGGGTTGGGGGAAGGGACGGCCTTGGTGGAGAAGTCGAAGAAGTCTGATAAGGCCGGGACTGGTGCCAGTCTATCTTCTGAGAGTATTTCAGCTAAGGCAACTCCGACGGTTCAAGGTGAATTCTTAACTCCTTCTTTTAACTTCATATGTTTCTTGAATCATAGTTTCAAGCATGCTTGTAACACTTGGCTTTTATTCCAGGAACGGGTAAGGTGGCCAAGACATCGGATATTCGGCACCGCCTTGAACAGTACAAGCTACTCAAAGCTTCTGCCAAACCGAAGCTGTCAACTAGCCGTCCTGGAGATATGGTTGGCTATCGCCCTCTTCTCGGAGTTATTGAAGAAGATATGCAAAAGAGGAAAAGAGGGCGATCTTCGTTTGAACCTTCACCTGGCCCTCAGCCTCCAGTCCATCCTATCCATGATATTACTGAGGAAGATACTGAGTTTATGCCTTCCCCACATCCGTCCGAAAATCCAACTGTAACCCCGATAGACCACCCTGGTTTGGTTCACAACCCATTTGCCGGCCACCCGGATCTGGACCCGAGTTTTCAGGACATCTCTTTTGACGAGGCCATGGATGAGCATCTTCTTCCCCGCAATCCCATGGTACGGGTGCTTGATGAGGCTAAGTCCTTAGACCTCGATTTTCTTACTACTCGGATTGTGACCATGGGGGATGAGGCCAAGGCAAACATCGATCGGGTGGCTGAAGAGACCAAGAGGCTAATGGAGCGTCACGCTCGGCTGGCCAAGGCTGGAGAGGAAATCGGAAGTGCTAACATTCGGTTGCGGCTAAAGGTTTCTGATCAAGCCAAACAGCTTGCCGATCAGGCTATCCAGATATCCCAGCATGAGGCGGCCTCCAGACGACTGAAGAAAACCATGGAAGAGGCTAGCAAGGCTGAGTTCCGAAAAATGGAGGCTGTTTGCAAAGAACGAATTGACATGGCCATCGCAACGGTGGATGAGGTTCGGAGAGCGGATCTTGAGCAGGTAGAGGAGTTATCTGTGAGGCTTGAGGCCGTAGAGCTTGCTCAGGCCAAGCTGAAGGAGGAGATGGAAGTGATGCGGAAATCCCTTCAGGATGACTGCTCGAGATACCGATTGGAGGGAGATGCCACCGCCGCACGGCTGTCAGCTTATGAGGCCCGGATGAAAGAGTTTGAGGAGAACGAGGGGATGATGGATGAGATGCTCCAGGACATGTATTTCCGAACATGGAGGCAGGGCAACCTGTCCTGGATGGACGACTATCCCCGGGTCATTGCTAGAATATATCTTCGGGCTTTGGAGGAGGCTCAGGCCGATGCTGATAAGGAAGGTGGTGCGGCTTTCAGAATGGATGTGGTTACGGCCCAATTCAATAAGGAAGAGAAGGTGGCTGTTAAGGAGGGCATGCGGCTGCTGGCTGCAGATGAGGTAGGCGTGCAGCTAGATGATGATGATAAGGGAGCATATGCTGCTAAGTCTTCCTTTTTAGTCTTTTCATGATTTGATTGCTTATCCTTCGTGGCTATTAACGGATTCTGTTCTGAATTGGGCAGGCGGGACCTCTGGAGTACATGCGGGGAGTTCTGACCCTGCAGTTAAGTAGATCCGGATGGCGGGCAGGATAGAGGCGGAGCCCCGATGTAGTTGACTCTTTTATTTGGTCTGTTTGACATTCCTGTATATACTAGTCCAAAACATTATTGTATTTCCAGGCTGCAATTATGTCATTGCAACGAACGTCTTTATGTAACTTTATAACATAAGCAGATTCTGTCATGTTCGAATATGGTTGTTATTTTGATGTGTTGCATAAGAAATAAAACTGCGTGTTTATGCATGTGATTTAATCGTATTTGATGCTAAGTTTCTGCTCAAAATATTATTTCATGTCTTGCAATGTCAATATGATGTGTGAATAAATTAAAGCTACATATTTGTATACAAGAGAAGAAAGTACCGCCCTTCGTGTTTTAATTGTGGAGGGCTGCTTTGAATGTCTTGTGCGACTGAGTATGGAATGTAACTAAGTGTTCCGTCATCCGAATGTGAGTTCACATTTCCACCAGCGAGAGTTCCCCTATTTAGTGACTTGTACTTTAGGGATTGTTATATAGGATAGGAGAATTTTTTTTAAATGAAATGGAAATATGAGAAACAGTAAAACTTCCAATCACAGAAGGCCGTCGATATGCTTAAGTTCGTGGCAACCGGGTTCTGTAGTGACTTTCCCTTGCTGTGGGTCTTGGAGACATTTGTCACCCATCTTACGCCTCCGCGGGAAGTTTATCTTTTTTACCACAGCCGTACTTAAGACATATCGGAGCCGAGATCGCGCAGAGTAACTACCCGAGCCATTATGGCCCGTAATCGTGGGTATTATTCGATTTACTGTGGCCGGCTAGCGTGGGTGCGGATCATCAACCGTGAACTACCCCTGGCTGGCCACACCTTATGTTGGGGCTTAAAGTAGGTTCACAGTTGCCGGCGAGCCGAACGCCGTAATGAGCTGCCATCGGCTATAGTCGGCCTTCTTGATGGCTTATAATCGGCTCATTATAGTTGGCATTGAGGGCAGTCGCGAGCAATGAGTTAACCCGCAGCAGAGGGATGCTGGAGCAAAAGTGTCTCATTGGCGAGTGCATAGAATCGTATAGTACCTGTTAGGTCCTGACCAGGTGAGGTTGTGCCGCGAAGTGTCCAGAATGAAAATGTCGCTATACATGATTTTGTTCAACAGAAAAGGATAAAGCTTATCAAGCAGCCAAGATATAAAGGAACAAGTTAAAAGGAGACAAGATTTTTAAAGTGGTTCGGCACGAAAATGCCTACGTCCACTGATTCTCTTTGTTAATTCACTTCATATGGGCAGTACAAGTTAAGAAAAGTATCGACGGAGGTGTTGGATGTTCCATGCCCTCTGGAACACATCTCCGTCCACTGTTGACAAAATATAAGCTCCGTTGTGGAGATCTTTATGAATTACATAGGGTCCGTCACAGATTGGATCTAGCGCTCCAGGGCGCGGGAAGATCTGTTTGAGGACAAGATCTCCTTCTTGTAAGCTGCGGTGTTTGACTTTGGAGTTGTATTGTGCTACTACTTTTTGCTTGTGAGCTGCTGCTTTGAGTGCTGCATCATTTCTTCTTTCCTCAATTAGATTCAAAGACATGTGGAGGAGTTCTTCGTTCTCTTCTGGGTTGTAGTGGATCCTACGGTGGGAAGGCACTACAGTTTCAACTGGGGGCATGGCCTCCGATCCGTATGCCAAAGAGAAAGGAGTATGCCCTGTTGATGTTCTGTAAGATGTGCGGTAGCCCAAAGTGCCGTAGGAAGTTCATCCACCCAAGCGCCTTTTGACTTTTCAAGTTTCTTCTTGATTAGGGTTTTGAGAATTTTGTTGACAGTTTCGACTTGTCCGTTTGCCTGGGGATAAGCCACAGATGAGAAGCTTTTATGGATTCCGTGCTCTTGGCACCAGTCGGTGAATTCCACGCTGTCAAATTGAAGCCCATTGTCCGATATGATTTTGAGTGGAACCCCGTACCTGCATAAAACATTTTTGATCAAGAAGTTAAAAACTTTTGCCGAAGATATTTTATTTAGAGGCTCCGCTTCCACCCATTTGGTGAAATAGTCAACTGCCACTATGGCATATTTGGCTCCGCCTCGGCCCATTGGCAGTTCGCCAATCAAGTCAATTCACCATATTGCAAAGGGCAAAGGGCTGGTCATTTGAGTAATCTCATTTGTGGGCAGTCGAGGAATCTTAGCAAATTTCTGACATCTGTTGCATTTTTTGACGAAGTCTAAGGCGTCTTTGTTTAAAGTGGGCAAGTAATACCCGTATCGGAGTGTTTTCTTGGCTAGAGTCTGCCCTTCGGTATGATCTCCGCAACTTCCTTGATGGATGTTGGACAAGACTTCCCTGGCTTCCCTTCCAGTGATACACCTTAATAAGGGATAGAGAAGCCGCACCGATAGAGGATGCCTTCTTGTAGTGTGTAGTAGGAAGCTTTCCTTAAGATTTTCTTAGCTTCATTACGCTTGTCGGGCAGTGTGCCATCTTGTAAATATTTCCGGATAGGAGTCATCCAAGTTTCCTCTTCGATTGCAGTTATCATATTCATTATCTCGTAACTTGGGGCTAGTTGCTGTGAGATGGTTATTGTTCGGGAAGCGGTGTCGTCCTTCATGCTAGCTTGCTTTGCCAGTTCGTCGGCCTCTTGATTCTTTTCTCGAGGAATGTGTTTGATTAAACAGTGATCCAATTGATTGAGCAGCAGCTTGGTCTTCTTTAGATATGTTGTGAGTCGTTCTCCTCGAGTCTGGAATTCTCCCAGTATCTGATTTACAATGAGTTGAGAATCACTATGGAGACATAGAGAACCGACTCCAATCTCTAGGGCAAGTTCTAATCCGGCTATCACTGCTTCGTATTCTGCGTCGTTGTTGGTGGCGAAGAATTCCAATCTTAGGGCATTATACAGCTTCCTTACCCTGGGGGTGATTATTACAATACCTGCCCCCGAGCCTTGTTCGTTTGATGCTCCATCTACAAAGAGATTCCACTTGATGTCTTCCGCTATTCTAGATGGCTCCTTACCTTCGTTAGTGGTGAATTCGGCAATAAAATCAGCTATGGCTTGCCCCTTGATAGCGGTGCGAGGATGGTAGGTGATATCATATTGACTCAGTTCAATGCACCATTTAAGTAGTCGCCCAGAAGTGTCGGGGCGATGGAGTACTTGCCTTAGCGGTTGATCGGTTAAAACTCCGATGGAATGAGATTGGAAGTAGTGTTGCAGTTTCCGTGACGTGATTAGCAAACAGTATGCTAGCTTTTCAAGTTTAGGGTATCTGGCTTCTGCCCCTGTAAATCTCTTGCTTACAAAGTATACGGGTCGCTGTGCGTGGTTGTCTTCCCTCACCAAAGCGGCGCTTAAAGCATGGGATGATACAGCAAGGTATATGTACAGTTCCTCGCCTTCATTTGGAGTTGAGAGTACTGGTGGTCTCTGGAGGTGTTCGATTTAGTTAAGGAAGGCTGTCGAGCATTCATCAGTCCATTCGAACTTTCCTTTGTCTTTCTTAAGAGCTTCGAAGAAAGGGATGCATTTGTCGGTTGCTTTAGAGATGAACCTGCTTAGGGCAGCCACCTTCCCGTTTAGGCTTTGCATCTCTCTTCGAGTGGATGGCATCTTGATATCTTGCAAAGCCCGGACTTGTTCGGGGTTCGCTTCAATCCCCCTGGCATGGACGATGAATCCCAAGAACTTTCCCGACGACACTCCGAAGGAGCACTTTAGAGGATTCAGTTTCATTCCATATTGGCGAATTACTTGAAACATCTCGTTCAAGTGGTTTATATGATCGTTGGCTTTCCTTGATTTTACCAGCATGTCATCCACATAAACTTCCATAGTTCGCCCTATTAATTCCGCAAACATCTTGTTGACGAGGCGTTGATAAGTAGCTCCGGCGTTTTTAAGTCCAAAAGGCATTACTTTGTAGCAGTACAATCCCCGGTCAGTGATGAAACTAGTGTGGTCTTGATCGGGGGCGTGCATAGGGATCTGGTTATATCCTGAGTATGCGTCCATAAAAGATAAGAGTTCGTGTCCGGCGGTGCTGTCCACGAGCAGATCGATTCGGGGGAGTGGGAAGCAGTCCTTCGGGCAAGCGTCATTTAAGTTGGAGAAATCAATGCATGTTCGCCACTTCCTATTAACTTTCTTTACCAGTACCGGATTGGCGATCCATTCTAGGTAGATGGCTTCTCGTATGAAGTCATTGGCAAGTAAGTTCTTCACTTCTTCCTCGAGGGCTGCTGATCGTTCTGCCCCCATGCTCCTCTTTTTCTGCTTCAATGGCACCTTGGTAGGATCGATGTTCGGTATGTGGCATGCTACGTCTAGAGAGATTCCTGTCATGTCGGCGTGCGTCAATGCAAATACATCCATGTTGTGGCCAAAAAAACCGACGAGTTGATCTTTCAACTCCGCTCTTAACTGAGACCCGACTCTCAGTAGTCTACTTGGGTCGTGTTTGTCTACAGATACAAATTCCATAGCCTCTGCAGGCACGGTGGTGGCCTCCTTCTCTTTGTCCCTGGGGTCTAATTCGTTGAAAGGATCGCTGATATATCGAAGAGGAGAGGCTTTCTTTAATTGCTATGCTTCCAAGTTTTTCTTGCAGAGAGAAGTCTCTGCATCCTTCCCTTTATCCTTCCTGCGGTTATTGCGAAGCTCAGTCACATAGCAATCTCGGGCTGCGTCTTGATCTCCCTCTATTTCTCCTACTCCGTTATCTGTTGGGAATTTCATTTTCAGGCACCATGGGGCTAGGACAATTTGGAAGTCAGACAAGGCCGGTCTTCCCAAAAAGGCGTTGTAGGCCGAGCGGCTTTCTATTAGCACAAATGTTTGTTTTCGTACAACGGAGCGGGGATGACTTCCTATCTCGACAAAGAGGTCCAGTTGCCCGAGGGGCATCTTCGCATCTCCAGTGAAACCATGTAGTGGTTTGTTGCAGGGAGACACATCCTTCATTGACAGCTTCATTTTGTCGAAAGCATGCTTGAATATGATATTTACTGAGCTTCCAGTGTCTATTAAAATTCGGAAAACTTTAGCTGGACCGAACCAGGCAGAGATGACCATAGGATCCATGTGTGGGTATTGTCTTCCCTCTAGGTCACGCATACTGAATGTGATGTCATCATTCTCTTTCCGTTTCGGGTGGCGTTCTTCCATGACAGAATTAACGTAGCCTCCATCGTTCCTAAGTGACTTATCGTATCTTTCCATCTCCGCCCAGCTTCTGTCGGCGATGTGTGGTCCTCCTGATATGGTATGGACCACTATCTTCTCTTGACTAGAGCGCTGGTGTTGCGATTTCCTCCGCCTGCCTCCGGGAGGGGCAACGCCGGGTTCTCATTAACAGGAGTTGAAGTCCTGTTCTGACCTTTCACATAGCGTTCTAGTCTTTTCCTTCTGATGTGTTCTTCAATAAAGTCTCGGATATGATGGCATTCATTGGTGTCATGCCCGTGAGATTCGTGGAATCGGCAGAACTTTGCAGACTTAATTGCATTATCTGATTCCTTCTTGTGCGGGGGGCGCTTGAATCTAACTTCATCCTGGGTGGCCAAGAAGATGTTTCCGATATAAACGCTTTTCTCCCTTCTTGCCCCCAGCATTGTCTCTAGAGTCACTTCTCCGAACATCCTTTTCTGCAGCGGGAATCCTGTCTGGAGCAGTCTTAGCCTGTTGCCCCAACTGCCTCTCAGTGGCAGCGTCTTCAAGTCTCATATACTTTCCAGCTTCATGGAAGAAATCAGGTAAAGTAGTTGGTTTTTCCTTGGTTAGTCTTCTAGCAAATTTAGTATCCGGATGTACACCGCTGCAAAGGGCCATTAGGATAAGTTTCTCGTCGGCATCTTGGACTGCGGCCGCCGCGGCGTTGAATCGGGTTAGATATTGTTGCACTGTCTCTCCGGATTTATGTTTGATATTAGATAAGAAATAAGAGTCCTTGGGTTGTTCCACATGAATGCGGAACTGGCTGATGAACTTTTCTTTCAACATTTCCCATGATTTGATGGACCCTTGGGGCAGGTGGCAGAACCAGGAGGTAGCTAGATCTGCCAAGAAAAGTGGGAAGCATTTACACAATACTCCCTCCGTTGCTCCGCTCATGAGCATATGCTGGGTGTATCTCTGTAAGTGTACTATGGGGTCAGAGGTTCCCTTGTAAGGTTCCATTGTTGGCATTTTCCATTCCCGGAGGGTGATGGCGGTTTCGATATTGCGGGTGAAGGGGCTGGTTACCCTAGCACCTATCCCCCGACCCCTTTTCTCCCGTTGGATGCACTCTCTGAACAATCGCGCCATCCTTTCATCAAAACTTAGAGCGGATAGAAATGAGTTTGGTTCTTCCCTGTAGGACTGATTCCGTCCAGACGACTTGTAGGGATGGTATCGTCTGTCACTCCTCACATTATCCAATGGCTGCCTCTGGTCTTCTAGGGGCATGCTGGGGTCATCCACAGTTGGCCCTTGCCTTGATCTTCCCCTGCTGGGTTCTGTTCTCAGCACTTCCTCGGGTCCAACTTCGGGCCGGACTCCAGCTCGGCCTCGTCTACTCGTTTTTTCATGGTTAGGAGCATGACAGGCTCAGCTACATCCGACCCCTTCCTGGCACCTCCCCCGTTGGGTTCGGTTCCAAGCGTTTCCTCGGGTCGGAATTCGGGCTGAGTCCGGCCTCGGCTCCTACCATGGCTGTTTCTGTTGTTAGCCTCTTTATAGAAGAAAGACCTTTGTCGCCTCCGAGATCCTCCAGACCGGGACACACCCCATGATTCAGTGTTGCGGTTGGATTCTTCAGCATCCCTTAAGCGTGACATGAGTTGGTCCACCAAAGCTTCTTGTTGAGATGTGAAGCGGTTAGTTACTTCAGCCACAACCCTATCCAGATCCGCCCTTGTAATTTGTTGTTCCGTAGCAGGGGCTGTCGGATTTGCCTGATTTAAATTTGCTGTTGGAACTGGATGATTGTCTTGGTCTCTGATCACTGGATCTAGGATACTGCCAGTTGCGATGTTCTTTCCTTTGTTAGCATCTTTCTTCCGTCCGGGAGGCAAGTTTTCCAAGCAATGAACGATGTTAATAGGAAAATGGTTGAGTGGAGAAGCTGAAGCTTCGAGCTCCTGGCTCTCAGTGAAAGCACCAAAAATGTTTGCACAAAAAATGGGCAAACACCTCCAAGTCGTATGAATTAGTTGGTTTTAGGTTGTTTCTAGTGATTTGGGTGATTTATACAAATATATGAAATAGATTGACTAAACTGTAAAAGACACACAGATTTATAGTGGTTCGGCCAAAACGTGCCTACGTCCACTTTATATGTTATTCTCCTTTTCTATTCAGATTATAAGTACAAAGCTTTGATTACAAGTAACTGAAAGTTGTTTGAAAGTTCTCTCCGTGCATGTGCTCTCAAACTTGTCTACCATTGTTGTACCCCTGCCCCTCTATTTATAGAGTGAGGCTGGAGGCAGGGGTTCTAGATGTATATAGCTGCTGATGGGACTGAGCTGAAACGATCTGGCCTGGCAATGTTGGTTCGGTGTAGGTGGACAGGTGGTCCGGTAAGGATGGTTCGGCAGGAGCTTGGAGGAGGTTGGTTAGGCAGGAGCTTAGAGGAGGTTGGTTCGGCAGGAGCTTGGAGGAGATTGGTTCGGCGGTGGGTGGTTCGTCGATTGGTTCGGCGGTGGGTGGTTCGGCGAGACCTTGGCTCGGTGAGGCTTTGGTCCGGTCGAAAACATACCCAACACAAGTTTAATACATTTGCATCAACTTATGGAGTTAAATTCTCAAATACCTCTCAATTTCAATAAATCTCCAATTTTCCTTCAAATCTTAATTTATTTTAAATCTTCATAATTTTTATATTAAAGTATGATTTTATCACTTAACCGTATTTATTTAAATAAAAATCAACTCCATTATTAAACTATTTGTTATTCATCAAAATTCATACATAGTTAAAGACATGAATTTAACTATATATATAAAGGTAATATTTATATAATCTCAAAATCAATATTCATTAAACCATACTATATAAATAATCAACTTTAAAATTGGGCTTATTTATATTTCAAAGCATATTTATATATATAGACAGAATCAAATTATAAATTTGACGTTTATATAACATCAAAATCAATAATTATATAACCCATATATTCCTTTTCAAAACCATAGAAAAATTATTTCAAAAATAATTATATATATATATATATATATATATATATATATATATCGCGGTGCCTGTATAAAATTTTCTATCATATGCTCAAGTGATACGGATATTTATCATTTCATCCGCAATTTAAAAATAAAAACGCGGTTGTATATCATTTCAAACCGCAATCCCGAATGAGATGAAAATGCATAATTATAACAATATACAATACAACATCCATTCATCAAATATCATCCATCAACCATTTATCAAAATCATCATCAAATCCAAACAATACATCAATATATAACAGGTAATATATAACAGGCATTTACTAGCAGTTTATCATGCAAAATAAATTAACTGATAATTTAACTGGGAGTTTATATGCACAATAAATTAACTAATAATTATCTATCAGGTTATATGCAATAATAAATTTAACTAGCAATTTAACTGTCAGTTTATATGCAAGAATGAATTAAATAACAAGTAAATTAAATGAATGCAATTTAACTGAGATAATGATGAAATATATGCCAAACTGCTATAAATAAATTTTTAAACACATCATAAATCAACTTAACAAACAAAAGAATTTTTAGAAGTTGTGAGTGGGTTAAAACACTCACCTTTTGAATTTAAATTGAATGTAACTCCAATTTAAACCCAAAAATTTGACCGTCTCAGAATTCGTCCAAACCAGCGTCATCAAGTCTGGAATTTCAATACGATCCTAACCAAAAAAACCCGCGTAAATCGGACATCGTATGCAAGAGATAGGACGATTTTTTGTAATTGAATTTCAAATAATAATAAAAGAAAATGGAACACATACAAGTGCCACGTCACCAACATCCTCTCTCCAGGCCGATACTACGTTCGAGCATCCCTCCTACAGCAACATCACGCACGCGCTCGACCACAGGAAAACGCGCCCAACACTCGCGCGCTGCCACTCCGCCCCGAGGCGCCGCTGTTTAAAGCTCCCCTACCCGCGCCTACGGCCACGTTGCGGCTACCCTTTTGACCGAAAACGCCCATAGCCGCCAACAATTTGAAACCCTAGGTTGAAATTTGCCGCCAATCCAACCGTCGATTCGTTAAACCAATTACCTAGATGCGATCCCAACGGCTTCCTCTCCAAAACCCAAAAAGAGTTTGTCGATCCGACAAGTTTGATCGCGGCGATGATGAACGGCCGTGGATAAACCTTAAATTTCAGAGCAAACGATAACTCGAATTGAAAAACGAATTCCACCAGGAGATTACGCTCATTAAGAGCTTCAATATATATTTTTTGTGAATTTTTCTAAGAAGTTTGGATTTTCAGCTTTGGGTTTGATTTGGGATTGGATCTGACATAATGTTGTCTGCCATAGAGGAAGAGAGAGTTGAGATATACATACAGTCGATTGAAAAATGAAGTGAATTAGGGTTTATAACGATATATTTATAGACAAAGTGAAAATAGGATGGATCAGGTAAGATAGATGTACGCGCTAACGCCAAAGTGGCCCAAAAGCCCGTTTTGACCTCGGAACGAAATTGGGTAAACCCGTATATAAAAATAGGTGTTTTAAAATATTTTAAACGCAATAGAAAAGGTTTCAAGTCCAAATTCTATCGTATGAAGAAGTTATGCTAAAAATAATATTTTCCAAATTGACTTCAATTGATTTCAATTGCGTTCATTTCAAGGCGTTTCGAGTCTGTACGATCAAACGGCAAGTCTGATCTCTACGAAACTTGAAACCCTACAATAATTCACCGTTACGGATCCGATGAAACTAGTTTCGTCAAAATCCGAGTCAATGGCCAAAATGGCTTTTTTCCATTAATTTAATACTTTAATAATTAATTAATAAAATTCAATTTTTAAATTCCAATCTTAAAATTGACCAATTTTATCACTTTATATTTCTCAATCAAATTACAATGTTTTAACCAAATTAAAAGTCAATTTAAAGTTGATAAATTCAACAATTTCAGTGTTTATCTCAAATTCATTGAATTTAGAAATTGTAAATTAAATTTTCAAAATTTCATTTAATTACCTTTCATTCTATTATTCTGTCTATTATTATCAAAAAGATGCAATTTACATTGGTTCACTATTGTTTACATTTATTTTCTTAGATTTCATTAATATTCCTTTTTAGGAAATATTTTAAATATTAAACTTTCATTTAATTGCAATAAATCATACTATCGTAATTAAATTCAATAAATAAATGTTGGTTCCCATTCTTATTATTCACTAAACGTCCTATTGTGAAGAATATTTACGTTATTCCGCATTATTACCTTAATTTATACTAATCTAACCTTTAATTAGATTAGTTTCAATTGATTACCCATTTTAATTTATTAGACTCCATTAACGTTAAATTATACTTAAGTTGTCGTTAACGGACAAGTGTTGAAATTGATTCCACATTAAATGTTATTGATTATAAATTGAAATCCAAATAAATTCGTTTATTGATTCAAAATCTTGCTATTTAATAAATTGACATTGTATGGGTATAATTAACAATGAATTATATTACACATCATTAATGTATTAATTTATTTATTTCCCATTTAACGTGCTACTTAATCTTCTTTGATTGCAATTGATTTCCAAATTTTATGCAACATGCTAAAGAAATAAATACATATCTTAATTGATTCGTTTTTCCCATTAATTGTACATTAATGCATACATACAAATTAAGATCCTAGATCCTAAATCCCATAAATCATTCCATCTTGGTTCCATTCCTTTTCACATCAACTATCACTTTATGAATAAATTAGCATTTCCTATTCATTTTGTTACATTCACTTATATTCACTTTATAAATAAATTGGTATTCCATTTAATCCATTAAGTATTATCTTTAATTATTGAAATTCGTTATCTAATATGAATTTTGAATCTATTTCCAAATTTTCAAATTTCAATAAATTAAAACCTTACAATTGTTTACAAATAAAAATGGGGATTGTACTAATTTAATTATTTATTGCCCTGCATTACTTTATTACCTCAATTTACATTCAATTTCCATTAATCAATATTTTATTTCATTGATAAATTCAATACTTGCCTTTATTTACTTATATTTTAACTTATTATCCAAATGCAACAATTTAAAACTTTACATTATTTCATAAATTTGAATTCAATTCTAGTTAACAATTTTATTCATGATTCAACATTTCTATTTGTTTTCTTATATTCAATTCATTTGCACATTAATTCATTTACTAAAGTTTACAATCATTTATTTATTACTTACCTTCTTATTATATTAAATCAGTAGCATTTCCATTATACTTCTGATTATAACATTTCATTAGTTAATTTAATATTCCCCTTTGTTTCTTATATTAAACTTATAACCAAGTATGACAAAGATTCACAATTTCAATTGATTGCAATTACATTTTGAATTTGTAAATCTTAATTTCATTTGCTACATTTAAATTCTAACATCTGCTTCATTATAACTTCTAGAATTTTTATTTCTTCCTAAATTTAATTGCAAAATTTAAATTAAACTAACAAATTTATTAATCCAAATTTACGGGTCGTTACACTCTCTTCATGTTTATGTCCACTCATGGCTTCTCTTCCTCATTCTTAGAAAAGATCACCTCCTTTCGCTTTAAATCCCTTCCTTAGTACACAAAAAAATCCATATATTCACATACAAACACTCCTATACCAAAACCAAGGCCACTCCACCTCCTAACTCCAAGGCTGAGCCCACTGTAGCCCAGGCCGAGCCCAATTTTCCCCTTGGCCGAGCCATGTTGCACTCTTCAAGTCCACAGTAGATCCTATTCTGAAGTTAAGGCAAGTTGATATGAGCTTAAGCAAGTTCAATAAAAGTTAGTAATCGTTTTGGTGAGTAAAGCTTCCACCTACGAACCATAAAATTTAACCTATATTCATACCCATACTTGTAGCTAGTGAATGCTTATTATATGATTGTAATGACGGTTTGTTGCTTGAAAGATAGTCGCATTTGAAAGTTAGTAAACGATTGGTTATATGGAAGTATAGTAGTCAAACTAATTCCATTGTTATTAAATGCTTGATATATGTTATGTCATTGTAAATCACTATATATTTATGCTCATACCTTTGTTATGTGATGTGTGGTTATGTTGTAGATGTCATATGCTCAAATTTTGAACTGCCCGTATAGTGATAGTCGCTATATCGGCACTTTCGAAAAATCATCTTTTATCGAAACTGTTTGGTTTCATTATCGTACTTGGAATTATTTTACAAGTTAAGCAAGCTTTTTGATTAATGATGGTTTCAAAAATAATTAATTATTTCAATAATTCTTAATTAGTTTAATTAATTAGTTTAATTAATTAGTTAATTAATAAGGATTAAAGTTTACTTATTAATGATGTTTTTTAAATTTAACTAATTACTTAGTTAGTGATGTTTTAATTTTAATTAATCATTTTATTTAATGATGCTTAAGTCTAATTAACCTTTGGATAATGATGGATTAAGATTAATTAATTTATTAATTAATAATATTTTAAAATTAATTAACCTTTTTTAATTAATGACTTTTAAAGGTTAATAAATCTGTTTAATCTTAAATTAATGTTTTCTTAAATAATGTTTAAATTAATTAACCGCTTTTAGATAATGATATTTAGTTATTACTTAATTAATTTAATTAATTATATTATTAATTAATTGAATTACGGTTGTTTTAAAGGAGACTTACCCTTTTTTGTTAAAGGTTATTGAAGTAAATTAATTAACTAGTAAAAAAAGTTTAAGGTTAATTAATTTATGTAATAAGCATGTTTTAAGTTGTTAAATCCTATTTTTAATGATGTTTATAAGTTAGTAAACTCTTTAACAAAGTGTTTTTAAAGTTAATACTTGTACTATGAAGCCAAGTATGAATTCGAGTTTTTAAAAGAAAATTTTGAACTGTTTATGGAAATGATTCAATTTCCATAAAGCGATTCACATATATGGAAATGATCTATTTGTATAGTTACCACTAAACTTCGAAGAAGTAGACTTGTCGTTATTTCGAGAGAACTTGTCGTTATTTGGAGAGACAAGAATAATCGTGAGACATGACTTTGAGGTAACACTACCTTGACTTGTCCGGTATTATTGTTGACTAAGAAATAATACAAGTTTGAATTCGATGAGTGGCGATAAGAATACAAGACTTAATTTCTGTATACTGTCATTTTATATCCTCGATAGTTGGTTCATTAGCTATCGATTACTTCAGCATCTTATTTTCATCATTCTAAGACCATTTATTGCCCCGTTGAGCGTTGATATCCTTTGTTGCTAAATGAATGAATCCAAATCGCGAAAGGACGTCCAATTATGTTGGGTTTCTCCCATTAGGGTATTTTCACATCTCATCTTTCTTGGGTTCATTTGCGCATTTAGATGTGAAGTATTCGGATACTCGGTAAGGTCTGGCGGGGTTCGACTGGGACATTTTCGATAAGTGTCACGAGTACATAAACTTCTGAAGCGTATATTACTAGAGGTATACTTCAAAGGTGGTACACCTTCCTAGTCATTTGTTGGAGATTTTCCTTTTCTTATTTGATTCGAACCTTCAAATTTCATCTCCTTACTTTCACCAGAAAGAGTCAACAACTCTTCGTGGTATTTAATTATTTATCTGTTCTTCTCGTTTGGATATTGATTTATGTGAGAGTAAACCCGTTCCATATTCAACGGCATGGTCTCACATGTTTTTGTTTAATTACATACCTTTGTTTAAAGTTTTACTCATGTCGGATAAATCGTCAGACTCGAGTTGTTCGTTTCCAAAAACCCTCAGGTACTTATTTTATTTGAGTAGTCCAAGAGTAGCAGGTCTTTGTTAGACTCTTTTGAAGACGACGTTCTAGCTGGAGGCTTTCCATCTTCTTATTTATCTATTCCGTTGTATTATCTAGTTTATGTCAGTGTATTTTGTTTCAGCACATGTAAGGGCAGGATGTTATAACTGCCTAAGTAGATTTGTAGTACTTTTGTGGAACTCTGATAACTCCCGTTAAGGAGCAACCTGATGCATTATTTACTGTTATGTTTATTTAGTAGTTTTGTTGTGAGATTTTCTATTCTATTCTTTATTTTACCACATGACGATTCATCTTTCCGATGCTTGAGCAACGACACATAAACACCGGGGATGTGTTAAGTGTCGTTCCTAGAGGTTAGAAAGGCGGGTCGTCACAGACTCATTCGCGGTTTTTTAGAAGTAAGTATTTGAGTCCTTACCGGGGAACTCGAATTTACAATTGTACTTCCTGAGTTAAAACTGGCCATGATCTGATAGTTGGTAGTTTAACTATCAAATATACAACAATAAAACCTATTGATTTAATTACCCAAAGCAACCAAAAAGCCTCAAAACACAAATTTCATTTATTAAATCTCTTTCTAAAACGTTTATTAAAACATGCATTGCTTCTCTTGCTGACAATAAGTATATTCACAAAACATTTGTGAAGATTTTTATTTCCAAATCATGCTAAAAAGGGATTTTTATAAACACTATTTAAATTGGAGATAAGGATATCTCTAAACATTATTCCTTTGGTGTTAAGTGTGGAACGGAGGTTCCATAACACCATTCTTAAATGCTCAGTTTGGAGAAACCTAAATCTCAAATTCTTTTTATAATTTACTTCCACCAGAAATCTTTTTAAACCAATCTATTTTATTCATGAAATCTCCTTTTCTTATAAACCCAAACCTGTTTATAAAAACACTTTATGAACTTCTAAATTCATTTATAGAACTCTTTATAAATATTCAAAACCATCTGCATAGATTCCTCTGTAAATACCCAAACCCTTTGTATACTCCTTTTTAAACCTAACTCAAATAAGTTTACTCTGATACACAGATTCATTATTTGAAATACCTTTAAATAAACCATTGCCAAATCATTCTTTAAATATCTTATTCAAAATGGGATAACTTTGTAAACCATTTTAGAGAGAGAAAATGATATATTTAACTTCACAAAATCCAATGGAGGATCAGTGACCACAAGGGATCTTTTAATTTGGTTCTACTTAATAGGTTAACATGGGTAGTTGCATGAGCAAGCAATAAGTAAAGGGGATCACTCAATCACAACCAATCAATCAATCCATTATATGGGAAATGTCCAAGTATTTATAGTAGCCGAATGGTATTTGGTTCTGCGAATAGATGTCATTTGGTTTTCTAGTCATAAGGGTTTACTTAAGGGTAAGCGACAATAAAATCCCTTTGCTTAAAATAAATTTTGAAAAAGAAACAGTTTAAAACAAAGCTGACTACTTAAACTCAAAGTGATTTTTAAAATAATTAAAAACCTTGTTGATTAGAATCAAACCTGTATTAAATAGAAATTAAAGTCTTATTAAAGTAATTAAACCTAAATTAATTTCTCATTTACTCTTGATTAACTTTAATTAATAAAACCCCTTTTTAAATAAATAATAATTAATAAATAATTATCTTAAATATATCATTAAATCATTAATTAATCTCATATTAACAATCAAATAATAATCAAATTTAATTTTTTAACTCATTATAATTAACTCAATGCATTAACAATTAAGTATAACGACCTTGTCAATTAGTGATTAAGTGCTAATTACCTTCTTAATTAAAAAATAAATAAATAATTTATTTAAAAACTTGCTAATTTCTTTTAAATAACTTAATTAAGATTAGAAAACATTTTCTATAAAGTTTCTAAGTGTAAACACTTAAGATTTGGAAGATTAGTTCATTTTTCACAAAATGCGCGTATAGCGACTATCGCTATACGGACACGTAATTTCACTTTTTGAAATTTGGATTCCTAAGCTTTTGAAACTTCAACTTTGAACTTTTAATGATTTGAAAACATAAAGGTGAATACAAAAACAAAGTGTAACTTTGAAATTTAAATCATTTAATACTGATTCCAAACTTTTCGACAAAAGGGATTTCTAAGGTCGCTTTAGTTAGCAAATTGCTAGCTTTAAGTCATGAACACACATACACCACATGTAGTATCCCATATCAATATCTTCTCATCACAACACAACCATAAATTAAATTAGTATTTTAACTTACTAACTAATTCTCAACTTTCAAATTATAATCAAAGTCGACTAACCACACTTATACATAAGCAAACACCATCAAATCCAACAAATTCATGCTTACACCATACATATCATTGTTACAAAAATACACGTCATAGTTATCCAATAATTATACAACTTCAAAAGGTTAGTTATTTAAGTTTAAAAACATAACTTTACTCACCAAAGTGAACCGAAACTAAGCCTAACTTCCAACGAACTTGGATACAATCCTAGCTTTACACCTTGACTAAAAAATATGGACTCGTGTGGCCTTGGAGGGATAGATTTGACTCGGCTTAAGGCTATAGTGGACTCGGTCTTGGTGCAAACAAGGGATGTTGGGGTTTTATATGAAGAGGAGTGATGTTTGGAGTGAAGTAAGGAGTTTAGATATGGTTTTGAAGCATGAAGCAAGCTTTTTAACTTAGAAAAATCGTTTTGGCAGCCATGGAATAAGGGTATGCATAAAGAGTGTTAGGAATTTTAGAAATGGAATGAAGAAATGAGAATGTAAAGTGAGAATATGAAGTGGTGGTGGTAAATATAGGCACGGAAACGTAAAATTACCCAAATGACCCTAAAGGACTTGCCCTCCACTCAAACTGTTCCATGTGTCCCTCATCCCCATCATGTGCACACGTTGGTCACCCTTCCATACCCCTAAATCAAGGAATGCCATGTCATGTACTTGGGTGACGACTTAAGGTATGGTAAAACATTATATCTTACTTTGTAATTTTTTTTCTTATCAACTTTATTTCATAATTAGTGGCATCAGTATTATCTTAACCTAACACTTATTTAAACCTTAATAAAGTCTTATTATTATCCTATGACATGTATATATGTGTGTGTGCATATGTTACACAATATGCACAACGTTTTCTGATGGCTTTACGATGCCGAAAAGTCATAAATTTGAAAAATGGTTTGCGGTCACATTTTCTATTTTTATTTGAACTAACTATTTTAGTAAACAAATTTTGAAAACTATTTTACCATTATTAGTAAATAATTAAAATAGGTTTATTGGGTACTTAAAATCTGTTTATTTATTAATTAAAATATATTTAAATAACTTATTTTAAAGTGATAAAATTTTGGGTCATCACATAACTTGTTTTGATTATTATCTACACTTCTATATATGTTTTGGAAGGCGAAGAATATGTTGGGAAAGTTGTGAAATTGATTAAACAAAGCTAAGAATTTTTGAAGTAAAAATGTCGCTATATTGATACTTTTAAATTCCCTGTTTTTAGGAAATTACTTTTATTTTTGTAGAGACTTCTTTAGTGGTTTATTTACCATTTTAACTTGTAAATAATATATTATTGTTATTGTAAAAATTTTTGAATCTTAATCAATTTATAGCTAGTTAAGTGAAGTGACAAGAGTTATAGCGGAATAGTTGTGATACGAGCACTTCGAAAAAATCCTTGTTTTTGGAAATTTCTACAACATGATTAAAGATATTCTTTGGGATTTTTCTTCATGGTTTCTAAGTACGCAAAGTATACTAACTACTGTAAAAAGATTGGATAAAAATCATTTGTTTAATCATCAAAAACTAGGTGAAAGTTTTAGCAATACAAGTTAGAAAACATACAACAGAACATTAAAGAGCATTTCTGGATATCTTTGATGTTTCAAACTATAAATTATGTAAAAATAGTATTTAATTAAGTATTTTTCTATAATCTTTTTAGGGTTTCTTTCTAACTTACATTAGAGTGTTTTAAAATTAGTTTCATATTTAAATATATTTTTAACAATTAATTATGAATTTTTAAAGTAAGCGGCTTTTAAGGTAAAACATGTTTATTTTGATTTCTCCGATTATTTCCAAATTGGTTATTTTTACATAATATTCTATATAAATAATTATAGTATATTTTAAAGTAGTTTAAAAGTCTTTTAACATATTAATAAGTATTTTTAAAGTTTTTAAAAAGGTACTCGACTAGGCTTAACACCAAAAGCAGACGAGTAGACTTATCTATTTGTGAGATTCAAGAATGAAGTGTCTAGACAAGGCTTTGATGCAAACTATGCTCTAAATTAATAAGTGTTTTTAAATTTTTTAAAAAGGTACTTGAGTAGGCTTAACACCAAAAGCCGATGAGTAGACTTATCTATTTGTGAGATTCAAGAATGAAGTGTCTAGACAAGGCTTTGATGCAAATTGTGCTTTAAATTAGCTGGCTTTACTCTTGGATGACTAATAGTTTAGTTGAAATATCGAAAACGAGTTAAGTATATGAACATTGATTTGTATAAGCAATTGTTTTAACTAAATAATCGGTTCGTTGACTATCAAACTTAACCAAGTATTATCTTGGATCTTTAAAAGAATGTTAAAGATAAATATAAGTGAAATGATTTTGGTTTTGTGATGACAATGTTTTTAATAACATTCTGCCATAACCCTTTTTATTATACTTATGATTGTAAATAGATCTTTAAAAGAATGTTTTAAAGATAAACATCAGTGAAATGGTTTTGGGTTTGTAGTAAACACGTTTTAGTAACATTTGATTTTAGCCCCTTTGATTATATTTTAAATTAAGTGAATCTCGTTAAATGATTTTTGAATATACTTATACCATCGAGAAAAGTGCACGAATACTTTTGAAGTATTGAAAAGAGTACAAGTAAATAGTGAAATAGTAGGATACAAGTATATATCTTTTATAAAGAGAAATTAAACACACACACACAAGTATGATAGGGAAGTTTTAATTAATAAAGGAGTATTAATTAGTAAAGAAATTTTTGATTAATGAAAGAAGTTTTTTAGATAAAATGGAGTTTTACTAATAAAAAGGGTTTTTAATTAATAGAAGATAACTTAATATAAAAAAGGAACTAAAAGTTTTTTAGGTGACTTGATCACGTTTTAGATGAATTGATAGTGCTTGTACGCTTACTTATGGAAAATATATAGGATTTACTTCCCTTATGCAGTCATTCGCATTATCGTTGAATATGACCAAATTCATCGACTCAGCCTTGAGGAGACCTGGATCGGTAAGTGTTCTACTTATTGAGAACCACTTCAAGACCGAGATACGTGCTCTGTCTCTTGGAAGTGGATCTGTTCAAGATGCTATAATCTGGTTGGGGATTCATGATTTCTTCGAGTATTGAAGGCTCGTGTGAGGGACGTCGAACGTGACGTCGACATCGGAAGTGGCTAAAAACAAAGTAGGTTCATAGCCAACGGGGTATATCTAACATCAGAGGGTATATAAACTCCATTATCTAGAGTATGCTTATCGATTTTTGCTAGTAGGAGTTGATTGTATTCGAAGCATATTTTCTCCATGAACCAACTATGTCTTCCTTATTTGGTATATTTAATTTAGAGATATATGATGCTCGGAAGGTACTTTCTGACCCTTGCAATGAGACTTGCCTTGATATACTAAGAACCCTCCAATGGAAAATTCATATATGAACATACCTTAGCGGTTCTAGATGTACTCTAATATGATACAATGTGAGATACAAGCATTTTAGCTATTTCTTATACTTATATTCTACACCTTAGTCATTATTGTAATATCACTATAGTTTCCTATACAATGGTTTGGTCATCGTAAGGTAAAAATCCATCCATGTTTATTGCGACATGGTCTTACGAGATACCTTTATTTTGAAAGGTTCTATAACACTAAATAATTCAAATAACCTGAGTTTCTCACATTGGTTTATTAGATTTCCAGATTTCGTTAATGTTCTTTGGAACGCTTGGAGAGGAGCTGGATAATTACCTGTTATACTTTTTTAATATTTCTGTTGCATTGCTTTGTTTATCTTTATCAGGAATTGTAAGAACATGCCGCTATAACTATCCAGGCTGATGATATTTTAGTTTACTCTAATTCTTTTATCCACGCAGTATTCCTTTGCAAAGATCTTTTTGAGATATTATTTACTATCATTCCGCATTTAAGATTTTGATGCTTTTGTTCTCCTATTCTTGTTCGTTTTCTTTTCTTCTTTTTTCTTTTACCCTAATGTTCTGTCTTTTCGGCAACTGGGTGCTCAGCATGCGAATACCGAGGATGTATTAGTTTCGACATTCGGAGGTCGAAAAGGCGATCGTTACAAACACAAAATTAAAGCCTAATCTCCCCTCTGTATAGAGAAAGCGGTGCAACAGTTTGATAGGTGGTGCGATGCGGGGAAAAATTAAACGGCGAGAACATTTTTGGTTTTTTGAGTCAAATTCCGGCCAAGTAATGAGGTTATTCGACAATTGGCCACCATGGAAAGAGTATGTTCATTGAGATGCACAAGCCCGTATAATCAATTTGAGGAACAGAGCTACGTATTTAAAGTTATAAATGAATGACCATGATTGGCCACATTTATTCATGAAAATCCAAATAAGGGTAACTATCAGTGATATTTACATCATTGGAAAACCCTTGGAAAAATATGAAAGGAGAAAATCGTTTCCTCATATGCATCTGTATTTGAGAGAAATTGTTGATCGAAGTTCAAAAAGTCAAATAACAATTGGTTCAAAATTCATAAAATTCTAAGGTTTAAAAATTCAATACAATCAAATACAAAACAAAATACAAAATAAAGCAAGGAGAACAAATAATTCCAAAAACAAATATATATTAATAAATGAAGTTAATTCGTCGTATTGAAAAAATAACGCCAAAATATATCGTAAGAAAAATAACTTCAATAAAAGGTGGTGTTAGAGTAATTGACTTGTAAAATATAAATAATTTCTAAAGCTATAAATTATATACTTTTTTCACAAATAATCTAGTAGATATTTTGTCGTATATTAACTTTGATTCCTTTTGTTAAATGAACAAATTAGTAAGAATCATTTATAGTTGGAATTTGTGATTCACTAATTAAGGATTTGAGTTTCTTTGCAAATAAAAGCAAGGACTATTTATCGTTCGAGGCCATTAACAGCATCATCAAGGATGTGAATCTATGAAATTCTAGATTTGCTTTTCAAGTGCTTGTGCAATAGTGAAGCTCGAAATATTATCCATTGAATTATTGAATTAAACATTATCTCAATCTTCTACTTCAAAATGTGGGTTCGAATTCCATATTAAGTGATGGTGGATTCCTCTATTGAATGAGATCTAGTCTTTTATATTATTATCAAATAAAAACTTGCTTTGAAGAAAATTACCAGAAAGGAAAAAGGTAGAGACTATATATTATTCAGTGCTATGAACCTTATTATCAAAGAAAAGGTCTATGATATTCTGGCCTCCTTTATCAAATGTGAATCATTATTTAATTATGGAGGTCTAAATATCCTCCTTATTGAATTAATTTGCAGGAAAAATCTCAAAATTGTGATATTCTATCTCAAAGTTGGGATTTTAATTTTCTATTATGTGATGATGGTTTGATTATTATATGGATTTTTGATTTTTTTCTTGTTGGATGATAAAATTTCTACTATTAAATTATGTCCCTTCCAACATGATGATCAATAAGAGTTCTAAGATGGGATGTTGTTATGATCCTCGACTTCAAACAAATTCCTAAAGATGTAAAAGCATGGACTATTTGCTATTCTAGTTTACAAATTTCACCTCTCATAAATGAATACGGGGTTTCTTGATTCCTTTTGTCACATATAAATTATTACTCAGCAATAAAGTTTAAGGTATTTCACCTTCAAATTATGAGAGAATTTATCTCAAAAGAAATGGGTTATTTTCATGTTGTTAATATGGTGTTTTGTCCTTTCAATTTGAAATTCGAGTTAAAACTTCTTGTTATGTGACAAGGGTTCTTTATGACATGGAATTTTGGCATTCTTTACTATTATCTGGATTTCCAAATAACATAATTCAAAATATTTCTCCTCAAACTAGTGGATTATTCGTCAGCAAAGAGCCTGATATTATCATCATTGCAACAAGGGATGGTTTTTAATAGTCCCAATCTTCTATTTTGAGACCTAGAATCAAATCATTTATTGTGCAATATAAGTTCTTACTGTATGGATTTCTAATTTTCTTTCTCATCTAGATGGCAAACCCTTTTTACTAAGGCATGTCACTCCCAATCTAATGATCGACAAGGTTTGTTAGATGAACTGTTATTTTGACCTCCCCTTCAAACAGGTTTTCGAATAAGCAAAAAAATTATATTATTGATACCATGGATTCCATCAATCAAAGTTATATATTCATAGAAATGTGGAATTCTTTGTTGAATATGGATCGGTTTCTAATGATAAAGTCCTACTCTTCAAACTCGAAACGTAGATGTGAAATATCTAGTGAGTGATAACGAATTTCTTCTTTATATTTGTTATAGTCTTCTTTGTTCTTATCAAGATGATAGACCACTATTACCGCAGTTTCTTTCTTTCAAAGTGATCGATATTTCGGTCCCTTGCCTCAGATGCATTTTCAAGAAATTTTGGCTTAGGGATATTTCAATATATCATAATAATGAAAACAATGGTCATAAAGTAGCTTTCAAAGAATTAAGTAGCCCTGAAAGCAATATGCTGATCATTGGATAAACATTTATAATAGAATATCTAGATAAAGGAACACTGTAACACCACGCCTTTCTATACGTTTTAAATCGACGATAAACCACACACGTCAGACTTAAAACCATACAGAAGGGCGGATTGTTATGGGTTAAAAAGAAAAAGTAGAGAAAGAAAAAAACAAAATAGAATCTTGCAGCGGAACGATAAAATATAATAAATCAAATATATAGTTCATGAAGCTGTTTAAAAATATTTGATTATACTTACACAATACATATCAGAGTAAACATACCAGAAAATAATAATTAATGCGACGGAATTAAATGGCGTAGTGGAATAGTATAGTAGATAATAGTACTACAAATCTTCGTCTTCGTCCTACGGAATAAAATCTTCAAATCCTGAAACGCTCGGACTGACCCGAGCGAATTGAAAAGACAAAACACTCGAGTCAGAACTAAAATATCTTATGTAAGTTAAATCAACAATAAACAATATGAGTGGAACGGCGTCAGAGATGTTTACGGGATTGGACCTCTCCTAACCAGTGTCTAACGTGACTGAAGTAACTCAAGAGATGCTCGGGATTCACATCTCCTAAGGATACGTTAAACTATTTACTATGTAGTAATATTTCCCTATTATAATAGTGTCTATTAGTAAAATAAATTTACTTTTAAATAGCGTTAAGGCTTTACATTTTCGACCTTAACACATAATAATGCCAATAGTCTATACCGCACTATAATACCTCCTGATCAGGGGGCTACCAAAGGATACTCCATGGGTATGACACAAATAGAAACTCGTACAAGGCATGATAGGGTAGGTGACACGGCACAACTAGGCAATGCCAGGTAGATATACCAATTACGCTTCCGGGTCGGTGGTAACGCGTAGCGCGCGGCTACCGCCTACCTCCAGCCACACCCCAAAAAGAAAATCAAAAGTGGCCACCGAATAAATCCAAATGTCAGAGTATAATATCGAAGGGATGTGTCCGATCAAAGGAGCTACCTCATTAGCCCTTCAATCGCTCCTGTTTTATCCGCCTTATGCCAACTCACGAGAGTTGGATCCACGTATTTACCTCAAAGGAAATGCCTCCACCATCCTACTTCATTCTAGAATCTCCACCACGTACACGTTTGTTAAAGTGTGTAACGTTTCGGATTTTGCCCGCTCGAAAATCGACATCCATACTTCAAATCGTATTCGAATGCCATAGATTCGACCGTTCAAATCCGATTCGCCGGAGCTTATAACAATCATTAAGTAAATAACACAGCGGAATAAAAGAATAATACATTGATATACAGCTTTGATACAATATCTGATACAACAGATGATCCAGTAGATATCAATATACATCAGAGATGATACAATAAAATAGCAGCGGAAAGAAAATAGATAACATTTAACAGCGGAACAAATAACTCTAAGATAGTATTCAAGGAAGAACTTTAGAAATAACTGCAACTCCATTTCCAAAACTAATCCAGCAGAAGCTCGAACTCCCAATAACATATCACAAAGCTCAGCAAGACTGGTGTGGTCCAAAGACTGAACTAACTCTAGATAATCTGTTAAATCTAGCTATCTGAAAAACCCAACTCTAGACTGCTCGTGTAGAGAATAATGAGCACCCAGAGTTTAGGAAAGAAAACAATAAACTCCGAGTCAGTCATGGGACTGGTGTGAGCAACAAAAACAGTTTATCTATTAAAAACATTCAACAAAAGATTTTCAAAGTCAATTCGCAATGCTTTTGAAAAATGAGACTACCATAAGGCCTCCCGCACACACACACAATGCAAACGCAGAATCGGAGGAGATTTCTCCTTATGATAGTCAAAGATGCTTGATACGCATTAAAAGAAACATTTGATATTATTACTAGTGCATAGTGTAGGAAAAATCATTTCGAAAGTGAAGATATAAATCTTAGCCAACATAGACATTTCGAACTATGCCTACTATAGCTACCATCCAAACAGTGGTGACCACCATAAGTGAATAGCAGGTTCTACAACTAATACCGTACAAGTTTCGTATTGGGAATTGGATTTCCAACAAATGGTCAGGCCAAGGAACTTCCCATTGCCACATGAGAATGCCTCTGGAAAGACATCCCCGAGAACCAAACCGGAACTCTGCCAACACAAGGCCGGGTTACCCCTAACTGGGTAACTACTGACACGAGCACGCCATTCCCCGATCGTAAACGACCTTTCTCTCGGGATCCCGAAAACCAGCAACCACAAAGTAATAAATTCGTAGTAACCACATAGGTTAAATATCTGGGCTCCATACCATGATATCACCTCTATCCAGAAGGAAATGTACATACCCTAAGGGGAGCTACAGCAACCCCTAATAACCTTGCCGCATCTTTCCTGTTTTGACCATTTCCGGGATGTGAGGCTCGATGAATTCACGTCCACAAAAACATACTTTATACAAAAGCCATGCTTTGGGTCAACAAATGATCAACACAATGATCACTAAGATAGACGATCAAATAAATGATCCTATCACAAATAATCAACACAATGATCATTTCAGCAACACTTGGCATGTCACATTACCAAATTGGGAATATATCGCTGATAACTTCAACTATATAACCTTTGAGCACATACGTCTCAAAGAAGGGTGTTAAGCAAAGAATAAATTCTCCGCCACCAACAGAAATATATTTGAAAGAAATCGGCTTTATATCTCAACTTGTAATGTCAGGCATACAATCCATACAAGTCTGTTCTGGGTTCGAACAGAACCGAAGGCACTTCCAAAGAAGTCCTTGCAATCCGAATATTCACTAATCACGTTCGGACTTCCCATCACATATGGAGTTTCTATACCGGCGCGACTCGGTGCAGAAACAATCGATAGGTCATCCTATCGCTTTCGCAAATACCCGGTCTTCAACACCGGTCTTCAAATGCTATCCATAGCGACATATCACCTATTCGGAATGGGATATATGACACAAAGGTCCTCTCCCGGCTAAACCGAATAGTGAGCGCAATATTTCAAAAACAAATGGATATTGGGATTTCAATTAAGTCACAACTTAATAATTCAAAACTTTATTTCAAATGGTTTAATCCAATTTCCATTTCAATCTTTAACAAAAAGATTCATTTTCACAACCTTTGACGGTTTAAACAATTTTCACATTTTAATCTTTTAAACAAAAGATTCATTCACAGATTTTTCCAAATCAATTTTCATTTCAATTTGATTAACTCGTTAAATCTTTAAATCAAAGATTTAACTTATAGCCTTCAAAACAATTTCATTTCAATTTGATTTAAACAAATCATCAATTTAAATCTGTTAAAAATAAACAGATTTAATTCATAGCTTTCAAAAAGAATTCATTCATAACTTAGGAAAATCATTTCTCTATTCAATCTTGAAATTCCCCTAATTAACTGGAATCTCAGTTCTTATCTAAAAGTGTTTATCATTTGAAAACAACAGTTTTCATTTTGGAAATCTGATTCATTTATACGAGTTGAAATCCTTGGGTTAAATTCAAATTCCCAAAACAATACTTTAAAAATGGTTTAACTCATATATAACTAGTATAATATCGTTAATCCCTAGTTTCAAATTTCAGAATTCAATTTCAATATTGAATTTAAATTTAAATCAAATTATTTAAATCCCAAAACTTAATCAAGTAATTTAAAAATAATAAATTTTATTTTGAAATTTCATTCTAAAAGCTTTTCACATTTATTTCGATTCCATTTCCAAAACATTTGAATTTAAAAATTCAAGTTTAACTATTTCAAAAATCTGCGACTTAATCGATTTCCTCGTGAAATCCATATTTGTGTGTGTATGGTGTGGTCCAGGGGTTTTACACAATAGTGCAACATCATTCAATCATCACAGATAAAAATACAGGAATATAGTTGATAAGCGATATAAACTATAAAGCTTATCGTCCATACATAGATTCACAGATAATATACGAATGTAAATAAATAAATAAATTATACACGGCACAAATCACAGAATAAAATATCATAAATCAGGTAGGACAATCAATTCAAGACAACTCATTCAATACAATCATTCATAAGTAAGGCCAAGTATCCAATAGTCATTTATAAACAGGATTAATTTAATTGTTAAATCCTAATTAAATTCAATTTATTTCCAATCAAATTTATTTACTTATGAATTAATCATCCAATTCTAATTTATTTATTCCAAATCATTTGTTACCAATTTATCTAATGATTTTCTTAAAATAATTAAACTAAATTAATTAACTTTAATTAATCAAAATATCCAAATTCAATTATAATAAGTGATTAATCCTTAATTGCTTCCATTAAGTAATTACATTTAACAATTTTCAAATGATTATCTTAATTAACTAATTTAATTAATTATTTAAAATTAATTGCTTTAATTAATACTTAATAATCTTTAGTTAATTATTTGATAACATTTCTTAATTTCTTTTAATTAATCTCCAATTATAAATAATCTAAATCATTAATTTGTTAATTGAATAAATCATCCCTTAATTATCATATTAGTTAAATCACTTAATCAACTTAATTTTTCTAAGGCAAATTCATTTCTTTGTTAATGACTTCACTAATAGTTAAGTGTAAAACATTTCACCTTTAAATTACATTTCAAATTTTAAGTTTCAAAATGATTATTCTTTAAAACTCAATTTATAATCTTTAAAAATAAATGTAAATGACATCTATTGCTTATATAAGAGAAAGCTTTTGATTCACAACTTTAAATTTAATAATTTTTTTTCAGAAAACTGTCAGGTTTTCATAAACCCGAAAACCAAACATTAAAATTATTTAAAACTTTATTTTATTCCATTTTTGAATTCAGAAGTGAATTTGAATCCACATTTGAATCTGGTTTTAAATTTTGATTTATAACCTGTCTAAAAATTTGCTTTAATACATTAAGCTTCAGAAAAAAAAAAATAAATAAATAAATAAATGGTACAGGTTTCCTTTCAAAACCCTGTAACCCATTCTACCGAGTCACTAACTTATTTACTTCGAGTTCGACCTGAAGCTTCCCCGAGTTTAACACGAGAAAAATCACCCAATACTTCGAGTTAACCATCGCATAAACTTCCCCAGGCAACAGCAAAACAATTTTTTTTTTTTTTTTTTCTAATTTGTTATTAAGCTCGACTTTAAGTGATAATTAATTTCATACTCACTAATATTAATTACTTAATTTAAATATTAATTAAGAGTTTAAACATCGTTATATCTTAACTAGATAATTAACTAGGATAAAGTTTTTATTTAAGTTTGTTGAGTTATTAAATCTTACAACGTTTAAACCCCGATAAATCACAAGATTTGTTAAGGGTTTTGAAGAGACCAAGCCTTCCCTGTTAAAAACCCGAGATCTCCCCAGAAAAATTCAAGCGTTGCTTAGGGTATTCGCCCCCAATTCCACGAGACACCAACCCAGTAACGCAAACTCACCTTCTTCCCTCTTTCAATTTACAGCAAGTTTCATGTGAACTTAATTATAAAAATAAACAACAGAGAATACTCGCACTCGAACACGAAGGAAGACCCGAAGCATCCAAACGAAATTTTCGAGCCTAACTCGAGACAGTTCCCTCCCCTGCAAACGCTGACACGCCGCCGTGGCGTGCACGTGTACAGGCACTCGCCGACGCTACGGCGAACTGCGCCTCCTCCGGCAAGGCACAAATCACCACCACACTCGATAGCAATTACTAATTCAATGCTAATGCCTCCCAAACAAAATTTGAGTTTCCAGCTGAACTCGAGCTCATCCCTTCTTCCAAAAACCACCTCCACACGACCAACCAGACCACCAGAGCCACCACGTCTCCTCCTACGTCTTCGCCTACGTCTCCAGTACATTCCCACCCAGTCCGGTCACACTCGACGCATTGAGGAATGCGCACGAGCCCGCAACCAAAATGCTCATTTCACAGTCGTTAAACCCTACTTTTGGTTCGTTCGATAAATTCACGCATTCGAAATTTTTTTTAACATTTTTCCTAAATTCCTGAATCAACAATCTATCTCCACAACCAATTTCAACCTCAATCATTTGTTGAATCATCAGATATTCACAAAAACGTATTTTCAGTTCCTTTACGAATTGCACTCAAACCCTTTGTCTAAAAATCAAAAATTTTTACTTTAAAAATCATATCTTAGTATAAGAGTTTTGTTTGTAACCCTGAATTCAAGAATTAAGAAGTTCAAAATTTTACTTATTTGAAGTTGGGTTCAGCTATCTCGCTTTCCAGGGAAAATACCAAATTGTTTTATCTTGAATAAAATTTTAAACTGAAGCTTGTAATAAAACAACCAAGTTTTATTTAAATCCTATATCCAAATTATGCTTAGATTAAGAGAAAAGGATTTTTTTTTTTTTGAAGCAACCATGAACTTGAAAATTTAAATACAGAGGTGTATTTTCAAGCTATAAACATACAGGCATCATTTCACACAATCATTCAACAATATATATGAACCCATTTCCATATTTAGTTCAGGCATAGATAAATCAATAATATATAAATATACTTAAGAATTTTTTTTATTGAAGTTACTCACAGTGCTTAGAGAATGAACAGAGCATTCTTCAGGGTTGAACTGGAAGCTGAATCTTCCTTTGCTTGTCTGGATTTTGTATTATTGTTTTTAAGGTTGAACTGATGTTCATTTTTGATTTTCCTCAGTGATGATGCTCGAACTAAAATGAGGATTGATGTATATAAAGAGAAGTATGCAGGATGTTTTCATTTTGTACAACAAGTCATGGCTGAAGTATGCTTGCATTCAATGCTAAAGGCTTGTTGCATTAATTACCCTGCTTACCTCCCTTTTTCTTTTATTTACAGCCCATGCTTTGTATTAATTACTGATACTTTCCCTTGTATGCTAGAGATACTAGCATATATTATTAAGTACTTCTTATTTGCTTGAGTACTTTATGTTTTCATATTATATTGTCTTATTATTTTTGACTATATTATATTTTCTTCTTTAGTACATGTTGCTGCATTGTTTTCCAGGTTAGAGTATATCATCTTACTTGCTTTATTTATATTTGTTTTATTTTGTTATACTTTATTTGTTTGCAGTTTTATATTGAGCTGAGTTTGTTTACATACCTTTTCTTATGTGTATTTCTTCTTTTGTTTTATCACTTGTCATATGAATACATTTCAAATCACATTTGAATGCATATTGTTTTTTTCTTTTGCAAGCCTACACATTTCTATTTTTATCTTGAGTATTTATTTTATCTTACATACAAATTGTTTTGTATCTTTCTATGCTGAAATGTATTATATTATGTACTTTATTTTATTTATTTCATTTTGTTGATTTGATTACTTTGACTTTATAGTTTATAGTTTATCTCACATATATTTCTATTTCTAGAATAAATAATAATTATTATTATTTTACTTCAAATTCATTATCTTATGTTATTTTTATAAACTCAAATCATTATTAACCATCAATTCAAATATTTATTATTACTTATTTATTTATTTTATACTCATGTCAAATATCTGTATTTTATGATTATTTTTAAACCATTTACTTGAGATTTTAACTCAAGTTCAATATATACATATATATATTATATAAAATTTGCTCATATATACTCAAATATATATACATTCAATATATACTCATATTTACAGTATTTTAAATGTAAATGATTTATACAGAATATACTTGGATCCGGGGAAACTCGCATCACTTAATCAATTAATTTCACAAATTTTATTCAAAATGAAATTACTTAACAATTTTAAATTCAAAAATTCAATTAATTATCAATTTAAATATTTATAAAATCCGGGGTCGTTACAGACTTCCCCCCTTAAAAGAATTTCGTCCCCGAAATTCGCAGTCACGAAAACAACACAGATGGATGAAAGATAAAGAAATATCTTTTCAGATCAAACTGGATATCAGTTCTGCAATTGGCTCACCAAATCAGAATATCAATAATAGATACAGGAAATTATAATTAAAATTTCAAATTTTGGTTTTTAAACAAAATCATTTTATCGATACAATTCTAATCATTCTTCATATTCTATTAATCAATTTAATTCAATTAAAATTTTCAATTTCTAATTCATTTATTAGAGTTTAAATCGAAAAGCCGATAAGAAATCGATGAAGTACGAAGTAATAATTTTCTGCAACGATTCGTAAGGCCACCATCACATCGAAACTTCTTTCTGGAGCTGTCGCGAAGAATTCAAAAGAATTTAGAAACGAATCAAAGAAAATTGATAAGAAAGATGTTTCCACTATTGTTACAGAGTATCGACCAATTATAGTCGTATTTCCCTGCCCTCTATCTCGTTCTCTTCTTGCACTCATACTCACTATCAGTAGATAGTAAGAGAACTTACTGAGGCATTCAAACGGATATCTTAAGGATTACTCATTCTAGGATTTACTTCACCCTATCTCAAATGAGCTACTTAATGTGTTACACTCCTGAGCTAAAGTTTCACCTTAGCTCTGATACCAAATGTAACGTTTCGGATTTTGCCTGCTCGAAAATCGACATCCATACTTCAAATCGTATTCGAATGCCATAGATTCGACCGTTCAAATCCGATTCGCCGGAGCTTATAACAATCATTAAGTAAATAACACAGCGGAATAAAAGAATAATACATTGATATACAGCTTTGATACAATATCTGATACAACAGATGATCCAGTAGATATCAATATACATCAGAGATGATACAATAAAATAGCAGCGGAAAGAAAATAGATAACATTTAACAGCGGAACAAATAACTCTAAGATAGTCTTCAAGGAAGAACTTTAGAAATAACTGCAACTCCATTTCCAAAACTAATCCAGCAGAAGCTCGAACTCCCAATAACATATCACAAAGCTCAGCAAGACTGGTGTGGTCCAAAGACTGAACTAACTCTAGATAATCTGTTAAATCTAGCTATCTGAAAAACCCAACTCTAGACTGCTCGTGTAGAGAATAATGAGCACCCAGAGTTTAGGAAAGAAAACAATAAACTCCGAGTCAGTCGTGGGACTGGTGTGAGCAACAAAAACAGTTTATCTATTAAAAACATTCAACAAAAGATTTTCAAAGTCAATTCGCAATGCTTTTGAAAAATGAGACTACCATAAGGCCTCCCGCACACACACACAATGCAAACGCAGAATCGGAGGAGATTTCTCCTTATGATAGTCAAAGATGCTTGATACGCATTAAAAGAAACATTTGATATTATTACTAGTGCATAGTGTAGGAAAAATCATTTCGAAAGTGAAGATATAAATCTTAGCCAACATAGACATTTCGAACTATGCCTACTATAGCTACCATCCAAACAGTGGTGACCACCATAAGTGAATAGCAGGTTCTACAACTAATACCGTACAAGTTTCGTATTGGGAATTGGATTTCCAACAAATGGTCAGGCCAAGGAACTTCCCATTGCCACATGAGAATGCCTCTGGAAAGACATCCCCGAGAACCAAACCGGAACTCTGCCAACACAAGGCCGGGTTACCCCTAACTGGGTAACTACTGACACGAGCACGCCATTCCCCGATCGTAAACGACCTTTCTCTCGGGATCCCGAAAACCAGCAACCACAAAGTAATAAATTCGTAGTAACCACATAGGTTAAATATCTGGGCTCCATACCATGATATCACCTCTATCCAGAAGGAAATGTACATACCCTAAGGGGAGCTACAGCAACCCCTAATAACCTTGCCGCATCTTTCCTGTTTTGACCATTTCCGGGATGTGAGGCTCGATGAATTCACGTCCACAAAAACATACTTTATACAAAAGCCATGCTTTGGGTCAACAAATGATCAACACAATGATCACTAAGATAGACGATCAAATAAATGATCCTATCACAAATAATCAACACAATGATCATTTCAGCAACACTTGGCATGTCACATTACCAAATTGGGAATATATCGCTGATAACTTCAACTATATAACCTTTGAGCACATACGTCTCAAAGAAGGGTGTTAAGCAAAGAATAAATTCTCCGCCACCAACAGAAATATATTTGAAAGAAATCGGCTTTATATCTCAACTTGTAATGTCAGGCATACAATCCATACAAGTCTGTTCTGGGTTCGAACAGAACCGAAGGCACTTCCAAAGAAGTCCTTGCAATCCGAATATTCACTAATCACGTTCGGACTTCCCATCACATATGGAGTTTCTATACCGGCGCGACTCGGTGCAGAAACAATCGATAGGTCATCCTATCGCTTTCGCAAATACCCGGTCTTCAACACCGGTCTTCAAATGCTATCCATAGCGACATATCACCTATTCGGAATGGGATATATGACACAAAGGTCCTCTCCCGGCTAAACCGAATAGTGAGCGCAATATTTCAAAAACAAATGGATATTGGGATTTCAATTAAGTCACAACTTAATAATTCAAAACTTTATTTCAAATGGTTTAATCCAATTTCCATTTCAATCTTTAACAAAAAGATTCATTTTCACAACCTTTGACGGTTTAAACAATTTTCACATTTTAATCTTTTAAACAAAAGATTCATTCACAGATTTTTCCAAATCAATTTTCATTTCAATTTGATTAACTCGTTAAATCTTTAAATCAAAGATTTAACTTATAGCCTTCAAAACAATTTCATTTCAATTTGATTTAAACAAATCATCAATTTAAATCTGTTAAAAATAAACAGATTTAATTCATAGCTTTCAAAAAGAATTCATTCATAACTTAGGAAAATCATTTCTCTATTCAATCTTGAAATTCCCCTAATTAACTGGAATCTCAGTTCTTATCTAAAAGTGTTTATCATTTGAAAACAACAGTTTTCATTTTGGAAATCTGATTCATTTATACGAGTTGAAATCCTTGGGTTAAATTCAAATTCCCAAAACAATACTTTAAAAATGGTTTAACTCATATATAACTAGTATAATATCGTTAATCCCTAGTTTCAAATTTCAGAATTCAATTTCAATATTGAATTTAAATTTAAATCAAATTATTTAAATCCCAAAACTTAATCAAGTAATTTAAAAATAATAAATTTTATTTTGAAATTTCATTCTAAAAGCTTTTCACATTTATTTCGATTCCATTTCCAAAACATTTGAATTTAAAAATTCAAGTTTAACTATTTCAAAAATCTGCGACTTAATCGATTTCCTCGTGAAATCCATATTTGTGTGTGTATGGTGTAGTCCAGGGGTTTTACACAATAGTGCAACATCATTCAATCATCACAGATAAAAATACAGGAATATAGTTGATAAGCGATATAAACTATAAAGCTTATCGTCCATACATAGATTCACAGATAATATACGAATGTAAATAAATAAATAAATTATACACGGCACAAATCACAGAATAAAATATCATAAATCAGGTAGGACAATCAATTCAAGACAACTCATTCAATACAATCATTCATAAGTAAGGCCAAGTATCCAATAGTCATTTATAAACAGGATTAATTTAATTGTTAAATCCTAATTAAATTCAATTTATTTCCAATCAAATTTATTTACTTATGAATTAATCATCCAATTCTAATTTATTTATTCCAAATCATTTGTTACCAATTTATCTAATGATTTTCTTAAAATAATTAAACTAAATTAATTAACTTTAATTAATCAAAATATCCAAATTCAATTATAATAAGTGATTAATCCTTAATTGCTTCCATTAAGTAATTACATTTAACAATTTTCAAATGATTATCTTAATTAACTAATTTAATTAATTATTTAAAATTAATTGCTTTAATTAATACTTAATAATCTTTAGTTAATTATTTGATAACATTTCTTAATTTCTTTTAATTAATCTCCAATTATAAATAATCTAAATCATTAATTTGTTAATTGAATAAATCATCCCTTAATTATCATATTAGTTAAATCACTTAATCAACTTAATTTTTCTAAGGCAAATTCATTTCTTTGTTAATGACTTCACTAATAGTTAAGTGTAAAACATTTCACCTTTAAATTACATTTCAAATTTTAAGTTTCAAAATGATTATTCTTTAAAACTCAATTTATAATCTTTAAAAATAAATGTAAATGACATCTATTGCTTATATAAGAGAAAGCTTTTGATTCACAACTTTAAATTTAATAATTTTTTTTCAGAAAACTGTCAGGTTTTCATAAACCTGAAAACCAAACATTAAAATTATTTAAAACTTTATTTTATTCCATTTTTGAATTCAGAAGTGAATTTGAATCCACATTTGAATCTGGTTTTAAATTTTGATTTATAACCTGTCTAAAAATTTGCTTTAATACATTAAGCTTCAGAAAAAAAAAAAAAAAATAAATAAATAAATGGTACAGGTTTCCTTTCAAAACCCTGTAACCCATTCTACCGAGTCACTAACTTATTTACTTCGAGTTCGACCTGAAGCTTCCCCGAGTTTAACACGAGAAAAATCACCCAATACTTCGAGTTAACCATCGCATAAACTTCCCCAGGCAACAGCAAAACAATTTTTTTTTTTTTTTTTTTTTCTAATTTGTTATTAAGCTCGACTTTAAGTGATAATTAATTTCATACTTACTAATATTAATTACTTAATTTAAATATTAATTAAGAGTTTAAACATCGTTATATCTTAACTAGATAATTAACTAGGATAAAGTTTTTATTTAAGTTTGTTGAGTTATTAAATCTTACAACGTTTAAACCCCGATAAATCACAAGATTTGTTAAGGGTTTTGAAGAGACCAAGCCTTCCCTGTTAAAAACCCGAGATCTCCCCAGAAAAATTCAAGCGTTGCTTCGGGTATTCGCCCCCAATTCCACGAGACACCAACCCAGTAACGCAAACTCACCTTCTTCCCTCTTTCAATTTACAGCAAGTTTCATGTGAACTTAATTATAAAAATAAACAACAGAGAATACTCGCACTCGAACACGAAGGAAGACCCGAAGCATCCAAACGAAATTTTCGAGCCTAACTCGAGACAGTTCCCTCCCCTGCAAACGCTGACACGCCGCCGTGGCGTGCACGTGTACAGGCACTCGCCGACGCTACGGCGAACTGCGCCTCCTCCGGCAAGGCACAAATCACCACCACACTCGATAGCAATTACTAATTCAATGCTAATGCCTCCCAAACAAAATTTGAGTTTCCAGCTGAACTCGAGCTCATCCCTTCTTCCAAAAACCACCTCCACACGACCAACCAGACCACCAGAGCCACCACGTCTCCTCCCACGTCTTCGCCTACGTCTCCAGTACATTCCCACCCAGTCCGGTCACACTCGACGCATTGAGGAATGCGCACGAGCCCGCAACCAAAATGCTCATTTCACAGTCGTTAAACCCTACTTTTGGTTCGTTCGATAAATTCACGCATTCGAAATTTTTTTTAACATTTTTCCTAAATTCCTGAATCAACAATCTATCTCCACAACCAATTTCAACCTCAATCATTTGTTGAATCATCAGATATTCACAATAACGTATTTTCAGTTCCTTTACGAATTGCACTCAAACCCTTTGTCTAAAAATCAAAAATTTTTACTTTAAAAATCATATCTTAGTATAAGAGTTTTGTTTGTAACCCTGAATTCAAGAATTAAGAAGTTCAAAATTTTACTTATTTGAAGTTGGGTTCAGCTATCTCGCTTTCCAGAGAAAATACCAAATTGTTTTATCTTGAATAAAATTTTAAACTGAAGCTTGTAATAAAACAACCAAGTTTTATTTAAATCCTATATCCAAATTATGCTTAGATTAAGAGAAAAGGATTTTTTTTTTTTTGAAGCAACCATGAACTTGAAAATTTAAATACAGAGGTGTATTTTCAAGCTATAAACATACAGGCATCATTTCACACAATCATTCAACAATATATATGAACCCATTTCCATATTTAGTTCAGGCATAGATAAATCAATAATATATAAATATACTTAAGAATTTTTTTTATTGAAGTTACTCACAGTGCTTAGAGAATGAACAGAGCATTCTTCAGGGTTGAACTGGAAGCTAAATCTTCCTTTGCTTGTCTGGATTTTGTATTATTGTTTTTAAGGTTGAACTGATGTTCATTTTTGATTTTCCTCAGTGATGATGCTCGAACTAAAATGAGGATTGATGTATATAAAGAGAAGTATGCAGGATGTTTTCATTTTGTACAACAAGTCATGGCTGAAGTATGCTTGCATTCAATGCTAAAGGCTTGTTGCATTAATTACCCTGCTTACCTCCCTTTTTCTTTTATTTACAGCCCATGCTTTGTATTAATTACTGATACTTTCCCTTGTATGCTAGAGATACTAGCATATATTATTAAGTACTTCTTATTTGCTTGAGTACTTTATGTTTTCATATTATATTGTCTTATTATTTTTGACTATATTATATTTTCTTCTTTAGTACATGTTGCTGCATTGTTTTCCAGGTTAGAGTATATCATCTTACTTGCTTTATTTATATTTGTTTTATTTTGTTATACTTTATTTGTTTGCAGTTTTATATTGAGCTGAGTTTGTTTACATACCTTTTCTTATGTGTATTTCTTCTTTTGTTTTATCACTTGTCATATGAATACATTTCAAATCACATTTGAATGCATATTGTTTTTTTTCTTTTGCAAGCCTACACATTTCTATTTTTATCTTGAGTATTTATTTTATCTTACATACAAATTGTTTTGTATCTTTCTATGCTGAAATGTATTATATTATGTACTTTATTTTATTTATTTCATTTTGTTGATTTGATTACTTTGACTTTATAGTTTATAGTTTATCTCACATATATTTCTATTTCTAGAATAAATAATAATTATTATTATTTTACTTCAAATTCATTATCTTATGTTATTTTTATAAACTCAAATCATTATTAACCATCAATTCAAATATTTATTATTACTTATTTATTTATTTTATACTCATGTCAAATATCTGTATTTTATGATTATTTTTAAACCATTTACTTGAGATTTTAACTCAAGTTCAATATATACATATATATATTATATAAAATTTGCTCATATATACTCAAATATATATACATTCAATATATACTCATATTTACAGTATTTTAAATGTAAATGATTTATACAGAATATACTTGGATCCGGGGAAACTCGCATCACTTAATCAATTAATTTCACAAATTTTATTCAAAATGAAATTACTTAACAATTTTAAATTCAAAAATTCAATTAATTATCAATTTAAATATTTATAAAATCCGGGGTCGTTACAAAGTGGTTTTCGGAGTTGGCAGAGAGTATGACAACTTCTGATCCCGGTCTCTTTAACAACCAAACGTTAATATAACACCACAGTCATTTCAAAAATAATTTGTACTTCAAAACCAGGATATAATATTTATTTCAAAACCATATAAATACGATATCATTTCATATTTAAAAACCAAATTAGTATGATATCATATTCAAATATATCATTTTCTAAACCCAAAACATTTCAAAGTTGTAATATTTCGAAACCAAATTCTTGAAATATAGCCTTTCAAAACATAAACCTTTGAATTTTATAACTTTGAAATATAGCTACACCACTTAAATGGTTTAAATATTAAATTGCTAAATATAATAAAATAGCTTCTTCACCTTCACAAATCAATTCCTAATATGAGTTTAAATCCCCAAACAAACAAATAAAATTTCCATATATTTCAAAGCTTAAATATTCTACCATTTCCAAACTAGATCTTGATAATTTCATATATATCAATTTCAATTACTATTATTTAGATTTGAAATGTTTACTTAAAAAAGTCAAATATCATTTAAGTAAAACTTTTAAAATTCAAATAACATGATATTCTTTCAATTTAATTAACTTGACAATATTCGTTTTAATCGACTTGATATTATTTTAAGTCCTCTAAACCAAAATCAAGTTATAAAAATCATACCTTTTAAAATCTCACATTTATTTAAATTTCAACTAAATTTTATCCGAGGATAAATTCTTAAATACTTTAATTCAAATCAAATTCATATCTATCTTCAAACATAAATTTTATTTAAGACATTATAAACTCTATAAATAAAATTTTAAAAAATTACTTAACTATATTATATCTTAATAAAATCAACATTTATTATTACCCTTCTTTTATACTTTAAACCAATTTTATACAAAGCTTAAAACCAAGAAATTAATTATATATAAAATACATTTATACAATATCCAAATCGATACCTCATAAAACGTATATTTCTTTACAAACCATAAAAAATCATTTCAAAATATTTTAATATATAGACCGCGGTGCCTTATATAATTTTCTATCCTATGGTCAAGTGATACAGATATTTATCATTTCAATCCATAACTTAAAATAAAATTACGGTTATATATCATTTCAAAACGCAATCCCGAATGAAGTAAATTGCATAACAACTTGCAATTTAAAATAATATATATAATACAACATCCATTCATCCATCAACAGATCACACATCCATCACAATCATCATTCAAAACAATCAATCAATACCAATAGATAACTGATAATATATATAGCAGGTATTTAACTGGCAGTTATATTCAATAATAAATTAAATAACGATTTAATTTAAATAAATGCAATAACTGAAATGATGATTAAAAATATACGAAAAGTCATAAATAAATGCATAATCACAACAAAATTTAATTTAACAAACATAAGGAATTTTAGAAGTTGTGAGTGGTTAAAACACTCACCTTTTGAATTTAAATTGAATTTAAATCCAATTTAAACCCAAAATTCCAACAATCTCAGAATTCATCCAAACCAGCGCCATAATGCTGAAATTTCGATACGATCCTAATAAAAGAAAGCACGCATGAAACGGACCTCGTATGCAAAAGTTACGCTAGTTAGAACGATTGAAAATTTAAATTAAATTAAATAAAAACAAAAGGAGATTACTCACATGCCACGTCGCTTCATCAGCACGCACACACACAGCACAACGTTCGAAACCCTATTGCACGCTGCAACTACGCATCGCACAAGCCGTCGCCACTCGCTCACATCACGCTATCGTGCTCGACCCATCGCCGCCGCACCCCTGCCGCGCTCGTCGCCACCCACCATGCATCGTCCAATGGCCGCGTCGAGCCCCAAAATGATGACAGCCGCCGCCCAAATTTAGCCTAGGTCGAATTATTGCGCTCGGTCCAGCCGTTGATTCGACGAATGAACCATATAAATGCGCTCCCCCCCGTCCTCTCGACACAATTGCACCATCGATTTGGTGATCCATCGAACTTGATCGTCGCGCGATGAACGGCCACGAATTGCTCATCAATTTCTGGATAAACGGAGCCTCAAATCAGAAAATGAATTTCAAATCTGAAATGAATTCGTCGAGTGCTTTGATATATATTTTTCTTGAAATTTTTTTTTGAGTTTGAAATTTCTGCTTTGGATTTGATTTGAACTTTGTATTTGAATCTGAAATTATATTGTCTGCCATTGAGGAGGAGGAATAGCTGAATTGAACCTACAGACAAATGATATTGTGAAGAACCTAGGGTTTATAACAGGGCATTTATAGGTAGGGTTGAAACAGAATAGATAGACACGATTTGTTTACACGTTGCACGATAAAAAGGGCCCGAAAAGTACGTTCTGACTCCGAAACAAAATTGGGCCAACCCATATATCAAAATAAATGTTTTAAAATATTTTAAATGCAATGGAAAAGGTTTCAAGTCCAAATTTCATCGTATGAAGAAGTTACACAAAATCAGTATTTTCCAAATTGATTTCAATTTCATTGATTCCAAGGCGTTTCGAGTCCAATTGATCAAACGACAGTCCGATCGTTACGAAACTTGAAATCCTAAAATAATTCACCGTTACAGATCTAATGAAACTGGTTTCATCGAAATCCAAATCAGTGGCCAAAATGGTTATTTTTATGTTAATTAAATAAATTAAAAAAAATTAAGTAAATCGCCATTTCAATTTCAATTCCCTAATTAAATAAATCTTATCATTTTAAATTTCTAAACAATTACGGAAACTTAAACAAATATAGATGTAAATCAAAGTTGATTAATTCATCACTTTCCATGTTAAGTTTAAATTCCATTAAATTTAGAAATTGTAAATTAAATTACTAATAATTCCATTTAATTGACTTCACATTCTATTATTCAATTCCTTGCTATTAAAAGGATAAAATTAACATTGGTTCAAAATTATTACATTCATATTCTCCCATTCCATCTAAATTTCAAATAACGTAATATTTTTAATATTTAACTCCACTTATTTGCAGTTAATCAAATTAGCTATCTTTAAATTTCAATACATTAGTAAATCCTGACTCCCATTCTTTTAATTCAACTAATTATCATTTATGAATAAAATTTACGTTATCCCCAATTATTCCCTAAATTTACATTAACGTAACATTCAATTTAGATTTATTGCAATTGATTACTCGTTTAAATTTAATAGACTAAATAGATGATTAATTTTATAATAATTATTGCCACTAACCCTTTATCATATTTATATAAATTCTCATTCCAACCAATTACATATAGAATATTGATGTTATTCAATCACTATTTATTCATTATTAATTCATTTATAAATTAAATATTTGCATTTATCTGCTTATATTAATTAATTACCAAATATTCCCATTTCCTATCAATAAATATAACTTTGAATTTTATTTCCTAATCTGCCAACTAAATCAATTATAACCTTACAATTGGTTTCCATTAATTGGGATTGCACTAAATAAATTATTTACCAACTTGCATTAATGTTATTACTTTAACCTACATCCAATTATAATTAATACTCTTAATAAATTTATTTAGCTTTCTCATATTCCACTTATAACCAAGTCATACATTTAAATTATTTTATTTTATTTACCTTTTATATCCCATTATAAATTAATGCACACATTAATTAAGATTTCAAATCAAATTAATCATTTTATCTTGGTAACATTCTTTTATTACAATAAGAACATAATTAACATTTACATTGTTTCACTCATTGGAATTTAATTGAACTTATTAACAATTAACTTACATTTATACTTTTACATTCAAGTTATTAAAAATTAACTTACCAATCTTATCCAAGTTATTATTTCCATTAATAATTCACTAAATTTTTATTTCCTTCAACATTAAGTTGCCAAAATCTTCTTAAATTAAGAAATCTAATTACCGAATTTTATGGGTTGTTACACTCTCCCCCACTCAAAACTTTTCGTCCCCGAAAAGGACAAAGAAAGGAAAAGAAGAATTAAGAAATCAATATATCTTATTCAAAAATATTGACTTTATAAGCAAATAAATTTACAAAATTAATTAATTTAAACAAAATATGCCAATTTACAAAAATTAAATCTTTTTATCCTCAAATTAATAAAGCTTGGAAACCATTTTCAAAATATTTTCTAAGTCCAAATTTACAGAAAATTTCGGCAGAGTCTACTTTGTACGGAGAGGCTGAGGAGAAAATATAGTATCAAATATAATAATATACAACATATATTTTCCAAAATAGTATATATCCCAACACGGGAAAACAATATAATAACGCCACAAACCGTAATCTGAAATGTACCTATTGGTCGGGCAATCTACGCTTATATTATGAAAGCAAATGCATTAGCAATTGCTTCCATATCTGTACTTCACTTATATAATCCAAAAGAGTTAAGAATTATATAAAATGAAATGTTTAAAGTTGTTTCAAACAATAACAAACAAATCAATATAACAACCATCACTTGCAACAAGCAAACAACCATCACATAAAATCAACACACGTCAATTTTCCATTCATATCAACAAAACAAATAGTTGTTCGGGTTAAACTTCAAATTATGCAAGATGAAAAATAAACTACTAAGCGCACCATTTACTCAACAGTCTCTGATGAAGCTAAATAGATTATTCATTCACCCAAACAATTAAAAGTATCTTTCACCCAAACAACTCATAAACCAAGACAAACAACAAATTGCAAACAGTAGATCACGTTTATTCTTTTAAATTTCATTTCATAGCATTTATTATTTGATTCCAATCTCATTCAATTACTACTTATCTTCATTTATTACTTACTAACTTCATTTAATTTATTCACATCAGATAATTTTTCTTTTTGTTGTATTATATTTATTCATTTCTCGATTTTCTTAGCATGACTATTCATTAACTTAAGTTTATAATCATTTGTTTACAGTATTTATCTTTTCTACTTATTTTACTTAGAAATACTTCGACCGTTTACTTAATTTTATTATCATTTATTTATAATACTTACATTTCTATTAAAATAGTAGCATTTCAATTACAACTTAAGTTTATAACTTTATAACATCAATTCTTATAAATAAAAGAAATTTGTTGAACACTTTCATTACCTACTTTTACATGTACAATTTCTATTACATTTTAACTTTTTATAATTGGTAAGTTATATATATGCTTTTAAGGATGTAATTGAAAGTTATAAAAGTCTTTCTCATTTCTTTAAATTAATTAAATGCTCAATGACCATATTCTTTGCTTTATAGGTTACGAATTCCAAATTTCTTTTAATTTCATTTATAACCTTGCATTAAATTTCTTATTTTAATTAAAGGTTCTAATTATAAATTAGTTACATTCAGTTTCACTAGAATAATTGAAATTTTTAATTAACGGAAACTTAAGAACTAAATACCGGGTTAAATTTCAAATCATTTTGAAATAATAGATAAATGCATATACTTACAATTTATATTTCTAATTATATTTGAAACAGTTTAAAATTTATATTGTTTATCAAAAATGAATCTGCAGTAAAACTACTACAGTCGCCTTTCCCCTTCGAAACTCGAAAATGAATGTCGATGATGCGGCCGCCATCACCGAAATTATTTTCCAGCGACAGAGAGGGAAGTACATAACTTATTTTCTCCAAAATCTTCTTTAAAACAATTCTTCCAAATTATATTGAAATATTTATATCAGAAAATACTTATAAACAATATTATTTGAAAGAAATTTTCAAAAGCCCGAAACTTAAGTTCTAAATTTCCAATTTCATTTATTTTATTTCAATGTTATTTCGACTATTATTTAAAAAATTTATTACCTAACAACCAATATATTGCAACCAAATATATATCTTATTTATAAAAAATTATTTTATATATAGAAAATATAATAGGCAAAATTATTTCATTTACCTATATTAAAAACAAATATTATGTCAGTCTGTCCTATTAAGTGTTTAGAAACCCCTATTAATGTCATAGCGTCCTATGCACTAACCGGAATTTATAAATACAAAACAAAACAAATTAACACAATACTAAAACCCTTTTATAACGCTAACAAATATGCTCTCTCTCATATATATACACTCAGCGACTCCCATAGGGTATTACCACCCTATTAGTAAAGAGTCAGACCCTACAAAGCTAAGGTTTATCGCCAAACGAAAGCTCTGATACCAGATGTAATGCCCCGCCTATCTACACGTTTTAAATCGACGATAAACCAGACGCGTCAGACTTAAAACAATACAGAAGGGCGGATTGTTTTTGGTAAATAAGAAAAAGTAGAGAAAGAAAAACAAAACAGAATCTTGCAGCGGAACGATAAAATATAATAAATCAAATATATAGTTCATGAAGCTGTTTACAAAATATTCGATTACAACTATACAATACATATCAGAGTACACATACCAGAGGATAATAATTAATGCAACGGAATTAAATGGTGTAGTGGAATAATATAGTAGATAATAGTACTACAAATCTTCGTCTTCGTCCTTCAGAATAAAATCTTCAAATCCTAAAACGCTCGGACTGACCCGAGCGAATTGAAAGGACAAAAAACTCGAGTCAGAACTAAAATATCTTATGTAAGTTAAATCAACAATAAACAATATGAGTGGAACGGCGTCAAAGATGTTTACGGGATTTGATATCTCCTATCCAGTGTCTAACGTGAGTGTAGTAACTCAAGAGATGCTCGGGATTCACATCTCCTAAGGGTACGTTAAACTATTTACTATGTAGTAATATTTCGCTATTATAATAGTGTCTATTAGTAAAATAAACTTACTTTTAAATAGCGTTAAGGCTTTACATTTTCCACCTTAACATGTAATAATGCTAATAGTCTATACAGTACCGTAATACCTCCTGATCGGGAGGCTACCAGAGGATACTCTATAGGTACGACACAAATAGAAACTCGTACAAGGCGCGATAGGGTAGGTGACACGGCGTAACTAGGCAACGCCAGGGTAGATATACCAATTACGCTTCCAGACCGTTGGTAACGCGTAGCGCGCAGCTACCGCCTACCTCGAGCCACACCCCCAAAAAGAAAATCAAAAGTGGCACCGAATCAATCCAAAAGTCAGAGTATAATATCGAAGGGATGTGCCTGGTCAAAGGAGCTACCTCATTAGCCCGTCAATCGCTCCTGTTTTAGCCACCCTATGCCAACTCACGGGAGTTGGGTCCACGTATTTACCTCAAAGGAAACGCCGCCACCATCCTACTTCATTCTGAAATCTCCACCGCGTACAGGTTTTTAAAGTGGTTTTCGAAGTTGGCAGAGAGTATGACAACTTCCGATCCCGGTCTCTTTAACAACCCAACGTTATTATAACACGCGGTCATTTCAAAAATAATTTATACTTCAAAACCAGGATATAATATTTATTTCAAAACCATAAAAATACGATATCATTTCAGATTTAAAAACCAAATCAGTATGATATCGTTTTCAAATATATCCCTTTCTAAACCCAAAACATTTCAAAGTTGTAATATTTCAAAACCAAATGCTTGAAATATAGCCTTGCAAAACATAAACCTTTGAATTTTATAACCTTGAAATATAACTACACCACTTAAATGGTTTAAATACTAAATTGCTAAATATAATAAAATAGCTTCTTCACCTTCACAAATCAATTCCAAATACGGGTTTAAATCCCCAAATAAACAAATAAAATTTCTATATATTTCAAAGCTTAAATATTCCACCATTTCAAAACTAAATCTTGATAATTTCATATATATCAATTTCAATTACTATTATTTAGATTTGATATGTTTACTTAAAAAAATCAAATATCATTTAAGTAAAACTTTTAAACTTCAAATAACAGGATATTCTTTCAATTTAATTAACTTGATAATATTCATTTAAATCGACTTGATATTATTTTAAGTCCTCTAAAATAAAATCAAGTTATAAAAATCATACCTTTTAAAATCTCACATTTATTTAAATTTCAAATAAATTTTATTCGAGGATAAATTCTTAAATACTTTAATTGAAATCAAATTCATATCTATCTTCCAACATTAATTTTATTTAAGACATTATAAACTCTATAAATAAAATTTTAAATAAATACTTAACCGTATTATATCTTAATAAAATCAACATTTATTATTTCCTTCTTTTATACTTTAAACCAATTTTATACATAGCTTAAAACCAAGAAATTAATTATATATAAAATACATTTATACAATATCCAAATCCACACCTCATAAAACGTATATTTCTTTATAACCCATAGAAAATCATTTCAAAATATATTAATATATAGACCGCAGTGCCTGTATATAATTTTCTATCTTATGGTCAAGTGATACGGATATTTATCATTTCAATCCATAATTTAAAATAAAATTACGGTTATATATCATTTCAAACCGCAATCCCGAGTGAAGTAAATTGCATAACAACTTGCAGTTTAAAATAATATATATAATACAACATCCATTCATCCATTAACAGATCACACATCTATCACATTCATCATCCAAAACAATCAATTAATACTAATAGATAACTAATAATATATATATAACAGGTATTTAACTGGCATTTATACTCAATAATAAATTAAATAACAATTTAATTTAAATAAATGCAATAACTGAAATGATGATTAAAAATATACGAAAAGTCATAAATAAATGCATAATCACAACAAAATTTAATTTAACAAACATAAGAAATTTTAGAAGTTGTGAGTGGGTTAAAACACTCACCTTTTGAATTTAAACTGAATTTAAATCCAATTTAAAGCCAAATTCCAACAGTTTCAGAATTCGTCCAAACCAACGCCACAATGTTCAAAATTTTGATACGATCCTAATAAAAGAAACCGCGCGCGAAACGGAACTCGAATGCAAGAGTTACGCTAGTTAGAACGATTGAAAATTTAAATTAAATAAGATAAAATAAAAACAAAAGAAGATTACTCACATGACACGTCACTTCATCATCACGCACACACACAGCACAACGTTTGAAACCCTATTGCACACTACAACTACGCATAGCTCAGGCTGCCGCTACTTGCTCGCATCACGCTGCCGCGCTCGACCCATCGTCGCCGCACCCCTGCCGCGCTCGTCGCCACCCGCCACACAGCCTCCAGTGGCCGCGTCGAGCCCCAAAATGATGACAGCCACTGCCCAAATTGTAACAACCCTGTATTTTCTGATTATTGTAATTGTATATTTTAATTATTTTAATTTATATTCCTAATTTAAAAAAAACTTTATTTTATTTATTAAAATGAATATATTTTGTTAATTGAAATACAAATGTTGATTTTGATGTGGATTTGAATTTCAATCATGCATAAATTGAATATTTCCAGAAAAGTGAATTTTGGTCAATCTGGTCAAACTTTGACTTTTAAATTTAAATTTAAAAGTTTTAAAATTTTAATTTTACCTTTTGTTATGAAAGTAAATAAAATTTCAGGAACAATGCTTTTCGTTTCGTTGAAATCCGAATAATACTGTGAAAGTTATGCTTTTACAAAATTGGGTGTAAATTGTTTTATTTAACAATATTCTTTATTTTAAATTATATAGATAATTTTTATTTGTCATATGTAACATCCCGCCTTTTCGCATACTTTAAACCGACACACGTGTCAATTCAAAGCATACGCAAGGGCGGATTGTTATGGGGTAAATAAGAAAAACAGAGAAGAAATAAAAACAAAACAGAATCTCACAGCGGAAGGATAAAATATAATAATAAATATACAGTTCATAAATGGTTTACAAACACTTGTTATTCTTTACACAATAAATATCAGAGTTACACATACCAATACAATCAATGCAGCGGAACAGTATGAGTGTGGTGCAATACTATAAATAATAATAATACAAATCTTCGTCTTCGTCCTCCAAAGCTAAATCTTCAAATCCTGAAACGCTCGGACTGACCCGAGCGAATTTGAAAAGACAAAAACACCCGAGTCAGACTAGAATATCTTATGTGAGTCAAAAAAACAGAAATAAATATGAGTACAGTAACTCAAGAGATGTTCGGGATTTACATCTCCTAAGGATCCGTTAAACTATTTACTATGTAGTATATTGCGCTATTATAATAGTGTCTATTTATAAAATAAACTTACTTTTAAATAGCGTTAAGGGGTTACCCATATAGCCCTTAACACAAATAATGCCAATAGTCTATACAGTACCGTAATACCTCCTGATCGGGAGGCTACCAGAGGATACTCCATAGGTACGAAACAAATAGAAACTCGTAGTAAAGGCTTGGTATGGTAGGTGACACGGCACAACTAGGCAATGCCAGGGTAGATATACCAATTGCTATCCAGGCTGGTGGAAACGCGTAGCCGCAGTTACCGCCCACCTCGGACTAACTCCCCAAAATCAAAATATAGAAGTGGCCACTGAATTAATCCAAGTCAAAGTATAATATCGAAGAGGAGCGTCCGATCAGAGGAATGACCTCATTGGCCTGAGAATCGCTCCTGTTTTAGCCACCTTATGCCAACTCACGGGAGTTGGGTCCACGTATTTACCTTACAGGAAACGTCGCCACCACCTACTTCATTCTGGAATCTCCACCGCGTACACGGTTAGTCAAAGTGGTTTTCGGTATCGACAGAGAGTATGTCCATATCCGATCCCGGTCTCTTTGCCAACCCATCGTTATTATAACACCGCGGTCATTTAAAAATAGTTTATACTTTAAAACCAGAATATAATCCATTTCAAAACCATAATATTACGATATCATTTCTTCTTTAAAACCCAAAAAGATTCATTTTGATATTATTTTTATAAAACCCAAATCAATGATATCATTTCCCAAATATAAATCTTTTCCAAAAATTATGCCACTTTTAAAATTTATAATCCCTTGTAACTAAATATTTGAATATTAACTTTCAACATAATACTTCGAAATCCATAGTTTTTAAAACCATTACTTTCAAAACTAAATGGTTTGGATATTCAACCGTATATAAAATAAGTGGTTTAACTTAAATGTTGCTTTGAAAAGAAATATTTCTCGTGGCTTTACAATACATTTCTTTATTTAAAGTTAAAACCAAAATTTAATATCGCTTCAAGTTCCAAAGCCATTTCAATAAATTCATATATATACGTATATCCATTTTGAGTATAAATATTTCAACTAAAGTTGGATTTTATTCTTTCAAATCAAATGTTCTATTAATTAGCCTTGAATATTCACATAGAATCCATAATTAATCAGACTTCAATTTCTAGTAAAATATATATATATTTCCAAATTCAAATTTTACTAGAATATTCATTTCAAAATATTTTGGGAAAAATCCAATTATAAATATCATATCTTTAAAATTTCCAACTTAATATTTAAACATAGGATATAAATCATCAAACTCCATTTTCTTAATTTTCTTCCATTTTTAATAAAGAGATTTATACACCTTTTAATTTCAAAAATTTCAACTTCATATGCATATATATGGAAGAATAATATTTATACCATATAAAATTTAAGATTATCATAAACCGTATTCCATCCAAACCTTAGAAATCACATAAAAATAGTTATATATAGACCGCGGTGCCTGTATATAGTTTTCTATCCTATGGTCAAGTGATACGGATATTTATCATTTCAATCCGCAATTTAAAAAAATAAAACTGCGGTTGTATATCATTTCAAACCGCAATCCCGAATGAAATGAAGAATGCCTACTAACTTGCAGTTTAATGATATCAAATAAAACATCCATTCAATAACACATCCATCATCCAATCGCAAACATCAAGCAATATCAATCAATAACAATATATGTTTGTTAATATACAACAGGTAATAATTGGCAGTTTTATTTCAAATTATATTTATCAACTATCAATCTTGTAACGACCCAGAATTTTTATTAATTTAAATTTGAATATTTAATTAATTTTAAATATTTATAAGTGAATTTATAAGTCGAATAAATTTTTATTGAATTTTTGGATTTAATTGGATAATTAAATCGATAATTTAATATGTTAAATTATGAAAATAATTGAAAATCGAGTTAAATATGATTTGAAATAATTTGGAAAATTTTATTTAATCATACTGGAGTTATAATGATATTTTAGAACTTTTAAAATCGAATTAAAAGTTAATTTGTGAAAATTGAATATTTTAATATTTAATAATCGACTGTAAAATAGCCAATTTTTGAACAGTCTCAGAATTGAACGAAACCAGTTCCATTGGATCCGTAATAGTTAGTTATTACCGGATTTCAATTTTCATGTCAATCGGAGCTATCGTTTGATCGTGGCAGCTCGAAACGCATCGAATCGTTTTTAATTTAAATTTGGCGAGTCAAAATAGCCATTTTTCAAAAAGTCTCGGATTTCGACGAAACCAGTTTCATCGGATCCGTAATGTGATATTATTGTAAGGTTTCAAATTTCGTGTCAATTGGATTTACCGTTTGTCCTGTACAAATTAAAACGCCTAGAAATCGACTTAAATCGGTTTAATTTAAATTGAGCGTTTGTAGCCATAACTCGCACATACTTCCGAATTAGCTTCCGAAACCTGTTCCATTGTGTCCGGAACGCGGGATAAACCCTAGGAACGTCAGTTTCGGCGCGTAAATTGGAGTTTAGAAAACCCGGATGAATAGTGATTGAAATTTTTCTATAAATAGGCCACAAAAATCACAAGAAAATAATTTTTTTAACCCTAACCCTAAAACTAACGTAGCCGCCACCATTGCCACGAACGGCCGAAAACCACCAACCTTCTTCCCTTGATTTCATCAAATCCATAAACAATTACCAAAAATCTCCAACTACAATCTCGTAGAGGGCAATGAGTACGTCATATCCAACGGCTGTGATTCATTTTAATTGAGTCGATTGACGGCAAATTGCACTTGAACGCAAGAACTTTGCGCACGTTTTTCAAGCAAGAGATTGGGCCGAGTGTCACAAGGCTTTGGCCGAGCATCAGGGTGGAGGAGGCGCTTCAAATGGTGGCAAGATGATCGGGGTTCGTTGTCGTTGGGGGGGTGCGGCAGTTCGAGATGAAGAACGAGGTTGGGTTCGGCTGTATAACTCGCGTGCGTGAAAAAGGAGGTAGGGGGGAAGAAGAAATTCACGGTCCTGATTTCTTTGCAGTGAGATCAACGGCTTTGAATAATAGAGAGGTTTAAATTATAATTAGTTGGTGTAAATTATTATATAAATTTAATCGTGTAACTTGTAAAATACATAACTTTTTCATACGAGGTCGAAAAAATGCAAACTCAGTTGCGTTGGAATCGTATGGACGAGCACTACGCGATGGAGTTGGTTTGGAGTCGTTTGGATTTTTTTTTTATTATTATTTTAAAATAGAAACGGAAGATAGAACATTTAAAAATAGAACGGACAGAAAGGAAACAAAACAGAACAACAACAGAATCTCACAATTCGCAGCGGAACAACATATAATAATAAATGAATAATCTTTAAACAAAGAACTATATCAGTTATTACATCACATTATATTACATCATATCATCAGAGTGTACAACAACATACAACATCAAACAGTGCAGCGGAAAAAGAAATACTATATACTAGTAATACGCCATGCCATCCAGCTTGCCTCCAGCAACTCCTGAATATCCTGATAAACCTAACTCTTAACTGCCCGTGTGGAAATTGGTGGGCACCCAGAGTTACCAAATGTAACAAACAGGATTTTCGTTCTCCGAAAAACCGACATCGACACTCACTTCGTCGACTGCCGAGAAATCAAAGGCCGAAAACCGAGATGTTATGGGTTTTAAAAAGAATTTAAGAAAAAGAAAGAAGAGAGAAGATAGAAAATAGAGGGAAAGAAGATAGACAATTTTTAGAAAACAGAGAAAGAAAACAGAGGATTTGAAAAATAGAAGATAGAAGAAATTTAAAAATAGAACGGACAGAAAGGAAACAACGGAACAACAACAGAATCTCACAATTCTGAAAATTATTTCTTTATATATAAAATATAATCAAGGTAAAATTATTTCATTTACCCAATTAAAAATCAATATTGTGCCGAATTGTTCTATTCAAGTGTTTATAGATTCCTATCAACAACGTTAATTACTCGTATTAACCAGAATCTATATACCACTCAACAAACCAATCATCACAATATAAAACAATTTTATATCACTAACAAATACGCACTCGTATCTATTATTACACTCAAACTCATTCTAGAGTACTACTGACTCTATCTCTAATGAGTAATACCCAACAGAACCATGGTTGTCGCTTAACCATCAGCTCTGATACCAAATGTAACAGTAACGGATTTTCGTTCTTCGAAAATTCGACATCGACACTCACTTCGTCGACTGCCGAGAAATCGAAGGCCGAAAACACGGAATGTTATGGGTTTTAAAAAGAATTTTAGAAGAGAAAAAGAAAGAAGAGAGAAGATAGAAAATAGAGAGAAAAGAAAATAGACGATTTTTTTTTATCAACATTCATTCTCAATTCAATTAGTTTACATTACTAATTAAATCCAATTCACATTCAATTCTATTCAAATTTATTTACTTTCAATTTGAATTCAATTACATAGCTTTCAATTTCATTAACACTTAATGAATTACATACAATCAATCAACAATCATATAACAATCAATGTATATTAATTTCAACCAAATTCCTTTGCTTATATTCATTCATTTTTTTATTCAACTTCTAATAACATTAGATTTTAATGAATCAACACTTATATTCATTATTTTATATCAACTTAATTCACATTCAATTGATTATCATTCAATCCATTTATTCAATTCAATTACAAAGTTGAATTTCATTTATATAACTCAAGTTCATATCCATCACTTAACTTAATTAATTTACTTTGATACCCAAAATCAATTCCATTTACATTACTTAAGTTATATTTCATTTAATCTTGAAATTCACCTTTATTTACAACTCATATTCATATAATTTTACTTCTTATATATGTAAGTTTATTTCACAATTGTAAATACTTTAATTATAATTTCAATTCTTATAATTCTTTTGCTTATACAATTATTCTTTTATTTAGATTATTCAAACAACCTAACAATCAACTTATAAATACTTTAACAATTAATGAATATAAGTGTTGATTCATTAAAATCTAATGTTATTAGAAGTTGAATAAAAAAATGAATGAATATAAGCAAAGGAATTTGGTTGAAATTAATATACATTGATTGTTATATGATTGTTGATTGATTGTATGTAATTCATTAAGTGTTAATGAAATTGAAAGCTATGTAATTGAATTCAAATTGAAAGTAAATAAATTTGAATAGAATTGAATGTGAATTGGATTTAATTAGTAATGTAAACTAATTGAATTGAGAATGAATGTTGATAAAAAAAAATCCAATGTAAATAAATCAAATGTGATTTGAATTGAAAACCATTTCATTTAATATTAATGAGAATATGAATGAATATAGATTTAATAGATGGTTGATGTTTGCATTTGTTGTTTAGTTGCATTTGCTATGTGACATATATAGTTGATATGTTGCTATATGTTGTATATTGAGATTATTTGCATATGTGCATGTTCTCATGTTGTTTGTTGAGTTTAGTAGGTGCGGATCGCGTTTGCTTCGCATTTGGAGTTCGCTTTAGCGCTATATTAGCCGTATATGCTCGCTAATAAAATATAAGGTACATATCTCGGATTAAATATCGTACTTTTACACTTTTTTCCCTTCGGGATGCCTCATTACTTGATGAGATGTATATTTGTGATATATATACTGTCATTTTTTTTTTCGGATCGAGCCGCGCAAAGGAGACTATGGCGAATTTTTCCGAAAATTTAAGGCGTTAGAAAAATTTTGAGAAAATTGGGAAAATTTTGAAAACTTTAAACTTTGATTTTGGAATTGAAAGTTAAACAATGGTAGTTGTTTTTGGAAAGATAACTAAGTATGATTTGAAAAAAAAAACTTAGTAAAGTTTTGTAAGAAGTTTAATTATGAATTTTGGGAAAATTAATAGATTCTGTAATTTTCTTACTTGTAATTTCGAGGACGAAATTCTTTTAAGTGGGGAAGATTGTAACGACCCAGAATTTTTATTAATTTAAATTTGAATATTTAATTAATTTTAAATATTTATAAGTGAATTTATAAGTCGAATAAATTTTTATTGAATTTTTGGATTTAATTGGATAATTAAATCGATAATTTAATATGTTAAATTATGAAAATAATTGAAAATCGAGTTAAATATGATTTGAAATAATTTGGAAAATTTTATTTAATCATACTGGAGTTATAATGATATTTTAGAACTTTTAAAATCGAATTAAAAGTTAATTTGTGAAAATTGAATATTTTAATATTTAATAATCGACTGTAAAATAGCCAATTTTTGAACAGTCTCAGAATTGAACGAAACCAGTTCCATTGGATCCGTAATAGTTAGTTATTACCGGATTTCAATTTTCGTGTCAATCGGAGCTATCGTTTGATCGTGGCAGCTCGAAACGCATCGAATCGTTTTTAATTTAAATTTGGCGAGTCAAAATAGCCATTTTTCAAAAAGTCTCGGATTTCGACGAAACAAGTTTCATCGGATCCGTAATGTGATATTATTGTAAGGTTTCAAATTTCGTGTCAATTGGATTTACCGTTTGTCCTGTACAAATTAAAACGCCTAGAAATCGACTTAAATCGGTTTAATTTAAATTGAGCGTTTGTAGCCATAACTCGCACATACTTCCGAATTAGCTTCCGAAACCTGTTCCATTGTGTCCGGAACGCGGGATAAACCCTAGGAACGTCAGTTTCGGCGCGTAAATTGGAGTTTAGAAAACCCGGATGAATAGTGATTGAAATTTTTTCTATAAATAGGCCACAAAAATCACAAGAAAATAAATTTTTTAACCCTAACCCTAAAACTAACGTAGCCGCCACCATTGCCACGAACGGCCGAAAACCACCAACCTTCTTCCCTTGATTTCATCAAATCCATAAACAATTACCAAAAATCTCCAACTACAATCTCGTAGAGGGCAATGAGTACGTCATATCCAACGGCTGTGATTCATTTTAATTGAGTCGATTGACGGCAAATTGCACTTGAACGCAAGAACTTTGCGCACGTTTTTCAAGCAAGAGATTGGGCCGAGTGTCACAAGGCTTTGGCCGAGCATCAGGGTGGAGGAGGCGCTTCAAATGGTGGCAAGATGATCGGGGTTCGTTGTCGTTGGGGGGGTGCGGCAGTTCGAGATGAAGAACGAGGTTGGGTTCGGCTGTATAACTCGCGTGCGTGAAAAAGGAGGTAGGGGGGAAGAAGAAATTCACGGTCCTGATTTCTTTGCAGTGAGATCAACGGCTTTGAATAATAGAGAGGTTTAAATTATAATTAGTTGGTGTAAATTATTATATAAATTTAATCGTGTAACTTGTAAAATACATAACTTTTTCATACGAGGTCGAAAAAATGCAAACTCAGTTGCGTTGGAATCGTATGGATGAGCACTACGCGATGGAGTTGGTTTGGAGTCGTTTGGAGTTAGTGAGAATTTCGGGTAAAATTAAACGCGCGTTTAATTTTATTCGAAATAAAAGCTAAAACGGAATTTAAAACCAAGGTGAGAACTTCTCACTCAATCGAATAGGTTTCGATTTTATTTTAAATAGTTAGATTTAAAATATCTGAATGCATGTTTGAAAGATGACTGTAAATTTATTGATTGTTAAAATAGACATTATACGCCGTTAGTAAGCGGATGTTATTTAATATAAACATATACCGCGAATATTTCATAAACAGTGAAATTGGTATTATATATAATATCAATGTATATATATTGGCATATGTATATATTGCAGTTGTTGATTTCCCGCATTTTTTGTTTAGCGGATGAGACCCTATTACGCCGTTATTAAGCGGATAATATTTAATAAGAACATGTACCGCGATAATTTCGTACTGGAGCGAAATTGGTATTGTGCTAATGTTTTTGGATGCAGGAAACAGGTTGGAGGGATCCAACTGGATTCCTCAACAGTTTTTATTTGATTTCAGATATTTTGATATTTGATGGATTATCATATCGATATATGATATCGTTGTAGTCGTGATTGACTATTTGGTGTGTAGCATCATTGGACCCAGATTTTGGGATTTTAAAATGGTTTTAAAGTGATTTTTGAAAATATACGTTTATAAAATATTTTTGGAATTGATCCATTTTAAATAAATAAACGATATAATTTTTCATTTTATAAAAATTATGATTTTTGTGAAATATAGTTAAAAGCTGATTTTTGAGAAATATGAATTAATGACCTTATAAAATAGTTAAATTGGATTTTTGAATATATTATAAAAGTTAAAAATAAGATTTATAAAATTTGATTATTTTATAAATCAAGATGGTGGAATTATAAAGGAATTTAAAGACGTTTTAAAAGAATAATATAAATTAATTTATATTAAGGGATTTATAAATGGGTATTTATAAATTTAAATATGGACATTATAAAACGAGTCTTTATAAGTGTTTGAATGATGTGAGAATGAATTTCATAAAAGAATGAAATTTATAGAATTATAAACCGTGAAGTTATAAATGAAATTTATAAATAGTAAAATTTCTAAATTTGGTGAAATTATTTGAAGAATAGATTGGATAAATCATTAAATCTTATAAGTTATAAGATTTATAAATTGGAAAGTCTTTAAAAGAACGATCTTATAAAATAATCGTTTTATAAGTATTTAACTTATAATATGAAAGTTTAGTTTATAATTTAGTTATAAACTGGAACAGGTTAATAAAGGAATTTATTAAAGGAAGTTTTTATAAATAAATAGAAATGGAATTTATAAACGTTGTTTTATAAATCCGCAAACGACTTATTTTGATAAGTTAATTGTTATAACCTATTAATGGAGTTATATTCACGTTTTTAGACAGTGAATAATCCTTAGAGTAAAATGAATAGAAAAGATGAAATTTGTTAACGTAGTATATTCACGTTTTTTTTTTGAATAGTGAATAACACGTTAAAGAAAATGTTTGAATGTGATGTTTTTAAATAAAATTAAAACGATCTAACGATGTTTTAAAATGTGTTGAGATTCGAAACCATAGATTTCAACATTTATTGTTGAAATAGACGTTTTCGAGAAATAAAAGGAAATGTGGACTATAACACTGTTGTTATAGTAAATGATTTCCGAAAGGAAATGTTTTTGTATAGTATTGGAATTTATATATCTATTTTAATTTCGAATCCCTATACTAATGATTTTGGGTTGTCGTAACGATGTTTTACGCAACATTCGTTTTGGCCCAAATAAATACGTTTAAGTGAATGATTTCCTTAAAGAATGAATTATATACTTAATTCGATTTAAGTATATTGAATATTTTCCAAGGTTGAAAATAAAAAGTTTTGTGAATTACTTATGAATAATAAGTATGGAAATGTTTTCCAATATGAAGTGAATAATTAGAATTTATTTTTTTTGAAGATAAATTGAAATGGATAAGTGAAATCGTATATGCATGGATATTTTGAAATATAAATTCATTATGGAATTTATATGTGAAAGTGAAACTTGTTAAAAATAAATATTGATTTATTTTTGAAGTGTTGAAATTATATATATCTTGTAAAGATATTTTGGAAAATAAATAATTTGGAAAATTATTTGGAATCTGGTGATGTGTGCATATCCAGTGATAGTTCAATAACCGACTATCAGTATTTCCCTTCGAATGGGTATTTGATGTGAATTGATTGAATTTGAATGCACACTTATTTTTGAATAAGCGCTCACTATTCGGGTTAACCGGGAAAGGACCATGGGGTCGTATAACCCACTCCGAATATGTGATACGTCGTTGTGAATCGCATTTGAAGATCGGTGTTGAAGACCGGTATTTGCGAGAGTGATAGGATGAACTATCGATTGACTCTGCACCGAGTAGCTACGGTATTGAGTTCTCCATATGTGATGGTGAATCCGATCAGGATTGTGAATATCCGGATTGCAAGGACTTCTTTGTAAGTGCCTTCGGTTTTGTTCGAGCCCGGAACAGACTTGTATGGATTGTATGTCTGACATTACAATTTGAGATATAAAGCCGATTTCTTTCAAATATATTTCTGTTGTTGGCGGAGAATTTATTCTTTGCTTAACACCCTTCTTTGAGACGTACGAGCTCAAAGGTTATATAGTTGAAGTTATCAGCGATATATTCCCAGTTTGGTAATGTGACATGCTGAGTGTTGCTGAAATGATCATTGTGTTGATTATTGTGATAGGATCATTTATTTGATCGTCTATCTTAGTGATCATTGTGTTGATCATTTGTTGACCCAAAGCATGGCTTTTGTATAAAGTATGTTTTTGTGGACGTGAATTCGTCGAGCCTCACATCCCGTGAATGGTCAAAACAGGAAAGAAGCAGCAAGGTTATGAGGGGTAGCACCCTTTAGGATGTGTCCATTTCCTTCTGGAAAAGGGTGGTATCATGGTATGGAGCCCAGATACTTACTCATGTTGAAAACACTTTATGATTGTGTGAATTGATTACGAGCGCTCGGTTGATAAAGGTCCCAAAGGACCGGGGGATGGCATATTCGGTCAGTTGTTACTCAGTTAGGAGTAACCCGGCCTTGTGTTGGTAGAGATCCGGTTTGGTTCTCGGGGATGTCCATCCAGAGGCATTCTCATGTGGCAATGGGAAGTTCCTTGGCCTGATCATTCGTTGGAAATCCAATTCCCAATACGAAACTTGTACGGTTTTAGTTGTAGAACCTGCCATCTAATATGGTAGCTATTAGTAGGCATAATATAATGGTACCTATGCTGGCTAAGATTTATATTCTACTTTCGAAAGAATTTGTTCTACACTATGCACTAATAATAATATCAAATGTTATTTTAAATGCGTATCAAGCATCTTTGACTATCATAAGGAGAAATCTTCTCCAAGTCTGCGTTTGCATTGTGTGTGTGGCAGGAGGTCTTATGGTAGTCTCATTTTTAAAAGCATTGCGAATTGATTTAAAAATATTCCTCTATTTGATTTTAAAGTTAAATAAACTGTTTTGAGTTCTCACACCAGTCACATGACTGACTCGGAGTTTATTGTTTTCCTTCCTAAACTCTGGGTGCCCACCAATTTCCACACGGGCAGTCAAGAGTTAGGTTTATCAGGATATTCTGGATATTCTGGAGTTGCTGGAGGCAAGCTGGATGACATGGCGTATTACTAGTTTATATAATATTTCTTTTTCCGCTGCATTGTTGTTGTTGTATGATGTTGTTGTACACTCTGATGTGATGATATGATGTAATAAAATGTGATGTAATGTAATAACTGATATAGTTCTTTGTTTAAAGATTATTCATTTATTATTATATGTTGTTCCGCTGCGAATTGTGAGATTCTGTTGTTGTTCCGTTCTGTTTCTTCTGCCCGTTCTATTTTCAAATTCTCTATTTTCTTTCGTCTTTTCTCTATTTTAAAATTCTCTGTTTTCTAAAAAATCGTCTATCTTCTTTTCTCTCTATCTTCTACCTTTTTCTCTCTTCTTTCTTTTTCTTAATTTTTTTTTTAAAACCCATAACATCTCGGTTTTCGGCCTTTGATTTCTCGGCAGTCGATAAAGTGAGTGTCGATGTCGGTAAATCGGAGAACGAAAATCTCGGGACGTTACAAATCTAACAATTTATATTCAGTGATAATTTGACATAACTGTTAACTAGCAGTTCATATGCAAACAATAATTTCTAACAGCCAATTAACACGCAATAAATCAATTAAATTAACAGTTAAATTCAATAAAATGCAATTCTACAGATATGAATGAAATAACATGCCAAAAGCTCATAAATAAATTTCTATTCGTTTCTAAAATTTATTTAACAAACATAAAAGCTTCTAGTAGTTGTGAGTGGGTTAAAACACTCACCTTTTGAATTTAAATCGAATTTAAATTCGATTTAAACCCAAAAATTCAACCGTCTCGGAATTCGTCCAAACCAGCGTCATCAAGTCCGGAATTAAATTACGATCCTAACAAAAGAAATTTCGTTTGAATCCGAGGTCGTATGAGAAAGTTATCACAATTAAACGATTTGCAATTGAAATAAAAAAAAATTAAAAATAAACAAAACAAAAATAAAGTACCGTGCCGCATCCACCTTCCCTCGTGAAAAACGCATATGCTTCTTCTTGATTGCTAACTTTGTTCCGTAATTTTTCTTTTATTTCGATTTACTTTAATTTTCCTCCTTATTATATGAATGTATGTATTTTAAAAGGTTTGAAAGAAAAAGAAGATTTGAAAAAGAAGAATTGAAAAAAAATGATTAAAATAAGAACTGAAAACGGAAGAGAAGATCTAGATTTGAAAAGAAGAAAGTTTGAAATAGAAGTAAATTTGAAGAAGAAGAAGAAGAATATTTGAAGAGAAAGAAAAAAAAAAGTTAAAATGAGAGATAATAAGGAGCTTTGAGAAAAACAAGAAAAAAGAAGAAGAAGAAGAAGAAGAAGAATAGCATGGAGGCTAGGGTTAGAGTTAGGAGAAACAAAATGTAATAGAAGAATAAGAAGTAGGTTATTTATAAGGTTAGAGTTAGGTTTAGGGACAAATAGATTTGAAAGGAGAGGCTGCTATTAATTAGAAATAAAGTGAATATGAACACTTGGTATTGAAATATAGCAAATATGAACAGTCCTTTTTTTTTTTAAGTAGCAGGTATTAAAAAGAGGTATTTATTAATTAGAAAGAAAATGAATATGGAGGGACAAAAATAAATGACACGTTTCGTTAGTTTGATTCTAAATTAATTAAGTGCTAGATACAGAAAAATTTGAATACATCATATATATATATATTCATACTTTAACTGTGTGACAAAATTGCTAAACATACATCAAGTACGATTAATTGGTGACAATATATAGGAATAATCAACAATAAATGTGGATGCAATCACATAAGGATCTAATAGGGAAGGAGATAAAAGTAACAACGTTGATTAATTCCACTTTCCCACTTTAGCCAATCCAATTACAAAATTTAAAATTTTATAAAATTTCTCTCCTTTGATTTCTTAAACAATTTTAATAACTAACAACAAGTTCTATGTTAATTCAATCATTAATCATTTCGCCAATTACCAAATTAAATTTCAATTATTCGCAATAAATCAAATTATAAATTTTTCATTCCAATAAATAAAATAAATCTTGATTTTTTTTTTCTTCCATCCTTATTAATTCCACAACTTGTTCAATTTGAAAATCATTATCATATTTTCCAAATGTTACCTTAATTTAACACTTATGTAACGTATTATTAGATTCGTTGCAAGATTTCAATTTCAATCCCCATTTCTTAATATACTCAAATTCTGGACATTTTTATTTCCTTACCCATAAGTGTAACATTTATTGCCAATTCCATCCAAATTTAACAGGTAACCCTTAACAATGTTTTCAATCCAAAGGTTATACTTAAGTTTACGTTGTATTCTACAACTTATCATATTATGAAGAAAATTCACATTATTCCCCAATATTACCTTAATTCATATTAACTTAACATTAAATTTACTCTTCATTCTATTATTAACCTATTAGTATTAAATAGATGAAATTAACATTGGTTTTACACTCTATTACGTAGATATCCTTAAATTTTATCTAAGTTTGTATTTACATAATATTCCAACATTAAATTTCATCCAATTTTTTTTTTCTTCCTTTTTATTTTAATTAAATCCAATTTCCCTAAAGTTACATTCAAACAAGTAAATTTTGATTTCCAATCAATCATTATACTATAACATTCTTAACATTTTTTCATTACACTACTAAATTCTACCTTGATAAGTTTACGCTTCTATTGCTTTACTTTCACACTTCCGTTAAAATATAAATTAATTCTAAAGTAACGTTTATTGTTGACCCCGCCATTTTAATTACTCATATTTAGATGAACGTTATTTCAAATAAGTTCATTGACTCATTTAAATTAGGTAGTTTATAGTAGTTGTTATCCCACCCTTACAATTATTTCCTACTAACGTGCTACCAACTCCTTTAATTAAAATTTGAATTCCAAACCTTATTTAATATACTAAGTAAGATAAATAACATATATAGATTGCTACCAACTTTCCTTTTCTTGCATCTATGCGTTTATTACTTGACACACCAGTAAATATTACATATACACAAAATTCCGTTATCACTTGCCTAACAAGGTTATTATCACTTAAGATCTCACTGCATCCACATTTTCACATTTTCATTTCCTAGTTTCTTTACTTTATTCTACATAATTTATTACAAATGGGATTTTCTTTGGCTTACATCTTATTTGTATTTAACATTTCTCAATCACCAATTCATTTCACTTTAACTGCGGTAAATTGGCGGATAAATTGAATTTGATTTCCAAAATCTAAATTAACAAGAAACAAGGGTAGGTAACATACAATAGTCATTACTCCAAATTCTAGTCACCTAAATAGGCTTTTATTCCTTGCAAATAAATGTTACTATTTATTTTCATAGTACAAATCTCAATGATTATTCCATTTTATATTGCTTAGGTCATTTATAGTCCACTATACATATCTACATAAATGGGTAATTTATTCAATTCATTAAGTGTCAATTCTATTAAGCCCTGTTTATATCTTTATGCATTCTTCTATTACTTTACAAAAGGGAATAACTTTTAAACTCATACACTTAATAACAAAACCGCTATAAATCCAATAAACTTCCAAATCCAAGTTTGTACACATTTTACACAACTATTATGATTTCTCACAAACGTTGAATTTATTAAATGACCATTTATTATAATTTAATTCCCTTAATTGAATCAAATGCTTATTATTATATATATTCTTTTCATTCTACCATTCCTTCCCATTTTAAATTCATTAACGTATTTACACATCTCTATCTTTCAAATATAAAATAACCAAACTGATTACAAACACTGTTTCTATCAATTTTCATAAGTTTGTTCAAAACTATACTTTTGTTTACATAAAATAAATTTTATGTTTCTATTAGTTTTCTTTTCCTTTCACTATAGGCATAAATTATTACTATCTACACTAATTACATCTTTGTATTAATGAACACCATTTAAGTTAATATTTATACTAACATTCACAAATTCAACATTTATTTGTTTCTTCAAGATTACTTTAAATCAAGTTGTGAAAATTTACATTATCCACATCTATTATCATAAAATTTTATAGTTACACTAAATTGCAACCACTACCAAATTTCTACATTTATTCTTAACCAAATTAGAAATTATATTAATTCATTTTATTAAATATCATAAATTTAACGGGTCGTTACAATATCCCCCACTCAAAACTTTTCGTCCCCGAAAAGGAAAAAGAAGGGAGGAGGAAGATTTACAGTGCATCTTATTTTAAATATTAACTTATAAACAATATTTTACTGGATTAATTTCCTTTAATGAAATATACTTGTTTTATAATCATTATATCCTTTAATACTTGAATTATTAAAGTTGGAAAAATACTTTCACAAAATTCTAAGTCCAAAATTTCCTGAAAATTTTGGCAAAGTCTCCTTTGTACGGAGGGACTCTGGAGAAAATATAATATCCAAATATACAATATATTACATATATATCCAAAATAAAATATCCCAACACGGGAAAATATATAAAATAACGCTTTATACGTAATCTGGAAACGTACCTATTTGTCGGACACTATACGTTTTTTTTATTTTGGAACCAAAAGCAGTAGCAGTTGCTTCCATCACCTGTATTCACTTATATAGTCTAAAAGTTAAATATTTATATTACGGTGAAATGTTTGGGTAGATTCAATCATTCATATCCAATCAAATGCAACAACCATAAATTTTAACAAACAGCACATGCCACCAACAGACAACCATTCAATCAAATAATCAATTTGTTGTTCGGGTTCAAATTCTGAAATTGTACGGAATGAAGAATAACTATCAATTGCATCCGTTACTCAACAGTCTTAGATGGAACAAAGATAGATTATTTGTTCATCCCATAACTCCAAAATTTCTTACCCAACCAACATACATCAACCAAACAATCCAAACCAACACCAAAATATTTTATTTACATTTATTTCATACTTCAGTGGTTTGATTTTCTTCCCTTCATTTATGAGGGATTTCTTTGTTCTTACAAGTTTTATTTTCCAATTATCACCAAATTTATTATATTTGTATTTCCTTTTTATTACTTAAGTTTATAAAATAATTCTCATTAATAACAACAAATATTTTGAATATCTTCCTTTCTTTACTCTTTACTTGTAAGGTTTCCCTTAAATTCTTAATCTGCTAACATTCATTCTTATAAGTGGAAGTTTTTATTTATCTATTAACTATGGATTACAGTCATTTAAATTCTTCCTACTTTCCATTATATTAGAATAGGGAAGATTAAAACATACTTAAGTCAATAATCATACAATCAATTCTTATTTTGAATTTCATTTTATATACTTAGGTTCATATCATCTATTAATAATTCTTAACCCTTTTTCAGTAAAATTTCAATTATAACCTAAGTTTATACCATTAAATTCTTATTATAACAGTAATTTATTGAATACTTCATTTTTCTAAATTCCTACTTGTAAAATATTCAATTCCAGTTTCTCATTTAACACTTCAACTTTTATATTTGGGTAAGTTATTTATGTTAAGGAAATTGCAATTGAACTTATACAAGTTTAATCTCCATTCTTTTAATTAAATTTAATGTTTATCCATATTACTCTTTGTCTCATATGTATGCAAATTCCTCTTTATAGCTTTGCAATTATTCTCTTATTTCAATTAGAGGTTTCAATTCATTTATTACTTAACTTTTATTTCACTGACAAATTTAAACAATTAATTAACGGAAAAATTTAGAATTAAATACCGGGTTAAATTTCAATTTATTTCAAAATAATAGATAAATAAGTTCTTACAACTCAATATCTCTAATTATAGTTAGGGCAATAAAAGAAAATTTTTAGAAAAGTTCAAAATAAATCTGCAGTAAAATTTTGTTTACTTGTTTAATTTATTTCTGAGTTTATTTTATGTTTATTTATCAGTATTTTAAATGTATTTAAAATTACAAAAAGAATTAGAGAAATATGAAGAGTTTAAAACCTTTCATTTACCTTTGACTTTTCACCTCCCTGCCTTTTCAATTTCATCATATGCATTCAATTGGGGCTGTTCCTTATACCATCTTCAGCCGTATTTTTTTTTCTTCATTTTTCACGAAATTTCTTCCTCCTCATCTCTGAAAATTTTAGCCTCCGTCATCTCCAAGAGTTTGGTAAAATTCTTTTTCTTTTCCATTGCTTTTCTACTTGTTTATGTTGTTTTCACTTGCTTTCTCACCCTTGTAGCTCAGCCCCTTGCTCCTCCTTCACCATGGCTGCCACCACCACCACCTATATGCACCATAGCCAATCACCTATGCCTTCATCACTTTCAACCACCCGTTGGCCGCCAACTACTCCACCTCCACCATCCATGGATGTCCTAGAACCCGCTGCCACACCATCCTACAGCCCACTACAGTGATGGCCGCACCATGCTAGCTTGTGGCCGAACCCATATGTTGCATAGGATCCATGGTAGTTGCATTGTAGTGTTAGTTCCATGCACCTATCTCTCTACCATACTTTGCTCCATCATTTTCCCATGCTAGGACGACCTTTAGGAACCCAGACCAGATCCAAACCATGCCTTTAGCCGTGCCATTTCAGATCTGGAGCTGAAGCATAGGTGGTAGAAAGCAAGTGCAAACACTTTGGATTTGTTTATGCATCCAATTCTATCATTGTTTAATGGTATTTTGTGTTGAAACTTATGTGTTGTTATACTTGTTTTGTTGAATGTATCTAAGGGAATTGATACTTTGGCTCTCCCACTCATCTTTGTGTCGTGTTATCGTTCTTGTTGGGATCTCATTCGTGCATTCGTTGTTGTGTCTCCAGCTCAAACAAGTGAGTTATCCTCACCAGACAATATGTACATATATAACTAGTAAATTGACCCCTTTTGAATCTGTAAAATGCATTATCATGTTACATATGCTATATTATGATTATATGATATTCACCCATGCTTAAACACCTATTATAACATCTGTTACTGTTATATTATGTTGTTCTGTTATTTTTATCAGTTTATCACACGCAAGTTCCCTTTAGATTAGAATCACTATGGGTTGAAATGATACATACCCGAACGGACTTTAGAATAGGGGAAAATCGTTATGGGCTGAAATGATAGGCCTGAGCGATTTTCATTTTATTTCATTTACTTGGGACTGCGGGTTTGAAATGATAAAACCCGGATTTTCTTTGTAAATTACGGGTTGAAATGATACATTACCCGTATCACTTTACCTAGGCTAGAAAATTATATACAGACCCGTAGTTAAAATATATTTTTCTAAAATTTTTAGAAATATGTTTGAAATGTAAATATTATAATATTTTGATTTAAAACATAATTAAAAATGATTTTTGTAAAGTATTATTGAATTTTTTTGGAAATTTATAGGTTAAATAAATTATGGAAAAGTTAGAAAATTTAAATGTAAGTTATTTTGGAAATTTTGATTTAATTATAATTGGAAATTAAATTAAATATGAAATTATGATAAATTTATGATAATTTGAATTTAAAATGAACTGTTTTGAATGTGGCTGCTGCGTTACCACCAGCCCGTGTGCGTAATTGGTATATCTACCCTGGCATTGCCTTGTGTGCCGTGTCACCTACCATACCGAGCCTTTACTACGAGTTTGTTTTTCTCCCGTAGCCCGTGTGGTATCCTCTGACAGTCACCCGGAGTGGAGATGGCATGATATTGGATGGACTACTAGGACTATTATGTGTGAAGGGTGATATGGGTTGCCCGGAACGCAATTTAAAAGTAAGTTTATTTTACTGTAGACATTATTATAATAGGGAAATATTACTACATAGTAAATAGTTTAACGGATCCTTAAAGGATGGGCGGTCTCAGGCATCCTTTAAGTTACTTGTACCTTATTACAGTTCATTTGAGTTGGTTTTCATTATATAAGTATATATTGTCCTGACTCGAGTGTTTGTATTTTTATTTACGCTCGGGTCAGCCTGAGTTATTCACAAATTTGGATTCCACTTTCTGGAGATTGGAATCGCTGGAGATTATCTGCTTATCTAGTTTTATCTATTCCAGTTCTGTTGTTCTATTCAGCTTGTACTTGGTTATCATTAAGAGTTCTGTTGTACTTTATTTAGTCTGTTGTATTTTATTTAACTCTGATATATTTATATAGTGGCTTCATGAACTACTATTTCTTTTACTTCCGCTGCATTATTAAATACTCTGTGTCTGTGATCTGTGATTTTATTTACTGTATATTCTGAGATTTGCCAAATTTTATTTACAATGCGGTATTTTGAACAATTCAAGTCCGACATGTGCGGATGCGAATGGTTGAAAATATCGAGTTGTTACACAAATTTAGCCTTAGGTCGAATTATCGCGCTCGATCCAGCCGTTGATTCAACGAACGAACCATATAGATGCACTCCCCTCCGTCCTCTCGACACAACTGCACCATCGATTTGGCGACCCATCGAACTTGATCGTCGTGAGATGACCGACCATGAATTGTTCATCAATTTCTGGATAAACGGAGCCTCAAATCAGAAAATGAATTTCAAACTTGAAATGCGTTCGTCGAGTGCTTCAATATATATTTTTCCTAAAAATTTTTATTGAGTTTGAAATTTCTGCTTTGGATTTGATTTGAACTTTGTATTTGGATCCGAAATTTTATTTTCTGCCATTGAGGAGGAGGAATAGCTGAATTGAACGTACAAACAAATGATATTGTGAAGCAACTAGGGTTTATAACAGGGTATTTATAGGTAGGGTTGAAATAGAATAGATAGACACGATTTGTTTACACGTTGCAAGCTAAAAAGGGCCCGAAAAGCCCATTCTGACTCCGGAACGAAATTGGGCCTACCATATATCATAATAGATATTTTAAAATATTTTAAACGCAATGGAAAAGGTTTCAAGTCCAAATTCCATCGTATGGAGAAGTTACGCAAAATCAATATTTTCTAAATTGATTTCAATTTCATTGATTCTAAGGCGTTTCGAGTCCGTACGATCAAACGACAAGTCCGATCATTATGAAACTTAAATCCTACAATAATTCACCGTTATGGGATGGAACTGGTTTCGTCGAAATTCGAGTCAGTGGCCAAAATGGCTATTTTTATGTTAGTTAAATAAATTAAAAATAAATTAATTAAATCACCTTTTCAATTTCAATTCCCTAAATAAATAAATCTTGTCATTTTAAATTTATAAACAATTACGGAAACTTAAACAAATATAGATGTAAATCAAAGTTGATTAATTCATCACTTTCCATGTTAAATTAAAATTCCCTTAAATTCAGAAATTATAAATTAAATTACCAATAATTCCATTTAATTGACTTTTCATTCTGTTATTCAATTCCTTGCTATTAAATGAATAAAATTAACATTGGATTCAAAACTATTACATTCATATTCTCCCATTCCATCTAAACTTCAAATAACGTAATATTTTTAATATTTAACTCCACTTATTTGCAATTAATCAAATTATCTACCTTTAAATTTCAAACATTAATAAATCATGCCTCCCATTCTTTTAATTCAACTAATTATCATATTATGAATAAAATTTACCTTATCCACAATTATTCTCTAAATTTGCATTAACGTAACATTCAATTTAGATTTATTGCAATTGATTACCCACTTAAATTTAATAGATTAAATAGATGATTACTTTTATAATAATTGTTGCCACTAACCCTTTATCATATTTATATAAATTCTCATTCCAACCAATTACATACAGAACATTGATTTTATTCAACCACTATTTATTCATTATTAATTCATTGATAAATTAAATATTTTGCATTTATTTGCTTATATTAATTAATTACCAAATATTCCCATTTACAATCAATAAATATAACTTTGAATTTTATTTCCTAGTCTACCAATTAAATCAATTATAAACTTACAATTGGTTTCCATTAATTGGGACTACACTAAATAAATTATTTGTCAACTTGCATTAATGTTATTACAATTAATCTACATCCAATTACAATTAATACTCTTCATAAATTTATTTAGCTTTCTCATAATCCACTTATAACCAAGTCATACATTTAAATTATTTTATTTTATTTACGTTTTATATCCCATTATAAATTAATGCATACATTAATTAAGATTTTAAATCAAATTAATCATTTTATCTTGGTAGCATTCTTTTATTGCAATAAGAATATAATTAACATTTACACTATTTTACTTATTGGAATTACATCCAAGTTATTAACAATTAACTTACATTTATACTGTTACATTCAAGTTGTTAAAAATTAACTTACCAATCTTATCCCAGTTATTATTTCCATTAACAATTCACTAAATTTCTATTTCCTTCAACATTAAGTTACCAAAATCTTCTTAAATTAAGAAATTTAATTACCGAATTTTACGGGTCGTTACAAACACCATTGCGAGATAGAAATGAATCAAACAAGTTGAGATGTTAAGCTCTTTCCTATAATATAATTAACAGAATACGATACCAGATGATTTATTCAATCTCATACCCAAAATGAGTAAGTCCAAAATATATGGCTATAACTATTAAGTGGTGGATATAACTATTATCCAAAATTAAAAAAAAAATTATAGAGATTATTCTAGCAAGTAGGAAAGCAATGGGATAAAAGTATCGTTGTCTACTAATGAGTGAGGATATCAAAGCTTATATAAAAGATGTGACAAGTGCTAAAAACTCTAAAGAAATCCATAAATCTCCCCATATGAATCGACCTGTATCTTGCCCTTAGCATTTTGATAGATGAGATATTTTTTAGTAGAACTCTTACGCACTTTAAAAGGAGAAGCGAAGTTTGATATAGTAATTGATTATTTTACTGAATGATTAAAAATTAAACCATTGTCTAACATAACCACCAGGAAAGTCTCGAAGTTCGAGCGTTAGTACTTGATTCAAACTTCCATAAAAAACATTTTTGAGAAAGGAGTTCAATTTAAGATTGAAAAGTTCCCTCATTTCAGTAGGAGAAATGAGATAATAAAGAGTTTCTCATAAAGTCTATTGAAAAATCGATGGGACAACAGAAGCTACAAACAAAACAAATAAGAAAACATGTAAAAGTGATTCGACTTGGAAATTGGGCAAAGAAACTACCCCTTATTTTGTGGTCATATAAAATTTGAGCAAAGACATTATTTTTCATAGACATATGAATTTAAGGCGATGTTGCTAGTCGGAGCCGAGGTTCCATCACATCAAAGAATTGCATATGCTTACGAACCAAGTCAAAAACGAATATAGAAATCCTTATATTTAACCGGCAAACTAAAATTAAGCTGCATCATGGACCATGGGATAACAACGGTGAGTCTCAAAGTACAAAATTCAAGAGGAAAAAGAAAACTTCAAAAAGGTTATGTGGTACTAAAATAATAATAACAAGAATCAAAGAGCTACACGAATGGTCCTAAAGGTTCAAGTAAGAAAGTGCCTCTGTTAATTACAAAATAGTACTCATGAGAATGTATCGGTTAAGAAAATCTAAGGGAAGTGCAATGACAAAGAAATTGAATTCTAAGCATTTGAGACATTACTTCACTACTTTGGACGAATAAAGAGATGTGACATTTTTACAATCAATTCTCAAAAAATGCCCCCGTACTGAGATGCATTATGCATAACAAACCTTCTAACCAGACAAGATAAATGAGATTCGTTAAGCAAAAGAATACCTCATACTCGATAAAGGATAAATTAAGTCATTGGTTATGCTTCTACGTTTGGCCATGACATTCATCCAAAGTGTGACGCCCCACCTCTACACCCACGCTAGCCAAGAACACTACGGAGTAATGCTGTCGACTAGCACGGAGAATAAGGCTGTTGAGGAGCGACCATCTGTATAATTGCTTTGTGCGGGTACCGATATGCCAGATAAAAATATAACTTTTTATCTCAAGAGGAAATCCGACATACCGACACAAACTCAAAGCTACTACACAGTGACTATAAAGGTCTTTGGAAACAAATATAGAAATAAACATAACACAAATCAGTCACAGATAATTCATATCACAAAGGCGGAAATAGATATGAATATAACACATGAAAGTGTACATCAGAGTATTGGTCAAACAAGATCCACAATATCAAAAAGAATAGATACAAGTGCTAGGCAAAAGAATAAGTATACATCATAGAGTCTGTATCTCAAATGTATACAACAAAAACTACTAATCTAAGTAGTTAGCCAAAAGTCAGATGATGGTCCGATAAGGAGTCAAGCAGAAGCACCTGTAAAATCTCAGTCTGAACCGAGTATTATTTAACAAGAAAATAATAAACGGATCAGTCTAGCTATAATTATCAGATAAAAATGAGATATAAGAAGAGATATAATAAAAAGATGTATGATAACCAAAGATGTCATACTACGATAAGTATACATTAGAAAATCCACAAAAGTCATACAATATCTCAAGAATCTCATAGCATCAAAAAGAATGTTATATTCTTCATTTAATTCACCAAGGCACAATAAATGACATACATATCAATGCCAATAGAAAAAGGTGGTGAAACATAAATTCCAGAAAACATCAAATAGAAATCCAGAAATCACAATAAAATGGATGGCCAATCCCACAAACTGGACATCGACGCACCTAGAAAGACACGCCCCATGCACAGTCGAACATCGATGCACCTAAATAGGTACGACCCATGCTCTAGCATCGACGCACCTAGAAAGATACGCCCCATGCATAAATAAACATCGATGCACCTAGGAAGATACATCCCATGCATAAATAAACATCGATGCACCAAGAAAGATACGCCCCATGCATAGACGAACATCGACGCAACTAGAAAGATACGCCCCATGTCCCAACTTATTGAGCCGATTGCTCCACGAAGTAAACAAACATCGATGCATCTAAAAAGGTACACCCTATGCATAATAAACATCGACGCACCTAAAAAGGTATGACCCAAGTGTAAACAAACATCGACGCACCTAAATAGGTACGACCCATGCAAGAAATGAGAGGAAGCTCAATAAAATGAGAAACAGTCCTCCACATAGACAAAGAGACATTGCACATTGCTAGTCTAAACCATAAAATGATCATCATCGATCATCAAGAAGTGTCAATTACAATAAGCTAGTAAATATATGAGTTTAGCATCATGTCCCATAACCACTAGCTTAACTTAAATATTTGCGAACAAATTATAGATCTCCACTAGAAAATTGTCACAAGAGATTCAATCGAACAAGTCCAAGAATTAACCAACGAAGTAAACGCAAGCGTTTCATACCACTTGTTTTACTAAGTCGTTTAATTAGATTTCTCATACGAGTGAGGTAAAGGTTTGTATATACTAATAGATTTGGAAAATGGTTTTATAAACGAGTTTGGTATTGAAAATAGAGTTGAAATCGTTTTGAGGAAAGAGTTTTGATATTTACTACTAGTATAGAAAACCTTTATATTTTAAAGTGACAAATCATAGAATTGATTGTAGAAATAATCAATCATAAAAATTCACATTCGAAGACGTGAATAAAATCCAAAGAAATCGATACCGAATCCATCAAAATGGATATTCCCAAAAATCACGATGAAAATGTCATCAAAGTCCATAATAAATGATAACGATAACAACAAAAAGGGAATCAACACGAATCGATTAAAGTTGGAAATATACTCAAAAATAGCCAAAATAGGCAAATTAAACAGTTACAGACGTCAGGTAGGTGTTCCCAGACGTCTGGCCCTAGTATCTGGAAGTATATGTGTTTTCTCCCTTCTATTTTTAATTCTTGGGCCATTTCAGACGTCTGAAATTTTCAACCAGACGTCTGAATTTGATTTCAGACGTCTGGATTTTGTTTCAGATGTCTGGATTTAGTCTCTGCCTTTTCCAGACCCCTTTCCAGACATCTGGATTTTTTAACCAGACGTCGGGATTTGGTTTCAGACGTCTGAAATTGATTTCAGACGTCTGAAATCTTCTGCTAGGCGAAAAAAACAGCCTACACCAAAAATGGCAAATCCAAACCGAAATGCGATTGAACGAGCGATGGATGCTAAGGATTTATGCCATCGGCAACCCAACACTATAGGCTCTTCGATGCACCACCAAAAACATGTTCAAACATCAAAGATTGGATTTTTAAAGATTTGACTACAAAACACCAAAAATTGGAAAATTCACCAAATCAATCCAAACCAAAAACAAGTGAACATAATTAAGTGTTAGGAATTCATACCTAACAACAAAGATAGATATAGACATAGATGTGAGATAAAAATCTCACCTTTATGCACAAGAACAAGGAGGAAGAAGCTATAGAACAATGACAATGACAATCACTCTTCAATTCCAACTCAACAAGCTTGAATCTAAACTAAAAAGAGAAACATTTCCTAAATTAAGTTTAGGAATTTCTGAAATCAAAGAGAGAATGAGTTGGAAAAGAAGAAGGAGATGCTTACTAATGGGTTCTCTTTGATTTTGGAGCAAGAACTTGAGCTAGAAAGAGGAACTAGGGCTTGGATTTTCTAATTCCCATTCTCTTCCACCATTTTTGCTTAAGCTTGAGTGTTAGGAATATGAAATGAAGTAATGAAGAGTTGGAGTGGGTTGGGACTGGGTTAGTAAGTGATTAATGGGTTCAGCCCAAACCAAGCCCTAAGTGAAAAAGTGGTAAAATTTCATTATCTCCAAACATATCGAAGTTTATACTCAAAAAGGTCGCAAACGTTATTTTGAACTCAATGGGGGTGGTCTCGAGTCCCAATTCGACTGTTTGCAAAAAGTAGCTTTTCGAACCAAAATCCGACGAACGGTGAAATATTTAAATAAAATATTTAAATATACAATCGATAAATATGCGGGTTGTTACAGACTCCCCTCCTTAAAGAAATTGTGTCCTCGCAATACTTAAGAGGAAAATAAGAAGTAACAACCATGGAAGCATATCAACACAAAAGAAAATTTGAATTAAGAAGTCCACCATAAAGAGCATGAAGGAGTAAATCCGAAAGTTTTCGTTCGATGAATTCTCAAGATTTCTCAAGAGCAATCCTCAGGATTTGAGAACCATTGAACTTTTACCAAAAAGAATATCTTTATATCGAAGGCACTCAACCTCCGAAGCAATGATGCGAATAGAATGTTGCTCAAAAGTCAAATTTGGTGAAACTTCAATCCCCTCAATAACACCGGGCTCAAGATAAAAATGGAATCCCTAAGACATTTACGTTGTAGAAAGACGTGAGAAAACATCATGAATATCAGAAAATTGAGCTGGTGCTACGACGTAGTATAATAACAGTACGCCTGAGAAACTAGAAACTCAAATAATTTGGGACAACGGCGTAGTACAAAAACGGTACGCCCAATGAACCAAAGCTCGAAAAATTTCGGAACACCGACGTAGTACAAAAACGGTACGTCCAATGAATCTAAAAGCGAAGACATTGATGTAGTACAAACGGTACATCCAATGAATCAAAAAGCAAAGACATTGATGTAGTACAAACGGTACATCCAATGAATCAAATAGCAAAGACATTGATTAGTACAAACGGTACATCCAATGAATCCAAAAGCAAAGACATTGATGTAGTACAAACGGTATATCCAATGAATCAAATAGCAAAGACATTGATGTAGTACAAACGGTATATCCAATGAATCCAAAAGCAAAGACATTGATGTAGTACAAACGGTACATCCAATGTATCAAATAGCAAAGACAGTGATGTAGTACAAACGGTACATCCAATGAATCCAAAAGCAAAGACACTGATGTATTACAAACATTACATCCAATGAATCAAATAGCAAAGACATTGATGTAGTACAAACGGTACATCCAATGAATCAAATAGCAAAGGCATTGATGTAGTACAAACGGTAGATCCAATGAATCCAAAAGCAAAGACATTGATGTAGTACAAACGGTACATCCATTGAATCAAATAGCAAAGACATTGATGTAGTACAAACGGTACATCCAATGAATCAAATAGCAAAGACATTGATGTAGTAAAAAAGGTACATCCAATGAATCCAAAAGCAAAGGCATTGATGTAGTACAAACGGTACATCCAATGAATCAAACAGCAAAGACATTGATGTAGTACAAACGGTACATCTAATGAATCCAAAAGCAAAGATATTATGTAGTACAAACGGTACATCCAATGAATCAAATAGCAAATACATTGATGTAGTACAAACGGTACATCCAATAAATCAAATAGCAAAGACATTGATGTAGTACAAACGGTACATCCAATGAATCCAATAGCAAAGACATTGATTTAGTACAAACGGTACATCCAATGAATCCAAAAGCAAAGACATTGATGTAGTACAAACGGTACATCCAATGAATCAAATAGCAAAGACATTAATGTAGTACAAACGGTACATCCAATGAATCCAGATAAGACGGAACATCAATGTAGTATAATAACATTACATCCGATGAACCGAACACCATAAAAGAACATCGGATGCTAGTCCATAAAAATATGAGATAAAGCTCAATATAACGAAATATATCAAAACGTTCGATGAACTTGATAAAAAGATAATTCCATTCAGACAACATCAAAGAATCAACAACTTGTTGCCTACGACAAAGCGCGTTGGCAACACGATTTCCAGAATATCAAGATCATAAGATGCCAGGAACTCGAGTCGACATGAAGTTCCTTATGAGAAAATAAATATTCCAAATATTTATGATCGAGGTAGAGAACAAATTTCTCATCCAAATATGATGATGCCAAATTCCAAAAGTAAAAACAATAGCCGCGAGCACTAGATCATGAGTGGCATATCTAGTCTCGATAAGCTATAATGATTTAGAAGCACAAGTGATAGCACGTTCTCCTTTGCAAGAGAATGACATCCAAACCAATACGACTAGTATTGGTACAAATAGCAAAGTCTTGGTTCCCCTTCAGGAATCACAAGAATAAGAGTATCGAAAGGAAGAGTTCTTTTAAATAATCCTCTTTCCCGAAAAGTTAAAACTTTCAAAATTACATTTTTATTTTTATGTAATAATCATTCTACAAAAATTTACATTTTTACAAGTCAATATATCGTGTCTGACTGTCTCATCAAAGCGTATAGGAGATTCTTATCGATAACGTTGATCAAGCGCATCGACCAGAATTGTTAAAACACTAAATGGGAAATACAATCACAAAATCATATTCAATAGGATAAGTAAGTTTCTCAAAAACGTCTAAAAATATTCTTTGTTCATTTTAAGAACAAAAATCCAGTTATACTTCTAAATAAATCTTATGAAAAAGATTTTGCAAAATTTTAAATTGCTATTTTCATCCAAAATCAATAAATGCAAAAAATGGAATCATCGAGATATTCGATAGAATGCTCGATACCTAAAATGGATGAGATAAACTGGACAAACTGAATGACATAATAATTCATTCATAAGAATCATAACAAGTGCGGAATGCGGTAAGTGGAATGCTAACTTCCGCAACTCGTTGCAAATGAAAACCGGTGGTAAGGTTAAACTGAAAAGACCTTAGCACCACACAAAAGATTACTTAGGTGATAATCCTAAGACAAGCTCAAAAATAATGAAAAATTTCTCAAACTACATGAATGAGAGAAATAACACTTTCCTTATAAGTGGGCTTAAGGAATAAAATGATGCCATCAAGTTGGAATCAAAATCATAAAGGAAAAATAGAAATCTTCTTAACAGATTGAAAATGTCAAAGATGAATAGTCCACACGGGACAAAGGATATGGCCTCATAATAATTCAGCCAATCCTTACAAAAGTAAATTCCGAAGCCTAAGTAAAAATCGACTCGGACAGAAGAATCACATAAAATAATTTCAACATCAATAAAGACAAATTGAGTGTTGCGGATCTACCATCCGGATTCACAATCCTCAAAGAAGTAATCAAGCCCAAAATATTTTTAAAGAAAAAGAATCACAAGTTCTTTTGATATAAAATAGTGAGATGAAACCCATATCAAAAAGAACTCGAAAAGGAAAATCATAAAACAAATGTAATCAAGGATTGAATGAGAAATACCTTGACCAAGAGAAGTGTTGCTATGGGTTTGCACAATATTTAGCTTTCTCATGTCCTTATTCAAAAGTTTGGGACATGCAGATAAAAGATGACCCGGTTTCTTGCAATAGCGACAAGAATGGGGTTTCGGACACATATTCGCATAGTGTTCCTTAGAATTACAATTGTAGCATCCTCCACGATTAGGGATTGGAGTCTTTGCTACAAAAGTAGTTGCTTCACTCTCTTATTGGGATTAAGGCTCCCGAACTTAATATGCCTATTCTTGGAAGTCCGAATATCACAAACACTTCCTTTACCAACCTCTCCATGAAGAAGAGTGACATCCATAAGCAGATTGAAAGAAACTTCAAGTTTCATAGGTAGAACCATTTCGGGGTTCTTACTCAAAGCATAGATAAACTCTTGATTCTTTACAAGATCCAAAAGTTGTTGAGCAGACATGAATACTCCATACAGGGGAGTAGCACTAGATTGACCGGCGTTGGGACGGCCAGGTCTAACCATTTCTCTTCTTTAAGAAAGAAAGAAAGAAAGAAGAGGAAAAAGTTATTCTCAAAATAAATATCAAGCAATCTTGGTAGATAAAACAAGTAATCATAAAAGAAAGTAGGATAGAACGGTATGAAGACTCGAATAAATCCTAAGGTACAACTCCTAAGAAAGACTTAGGACATGATCCTTGCTAGATTATTCTACATTGTTCCGATGTTTGGCTCTGATACCAAGCTGTGACGCCCCACCTCTACACCCACGCTAGCCAAGAACACTATGGAGTAATGTTGTCGACTAGCATGGAGAATAAGGCTGTTGAGGAGCGACCATCTGTATAATTGCTTTGTGCGAGTACCGATATGCCAAATAAAAATATAACTTTTCATCTCAAGAGGAAATCTGACATACCGACACAAACTTAAAGCTACTACACAGTGGCTATAAAGGTCTTCGGAAACAAATATAGAAATAAACATAACACAAATCAGTCACAGATAATTCATATCACAAAGGCGGAAATAGATATGAATATAACACATGAAAGTGTACATCAGAGTATTGGTCAAACAAGATCCACAATGTTAAAAAGAATAGATACAAGTGCTAGACAAAAGAATAAGTATACATCATAGAGTCTGTATCTCAAATGTATACAACAAAAACTACTAATCTAAGTAGTTAGCCAAAAGTCAGATGATGGTCCGATAAGGAGTCAAGCAGAAGCACCTGTAAAATCTCAGCCTGACCCGAGTATTATTTAAGAAGAAAATAATAGACGGATCAGGCTAGCTATAATTATCAGATAAAAATGAGATATAAGAAGAGATGTAATAAAAAGACGTATGATAACCAAAGATGTCATACTACGATAAGTATACATTAGAAAATCCACAAAAGTCATACAATATCTCAAGAATCTCATAGCATAAAAAAGAATGTCATATTCTTCATTTAATTCACGAAGCCACAATAAATGACATACATATCAATGCCAACAGAAAAAGGTGGTGAAACATAAATTCCAGAAATCATCAAATAGAAATCCAGAAATCACAATAAAAAGAATGGCCAATCCCATAAACTGGACATCGACGCACCTAGAAAGACACGCCCCATGCACAGTCGAACATCGACGCACCTAAATAGGTAAGACCCATGCTCTAGCATCGACGCACCTAGAAAGATATGCCCCATGCGTAAATAAACATCGATGCACCTAGAAAGATACATCCCATGCATAAATAAACATCGATGCACCAAGAAAGATACGCCCCATGCATAGACGAACATCGACGCAACTAGAAAGATACGCCCCATGTCCCAACTTATTGAGCCGATTGCTCCACGAAGTAAACAAACATCGATGCACCTAAAAAGGTACACCCCATGCATAATAAACATCGACGCACCTAAAAAAGTAAGACCCATGTGTAAACAAACATCGACGCACCTAAATAGGTACGACCCATGCAAGAAATGAGACGAAGCTCAATAAAATGAGGAACGGTCCTCTACATAGACAAAGAGACATCGCACATTGCTAGTCTAAACCATAAAATGATCATCATTGATCATCAAGAAGTGTCAATTACATTAAGCTAGTAAATATATGAGTTGAGCATCATGTCCCATAACCACTAGCTTAACTTAAATATTTGCGAACAAATTATAGATCACCACTAGAAAATTATCACAAGAGATTCAATCGAACACGTCCAAGAATTAACCAACGAAGTAAACGCAAGCGTTTCATACCACTTGTTTTACTAAGTCATTTAATTAGATTTCTCATACGAGTGAGGTAAAGGTTTGTATATACTAACAGATTTGGAAAATGGTTTTATAAACGAGTTTGGTATTGAAAATAGAGTTGAAATCGTTTTGAGGAAAGAGTTTTGATATTTACTACTAGTATAGAAAACCTTTATATTTTAAAGTGACAAATCATAGAATTGATTGTAGAAACAATCAATCATAAAAATTCACATTCGAAGACGTGAATAAAATCCAAAGAAATCGATACCGAATCCATCAAAATGGATATTCCCAAAAATCACGATGAAAATATCATTAAAGTCCATAATAAATGATAACAACAAAAAGGGAATCAACACGAATCGATTAAAGTCGGAAATATACTCAAAAATAGCCAAAATAGGCAAATTAAACAGTTCCAGACGTCTGGTAGGTGTTCCCAGACGTCTGGCCCTAGTATCTGGAAGTATATGTGTTTTCTCCCTTCTATTTTTAATTCCTGGGCCATTTCAGACGTCTGAAATTTTCAACCAGACGTCTGAATTTGATTTCAGACGTCTGGATTTTGTTTCAGACATCTGGATTTAGTCTCTGCCTTTTCCAGACCCCTTTCCAGACGTCTGGATTTTTCAACCAGACGTCTGGATTTGGTTTCAGACGTCTGAAATTAATTTCAGACGTCTGAAATCTTCTGCTAGGCAAAAAAAACAGCCTAGACCAAAAATGGCAAGTCCAAACCGAAATGTGATCGAACGAGTGATGGATGCTAAGGATTTATGCCTATCGGCAACCCAACACTATAGGCTCTTCGATGCACCACCAAAAACATGTTCAAACATCAAAGATTGGATTTTTAAAGATTTGACTACAAAACACCAAAAATTGGAAAATTCACCAAATCAATCCAAACCAAAAGCAAATGAACATAATTAAGTGTTAGGAATTCATACCTAACAACAAAGATAGATATAGACATAGATGTGAGATAAAAATCTCACCTTTATGCACAAGAACAAGGAGGAGGAAGCTATAGAACAATGACAATGACAATCACTCTTCAATTCCAACTCAACAAGCTTGAATCTAAGCTAAAAAGAGAAACATTTCCTAAATTAGGTTTAGGAATTTCTAAAATCAAATAGAGAATGAGTTGGAGAAGAAGAAGGAGATGCTTACTAATGGGTTCTCTTTGATTTTAGAGCAAGAACTTGAGCTAGCAAGAGGAACTAGGGCTTGGAGTTTCTAATTCCCATTCTCTTCCACCATTTTTGTTTAAGCTTGAGTGTTAGGAATATGAAATGAAGTAATGAAGAGTTGGAGTGGGTTGGGACTGGGTTAGTAAGTGATTAATAAGTTCAGCCCAAACCAAAGCCCTAAGTGAAAAAGTGGCAAAATTTCACTATCTCCAAACATATCGAAGTTTATACTCAAAAAGGTCGCAAACGTTATTTTGAACTCAATGGGGGTGGTGTCGAGTCCCAATTCGACTGTTTGCAAAAAGTAGCTTTTCGGACCAAAATCCGACGAACGGTGAAATGTTTAAATAAAATATTTAAATATACAATCGATAAATATGCGGGTTGTTACACAAAGAGTGATGGTCAGTTGAGTCTTTTGTCTTCCTTTTATGCCTATCCAAGGGAACCCATCTAAAGAGTGATGGTTAACTAAGCCTTTGGTTTCGTGTCTACATTACACCAAAGCCCTCATCCAATGAGTGACGGTCAATTAAGCCTTTGGTCCCTTCTATGCTTGGCCAAAGCACTCATCCAATGTGTGATGGTCAATTAGGGCTTTAATCTCACTTCTACATCTGGCCAATGAACTCTTTCAGATAGTGATGGTCAATAAAGACTTTAATTTAGCATTCCGGCCTAGCAAAAGCTATCCTTCAAAAGATAATGATCAAAAGAATAATCAGCTAAAAGAGAAGATATAGTAAGTCAAAGCTATCTAAGAATTACATCTACGAAAGCAAGAATTTGGAAGGTGAGCTTAAAGATAGAAGTTTACTTAAGCTAAGGAACAAACAAACTTCTTATGAGAGGTAAGTGTTACACCCCAAGCTACTTCAAATGTAAAGTGGATAAGAATGGTGACATCGAATGGCAAAGTGTATCGAATATCAAGAGCCGTCAAGTGTTAAATGGTTGAGTGTCACATACCAAAAATATGAAGCTATCGCATGATGAGGTTAAACTATCGCAAGATAAAGCTATTGCACCGTGAGAATAGGCCATCGCAAGTTCAAAAATAGAACCGTCGTATGTTGAGAAATAGAGTCGTCGTTTGTTGAGAAATGAAGCTACCGTCAATACAAAAAGGCAATCGAAGATATAGAAAGATGTTATTAAATTAGAGAAAATTACTTAAGAAATGAAGACATTAAGGATGTCACAACAAGGTATACTTATTAGAATATATAGCACACTACAGGAAACTGGGCTTTTAGCAATCGAAAAACACTATAAAATCTTACCATGGCGTTTTAAAGAAAGCTACGTAACAACATGCTATAATAGATCAAGAAGATGTAATAGCATAAATACAAACGCTATCAAAAATTATCTTTCTAGCATTTAAAGTTATCTTTTCATTGCATTTAACAAACGCTATGAATATAGTTCCATATCTTAATGATCACAAAACGTTATGAAACATTTAAATGCTAAATGTTTAAGCGCAATAAAAAAAATTAAGGCCAATAAAAATGTTTTATATCGTTTATTATCATGCTTTAAATTTTCCAATTTTTGTGCAAATAACATTACTATTGCCATCTACCAAAAATTTCTTTGTCACATTCTATTTAATAACAGTTCATATACATAGAGGGAATAGATTTTGCTATGTACATAATTAAATTAGTCAAGTAACAAACACATTTGACAAGAAATAAACATCAAAAATTTAATGTAACCATGTTAATACATAATATTTCACTCGATGATGTTCAAAGCAAACATAAAAGATTACATAATCAGCGTCAGATTCTTCAAGAAAAAATATTAAACTATTCTAACCAATAGCATGATTGCAAAAGCTTTAAACCCATATGAAGTATTAGTTTTGTCAGTATCTTTTATACAACTTCCTTTTTTATCTGCATTTAAAGAAAGATTAAAAATAATTCAAATATAACAATTAAAATACAATAACATTAGTTTAAAATTATAGTCCGGTTTCAAATATTTAAATATGAATAACATAGTTAAAATTAAAATAGCATAATTTAAAGAAAGATGTTAAATGTAATACTACCTCGATAACATTAATACTTCGCCTTAAAACTCATCTTGCAAATCAGCACCACTGTCCTAATGGTTAAGTGCTTTGACTTTGATGTGAAAGGTCATAGATTTGAAACTTGAGTAGCGTGATTCGAATATATATTGACATATAGTATGTTGAATGTTACCCAAGACATGTGGTACTAATATGTAGTAATATCTAAGTACCCAATTTATAGAAAACTCAACTTACATTTAGAATTGAATATCATGCATAACTGCATAGAAGAGGATTTATTCTTCTTTTTTTAGTACATTACACATCCTAGTTGGAAACCAGAGACAATGTTTCAAAATTTGAAGAAACCATAATAAAACTTGAAGTTCTTTACCTCTTCGGTAGTGAAACCAAAGCATGGGTTTTGCACTAATCTAAACAAATGGAAATGAGGGCTTGATGGGCTCATGGCAATTAGAATGGAAATGAGATATCTATCACCATCAATCGTATAAAATCAAAACTCTACATGAATATATTTTAGTGTTCAACAAATACTAGCAAATAGAAATGGATGAGCTAATCCTTATACCCGTCATCAACAGTTTCACCGATGCAAAGAAGATTAGGTTCTGAATTCAAGGCGACCCTATTCTCCGCATCTTATCTACTGAAAAATATATGCATAATGGGAAACATAACTGATGTGTAAACTAAAATTAAACACCCAATCAAGATGCCAAAAATGAGAAATTAATTTAGTTTCGGTATTTTGATATATAATACTCCATGTTTTGAAATTTAATCTGGTCCTAATGTTTTGCATAAAAGCGTCTTTGATGACATTGGGCATGGAACTTTTAGGCAAGGCATTGTTCCAGTACACTTGACTAGCTGGTATACTACTTCAACTTGTTCCTATTTGTTAACAAAGGGATCTCTTATTAAATATTCTTCATTGAATTCTAAATAATAATCCTCTCACCACCCATGTGTGTGTATTTATTTAATAATGTATGCTTCCGTTAGGATGTTTGTTTTTTAATGTTGAAATATGTTATTTGTGACTTTAAGGAAAATGTAGTTCTATACCAGCAAAACACATAACAAAAGGCTGAAAATAGCTAACATGTGATGTTTTATGACATAATATTTCAATATTGCATGGATTGTTTGATTTTGTTAGAATACTGAAAAGATGTATAATGGAATGGTTACAACAAGGACTAGTCATAGAGCAACTAGACTAATGTACATAATGTTCATCTAGTGTTTTGATATCGTGATGGTGTGACGGATTTTTACACACAAAGTGCAAAAAGTGAATAACATATAAAGTAATAACGTGTAAATTGAAAGCCTCTGTTTCTGCTACTGTATGTATAGAAAGTACAGTACATGAGATTTCAAAAAACTGAAGCATTTGGCAAATATAAGTACAAAGATTATAGTCACTGCATGGTGCAAAATAAACTGCTTTAAAATCAACGCATCCTTTTATAATTATAAAGAAAAACTTGGATGAAAACATGTCATATAGTTACCTGACGAAGATAAGAGCAACTCCTTAAGAATTTTAGCGACAAAGGTCTATTACAGGAATTTATCAAAAAGAAACTAATGCAATGTTATAAAATAAATTGAGATAGAAAAGTTTGCAAGCTTATATTTGCTTCAATAGCAGGATTGATATTGCCATATCCAAAGAAAGTTTGACCAAGTACTGATATTTTTTCACTATTTTTAATAATGGGGAGTCAGGTCTCACTTAAACCACAAATCTCGGTCAAAATAATTTACATTACTTGCATTGACATGAAATCATGGTTTTAAATCTCGGATTTTGGTCGTGTTTCGTCTTGAGAATTTTACAAACAGTATCTCATATCGAATGAGAACTCGGATGAGATGAATATATCTCGGATGTACATCTTGGATTGACAACTCGTATCTTTTGATCCATATCAGGACTATCTCGCAGTAACTTTACCTTCTAAGGTTGACATTTTAAATATTTTTATAATAGTTGTTATGAAAATATAAACTTTAACAAACATAATTTGTAATAAACGATAATATTAAGTTTTCTTTTTAGAGTAGAATGGTAACATGATTGATTTACATCAATTGAATGAATCCTACTAATCTGAATATTAAAAATAAAGAATATAAAAACCATTTTATTTTCGTTTACCTGTTAAGTACTAAAAAATAGAATTAGAGGGCTAGTAAAATGTCATTATAGCGTATTTTTTTATCAACATAAGAAGTAAAAGATATAAGTAAATGAAATAACATAATTTCATATGAGATCTTATATTGAAATGTTACCTCAAAATTTTGCTTGAGATATCAATATCTTGAATGAGATGAGTATCAAATAAAATACAAACAAAATTCAATATCTCGTTTTGCTAAATGTCATCTCGCTCAAGTTTGAAAATGATTCTCAAGTGAGATTTCGGGCGAGATAAATGAGAACTGAAATAGTGCATGAAATGTAAATGTTTAAACACAGACTAAAGAAATAGGAGGATCAAGAAAAAAAGCTACTTGTGTTGCAAAGAAATAGTAAGAAGAGTATCAAAAGAAGTAGAAGCAGTGTAACGACCTAGATTTTTATCCATCTGTTTTGAAATAGTTAACTAATTTTAATTATTGGAATATTAATGTGCATAAGACGAATAACTATAATATTCTGATATTGGAAATATCTGAATATACATTTTGGAAGCTATACTAATTTTCAAACGTTAATTTCTAAATATGATAATATATATATATATATATATATGTATAAGTAAATATGTGTATATGTAAATATGTAAAAATGTAAATGTGCAAATGATAAAATTATGTATATGTAAAGGTGTATATATATATATACGCATATAAGCTTCATCATGACAATTTCAAATCAAGCATACAAAACATCAAAATCAAGCATACATGAAATATCAAATCACCCATAAAATCAAGTCAAGCAATGAAATCGAGTAAAAGCACACAAAAAGAAAATAAGAAATTAAGAAAAAATAAGAAAAAAAGAAGCCTGTACAATTTCAGCCACCCTACATGTGTACATAGCCACCTACTGTGTACTGTTTCCCTTTCATTTTCTCTATACAAAACCATACTTGTTCTTGTTCACATATCATATAAAAAAAGAGGGAGATCTGCTATCAGAACAAAATTAGGTTAAGGGTTTAAAGCTTGAAAACAAAGCAGTATTCATCCATTTGTTTACAGGTGAGTAAACGCCTCTAATTTGTTAATAGGTTATTACCTATATGTATATCATATCCGTGAATATGTTGATGGTTGATGTGGTGTATAATGATTTATTTAATTTCATGATGATTGATGTTGGATGGTTAGTTTGTGATGATTGTTTGTAGTTTGATGTTTGCAAAAAGTTGAATGGAATTTGAAATTGATTGGGAAAGAGGAAAATAAAGTAAAATATATCAATTTGAATTGAACAAATTAACTTGAAAGCAAATAGTGAATTTTTGAAGGCTGATTTTTTTAATATTGAGATTATTTATGATTAGTGGAAAATTTGGAAGTGGCATTATTTTAGAAAAAAAATAAAGGTTGAATAATTTTGAAGATTTTGTGAATATATGTGATAGAAGATGGGTTTTGAAATTAATAAATAAGCGAATTTAGAATATTTATGTTTATTTGATATCGATTATAAAATTATTGAAAGGTGTTTATGAAATGATGTTTGAAGAAAAATACTTTAGAAAGTAATAAGTAATTTAGACATAATAGATAAGAAGTATAAAATGATATTTTGAAATAAAATAAAGTGAATGCAAATTGTTTATTTATTGAATAAAAATTATTAGCTGTCGAAATTTGATATATATAATGAGAAGTGGTTTTTGGAAGTAATATAGTGTTTTTGAAATAGACTTTTAGTTTGATGATTTATAGCTTTAAAAGACGTGTTTAAAAATGAATGGGGATTTTAAATAATAATTTTGAAGTTGTAAATTTTGACTTGCAAATATTTTGAATCAAAAATAATCTCAAATTTGAGATACAAGAGGTATTTGGAAGATATAAATTTCTTAGTAGTATTTCCATATTATTATTAAAGTGGAAACTTGAAGTGAAAATATTTTTGAGGTTTTATAATTTATCAACAGGTTTAAATAAAAGGTTTCTTTGAAATCAGATAAATTATTTAAATGTAACATCCGAGAATTTGTTAAATTAAACTTAGCAACTTATTTGAACTTTTGAATTTAATTTGAGAAATTTTAACAGAAATTTAAATATTGTTGATATTAACAAAGTTATATGGTATTAAATAAATATTTGATAGTTAAGTTTAAATAAATAATAATAACAATAATTAAAGAAAAAACAAATTACAAAACAAGAATTTGTTTAAATAATAAAATAAAATATATTTGATAAATTACATGTTAATAGTTAAACTTTAAATTGAAATAGAATTAAAAAAAAGAATGTATGTTTGTAATAAAATTTATATAGTTATAAAATAACATATGACATACACATAAGTGTATGGAATTTTTATGAACAAGTAAATATAAGTATGTAGAAATATAAAAAGAAAAAAAAATAAACTGTAAAATAAAACAAGACTTAGTACTTATAAAAAGCAACATCATATGTTGTAATTATCAAAGAAGCATTGCATTACATGCCTTCATTTAATGCTTTCAGTAAATGCTATTTACTCTTCAGCATGTACAAGATCCCATCAGCTGAATTAAAAAGCATGGGTTTAGTCAACAAATAAAAAAAAAGATATAATCTAATTTAAAGAACTGTTGCGCTAGTAAACTGCACACCTTCTTGTATACCCTCTCCTTTATATACATGAACATCAGTTTTAGTTCATTCATTCAACAAATCTTAGCAAAGAACAGAAATAAAAAAGGAAAAGAAGACCATCACTTTATATTCAAGTTGAAAATAATTTACTGAAGAAAGAAAAAGAGAGGAGGATCAAACTGCAGTGCAAAACAGATATAGTTTCTGTTCATCCATATTTCAATGTGAGTAAACATCAAGTTTAAAATTTTAAGTTTAATTAAAATCAGTTCAGGATAGTTATTGATCATGTGGTATTGTATATGCATTATCTTTAAATATAAATCTTTTGCTCTGCACATTGTCTTCACTGTTTTGGATTACATGTTATTTACATTCAAACTCAAATTTGTTCTCAACTGATCATTTTAAAACTTTAAGTTTTCATTCAACCAAGATGTTTAAACTTAAATTAAGATTTTAAAAGCTGATTTAAACCATGTTATAAGTTATCATCACTGTAATATTGTTTACATGTATTCAACTAAAAATGGGATGAAAAATTAATTGTTGAAAAATATTAATTCAAGAATATATATTGAATCTATACTGCAATCCATGATTTTTAAAAGAAAAATGAAGATTTTTAGTTAGTTATTTTAAGAGTAGTCTGTATTTGAATAAAAATTGAACTTTTACAAATTTCTAAGAATCGATTCAATTACAAATGCTAAAATTTGGTTTAAAGCAAGCTTGAACACCAGTGACTTCATGAAAATTATCAAAGAATTTTTCTATTGCATAGATTTGAGGTACGAGTTCGAATTAGGGTTTTAGTTGAAGTTTTTGGACATGTCTGTAAAGAGGCGCATTTGTCCCTAATACGTGATCGAGTGCTACACGGCTCTGGGGAATGGTGGAATGAGGTGTTGACGTGGCGGCGACGGGGTTCGAGCTTCTCTGGTGGCCTGAGATGTGATGGCGAGGCAAATTCGTCTCGGTGATTTCGAGTTACAGTTCGATGAAATGGTGAAATTTCGATTTCAATTTCCTTGAGTCAAATCGAAGATGGATTTCGTGTTTGAGGGGATTTTTCGACTTGCTGATGATCGTGGCGATCATCGGAGTCGCGTCGCCACGTCGTGTATGTGCACGAGGTGTTTAGGGTATCAATGAGTTGTTGATTTGGAACTCGATTTGAAACTCGAGAAAAAACATGTTTTAATTCGGGAAAGAACTCGCGTACGCAAGTATATCTCGGCTATTTGGTTTAGGCACGTAAACTGGTAAAAGAAAAAAAAAGAGAAAAGGGAAGAAGAAGAAACTGGGACAAGGGGAGAAAGGGAAGAGACTCGGGGAAGTGACGAGGAGGACCCGAGTTTGGCTCGAGTGTAAAGCAGGTTTACTCGGGTGTGTTTTAAAATGGGTTAAGCCCAATCAAAGTTTTTTTTTAAATTACAATGTTAAGTAAAAAAAAATTGGTATTTGCGATGTAACCAATATTGATTTGTGTTAAGTGAAGAACTTACTATAAGTTAAATTATTTAACAATGTTTTTAGAGTTTAAATTAACCCTTTAATTAAGTAATTAAATTTAAAATAAGAATTGAAGTTAATTTACATTTAAAATTTTCAATGTAACAATAAATTGATTTTTAAAGTGTAAAGCAGATTTTCAAATGATGATAAAGGTAAATAATTTTTATTAATCAATGATTTTGAAAAGAAATTAAGAATGGTATAAAATTTGAAATTAAAATTGATTGATAAACAATTAAGTGTTCAAATTAATTTGTAAATTAAGAATTTGTTATTCAGATAAATTAAAGTCGACAAATCAAATTTAGGGTTTAATTAAAATAACTAATTTTGAAACAATAAATGGAGTTAATTAAGATTTAATTTATTTATCCAAATTTTAATCAATTTAAACATCACCACAAATGATTGTGTGGTAAATTTATTTAGACCACATTGGAAAATAATTAACTGTGGCTATGCACGATATTGATATTTCTATTCTGTTTGTGATACTGTGTGATGTAGATTGCCATGTACTGCACTGTAATTGTGATTCATTCTGTATTGATGAGAAAACCTTTTGCCCGTAAAACGGCATTTAAACTTCGATGCGACTGGGAATCGGATCTCAGTTAGTTATCCGAAACCCACATCGAACCTATGAATTTTTATGAATGACATCCACATGTTTTAGAAAATTGACTCACACTATTCGGTTTAGCCGGGAAAGGACCTTTGTGTCATATAAACCATTACGAATAAGTGATACAGAAATGGATGAGCATTTAAAGACGGTGGTGAAGACCGGACATCTTCGAGAACGATAGGATAACCTGTCGAATGACTCTGCACTGAGTTGCTCTGGTATAGAGTTCTCCATATGTGATGGGGAATCCGATCGGAATTGTGGACGCCCGGATTGCAAGGACTTCTTTGGAAGTGCCTTCTGTTCTGTTCGAACCCAGAACAGACTTGTACGGATTGTATGTCTGACATTACAATTGAGATTTAAAGAAGATTTCTTTCAAATACATTTCTGTTGGTGGCAAAGAATTTATTCTCTTAGCTTAACACCCTTCTTTGAGACGTACGAGCTCAGAGGTTATGTAGTTGAAGGTTATCAGTAATATATTCCCAACTTGGTAATGTGGCATGCTGAGTGCTGTTGATCATTTATTGATCAAAGCATGGCTTTGTGAAAAGCGTAGCTTTGTGGACGTGACTTCGTCGAACCTCACACCCCAGAATGGTCGAAACAGGAAAGATGCGGCAAGGTTATTGGGGGTAGGGCCCCTTAGGGTATGTGCATTTCCTTCTGGATAGAAGTGGTATCATGGTATGGAGCCCAAATACTTAACTTATGTGGATATCGCATATATATATATATATATATATATATATATATATATATATATATTACTTTGTGATTTGTTGTCAGGGTCCCGGATAAAGGTTGGTTACAACCGGGGGATGGCATACTCGTGTCAGTAGTTACCCAGTTAGGGGTAACCTGGTCTTGTGTTGGCAAAGATCCGGTTAGGTTCTCGGGTCGTCCCTCCAGAAGCGTACCCATGTGGCCCAGGAAGTTCCTTAGCCTGACCATTCGTTGGGAATCTAAAGAAACAATACGAGCCCTGTACGGTTTTAGTTGTATTACCTGCCATGCAGCATGACGGTAACCTGCCACAAAACATGGTAGCTATAGTAGGCATACGATAATGGTCATATGTTGGCTAAGATTCATATATTACTTACGAAATGTTTTCTATACCATGCACTAGTAATAATATCAAAGAAATTTCCCCGTACCACGCATACTTGACTATCATAAGAAGAAATCTCCTCTTATTCTGCGATTGCATTGTGTGTGGCGGGAGGTCTTATGGTAGTTTCATTTTGAAAGCATACCGAAATTCTTTTATAAATCTAGTTTCTTTAAAAGAAATTGTTTTTGTTTACTCATACCAGTCTCATGACTGACCTGGAGTTTATTGTTTCTTTCCTAAACTCTGGGTGCCCATAATTTTTACTCGGGCAGCCTAGTAGCAGGTTTCCGTACTCTGGAGTTAGCAGTATTTTGGAGCTCTTATCTTGGAGATATCTTAGGAGCTTTTGGAGATCTCAAGTGTTTAGCTTTTGGGAGTTCGTTATCACTTCTTTCATTTGAAGACTTTTAGGATATATGATCACTGTTGTATTATTATGATGTTTATTCAGAGTTGTGGTGTATGTATTAAATAATCTGATGTAGTAAATGGATATTATACTGTTGATCTGTGATATATGCATGATATTTATTCTGTTCCGCTGTTTTATGTTCATCTGATGTTGTTATAAGCTCCATCCGAACTAAAATTTTACGTTCGAATCTTCGGCAGTTAAATACAAGTGAGGTATTTGATGTCGACTTTTGAACGTTGAATTTTGGATCGTGACAAATTGGTATCAGAGCTGAAGGTTGAGTGAGAACTTTAGCTATGGAGTATAACACATTAGATGGCTCATTAGAGATAGGGTGAAGTATACCCTAGAATGAGTATAACCAAGACTGAAACTCTGAATTTTCTTAGTTCATTTCTTTTTACTGCTGATATTCCATAAAATATCTCGTCCGTATATCTAAATCAATTTTTCTTACTAATTACAATTAGTCAGATTGAGCGGACGGAGAGGAAGAGCTAGGGGTCAAGGGAATGCAGCAGCTAATCAAATTCCTCCAACAGCAGTACCAGCAATAGATATCCAGCAGCAGCCGAATCTGGCTGATTTGTACAAAAATTTCTCAAAGCTTGGTGGCAAACCGTTCACCGGCAAAGAGTTAATTGTTGAGGCTCAAGCATGGGTAAGATCATGTGAGAAATTTTTTAAAGGGCTAAGGCTGCAAGACGAGCAGAAGAGACTTATAGCTTCTTGGCAACTCCAAGTAGAAGCCTCAGCCTGGTGGGAAATAGACATTATAGATGAACCAGAGGAAGAGTTTACTTGGAATCGTTTTAGGGAGGTGTTTGAAAAGCGCTATATGCCGTCGGCAGGAATTTCCAGAATGTATCAAGAATTTTTGGATTTAAAGAAAGAAAGCTTGTCATTTGAAGAGTACTTAAACAAGTTCAACGAACTATCCCGTTTTGGTCCGGAGTTGTTAAACACGCCTCTTAAGAAAAATGAAAGGTTTATCCATGGAATGAACCAGAAGTATCATGAAAGGATGACAGCACACGTCAAAGAATCTTTTTCTGATCTTATTGATATGGGGTATAGGTATGCCACACTGGATATGCGGGAGATTCCAAGGGAAGGAGGAAATTCAAATAATCAGAATTGGAAGAAAAGGAAGTTTGGGGGCAAGAGGCCACAACAAGACAAGGATAAGAAGAGCAGTCAAGGAAATTCGGCTAGGAACATAACTTGTTACAATTGCCAAGAGAATGGCCATTATTCAAACAGCCGCAAAAACCCGAATGTAACAACCCGATATTTTCAACCATTCGCATCCATTATAAATGTATAGGTAGACATTCATGCCGGAATTAAATTGCTCAAAATACCGAGTTGTAAATAAAAATTGGCAAATCTCAGAATATATAGTAAATAATAATCACAGATCACAGACACAGAGTATTTAATAATGCAGTGGAAGTAAAAGAAATAGTAGTTCATGAAGCTACTATATAAATATATCAGAGTTAAATAAAATACAACAGAAGAAATAAAGTACAAAAGAAGTCTCAATACATAGAAATCTACTAATACAAGAGCTGGAAAGGACCAACAGACTGAAAAGATAAAACTAGACAAGCAGATAATCTCCAGCGATTCCAATATACAGAAAGTGGAAATCCAAATCTGTGAATACTCAGGCTAACCCAAGCGAAAATAAAAATACAAACACTCGAGTCAGGACATACATACTTATACAATGTAAACCAACTCAAGTGAACTGTAGTAAAAGTATATGTAACTTAGAAGATGCTTAGGACCGCCCATCCTCTAAGGATCCGTTAAACTATTTATTATATAGTAATATACGCTATATACAGTAGTGTCTAATCAGTAAAGTATAATCATATAGAAAATAGCATTAAGGGGATGGTGAACCTTGACGCGGTCGGATCTTTAAACCAAAATCGTAGTGGGCTCGATATAAGGAACATATGACAAGGCACGCGAGGCAATGCCAGGCTGGATACAGCATTTACACTCCCGGACCGGTGGTGACGGGAAGCCAGCAGCTTTCGCCCACCTCGAGACATACCCCGAATCAAAGTGCCGCCACCATATCGAATCACAAAAGTAATAGAATGGTTTCCGAAGAAGCATGCTCGATGAAAGGGTGCGACCCTTTCTGTAGCTCGATATAGCTCCTGTTTTAGTCATAATTAGGCCATCCATCAGCGTTCTCTTACTTCATTCCAGTAGCGTTCGCCAACTAACCTACTTCGTTCTGGAATCTCTACCGCGTACACGGTTTTCAAAGTGGTTTTCGGTATCGACGGAGAGTATGCCCATATCCGATCCCAGTCTCTTTGCCAACCAATCGTTATTATAACCCGTGGTTATAACTTTAAAACAATATTTTCTACTTCAAAATAAAATATCCTTTTCAATCCAAATCTTTATCAAAATAAAGATTAAATCATTTCCAAAACCATTTCAATATATCAATATACCATATCTTTCAAATTCAAATATTTATCAAAATAAATATCAAGTCATTTCTAAACATTTCAATATATTAGATTATCATATCCTTTCAAAAACTCCTTTCAAATCAATTTAATATATTTAAAATATCATATCCTTTCAAAACTTCCTTTCAAATCATTTTATTATCAAAATATCATATCTTTCAAAACTCCATTTTTAAATCATTTTATTGTCAAAATATCATATCTTTCAAAACTTCGTTTCTAAAACATTTTTTTTATATCAAAGTATCATATCTTTCAAAACTTCATTCCAAAACATTTTTAATATCAAAATATCATATCTTTCCAAAACTTCATTTCAAATCATTTTAATATATCAAATATCATTTCAATGATAGTTTATATTTCACAACCAAAACAATTTTATTTCAAAACTTTAATATCTCACATTTCATAAATCCAATATTATTTAAATAAACTCAAATAATATATATATTTTAAATATTCGTCTATCAAATAACTTAAATAAATCAACAAATATAATTTCAAAATATCAAAGTATTATTCAAAACATCACTCATTTTTAATTCATTTAAATACCATTTAAAACCATTTATTTTATTTAGAAATTAATCACCGTTTCAAACTTACATTTCAAAGGAGTTTATATTTAAAGATTAAATCTTTTCAAAAAAAATTCAATTCCTTATATTTAATAGTTAAATATTTAATTTCCAAAAATTTAAATCTTATTCCAAAGATTAATCTCATTAAAATTTAATAAAATAATAAAATTTAGTTTCCGTAGCATTTAAAAATGCTACGTAAAGTTATAGTTTAAAACAGTTCATTTAACAAAATACAGCATTTAAGTGCTGTAATAGATTTTCTTTAAATTTCAAATAAACTTTAAATGTTAAGTTTAACCACTATAGCACTTAGAATGTGCTATAATAGCCTTTATTTCAAATTAACTTTTTTAGTTCATTTAAAACAACTACAGCATTTACAAAATGTTGTAATATCCTTTACATTACACTTCAAAAATGCTGTTAAATCAAATTCAGGGTTTAAATACAAATTTCACCAACAGTTAATATTTAATTTAAATCATTTAAATTATAAACATCGTATAATTTCACATCTTAAAATCTTCATTTCAATACTCTTATTTTCATGATTTTTATAAAGTTAAATCTCGTCCAAAAATCAAATTTTAACATAATTTCTTATTTAAATTCAAGTATTAAATTCCACTTCTTTAATTAAATTATTAACTTAACAATTAGATTTAAATTTACAAAATATAACTTATTTCCATAAATTTTACTGTAACAACCCGCATATTTATCGGTTGTATATTTAAATATTTTATTTAAATATAACATCATTTGTCGGATTATAGTCCGAAAAGCTACTTTCTGCAAACGGTCGAATTGGGTCTTAAGACCACTTCCATTGAGTTCAAAACGTCGTTTGCGATCTTTTTGAGTATAAGCTTCGATATATTTGGAGTAAGTCGAATTTTGCTATTTGCTAAGTGGGCTTTTGGGTTTGGGTTTCACCGAAACTGTTCTATAAACCAACTCAGCCCTTCTCTCCTTCCATTCACTTATTCATTTCATAAAAACTTAAGCTAAAAACTGATAATGGTGGAAGAGAATGGGAATTAGAAACTCCTAGCCCTAGTTTACTTGCAAATCCAAATTCTTGCTCCAAAATCATAAAGAAGCTATTGGTAAGTCTCTCTTCTTCTTCTCCAACTCTTTCTCCTTCAATTTCAGAAAGTTTTCCTAAACCTAACTTAGGAAAATACTTGTTTGTTCTTAGATTGAAGCTTGTTGGGTTGAAGTAGTGATTAGTTGGTTTTCTCCTTGTGACTTAGCTCCTCCATCTTCTTTGTTTGTGAGATAAAAGGTGAGTTTTGAACTCACATCTACTTCTTTTGATATCATTGATGTTAGGAATGAATTCCTAATACTTGTTCATGTGCATTTGCTTTCGATTTGGATTGCTTTGGTGAAATTACCAAATATTGAATTTTGAAGCCAAATCTATGAAAAACCTTATATGGTTGATGTTTTTGTTGTTTAGAGTGTTTGCGTGTGTCGTTAAGGTTGGGTAGTCGTTTGACGTAAGCCCATAATCAACACGCATCCGATTGCTTTCGATTCGCTTGGCCATAGTTGGCCTAGGTTCAGGAATTGCCTGACCATCAGGTTTCAGACGACTGAAATGCCTATTTCAGACGTCTGAATATTGTTCATGGAAGAAATTTCACTCTCAGATTCAGACGTCTGAATCTATATTCCAGACGTCTGAATTGGCTAAATTTCGACCAGAAAGGAAATATGCAAAATATTGCCTATTTCAGACGTCTGGATGTTAGGATTCAGACGTCTGAATTCTGTTTTGAAAAACAAATTGATTTCCAGATTCAGACGTCTGAATCCCTTCTTTCAGACGTCTGAATATGCTGTTTTTGGCCAATTTGCCTTGTTCGTTTAATTTTCCAAATTTGATCGATGTATACTGATTCCAATTAGTTGTTTATGCATATTTGACCTTGATAATTCCTTTTTGAATTCATTCACGAATTTTTATAAATAAATTCTTCAAATCGTATAAAAGGTTCGTTCTCCAATTTATAAACCCTATTTAAAACACACGCACAATTTCGCACTTCGAACGAAGTGGAAGGGTGATTAAATGGTTGGGCAAAACACGGACCATGAATCTGTGCGTTTATCCTTCTGATTAATCCCCGACCTATTCAATTGATCGTTTTGACCTTCGGGTTTGGTTTACTGATGATATGAGGTGAATTTTGTACTGCTTTGAGTGTGAAATTAACTAACGGATAGTAAACCATTTAGTGCGAACGGGTGGTTATGGGACTCACGTTACCACTTTTCGGATTCCTTTCTGGGAGTTTGTGACATATGTTGCCTTTGGGATAGTGTCTTCGAACTGTCTCCTCTGGCTTGTTGCCTTTAATATCGCTTTTGGAGTTGATCCTTTGCCCCGACTCGAGAGATATTTGGGATTGTCGGTTACCTTTAGTATTGCTTTCGGAGTGGTTTTTCTTCACCACCGCTCTAGAGATATTGGAGTGGTTTCTTCACCACCGCTCAAGAGATATTGGAGCGGTTTCTTCACCACCGCTCAAGAGATATTGGAGTGGTTTCTTCACCACCGCTCTAGAGATATTGGAGTGGTTTCTTCACCACCGCTCAAGAGATATTGGAGTGGTTTCCTCACCACCGCTCATGATGTTTCATTGATATTATATTCCCTTGGTATTGTCCTTAGGTGTTGGTCTTTTTGAGCCGCATGATGAGTAGCGTTTACCTTGTGGAACTTGTATACCTTATTGGTATTTGTTATTTGCCTTATGGTTTATTTCGGGATATTCTTATCCTTTGTTTCTATATGTTGCCAATGATATGAGGCTTGTTATCATATGATTCATCTTTTGTTAGATGGTTGTGTTATCTCTTTTAGAGATATTTGCTATACCTTGTAACTCTGCAGGTTCATTGTTGCTCAGTTTATCTAACTGATTTGTTTAGCTAGACTGACCCGTGTATCTTATACTCGGGTCAGACCGAGATGTTTCAGGTTAGGTGCTTTTGGACTTAGCCTATTTTGCTTCCGCATGGACTATTCAGCTTGTTCTTTTTGTCATAGCTTTTTGTGTAGTCCTATTTTGTTGTAACTCTGATATGTATTCTTGCGAACTCGTCTGTATATTGTGGTTTGCTATACCACTTGACATGTATTATTTTGTATGCTCTGTTGTGTATCAATATATGTGTATATGATGATCAACTGTTCTGTGATGTATATTACATTTGAGTTGTTATATTCTGTTCTGATAGATCCTCTAGCCACCTAAGGTTTTGTTTTAAAGTATTCATTGGATATGTCGATCTGCTGGGTAAAGCAATGTCGATGTATTCAATAGATAATTAAAGCAAGGCTATAGATGGTCGCTCCTAAACAGCCTTATTCTCCGTGTTAGTAGAAGGTATTATCTATTAATACTCTTTGCTAGCGTGGGTATAGAGGTGGGGCGTCATAGCGTGGTATCAGAGCGAGGTTCCGAGCAAAACATGATAAACACGGAATAGATGCACATATTATGGTACATCAAAGTGTACAAGTGATACAAATCTTTGGATCATTGTGTCTCTTTATTCCATCAAGGTTAGATAGAGTTTGGGAATACGTCTAGGAATGCATTTTATTCCATAGTATTCCATATTGCAATATCTACCTTGTGAATAATCTTGTTCGTATCTTACCTTCAGCGTATGGATGGAAGAGGCAGGGGACGACGTTCGGGTGTTGGGCAATCCAGTGGCTCACATCCGGATGGTGTTTATATGTCTGCCGATCAGTTTATGGAATTGTTTAGGAGCATTCAGCCTCCAGCTCCTACTCGTGTATCTCCACCTCGCAAGTCTACCTTTGCACGCCTGTGCAGTGATTTTGTTCATCTTGGAGGAAAGCCGTTTAAGGGCTCAGAGTCTATTCTTGAAGTCCAAGCTTGGGTTCGCACGTGCGAGCGTATCTTCTCTAGAATGGATCTTTCTGACCATGATAGAGTTCTTGTAACTTCTAGCTTATTGCAAGAGCGTGCCCTTCATTGGTATGAGCTTCCTGTGGCCGAAATTGATGAGTCTGCTCTTTCTTGGACTCGGTTTCGGGAACGATTCGAACTCAAGTTCGTTCCTGAATCTGAGAAAGCTTTGTTGGCCCGGCGCTTCCTTGAGTTGAAGCAAGGGAAATCTTCCGTTTCTGAGTATGTTGCATCATTCGAGGCTTTATCTAAGTATGGTCTTGAATTCATCAGCACTCCTTATAAGAAGAATCTGAAGTTTGTCTCTGGTCTTAAGAAATATCTTAAGAAGTCTTTGTTGCTCCAGCTTAAGCTTTCTTTTGAGGAGTTGGTAGATTCTGCACTTCATCTTGAAACCGTCGAGAAGGAGTGTGATAGTGGTAATGAGGTTGAGGTTCGTAAGAACCCCAACAAAAAAAGCAGTCTCCCTTGGATGAGCGGGAATTTTTCCCTTCCAAGAAGAAAAAGCCCGTTGAATCTGATTCTCAGTCTCCGCCTGCTGGAACGCCTTCCATTCGGAAGTGTTTCAATTGTGGTTCTCCTGATCATATAATTCGAGCTTGTCCTAAGCCTCTTTTCTGCCGCTATTGCAAGAAGGAAGGTCATCGTAGTTCCACTTGTCCCATTGCTCCGAATAATTCACCATCTGGCAAGTTAAATGTAACAGGTGCTTCTGGAGGCCCTTCTCGGGGATAAGGTATGCCTCCATCTATTTTGGAAAGTTTCTATTTTTTCTTTGTGATTTCGATTCCAATTTGATGGCATCATTTTATTCTTTAAGCTCTCATGATGAGGAGCGTGTTGGTTCTCTCATTCTTGCAGTTTGAGAATTTTCTGGTATTTTTAGTCTTGTCTTATGATTATCACCTAAGCAATTCTTTGAGTGGTACTGAGGTCTTTTCAGCTCGACCTTGCCACCGGTTTTTATTTGGCTATGAGTTGCGGAGGTTAGCAGTCCACTTACCGCATTCCGAACTCGTTGTGATTCTTATGAATGATTTATTATGTCATTCAGAATGTCTAGCTCATTCATCCATTTTATGAATCGAGTATTCTGCGAATATCTCGATGACTCCATTCTCATGTTTATTGATTTTGGGTGAAATTCGCAATCTAAAAATTTTTGCAAATCTTTTTGATAAGATTTATTTATAAGTATAACTGGATTATTGTTCTTAAAACAAACAAAGAGAATTTTTTTAAAAAAAAAAGTTTTTAGAAACATGTTTATCATATAGAAGATTGTTTTGTGATTGTATTGCCCATTGAGTGCTTTAAGGGTTCTGGTCGATGCGCTTGATCGACATTATCGATAGGAATCTCCTAAACACTTTGATGAGACAATCAGATATAGAAAATTGATTTGAAATAAGGAAATTTTTCCAGAAAGATGATTTCATGAAGGTAAATGAAATTTTAATGCTTTAGCTCTTCGGTAAAGAATATTATTTGAAATAACTATTTTTGGATACCCTTATTCTTGGGATTCCCGAAGGGAACTAAGACTTTGTCTTTTGTTCCAAAGCTAATGTATTAGTTTGGATGTCGTTCCCTTGCAAAAGAGAACATGCTATCACTTATGTTTCTAAACTATTAAAGCTTACCGAGACTAGATATGCCACCTATGATCTAGTGCTCGCAGCTATTGTTTTCGCTTTTTGTAATTGACATCATTACTTTTGGGTGAGGGATTTTGCTCTCCTTACCAATCATAATTTTGAAATGTTTATTTTCTCATAGGGAACTTAAGGTTGGTTCGAGTTCCTAGCATCTTATGATCTTGATATTTTAATTACCGTAAGAGGGATCGTGTTGCCAATGCATTTAATAGTAAGCAACAAGTGATGGTTTCTTTGTCGATATGTCCGAAGGGAATGATCTTTTTACCAAGTCCATCGGACGTTTTGTTGTATTTCATTTTGTTGAGCTTCGGATCATTTGACGTATTGTTTGTACCACGTCGGTGTTCCAAATTATTTTGAGCTTAGGAATCCATAGAATTCTCTAAGCAAGCAAGTTCGAACTTATCCTTTCGTGCACTTTATGGTGAACTTCTTATTCTGTTATTCTTTTGTGTTGATATGTTTGTGGTTGTTACTTCTTATTTCTTCTTAAGAATTGCGAGGACGCAATTTCTTTAAGGAGGGGAGTCTGTAACAACCCGCATATTTATCGGTTGTATATTTAAATATTTTATTTAAATATAACATCATTTATTGGATTATAGTCCGAAAAGCTACTTTCTGCAAATGGTCGAATTGGGTCTCAAGACCACTTCCATTGAGTTCAAAACGTCGTTTGCGATCTTTTTGAGTATAAGCTTCGATATATTTGGAGTAAGTCGAATTTTGTTATTTGCTAAGTGGGCTTTTGGGTTTGGGTTTCACCGAAACTGTTCTATAAACCAACTCAGCCCTTCTCTCCTTCCATTCACTTATTCATTTCATAAAAACTTAAGCTAAAAACTGATAATGGTGGAAGAGAATGGGAATTAGAAACTCCTAGCCCTAGTTTACTTGCAAATCCAAATTCTTGCTCCAAAATCATAGAGGAGCTATTGGTAAGTCTCTCTTCTTCTTCTCCAACTCTTTCTCCTTCAATTTCAGAAAGTTTTCCTAAACCTAACTTAGGAAAATACTTGTTTGTTCTTAGATTGAAGCATGTTGGGTTGAAGTAGTGATTAGCTGGTTTTCTCCTTGTGACTTAGCTCCTCCATCTTCTTTGTTTGTGAGATAAAAGGTGAGTTTTGAACTCACATCTACTTCTTTTGATATCATTGATGTTAGGAATGAATTCCTAATACTTGTTCATGTGCATTTGCTTTCGATTTGGATTGCTTTGGTGAAATTACCAAATATTGAATTTTGAAGCCAAATCTATGAAAAACCTTATATGGTTGATGTTTTTGTTGTTTGGAGTGTTTGGGTGTGTCGTTAAGGTTGGGTAGTCGTTTGACGTAAGCCCATAATCAACACGCATCTGATTGCTTTCGATTCGCTTGGCCATAGTTGGCCTAGGTTCAGGAATTGCCTGACCATCAGGTTTCAGACGTCTGAAATGCCTATTTCAGACGTCTGAATATTGTTCTTGGAAGAAATTTCACTCCCAGATTCAGACGTCTGAATCTATATTCCAGACGTCTGAATTGGCTAAATTTCGACCAGAAAGGAAATAGGCAAAATATTGCCCATTTCAGACGTCTGGATGTTAGGATTCAGACGTCTGAATTTTGTTTTGGAAAACAAATTGATTTCCAGATTCAGACGTCTGAATCCCTTCTTTCAGACGTCTGAATATGCTGTTTTTGGCCAATTTGCCTTGTTCGTTTAATTTTCCAAATTTGATCGATGTATACTGATTCCAATTAGTTGTTTATGCATATTTGACCTTGATAATTCCTTTTTGAATTCATTCACGAATTTTTATAAATAAATTCTTCAAATCGTATAAACGGTTCATTCCCCAATTTATAAACCCTATTTAAAACACACACACAATTTCGCACTTCGAGCAAAGTGGAAGGGTGATTAAATGGTTGGGCAAAACACGGACCATGAATCTGTGCGTTTATCCTTCTGATTAATCCCCGACCTATTCAATTGATCGTTTTGACCTTCGGGTTTGGTTTACTGATGATATGAGGTGAATTTTGTACTGCTTTGAGTGTGAAATTAACTAACGGATAGTAAACCGTTTAGTGCGAACGGGTGGTTATGGGACTCACGTTACCACTTTTCGGATTCCTTTCTGGGAGTTTGTGACATATGTTGCCATTGGGATAGTGTCTTCGGTCTGTCTCCTCTGGCTTATTGCCTTTAATATCGCTTTTGGAGTTGGTCCTTTGCCCCGACTCGAGAGATATTTGGGATTGTCGGTTACCTTTAGTATTGCTTTCGGAGTGGTTTTTCTTCACCACCGCTCTAGAGATATTGGAGTGGTTTCTTCACCACCGCTCAAGAGATATTGGAGCGGTTTCTTCACCACCGCTCAAGAGATATTGGAGTGGTTTCTTCACCACCGCTCTAGAGATATTGGAGTGGTTTCTTCACCACCGCTCAAGAGATATTGGAGTGGTTTCTTCACCACCGCTCATGATGTTTCATTGATATTATATTCCCTTGGTATCGTCCTTCGGTGTTGGTCTTTTTGAGCCGCATGATGAGTAGCATTTACCTTGTGGAACTTGTATACCTTATTGGTATTTGTTATTTGCCTTATGGTTTATTTCGGGATATTCTTATCCTTTGTTTCTATATGTTGCCGATGATATGAGGCTTGTTATCATATGATTCATCTTTTGTTAGATGATTGTGTTATCTCTTTTAGACATATTTGCTATACCTTGTAACCCTGCAGGTTCATTGTTGCTCAATTTATCTAACTGATTTGTTTAGCTAGACTGACCCGTGTATCTTATACTCGGGTCAGACCGAGATGTTTCAGGTTAGGTGCTTAGCCTATTTTGCTTCCACATGGACTATTCAGCTTGTTCATTTTGTCATAGATTTTTGTGTAGTCCTATTTTGTTGTAACTCTGATATGTATTCTTGCGAACTCGTCTGTATATTGTGGTTTGCTATACCACTTGACATGTATTATTTTGTATACTCTGTTGTGTATCAATATATGTGTATATGATGATCAACTGTTCTGTGATGTATATTACATTTGAGTTGTTATATTCTGTTCTGATAGATTCTCTAGCCATCTATGGTTTTGTTTTAAAGTATTCATTGGATATGTCGATCTGCTGGGTAAAGCAATTGTCGATGTATTCAATAGATAATTAAAGCAAGGCTATAGATGGTCGCTCCTAAACAGCCTTATTCTCCGTGTTAGCAGACGGTATTATCTACTAATACTCTTTGCTAGCGTGGGTATAGAGGTGGGGCGTCACATTTACTTAATTAAAATTTCACTTTTTTAAAACAAAATTTAAAATTTCACATTTAAGTTATATTTCAAAATTTAATTGAACATTCATTTGTTTAACATTTTAACTTATTCAAAAATCATTATTATTTTTATAAAATCATTTAAAACATTTTTAAATCAAAATATTACATTTTTCTTACTTTACATAATTTCCTTTTTAAAACAAAACATAAATTCCAAAATTTACTTATAGTTCAAATTCTACTTTACCGTTTACTTAATTCATTATTTAATTTATAGAAAATCACTAATATTTCTACAAAATCATTTTAATTAAATTTAAGTCAAAATATTATCAAAATATTATAAATTTTACATTTTAAAATATTTTAAAACATTTTCAAAAATATTACATAAACCATGGGTCTGTATATAGTTTTCTAGTCTAGGCCAAGTGATACCGATATATATCATTTCAATCCGCAGTTTACAAAGAAAAACCGGGTTCTATTATTTCAAACCCGCAGTCCCAAGTAAAATGAATGATTTTGGAAACCACTCAGGCCTATCATTTCAGCCCATAACGTTTTTCCCCTATTCTAAAGTCCGTTCGGTTATGTATCGTTTCAACCCATAGTGATTCTAGTCTACACGGAACTTGCAATGGTGATGTAACGTTTGCGAATTTTCGTTGCCGAAAAACCGAATAGTTATGGTTTTAAAAAGAATTTAAGAAAAGAAAAAGACAGAAGAAGAGAGAAGAAGATAGAAAATAGAGAAAGAAGGAAATAGAAAATAGAAATTAGAGAGAATAGAAAACAGAAAATAGAAGAGGGAAAAGATAGAAAAACAGAACGGAAAACAAGAACACAACAGAACAACATCAGAATCTCACAATTCGCAGCGGAACAACATATGATAATAAATGAATAATCTTTAAACAAAGAACTGTATCAGTTATTACATTTTATACATTACATTGCATCATATCATCAGAGTGTACAACAACAACAACAGTGCAGCGGAAAAAGAAATACTATATAAACTAGTAATACGCCATGCCATCCAGCTTGCCTCCAGCAATTCCAGAATATCCAGAATATCCTGATAAACCTTAACTCTTGACTGCCCGTGTGGAAATTGGTGGGCACCCAGAGTTTAGGAAGGAAAACAATAAACTCCAAGTTAGTCATGTGACTGGTGTGAGAACTCAAAACAGTTTATTTATCTTTAAAATCAAAATAGAGGAATATTTTTAAATTCAATTCGCAATGCTTTTAAAAATGAGACTACCATAAGGCCTCCCGTACACACACACATGCAAACGCAGAATCGGAGGAGATTTCTCCTTATGATAGTCAAAGATGCTTGATACGCATTTAAAAAGACATTTGATATTATTATTAGTGTATAGTGTAGGAAAAATTCATTTCGAAAGTAGAATATAAATCTTAGCCAACATAGACATTTCGAACTATGCCTACTATAGCTACTATGTTCAATAGCAGGTTACCGCCACATTCCATAGAAGGTTATACAACTAAAACCGTACAAGTTTCGTATTGTTTCTTTGGATTTCCAACAAATGGTCAGGCCAAGGAACTTCCCATTGCCACATGAGAATGCCACTGGAAAGACATCCCCGAGAACCAAACCGGAACTCTTCCAACACAAGGCCGGGTTACCCCTAACTGGGTAACTACTGACACGAGCACGCCATTCCCCGATCGTAAACGACCTTTCTCACGGGATCCCGAAAAACAACAACCACAAAGTAATAAATTCGTAGTAACCACATAGGTTAAATATCTGGGCTCCATACCATGATACCACCTCTATCTAGAAGGAAATGTACATACCCTAAAGGGTGCTACCCCTCATAACCTTGCCGCATCTTTCCTGTTTTGACCATTTCCGGGGTGTGAGGTTCGACGAAGTCACGTCCACAAAAACATAGTTTATACAAAAGCCATGCTTTGGGTCAACAAATGATCAACACAATGATCACCAAGATAGACGATCAAATAAACGATCCTATCACAATAATCAACACAATGATCATTTACAGCATCACTCAGCATATCACATTACCAAATTGGGAATATATCACTGATAACTTCAACTATATAACCTCTGAGCTCGTACGTCTCAGAGAAGGGTGTTAAGCTAAAAGAATAAATTCTTCGCCACCAATAGAAATATATTTGAAAGAAATCGGCTTTATATCTCAACTTGTAATGTCAGACACACAATCCATACAAGTCTGTTCCGGGATCGAACAAAACCGAAGGCACTTACAAAGAAGTCCTTGCAATCCGGATATTCACAATCCTGATCGGATTCACCATCACATATAGAGAACTCTATACCGTAGCTACTCGGTGCAGAGTAAATCGACAGGTCATCCTATCGCTCTTGCAAATACCGGGTCTTCAACACCGATCTTCAATGCAATTCACAACGACGTATCACATATTCGGAATGGGTTATACGACCCCATGGTCCTTTCCCGGTTAACCAGAATAGTGAGCGCTTATTCAAAAAATAAGTGTAGCATTCACATTCAACAAATCACATCAATTACCCATTCAAAGGGAAATATTGATAGTCGGTTATTGAACTATCAATGAATATGCACACATCACCAGATTCCAAATAATTTTCCAAATTATTTATTTTCCAAAAATATCTTTACTAGATATATAGTTTTCACACTTCAAAAATAAATCAATATTTATTTTTAAACCAATTTCACTTTCTTTTATAAATTCCTTAGTGAATTTACATTCCACAATATCTATTGATATACGTTTTCAATTATCCATTTTCAATTTATCTTCAAAAAGATGAATTCTAAATATCACTTCATATTGGAAAACAATTCCATACTTATTTAATAAGTAATTCACAAATTTTATTTATTTTCAAAACTTGGAAAATATTCACTATACTTAAATTGAAATTAAGTATATATTTCATTCTTTAAGGAAATCATTCTCTTAAACATATTTATTTGGGCCAAAACGAATGTTGCGTAAAACATCGTTACGACAACCCAAAATCGCTAGTATAGGGATTCGAAATTAAAATAGATATATAAATCCCAATACTATACAAAACATTTCCTTTCGGAAATCATTTACTATAACAACAGTGTTATAGTCCATTATTTCCTTCTATTTCTCGAAAACGTCTATTTCAACAATAAATGCTGAAATCTATGGTTTCGAATCTCAACACATTTTAAAACATCGTTAGATCGTTTTAATTCTATTTCAAATATCACATTCAAAACAATTTCTTTAACATCTTATTCACTATTCAAAAACGTGAATATACTACGTTAACAACTTTCATCACTTCTATTCGTTTTATTTCAAAGGATTATTCACAGTCAAAAATGTGAATATAACTCCATTAATAAGTTTCAAAATTTACTTATCAAAATAAGTCGTTTGCGAATTTATAAAACAACGTTTATAAATTCCATTTCTATTTATTTATAAAAGCTTCCTTTTTATAAATTCTTTTATTAACCTATTTCAGTTTATAAATCAATTATAAACTAAAAGTTCATATTATAAGTTAAATACTTATAAAACGATTTATTCTACAAAATCGTCCTTTTAAACTTCATAGTTATAAATCTTATAACTTATAAGATCCATTTATTTAACCAATCTATTCTTCAAATAATTTCACCAAATTTATAAACCTTACTATTTATAAATTTCATTTATAACTTCACAGTTTATAATCCTATAAATTTCATTCATTTATGAAATTCATTTTCACTTCATTCAAACACTTATAAAAACTCGTTTTATAATGTCAATATTTCAATTTATAAATATCTATTTATAAATCTCTTAATATAAATCAAATTATATTATTATTCTAAAACGTCTTTAAATTCCTTTATAATTTCATCCTTTCTCTTGATTTATAAAATAATCAAATTTTATAAATCCTATATTTAAACTTTTCACAATAAATTCTAAAATATCTCGATTAAACTATTTTATAAACTCAGTAGCATCATATTCTCAAAAATCTGTTTTTAACTATATTTCTCAAAAATCATAATTTTTATAACTTTAAAAATTATAACGTTTATTTATTTAAAATGGATCAATTCCAAAATTATTTTATAAAACGTATACTTTCTAAAATCACTTTAAAATCATTTTAAAATCCCAAAATTTGGGTCCAATGATGCTACACACCAAATAGTCAATCACGACTACAACGATATCATATATCGATATGATAGTCCATCAAATATCAAAATATCTGAAATCAAATAAATACTGTTGAGGAATCCAATTGGATCCCTCCAACCTGTTTTCCTGCATCCACAAACATTAGCACAATACCAATTTCGCTCCAGTACGAAATTATCGCGGTATATGTTCTTATTAAATATTATCCGCTTAATAACGGCGTAATAGGGTCTCATCCGCTAAACAAATAAATGCGGGAAATCAATAACTCCAATATATACATATGCCAATATATATATTGCTATTATATATATATAATACCAATTTCACTGTTTATGAAATATTCACGGTATATGTTTTTAATAAATAACATCCGCTTACTAACGGCGTATAATGTCTATTTTCACAATCAATAAATATCAATCAACATTCAAACATGCATTCAAATATTTTAAATCTAACTATTTAAAATAAAATCAAAACTGATTCGATTGAGTGAGAAATTCTCACCTTGATTTTAAATTCCGTTTTAGCAATTTATTTCGAATAAAATTAAACGGACGTTTAATTTTACCCAAAATTCTCACTAACTCCAAACGACTCCAATCCAATTTCATCGCGTAGTGCTCGTCCATACGATTCCAACGCAACTGGTTTCGCGCGTTTTCGACCTCGTATGAAAAAGATATAAATATTTGAAGTTACACGATTTTATATTTACAAATTTACAACTAAATTCTAATTAATTTTAAACCTATGAAATCTGGGCCACAGGATTCATCTCCAACCTGATCACAGCCCTCCATCTTCCACACGCGCATGTTCTCCCCCACCTTCATTCTACAGCCGCACACAAAAACCCATCACTCCATATTAGGTTTTAGAAATTCGACCTCATCGACGAACTTGAACTCGATCAAGAGCCACCACTGGAAGCGCCTACCCCTCCTCCATGCTCGGCCTGAACAGTGGTGAAATCGGCCCCCCCTTAGCCTCGTAAACCGTGCATGAACAGCCTTCCTTTGCTCGCGATTTGCCAATGATCCGTAGCATATTTTTTGATCTCGACCGTTAAGAACATAGAGCACGTAATGCTCTACAACTTTGTAGTTGGCAATTCTTTTGAATCGATGAATGGATTTTGAGAAATTGGAGAGGGAAGATGATGAAATTTCGGCCGTCCATAGAATAGGAGGCGGCTGTGCATAGTTTGACCTAGGGTTTTCTTTTTTCTTTTTTTATTTGTGAATTTTAGGTGTATTTATAGGGAATTTTCAATCACTATTCATCCGGAAATTCCGAACTCCGATTTACACGCCGAAACTGACATTCCTAGGGTTTATCCCGCATTTCGGACACAATGGAACAGGTTTCGGAAGCTAATTCGAATATATGTGCGAGTTATGGCTATAAACGCTCAATTTAAATTAAACCGATTTAAGCGATTTTCTAGGCGTTTTAATTTGTACCGGACAAACGGTAAATCCAATTGACTTGAAATTTGAAACCTTACAATAATATCACATTACGGATCCGATGAAACTGGTTTCGTCGAAATCCGAGACTTTTTGAAAAATGGCTATTTTGACTCGCCAAATTTAAAATTAAAAATAAATCGATGCGTTTCGAGCTGCCACGATCAAACGATAACTCCGATTGACACGAAATTTGAAATCCAATAATAACTAACTATTACGGATCCAATGGAACTGGTTTCGTTAAATTCTGAGACTGTTCAAAAATTGACTATTTTCACTAGTCGATTAAATATTAAAATATTCAATTTTCACAAATTAACTTTTAATTCGATTTTAAAAGTTCTAAAATATCGTTCTAACTCCCATATGATAAAATAAAATTTTACAAATCATTTCAATCATATTTAACTCAATTTTCAATTATTTCCATAATTTAACGTATTAAATTATCGATTTAATTATTCAATTAAATCCAATAATTCAAATAAAAATTTATTCGACTTATAAATTCACTTATTAATATTTAAAATTAATTAAATATTCAAATTTTAATTAATAAAAATTCTGGGTCGTTACAGGTGATAACTGATATAAATGAAAGAATAACATGAAATAACAATAAAATATGATATAACAAGTGTAATAACAGGTGTAAACATCATATGATAATAATAATATAGCAGATATAGCATGATGATAAATAGTTACAGATTCAAATGGTGTCACTTTATCAGTTATATATGTACATATTAGTCTGGTGAGATTTACTCACCTTTTTGTGCTGGAGATATCAACTCAAATGACACAACGGATTCCAGAAGACAATAGCACGATTTTTGATTTGCTTGGAGAGCAAATCCAAGCTATAGAACTTGTGTTACAACCCAAAGCAAAACAAAAAAAAATTACAATTAAATACAACATTGAATAGGAATAACTTTAAATTGAAAAGCAATATGAATACACAACTTTTTGCCTTGCTTTCTACACTTGCTAGCACGGCTTAGAGAATGTTTTGGCTCAGGTTTGGACATACTTTGGTTTAGGTTTGGGTCCTATAAGGCATGGCTACAAGGTATTGAAGCGGTGGAGGAGTTACTACGCATGAATATGAAGAGACTTATGCAGAATAGTGGTTTTTGGTTCATTTTGGGCTCGGCTACATGGATCTATGGCTTAGCTATGGCATGTTTCAGATCTGGACAGAGGATGAAGGTGACGGTTAGGGGTGTGTCAAAGTGGTGGTGGAGCAATAGGAGGTGGCCAAGGTCATCTAAGTTGATGGTGATGAAGACTAGGTGGCTAGACATGCTTTTAAGGAGTTTTGTGCAATTTTTGAGGTGTTTGTCTTCATTTAAAGGCCATGGCCTGATCTGGTCAGAGGAGGAGAGAGGGATTTGAAGCCGTGGAAAGGGAGGAGGAAGGTGGAGGTGGTGGTGGAGGAGGCTAGGCCGAGCAAATACAAGGAAGAGGCAAGGGAAAATTCAATGGAAAAATCAATAAAACGAAGAGAGAAAGTAGAAAAAGAAGAAGAAGACATTACCATATGCGTTTCCAGAAATGAATGCCGAAAATATGATGAAATGAGATGTTATTCACATGAAAATGAGTTAAGGAACTCACGGCTAATCAATAGAAAAGAACGGCCAAAGATATGAAAGGTCTAGAAAGTGAAAAGTTGTCGATTTAAAGCCTTTTTGTCTCTTCAAATTTCCATTTTCTAAAAATCAAATAAAACAAAAATAAATCAGTAAATACCCTTAAAAACCGAATCCTAGTGAAATAATATGAAGATAAATAATAAAATTTAAAAATATTAGAAAAAGGATAAAAAAAAGTTGCTTAAAAATACAAACAGTGTCAAGAAATTTCAAATAAATCACTGTTGACATTGGAAAATTAGTAACTTCATTTCAAAAATATTCTAAAATAAAATTTGAATTATAAATTATTTTAAAACATTTTCAAGGTAAAATAAATAATTAAATTCAGAGAAAATAGCAAAAGAATTGAAGAAATTGTTTACAAATGGCAAACAGGTCATGAAAATTTCAAATAAATCACTACTAGCCGTAGAAAATATACACTTCGTTTTAAAAATATTATGGAGTAAAACTTTGAAATAAAATAATTTATTTATCATTTTTAGAATAAAATAAATAATTAAATTGGAGAAAAATAGAAAAAGAACTAAAAGAAAATGTTTAAAAATTGAAAACAGGGCATGGAAATTACAAGAAAAATACTACTAACTCTAGAAAAATTCCTACCTCACTTTAAAAATATTAAAAGACAAAAATATACATAAAATAACATATTAATACATATAAAATAAAATATGAGAAAGAAAATATAATTTATACAATTTAAAATACAAAATTGCAGAATAAACAAATTGCACTCGATATTGAAATATACATAACTTTTACTGTTTAACTCCGTTTTCAACGAAACGAAAAGCAGTGTTCAAGTTATTACATCTATTTTCATAATAAAAGATAAAATTTAAGAATTTAAATAATTAAATTTGAAATTTAAAAGTCAAAGTTTGACTAATTTGACTAGAAAATCGCTTTTTAGTAAAATAGTCAATTTATACAAGTTTGAAACTATAATTTACATAAAAATCAACATTTATATTTAAAATAACATAACTTTTTCATTTTAATAAATAAAATCAAAATTTTAAATCAAAATTTCAAATAAAATAATCAAAATAAACAATTAAAATAAATCACAAAATTCAAGGTTGTTACACTCCTGAGTATTCACAAATTTGGATTTCCACTTTTCGGAGATTGGAATCGCTGGAGATTATCTGCTTGTCCCGTTTTATCTTTTCAGTCTGTTGGTCCTTTCCAGCTCTTGTATTAATAGATTTCTATGTATTGAGACTTCTTTTGTACTCTATTTCTTCTGTTGTATTTTATTTAACTCTGATATATTTATATAGTAGCTTCATGAACTACTATTTCTTTTCCTTCCGATGCATTATTAAATACTTTGTGTCTATGATCTGTGATTATTATTTGCTGTATATTCCGAGATTTGCCAAATTTTTATTTACAACTCGGTATTTTGAGCAATTCAATTCCGGCATGAGTGTCTACCTATACACTATAATGGATGCGAATGGTTGAAAATATTGGGTTGTTACAGTTGGTATCAGAGGCCTGGTTTTAGGCAAAACTCAGTATATAAAGTAGATTTAATTTCAGAATCACTTTCGTTCGAGCTTGAATTCCTTCTTCTTCAATCGGTTTCCTTTGAATTTTGGAACGTTCCCTGCGGTTCCAAAGTCCATTCATGTCCCTCGCTATTCATCTTCATTTGGTTCTGAAGTGTCCAATAACTCCACTTCAAAATGATCTTTATAATGAGTTGGTAGTCCCGCCAATCTCAAAAATTAAATTGTAAAAGGGTGAAACCCCTTTACAATTAGCATCGATTCACCGGAGATTTATATCTATCCTTGGTTTAGATGCTAATATCTTTTGTTATCCCAAACTCTAACTCTTGAGATCGAATGTAGATTTACCCCAGAAAAATTCACATTTATCTTATTCTTTAAGTCACGGTTGACCCAATTAAGGTTGCCCGTGATTTATTTAAGCTTATCCACCTCCCTATTTTGTTATTTAATCATCTTGTCTTTTGTTTCCAACCCATATTCAAAACATTTTGAATTGTACTTGTAAATCTATGTTTTGTTTATATATTACGTTGTTTGAGTTGTTGATGTTGAATTGGGTTTCTGATCGATTCTTCTGATCAACGCTATCGACAGGATTTCTAAAACACTTTGACAGAACAAACTTACACAATAATATTTTAAAATTTTGGTTAATGAAATAAATTTTGATATATATGTAAATTTATGGAACTTAATAAACTGATTTAAATTGATTATTTGAAGTGATAATACTTGATTTATCATTTATTGTTCTGCAACTGAATTTATAAATAGTTGTTTATAAATTGATTTGGGAACTGAAATGAATTTAGAACAAAAAATTTGAGAATTTAATTTCTGATGTATTCAAACCTTGTGTTTAAAGTTTTAAAAGGTTATATTATTTAAAGTACTTTTGAATATAAAATTTATTTTCAAAGAATTTTAAAAGTTTTAAAAAATTAGCGCTTTTCTCTTTGTCGCTGGAAAATAACTTCGGTGGTGACCGCGGCATCATCAACATTCATTTTCGAGTTTCGAATAGTCTTGCTATAGCTTTGTTTTGGGACATCAAATTGATTTGAATTTCTAAAGTATGACTTGATTTATAATATATATAGACATATGATTTAAATTTGATTTGATAAGTTATGTACATACATTTATTTATCTCTAAATGGTTTGAAGAAATCGGAAATTTAATTCTTAAATTCAATTATAAAAAGAAAATCAAAATTTTGGATGAATATTCAAAGATGAAATTATTTAATTGGAAAGTTTTATTTGTGTAGTACAATTGCATTCAAATATAACTTACCTTAATTTCAGAAGTTAACAATGTAATTGGATAATATACAATATAAAAGATTTTATAAATAAAATTTGAGTGGTCATAATAAATGTTATACACTTAAATTTTAATTATAAAATGTTTAACAAAGGTAAATATAATAAAGGGTAATTGAATTAATTACAATAAAATAATGTTAAAAGAACTAAGAATAAAAGAAAGCAGTTATAATAAGTGTAAGTATATTTAACATAAGTGATAAATATATTGAGAGGAATAATTTTAATTTTAATTAGGAATAAAGAAGAATAAAATTTATTAAGTACGTTGTGAGTGTAATAAATGATTATTTTTCAAACCCATGGTTTTAAAAATTGTTAATTTAAGACGATTGGATAATAAGATAATGAAATTTGGGATAGTTAAGATTTATTTAACTTGCGTAAAGATTTATTCTCTATTTAAGTTGAAGTTTCCATGCTTTCAAATTTATTTCCTTATTTTGTTTTTTAAACATCTTTTGGTTGTCTTTATCATCCTTATCTTGCTATAGACTGGTATTGGCATCTTTCTATAATCTTTCTATTTAGAAATCTTTCTATAATCTTTGATAATCTTTGGTACTCATTTTGAATCTAATTTTGCGTGCTTGTGTTCTTGATTTTGGAGAATCTTGGAAAGATCATCCCCACCTTGTTAAACTTACCAATAACAACAGTTATCAAGTATAATCTCAATCTTCTGGTCACCTTGTCTTAATCTTATTTCATTTTTATCTTTTTTGTTCTTTCCCGTACCTCATTCCTTTTTGTGGACGAAAAGTTTTAAGTAGGGGAGAGTGTAACAACCCTGAATTTTGTGATTTATTTTAATTGTTTATTTGGATTATTTTATTTGAAATTTTGATTTAAAATTTTTATTTTATTTATTAAAATGAATAAGTTATGTTATTTTAAATATAAATGTTGATTTTTATGCGAATCATAGTTTCAAACTTGTATAAATTGAATATTTTACTACAAAGCGGTTTTCTGGTCAAATTAGTCAAACTTTGACTTTTAAATTTCAAATTTAATTATTTAAAATTTTAAATTTTATCTTTTATTATGAAAATAGATGTAATAACTTGAACGTTGCTTTTCGTTTCATTGAAAACGGAGTAAAACAGTAAAAGTTATGTATATTTCAATATCGAGTGCAATTTGTTTATTCTGCAATTTTGTTATTTTAAATTGTATAAATTATATTTTCTTTCTCATATTTTATTTTAATATGTATTAATATGTTATTTTATGTATATTTTGGTCTTTTAATATTTTTAAAGTGAGGTAGGAATTTTTCTAGAGTTAGTAGTATTTCTCTTGCAATTTCCATGCCCTGTTTTCAATTAATAAACATTTTCTGTAGTTCTTTTTCTATTTTTCTCCAATTTAATTATTTTTTTATTCTAGAAATGATAAATAAATTATTTTATTTTAAATTTTTACACCATAATATTTTTAAAATGAAGTGTATATTTTTCTACGGCCAGTAGTGATTTATTTGAAATTTTCATGACCTGTTTACCCTTTTTAAACAATTTCTTCAATTCTTCTGCTATTTTCTCTGAATTTAATTATTTATTTTAACTTGAAAATGTTTTGAAATAATTTTAATTCAAATTTTAATTTAGAATATTTTTGAAATGAGGTTACTAATTTTTCAAAGTCAACCGTGATTTGTTTGAAATTTCTAGACACTGTTTGTACTTTTAAGCAATTTTTTTTTATCCTTTTTCTAATTTCTTTAAATTTTATTATTTATCTTCATATTATTTCACTTGGTTTTGGTTTTTAAAGGTATTTACTAATTTTTTTTTATATTTGATTTTTAGAAAATGGAAATTTGAAGAGACAAAAAGGCTTTAAACCGATGAGTTTTCACTTTCTAGACCCTTCATATGTTTGGTCGTTCTTTTCTATTGATTAGCCGTGAGTTCCTTAACTCATTTTCACGTGAATAAAATCTCATTGCATCATATTTTCGACCATTCATTTCTGGAAACACATATGGTAATGTCTTCTTCTTTTTCTACTTTCTCTCTTCATTTTATTGATTTTTCCCTTGAATTTTCCCTTGCCTCTTCCTTGTATTTGCTCGGCCTAGCCTCCTCCACCACCTCCACCTTCCTCCTCCCTTTCCACGGCTTCAAATCCCTCTCTCCTCCTCTGACCAGATCAGGCCATGGCCTTTAAATGAAGACAAACACCTCAAAAGTTGCACAAAACTCCTTAAAAGCATGTCTAGCCACCTAGTCTTCATCACCATCAACTTAGATGACCTTGGCCACCTCCTATTGCTCCACCACCACTTTGACACACCCCTAACCGTCACCTTCATCCTCTGTCCAGATCTGAAACATGCCATAGCTAAGCCATAGATCCATGTAGCCGAGCCCAAAATGAACCAAAAACCACTATTCTGCATAAGTCTCTTCATATTCATGCGTAGTAACTCCTCCACCGCTTCAATACCTTGTAGCCATGCCTTATAGGACCCAAACCTAAACCAAAGTATGTCCAAACCTGAGCCAAAACATTCTCTAAGACGTGCTAGCAAGTGTAGAAAGCAAGGCAAAAAGTTGTGTATTCATATTGCTTTTCAATTCAAAGTTATTCCTATTCAATGTTGTATTTAATTGTAATTTTTTTTTGTTTTGCTTTGGGTTGTAACACAAGTTCTATAGCTTGGATTTGCTCTCCAAGCAAATCAAAAATCGTGCTATTGTCTTCTGGAATCCGTTGTGTCATTTGAGTTGATATCTCCAGGACAAAAAGGTGAGTAAATCTCACCAGACTAATATGTACATATATAACTGATAAAGTGACACCATTTGAATCTGTAACTATTTATCACCATGCTATATCTGCTATATTATTATTATCATATGATGTTTACACCTGTTATTACACTTGTTATATCATATTTTATTGTTATTTCATGTTATTCTTTCATTTATATCAGTTATCACCTGTAACGACCCAGAATTTTTATTAATTAAAATTTGAATATTTAATTAATTTTAAATATTAATAAGTGAATTTATAAGTCGAATAAATTTTTATTTGAATTATTGGATTTAATTGAATAATTAAATCAATAATTTAATACGTTAAATTATGGAAATAATTGAAAATTGAGTTAAATATGATTGAAAATGATTTGTAAAATTTTATTTTATCATATGGGAGTTAGAACGATATTTTAGAACTTTTAAAATCGAATTAAAAGTTAATTTCTGAAAATTGAATATTTTAATATTTAATCAACTAGTGAAAATAGTCAATTTTTGAACAGTCTCAGAATTTAACGAAACCAGTTCCATTGGATCCATAATAGTTAGTTATTACCGGATTTCAAATTTCGTGTCAATCGGAGTTATCGTTTGATCGTGGCAGCTCGAAACGCATCGATTTATTTTTAATTTTAAATTTGGCGAGTCAAAATAGCCATTTTTCAAAAAGTCTCGGATTTCGACGAAACTAGTTTCAACGGATCCGTAATGTGATATTATTGTAAGGTTTCAAATTTCAAGTCAATTGGATTTACCGTTTGTCCGGTACAAATTAAAATGCCTAGAAAATCGCTTAAATCGGTTTAATTTAAATTGAGCGTTTATAGCCATAACTCGCACAGATATTCGAATTAGCTTCCGAAACCTGTTCCATTGTGTCCGAAACGCGGGATAAACTCTAGGAATGTCAGTTTCGGCGCGTAAATCGGAGTTCGGAATTTCCGGATGAATAGTGATTGAAAATTCCCTATAAATACACCTAAAATTCACAAATAAAAAAGAAAAAGAAAACCCTAGGTCAAACTTTGCACAGCCGCCTCCTATTCTATGGATGGCCGAAATTTCATCATCTTCCCTCTCCAATTTCTCAAAATCCATTCATCGATTCAAAGAATTGCCAACTACAAAGTTGTAGAGCATTACGTGCTCTATGTTCTTAACGGTCGAGATCAAAAAATATGCTACGGATCATTGGCAAATCGCGAGCAAAGGAAGGCCGTTCGTGCACGGTTTACAAGGCCAAGGGGGGCCGAGTTCACCACTGTTCAGGCCGAGCATGGAGGAGGGGTAGGCGCTTCCAGTGGTGGCTCTTGATCGAGTTCAAGTTCGTCGATGAGGTCGAATTTCTAAAACCTAATATGGAGTGATGGGTTTTTGTGTGCGGCTGTAGAACGAAGGTGGGGGAGAACATGCGCGTGTGGAAGATGGAGGGCTGTGATCAGGTAGGACCCAAACCTAAACCAAAGTATGTTCAAACCTGAGCCAAAACATTCTCTAAGCCGTGCTAGCAAGTGTAGAAAGCAAGGCAAAAAGTTGTGCATTCATATTGCTTTTCAATTCAAAGTTATTCCTATTCAATGTTGTATTGAATTGTAATTTTTTTTGTTTCGCTTTGGGTTGTAACACAAGTTCTATAGCTTGGATTTTCTCTCTAGTCAAATCCAAAATCGTGCTATTGTCTTCTAGAATCCGTTGTGTCATTTGAGTTGATATCTCCAGCACAAAACGGTGAGTAAATCTCACCAGACTAATATGTACTTATATAACTGATAAACTGACACCATTTGAATCTGTAACTGTTTATCATCATGCTATATCTGCTCTATTATTATCATATGATGTTCACACCTGTTATTACACATGTTATATCATATGTTATTGTTATTTCATGCTATTCTGTCATTTATTTCAGTTATCACCATTGCAAGTTCCGTGTAGACTAGAATCACTATGGGTTGAAATGATACATACCCGAACGGACTTTAGAATAGGGGAAAAACGTTATCGGCTGAAATGATAGGCCTGAGCGGTTTCCAAAATCATTCATTTTACTTGGGACTGCGGGTTTGAAATAATAGAACCCGGTTTTTCTTTGTAAACTGCGGATTGAAATGATATATATCCGTATCACTTGACCTAGGCTAGAAAACTATATACAGACCCGTGGTTTATGTAATATTTTTGAAAATGTTTTGAAATATTTTAAAATGCAAAATTTATAATATTTTGACTTAAATTTAAATAAAAAATATTTTGTAGAAATATTAGTGATTTTCTATAAATTAAATAATGAATTAAGTAAACGGTAAAGTAGAATTTGAACTATAAGTAAATTTTGGAATTTATGTTTTGGTTTAAAAAAGAAATTATGTAAAGTAATAAAAATAAAATATTTTGATTTAAAAATGCTTTAAATGATTTTATGAAAATAATAATGATTTTTGAATAATTTAAAATGTTAAAAAAATGAATGTTCAAGTAAATTTTGAAATATAACTTAAATGAGAAATTTTAAATTTTGTTTTAAAAGAGTGAAATTATAATTAAGTAAAATTTATGGAAATAAGTTATATTTTGTAAATTTAAACCTAATTGTTAAGTTAATAATTTAATTAAAGAAATGGAATTTAATACTTGAATTTGAATAAGAAATTATGTTAAAATTTGATTTTTGGATGATATTTAACTTTATAAAAATCATAAAAATAAGAGTATTGAAATGATGATTTTAAGATGTGAAATTATATGATGTTTATGAGTTAAATGATTTAAATTAAAGATTAGCTATTGGTGAATTTGTATTTAAACCCTGAATTTGATTTAACAACATTTTTGAAGTGTAATGTAAAGGATATTACAGCATTTTGTGAATGCTGTAGTTGTTTTAAATGAACTAAAAAAGTTCATTTGAAATAAAGGCTATTATAGCACATTGTAAGTGCTATAGTGGTTAAACTTAACATTTAAAGTTTATTTGAAATTTAAAGAAAATCTATTACAACACTTAAATGCTGTATTTTGTTAAATGAACTGTTTTAAACTATAACTTTACGTAACATTTTTAAGTGCTACGGAAACTGAATTCTATTATTTTATAAAATTTTAATGAGATTAATCTTTGGAATAAGATTTAAATTTTTGGAAATTAAATATTTAACTATTAAATATAAGTAATTGGCTCTTTTTTATGAAAAGATTTAATCTTTAAATATAAACTCTTTTGAAATGTAAGTTTGAAATGGTGATTATTTTCTAAATAAAATGAATGGTTTTAAATGGTATTTAAATGAATTAAAAATGAATTAAAAATGAATGATGTTTTGAATAATACTTTGATACTTTGATATTTTGAAATGATATTTGTTGATTTATTTAAGTTATTTGATAGACGAATATTTAAAATATATATATTATTTGAGTTTATTTAAATAATATTGGATTTATGAAATGTGAGATATTAAAGTTTTGAAATAAAATGGTTTTGGTTTTGAAGTATAAACTATCATTGAAATGATATTTTGATATATTAAAATGATTTGAAACGAAGTTTTGGAAAGATATGATATTTTTAAAAATGTTTTGGAATGAAGTTTTGAAAGATATGATACTTTGATATAAAAAAAATGTTTTGGAAATGAAGTTTTTAAAGATATGATTTTTTTGATAATAAAATGATTTAAAAATGGAGCTTTGAAAGATATGATATTTTGATAATAAAATGATATGAAAGGAAGTTTTGAAAGGATATGATATTTTAAATATATTAAATTGATTTGAAAGGAGTTTTTGAAAGGATATGATAATTTAATATATTGAAATGGTTAGAAATGACTTGATATTTATTTTGATAAATATTTGAATTTGAAAGATATGGTATATTGATATATTGAAATGGTTTTGGAAATGATTTAATCTTTATTTTGATAAAGATTTGGATTGAAAAGGATATTTTATTTTGAAGTATAAAATATTGTTTTAAAGTTATAACCACGGGTTATAATAACGATTGGTTGGCAAAGAGACCAGAATCGGATATGGGCATACTCTCTGTCGATACTGAAAACCACTTTGACAACCGTGTACGCGGTGGAGATTCCAGAACGAAGTAGGTTGGTTGGCGAACGCTACTGGAATGAAGTAAGAGAACGCTGATGGATGGCCTAATTATGACTAAAAAGGAGCTATACCGAGCTACACAAAGGGTCACACCCTTTCATCGAGCATGCTTCTTCGGAAACCATTCTATTACTTTTGTGATTCGATATGATGGTGCCACTTTGATTCGGGGTATGTCTCGAGGTGGGCGGAAGCTGCTGGCTTGCCGTCACCACCGGTCCAAGAGTGTAAACGGTGTATCCACCCTGGCATTGCCTCGCGTGCCTTGTCATATGTTCCTTATATCGAGCCCATTACGATTTTGGTTTAAAGATCCGACCGCATTAAGGTTCACCATCCCCTTAATGCTATTTTCTATATGATTATACTTTACTGATTAGACACCACTGTATATAGCGTATATTACTATATAATAAATAGTTTAACGGATCTTTAGAGGATTGGCGGTCCTAAGCATCTTCTAAGTTACATATACTTTTACTATAGTTCACTTGAGTTGGTTTACATTGTATAAGTAGGTATGTCCTGACTCGAGTGTTTGTATTTTTATTTTCGCTTGGGTCAGCCTGAGTATTCACATATTTGGATTTCCACTTTCTGGAGATTGGAATCGCTGGAGATTATCTGCTTGTCTAGTTTTATCTTTTTTAGTCTGTTGGTCCTCTCCAGCTCTTGTATTCGTAGATTTCTATGTATTGAGACTTCTTTTGTACTTTATTTCTTCTGTTGTATTTTATTTAACTCTGATATATTTATATAGTAGCTTCATGAACTACTATTTCTTTTAGTTCCGCTGCATTATTAAATACTCTGTGTCTGTGATCTGTGATTATTATTTACTGTATATTCTGAGATTTGCCAAATTTTTATTTACAACTCGGTATTTTGCGTAATTCAATTCCGGCATGAGTGTCTACCAATACACTTATAATGGATGCGAATGATTGAAAATATCGGGTTGTTACACCGAAGAAGCAAGTTAAGAAGGAACAACCTGTGAGGAACGATCAAGGAGCTAAAGAATGCTATAATTGTCACAAGCCTGTACATTTTATTAAGGATTGCCCGGTAATGAAGCAAGCACATGTGGCAAATGTTTATGCGATAAAGAAAGACCCTCTTCAACTTCAAAAGCAGATAAAGGAAAAGGTGTTCTGGAAGGTAACCTTACTATATATGATAGAGCTGTTAGAGTTTTATTTGACACGGGAGCTTCACATATCTTTATCTCCCAACAAACCGTAAGTGAATTAGAACTTAAAACTGAATCTTGTGAGGATCCGTGTAACAACCCGTAAATCCGTACCCCTTGAGTCAACACTATTCTACCTAAATCAACTCAAGTTGTACAGAAATACGAACCATTTGGGTTAAAGAAGAAGAGGTAGAAGAAGAAAATAAAAAACAACAACAGAATCTAACCATCGCAGCGAAATAAAATATAATTGATATTAACATATCTTTACACCAAAACAAATATATCTGTTTATATATTACATCATCAGAGTGCATCAATCTCAATTCAACATTAATAACATACAACCAGATATACAACTAAACAACTTAGCGGAATACATATAAACAAGTACGGAAGTACGTATCGTCATCCAGCTCGTCTCCTGAGCTCCACAGCATTATATCCTGTATCCTATAATACTCGGTCTGACCCGAGCAATACAGTTAAATAACACCCGAGTCAGTCTGGATTACCAGCGTGAGAAAATCACACCAAATTGATTATTAAAGTTTCAAAAATCCTTTGAAAACAAAAGCATCCCGTAAGACCACGCCACAAATAAACATGTCGGGATTTTACCTTACGATAGCTAAAACATTTTTTTATATTAAAATCCTCTGATATTATAATAGTGTCTATAGAAAGTAAAATATAATCTAGCTGAAATGTTTGCATCTCGCGTTTCAGCAATAGTTGGGCACAATCAAAACCGTACGGGATCGCAGGGAAAATGGGTTTCTAACTAATGACTAGGCATTGGGGTACCACCTGTCACAGTACTTGGTCTAGATCAGCGTACCGAGGACCTACCCTAAGTCCCCAGCAACACAAGACCGGAACCGTCCCTTACTGGACAGTCTCGAGCAAGATCACCCCACGCTTGGGATCAGCAACCGCCCACTAAGCCGAAATAAAAAGCGACATCTAAACAGGGATGACATCACCCTCAAGTGGGGGCTACCCACAAAGCCTTGCTGCATAACCCTTGATTTTCAGTCATTCCCGGTTGATGAGGCTTGAGGCTAAGCGTTACCTTTTTAGAACATATCCCTTAAAATGCCCATCGTCCATCTGACGATGTTCCGAAAGCATTCATCCAGACAAGTCCGTTCCGGGTTCGAACGGAACCGAAGGCACTATTCATACTATATCTATTTTGAAAATATCCTCAGGATTAGTAGCGACTAGGCCTTGCACTTCACTGCTCCATCTTCAAATCCAAACTCGTTTTTCCATGAAAACGTACAAACCGGATCGAAGTGGTTTTCGAGAAATAAATCTCGATCCCGGTCTCTTCGAAACGATCAACGCATTTGTCCAATATTGATAGTCGGTTATTTAACTATTAATTTATATTTACAAACATCCATCCAATAATAAATAATTTCCCAAATTATTTATTTATCTCAAAATAACTTCACAAGATGTATTTCTATTTTCAACCCTTTGAAAACAGTTTCAAACCATCTTTCTTTTTCAAAATAAACTTTCCCAAATATTTTCTATCTCCACTGAAATCACCAAGCATAAAATTAGATTTTTAAAAATATTTAAAACACTTTACTTAGAAATGTACTTTACATATTTAAGTTAAACTACTTCAATAATTCGTTAAAAATACATACGACATGAATATTTGAAAATAAGGTTACGTAATAAAATATAAAACTAGATTTTCACTTTTAAAAACAAAATATTAAGTCACTCTTTAAATAATTACGACCATAATAGATTAAAAGAAAATACTTACTTTTAGGATTTAAATATTTAGAAATAATAAATTATCCAAAACTTACTTTTTAAAACAACTTTAAAACTATTAACTTATATTTAAAAATTTACTTTAAAAACGTACTTGATTATTCAAGGAGAATTTCCAATCTCAATCACTTAAATCAATTTTCCAAATTGATTCCCAATCTATTCCATTTGAAATAAGTTTCTTTACTTACTCAGTTCATTTCAAAATTCATTAATTATGGAATTTATTATTATTATTATTGTTATTATTATTTTCTATTTGATTTTAAATCTCTTAACTGAAATATACAAATTTTAGATTTTTCCCAATTTCTTCTTTATTCTTTCCAAAATTTAAATCTTAAATTTAATATAAATGCTATGTTCTTTTAAATAATAACACTGAAGTTTAAAATTCATTAACTTTCTTTTTATTCAAAATTTCCTTTCCATACTCAAGATTCATTTATTAGAATTTTAAAGTCACTTTATTTCCTTTCCAATTCATTTTTAAATTTATTCAAATTTTCTATAATTATTTTACTTACAAATTTACTTCGTTTATTTTCTTTCCAAAATCCAATTTATATATTTTTGGTAAATCATTATACCTAATTATATCCAATCAAACCATAACATTCAATATTCCAATATAGTTCATCATAGGATATCAAATAATCACAACAGAGGGTATTAAATAATATTAAACAAATGTTGAGGGATCCAGTTGGATCCCTCCAACCTATTTTCCCTACATCCACAGACGTTAGCACAACATAAAATATCAATTCCACTTGAGGTGGAATATCACAGTATATGTGTTTTAAATATATATTCATCCGCTATTTAATGCTGGAAATCAAACATTCCAAGATATATTATATACTACTATATATAACACACCAAATCAAATCAATTAATCAACCAATTCTTTAAATTTAACCATTGAATTTTAAATAAAAATTCAGCTGAGTGAGATTAACTCACCTTTGATTTAATTTGCAATCCAATCCAAACGGCTTTATTTCTTCCGGATATTGACCTTGCAAAAACAATTCACGATTTATTACTGTTTGAATAAATCAAATAATTGATCACCATTCACTTATTTAATTTTAATTTAATCTTTGATTTTAAAATTTTAAACTAATAGTTTCCTTTGACTAATTATTTTTAGCAACCCAAAAATTGAATAAGTAAATCAAAACAGCTTAATTATCAAACCCATTCCCTTTTTTTGAACAAACTAGTAGAATAAAAATTATTTATTCATGTATATTATTCCATATTTTGAACTACATACATGTTTATAAAATAATTCATAGAGACCAAAATCAAACTTTATATAAACTCTCTAAACATTTTTAAAATCCATATATATTTACTGTTTATTTAGATATATACATTTAAATTAACCAGTAAGTTAAGGTCTGTATTATTTATATAAGATACAAACAGAATTGCTTAATATTTCACTGTAACCTATCTTCATATTTTTCCTTTTTGTTTCTAAACCTTACTGTAATTCTGTGTTCATGTATAAATATATAAAATTTAAGACTGCAGTTGTAAATTATTATTATTTTTTCTTTATACATCATCTAGCATATATAAATTTAAATTAGATTTAACTGGAAAATAAATTAAAAAAAACAACTACCTCTGCCCGCCCTCGAAAAACACTGAGACTCACACAGCTCGAATTCACGCTGACGATCAGAGTCGACCCATCTTCATCCATTGCCCTCTCGCACGCCACCATGCCCATGCTGCAACAACGCCATCGCCTTTATCCAACAAGGCACGTGAACCCTAACCTTAATCGAGCTCGACCCCCAAATCTGCGATTAATCTCGCGTCTGCCTCTCGAACGAAGCTCGCGATTACAAGCTTCGCTATTTATTTTCGATTGGCCAAGAACACTAGAGGAATTTCGGTTTCGAATCGCGTGAGAGGAGAAAGATATGGTGGACGAGATTGGGAAAATTTACAGCGGCCATGGTTGTTGATTTTTAGAGAGGGAGGTAACTTGATTAAATCGCGTGGGGCAGCCAATTCACTCGGCCATTTTTATATTTTTTCCTTCTCATTTGATAATGACTGGAATTGAATTGAATAAACGAGGAAGGAACTAGCAAATTTTAGAAGGAACGAGAAGTGTGCGATGGAAGAGAAGGGTAGCGTGTTAAAACGAATATGAGATGGCGTATACAAGAAGCTGGACCAATTAAATTAAGTTTCATTAAATTATTATCAATTAAATTTTCAGCGGGTTTAAGTATCGTACACTCACACTAACTCCGATCAATACGAAATTTGAAATCCGGTAATAATTCAATACTACGGACTCAATAGAACTGGTTTCGTCGAATTCCGAGACTTTGCCTCGGAAGGCTATTTTTAAATTCAATTTAAACTATATATTTTCAAAACTGAACAAATCTCTGTTAAATTCAATTTTAACACTTCCATTATCCACAGTATTATTAATATAAATTTTATAAGTCTTCAAATTATTTTTAACAGGCTTAGAATTCCATATTCAATATTTTACTCAATTGCAAATTATTTAATTCAATAATTTAATTATCAAATAATAGTGATATTTGAATTCAAGTTAAAATTAAGTTTTAAATATTTAAAATCAATTAAATAATCCGATTTTAAATGCTCAAAAATTACGGGTCGTCACATTCCTCCCCCTTAAAAGAATTTCGTCCCCGAAATTACTAATTAGGAAGAATGGTCCAATACCCGTTTATTCTTTTCCCCAAATCCAAACAGTTTTATCAACTTGTCATACATATCTTTTGTTAAAGACTTACTATGATTCTTATTAACTTCCCAAATTCCCCCATAGTTTTCAAACTATACTTTTTGCTCAATCAATCAAGTTTCAATTTAAAACCAAAGTTTGAACTATCAAAATTTTCTCAATATTTTTCTAACTCTCTAAATTTTTGAGCGTCTCCTTTGCGTGGCTAGCTCGGTACAACTACAAAAGGCTTCTATGGACTCCCAAATTCCAAAAGAAAACAAAAAGCCAAGTGGCTCGATCCAAAAACCCAATCAAATTTCATATAGAAACTTAAACACATACCTTTTTGTCGAGCATTTCAAACTTATCTTCTGAAATTAAAATCAATTCTCTTTTCCCTTTATACTACCTGTATACCCTGCTTAGCACTAATATCCATTCACAACATTCCCCAAAACATTTTATCGACATCCTCACAAAATGCCAATATCTATTCATTCAAATATTGACTTAGATTATATTAGTAGTATCAATTTTCATTTAAGAATTCACCATTCCCTCTTAAATTAGTATAAGCATTTTATATGCTTCTTATATTTATTCCCACTTTACCACTTTAGTTTATATTTATTTCTATTCAAATTGATTCTTCCATTTCCATATGAATTCAATTCATCTTTAACTTTGAATATTTGAAATTTTATTTTCTATTATAACTAATTCATGTCATTATTTTAAATTAGTCTCATTTATTAATTTATTTCAATTCCCAGTTTGAAATCGTTTTGTTGTTAACAAAATTTTCCAAAATTTTCAAAATTTTTCTAGCTCTCAAAATTTTCGAAATTTTTTGGTAGAGTCTCCTTTGTACGGAGGAGCTTTTGCAATTTGACAAAAGATATAAATATATATACATTGACCCACACGGTCGGAAAAACCAAAAACAGTTCATATTTCCTATTTTTATTGCGTAGGCGTACCTTATTTAACATTTATAAGCAAGCAGCTTATTATTTTAGCAATTAGCGTGCCCAAAATCCAGCCAAACAGCTTCCCGGTACCTGTACTTACTCAATTTAAACATGTAAGTGCCAATTATACAAAGTTTAACAACATTTCACTTACTTTCAATAGTTAAACACATTAAACACATGAATTCTAACAGCAATGCACATTAAACACTTTTTATAAGCAATTTAAATATTCCAACATTAATTTTGATTGCTTACTACCAATCACACGTCGTTTCACTTAATCCGAATGGTTAACAACTCACAAACTTACATTAATTTATTTTTAAGCAAAATGAACTTATATTAAATTCAATTGATCTCAAAATCACTTTATTTTACTCCTATCAATTCATAGCATTTTAATTATGTAACGACCCATAATTTATATTAATTAAAATTGGTATATTAAATTAATTTTAAATATTAATAAGTGAAATTTATAAGTCGAATAAATTTTATTTCGAATAATTGGATTTAATTGAATAATTAAATCGATAATTTAATATGTTAAATTACAAAAAAAAATTGAAAATTGGGTTAAATATGATTGAAAATGATTTGTAAAATTTTATTTTATCATGCTGGAGTTAGAATGATATTTTAGAACTTTTAAAATCAAATTAGAAGTTAGTTTGTGAAAATTGAATATTTTAATATTTAAATCGACTAGTGAAATTAGCCAATTTTCGAACAGTCTCAGAATTGGACGAAATTAGTTCCATTGGATCCGTAATAGTTTGTTATTATCGGATTTCAATTTTCGTGTCAATCGGAGTTTTCCTTTGACCGTGGCAGCTCGAAACGCATCGAAATTGTTTTAATATTTATTTAGTGCGTTAAAATAGCCATTTTTCAAACTGTCTCGGATTTCGATGAAACTAGTTTCATCGGATCCATAATGTGATATTATTGTATGGTTTCAAATTTCATGTCAATCGGATTTACCGTTTGTCCGGTGCAAGCTAAAACGCCTAGAAATTTGATTTACCGTTTTAATTTTAAACCGAACGTTTATTGCCATAACTCGCACAGATGATCGAATTAGCTCTCGAAACATGTTCCATTGTGTTTAGAACGCGGGGTAAACCTTAGAAACGCCAACCGGTACGCTTCGTTTGGAGTTCGGAAATTCCGGGATGAATAGTGTTCGTTGAATTTTCTATAAAAGGACCTTAAGTCTTCACATTTGCAAAAGAAACACAACCCTAGGGTTTGCTTCAGCAGCCGCCAGTGATAAGTTCAATGGCCGAAAATTGTTCAACTTCATCCTCTTTTATCTCGCAATCCGTCAACCAATTCGAAGAATCTACAACTAACAAAATGTAGAGCTTGGCGAGAGCTTCAATATGAACGGCTATGATGGAAAATTGATGAGTGGATAGACGGCAAGTTGACGATGAACGTTCTCCGTTCAACCTCGTTTTTCACGCCGAGATGGAGGCCGAGCGTGACCGGTCTTCAGCCGTGGGTAGCTAGGGGCGGTGGCGTTCGAATGGTGCCGTTGTGATTGTGTTTCGTCAACGTTAGGGAGGTGCGGCCGTTAAGGTTTCACGCGTGTTGATGGGTTCGATCGCGTCTTCATTGACCTGGGGAAGAAATAGTTCGTGTGCGGCCTGGATTTGGTCAAGTGGAATGAACGGTGATGATGGTAATAGGTTAAAAAAAAAGTTAAAAAAGGAATTGTAAATTTATTATATTATAATTCGTTCAATCTTTAAACTATGATAACTTTGTCATACGAGGTTGAAAAATTACGAAAAAAGTTGCGTTGCAATCGTTTTGTCGAGCACTACGCTATGGAGTTGGATTGGAATCGTTTGGAGCTAGTGAAAATTTCTGGTAAAATTAAACGTCCGTTTAATTTTATTCGAAATAAAAGCTGAAAACGAAATTGAAATCAAGGTGAGAACTTCTCAAGCAATCGAATCGATTTTGATTTTTATTTTAAATAGCTATATTTAAAATTCTTGAATGCATGTTTGAATTTTGATTGTTATCTATTGATTGTTAAAATAGACATTATACGCCTTTAGTAAGCGGATGTTATTTATTAAAAACATATACAGCGAATATTTCACAGTATAGTGAAATTGGTATTATTTATGTACTTGAAGTTCATTTCCCGCATTATATAGCGGATGAGACCCTATTGCGCCGTTTATTAAGCGGATAATATTTTATAAATCCTATATACCGCGATAATTCCGTACTGGAACGGAATTGGTATTGTGCTAACATCTTTGGATGCAGGAAAACAGGTTGGAGGGATCCAACTGGATTCCTCAACAGTATTTATTTGTTTTCAGATATGTTGATATTCGATTGATTATCATATCGATATATGATGTCGTTGTTGTCGTGATTGACTATTTGGTGTGTAGCATCATTGGGCCAATTTTGGAATTTTAAAAGGATTTTCAAAGTGATTTTTGAAAGTATACGTTATAAAATATTTTTGGAATTGATTCATTTTAAATAAATAAATGTATAATTTTAATGTTATAAAAATTATGATTTTTGAGAAATATAGTTAAAAGTTAATTTTTGAAAATATGAGGGAAATGATTTTATAAAATAGTTTAATCGGGATTTTTGAATTTATTGTAAAAAGTTCAAATATAGGATTTATAAAATTTGATTATTTTATAAATCGAAGAAAATGGTGAAATTTATAAAGGAGTTTAAAGACGTTTTTAAATAATAATATAAATTGATTTATATAAAGGATTTATAAATTGATATTTATAAATTAAAATATTCGAATTATAAAACGAGTTTTTATAAGTGTTAGAATGAATTGTAAATGAATTTCATAAATGAATGAAATTTATAGAATTATAAACGGTGAAGTTATAAATGAAATTTTATAAGCAGTAGGTTTATAAAATTTATAAAGTTATTAAAAGAACAGTTTTGGGTAAATAAATGAATCTTATAAGTTATAAGATTTATAATTTGGGAAGTTAAAAAGAACGATTTTGTGAACAAATAAATTCTATGTATTTAACTTATAATATGAACCTTTAGTATATAATTGAGTTATAAATTGAAATAGCTTAATAAAGGAGATTTATAAAAGGAAGTTGTTATAAAATAAATAAAAATGGAATTTATAAACATTGTTTTATAAATACGCAAAATGCTTATTTTGATAAGTAAATTGTTATAACTTATTAATGGAGTTATATTCACGTTTTAGACAGTGAATAATCCTTTAAAATAAAATGTATAGAAATGATGAAATTGGTTAAAGAAGTGTATTCACGTTTTTGAATAGGGAATAATAGGTTAAAGAAAATGTTTTGGATGTGATGTTTTAAATAGAATTAAAACGATCTAACGATGTTTTTTTAAAATGGGTTAAGATTCGAAACCATAGATTTCAACATTCATTGTTGAAATAGATGTTTTCGAGAAATAGAAGGAAATGGTGGACTATAACACTGTTGTTATAGTAAATGATTTCCGAAAGGTAATGTTTTGTATAGTATTGGGATTGATATATCTATTTTAATTTCAAATCCCTATACTAGTGATTTTGGGTTGTCGTAACAATGTTCTACGTAACATTCGTTTTGGCCCAAATAAATATGTTTTAGAAAATGATTTCCTTAAATAATGAAATATATACTACTTAATTTCGATTTAAGTATATTGAATATTTTCCAAATGTTGAAAATAAAAAGATTTGTGAATTACTTATAAATAAGTAAGTATGGAAATGTTTGAAATGTTTTGAGAATTTATCTTTTTGAAGATAAATTGAAAATGAATAATTGAAATCGTATATTCATAGTTATTTTGAAATGTAAATTCACTATGGAATTTATAAATGAAAAGGGGAATTTGTTTAAAAATAAACGTTGTTTTATTTTTGAAGTGTGGGAATAAATTTACGGATTTGGAATGTAAATATAAAGTAAATCGTTAAGGATTTATTTAATGGGTTTAAAACAACCATGTTGAAATGAAAGTATTTTCGCGTAAGGAAAATGATTGGAATTTGTTTTCAAAAGTGGTAAAGATGAAAAGTGATTTGAAAATTGTTTTCAAATGGTTGAAGTGTGAAAATTATATATCTTGTATAGATATTTTTGGAAAATAAATAATTTGGAAAATTATTTGGAATCTGGTGATGTTGTGCATATCCATTGATAGTTCAATAACCGACTATCAATATTTACCTTTGAATGGGTATTTGTTGTGATTTGCTTGAATTTGAATGCCACACTTATTTTTAAATAAGCGCTCACTATTCGGGTTAACCGGGAAAGGACCTTGGGGTCGTATAACCCATTCCGAATATGTGATACGTCGTTATGAATTGCATTTGAAGACCGGTGTTGAAGACCGGATATTTTCAAAAGCGAAAGCACAACTCGTCGAATGTCTTTGCATCGACTGGTCCCCGGTATAGAGACTCCATATGTGATGGGAAGTCCGGTCGTGATTGGTGAATATCCGAATTGCAAGGACTTCTTTGTAAGTGCCTTTGGTTCTGTTCGATCCCGGAACAGACTTGTATTGATTGTATGTCTGACATTACAAATTGAGATATAAAACCGATTTCTTTCAAATATATTTCTGTTGGTGGCGGAGAATTTATTCTATTAGCTTAACACCCTTCTCTAAGACGTACGAGCTCAAAGGTTATGTAGTTGATGGTTATCAGCGATATATTCCCAATTTGGTAATGTGACATGCTGAGTGTTGCTGTGAAATGATCATTGTTTGATCATTTGTGATAGGATCATTTGTTTGATCATTTATCTTTGTGATCATTACTTTGATCATTTGTTGACCCAAAGCATAGCTTTGTACCAAAGCATGGCTTTGTGGACGAGACTTCGTCGGACCTCACATCCCGGAAATGATCAAAACTGTGACGACCCGGAATTTTGAGCAATATCAATTTAGTAATCTTTGTTAATAATTAAATTGATTTGATCATTTACATTATAAATTGGCAAGTTAAAATTTATTTTAAAGATTAATAATAACAATTGGTTAATATCTATTAATATTTTCTTCACAATATAAATAAGCAAGATTAAATTCTTTTGAAAGTATATAATAATTTGATTTGGAAACATTTATTTTGGTAAATAAGAAGTTTGTAATTAAACTTTATATTCAAATTGTAATATATATGAAATGTATATATTGTGTTTTGAGATTTTTTTTAAAATTTAATATGGAAAGTAGTAAATTTAATGTTAGAAAGTTTCTATTTGAAATGTGTTTATATATTTGTATATATATGTTTTAAATAGGAATTTTATTAATTTGAGTTTAATAAGTATTTCCAAACTTTATTTAGATATATAAATAGTTTTGAAAATTTGAAATGTTAATTTGATTTAATGTCTCTGAAATGATATTTGAAATTTAAATTTTAAATAATAAAGTTAATTTCTTATTTTATAAACATATATTTTAGCTTTTGTTTTTAATAAGATAAAATTGTTTTAAAAATTTATATAAGAAGTTAAAATCAATTTTTCAAGCTTATAAACATATATTATAAATCAAAATATAAGTTATTTAAATTTACATGAATATTTATTAAAAAGGTAAATACATATTTCTATATTACATAATTACATATACATAGCTTAATAATTATAAAATAAAAAGAAGTAACATTTATAAAACATTAATTAAACAATAATAACACTTGTTAAACTTTTAGATGGGTGTTAAGACAAATGTAAATTAATATGCATAGGTGTAAGGAAATTAGATCATACAAGGGACAAATGTCATATTCTTGACATTTTAATCTAACATCCAAAATTGTAAAATAAGAAAGAAAAATCTACTCTTGGAAACTTCAGCTGAATACTATCTCATTTCAACAAAATAAATGCAAATCTGAATGAAAGAAAAAGGAAATGGAAACTGTAAATCTGGAAAATGCAAATGCAAGGTTTTCAAATGAAACTAGAGGCATGCAAACTAGAATAATTCAAGTAATTCAAGTAATACTGGAATCAAACAATTCAGGATTAAAATCAACATGCAACTAGTGTTAATCAAGCAGCAAGTTCAGGAAGAATGCAGAAAATTTTCAAAGCCTGGAAACATGCAGTTCTGTCTTCCACTTAATTTGCAGGTGAGTAAATAAATTTTAAAAACAGTTTTAAAACTTGAATTCTATCTTGGATTGTGAATAAAATATCATGCTATTGCTTGGATATCTGAATTGAATTAAATGCATGTTTGAATTCCTGTGCAGTTACAATTTATGCTCTGTGTTAATAGCAGGGTTACAAATTTGATAATAAATTCAATAACTTGTTCTTGAATTCGAATTAGAACTTGAATTGTAAATAGAAGTTGTTTGAATTCAAGTAAACTATCATCTAGAAACAATTTCAAGTTTTTAAAGTGAATAAATGACTCTATATACTTGAATTTACAGTAAAATATAAATTTGGGTCAGAAATTCATGAATTCAATTTTTAATTTTGGATTCATAATTGAATTGCAAATGGAAAATGATGATTTTTAGTACTTGAATCACAATTTTTAATGTGGGGATTTGTGAGTATTTTGGGATTTGCTGTTTTGGGTATTTTTGCCAAATCACGGCAAACCACGGCGATGTGGACATCGCCGTTGAACTCGAAGGTGGAGGGAGCTATAGTGATCATGCGAAAATTGTTTCACGAATTTTTAATTGAGTGGGATGGCTGATAATAGAGGAGTTAGGGTTTATTTACCTGTTTTTGGCCGATGAGTTCATCGTGGTTTCACGGTGTCGTGGGGATACCGGAGGTTATCGTGAGCATTGCCGAAGGTCTAGGGGATTGTGGGGAAGCTACGGTGGTTATGGCGTGGTCTCCGGTGAAGGAAATGGTCGGCGGTGGTTGATTTTGATGATGGGTGGGTTTCAAGCAGTTTGGGTTGAAGGTTGGAAACTCGTTCTCGATCGAATTTGTGATTTCTGGGTTTAATACGTTGATGTCGAAGTTGAAGTCGACTTGGGAATGACCGGAAAAGAGTTCGCCAGCGACCAACGTGGGTGTGCACGTTCATGTGCACGGATCTGTGTTTCAGAGGGAGGTTCTGGGGAGAAGAAAGAGGAAACTCGAAGTAGGCTCCGTGTTTTTGATGTTCTGACTCGAAGCAGGGGGTAGGTAGGGGAAACTCGGTGTGTTTGCTAGTTTTGCTCGGGGTAAACGTGGGTGTTACTCAGGTTTTAGTGGGTGATTACTCGAGTTTGTAATGCAGCTTTGGTTTGCTTCAAGTTTTATTCTTGAAGTGTGAGGTTGATTTGCTCTCAAGTGACCGGGATTTCTAAGAGTTGAATTGTCCGCTGAGGAGAAGCAAGTGGTGGTATCTTGATAGCTTCAATAATGAATGGCTATATGGTGAGATGCAGTATCCATAGATGGTTCTGAAGATGTTCTTTTGGATCCATATTATGATGGTGTTGGAAGAGCAGTGGATGCCTACTGCAGTGAAGATTCGGATGTTTAGAGATTCTCTGGATCTTAAGTAAGGGTGTCTTATCTTGGTTGAAGTTTGAGACTAAGGTCGATGAGTTACCTCATTTCAGACATGGTCTCAATTGTTTTCTTAAGAAGATAACTAGTTGATGTTTGATTTTGAGCCGAGTTTCTTTGAGGAGATGTTTACTCATCTCAAGGATGTTTAATGGAATTAGGTGATAGTTTTGAGTCTCAGGAATTGGTGGTTAAGGAAGATCTTATGGCTTAGCTGTATCATTGAAGTGAAGTTTGGAAGCAACAACATGGATCTGTTTCTTCGATGATTCAGTAATCTTTGGGGTTCTACTATCAACAGACCATGCAGTAGTGAAGGCTTATCCATTTCTTTGGGAGGCTCAGCAGAGCGAGACATCTGTTGGAAGTGATCTATCAGTTTTTCTGATAGGTAAGCCATTCTTGAAGATTGGTCTTGAATAGGAAAAGCTGTTCTAGTTTGGGAGATAGTTCTTTGGAGTCTGAACTGAGTGGGATCGCAAAAGTGACTTGCGATTAGTTTGGTAATCTTTGAGCATTCTTGGTTTGAGATTGAGGCATCTCAAGTAGAGGTGAAAGCTATGAAAGTAGTCGGAGATTTTCTAGATGCTTTATGAGGGAATCAGAAGTTGACCCAAATCGGAGATTGAGTTTTCTTATCAACTTGGAATTCGAGGAATAATTTTGATGGTTCAACCCTAGTAGGATGACTCTTGGAACGAGAAGAATTTGGTGAGGCAGCTCAGGGCTCTTTGAAGAAGGATTGATCATCTTATTCTAAGTTAAGATTCTGTTTAGATGTTTGATCAAGAAGAATGGTCACTAAGATTTTATGAGTCGGATGAATTGTGAATGTGGAAAGATTTTTCTTATATTCTTCGATAGCATTCTTATCTGCTCTAGATCAGAGTTGTGCAGCGGAAGCGAGTTGGCAGTTATTCTAGTATGGAGCAACCAGATGTTGCAGTAAGGGATTTCTACAGGAAATTCAAATATGAAGGAACTTTCTGGATTTGAAGGTAAGGTTGTCAAGTACAACTGTTTGGTTATTCCAGATAGTAGAGATAGGTTTGAAGTCCATTGATGCTTGTAATGTAGAGTCGTATTTTGGATTTCAGCAAATTATTTTTGGGAAAGCCACTTTGTTGAATAGGATCTGGAGATCTGATTTGAGTTGGTCCTGTTGTTTCTTAAAGCAATCAGCAAGGGTTAGGCTGAGCAGGAATATTGGATGTGACTTAGAGCATCTGAAGAGTTGTGTAGTTAAGAATTGAGAAAATTTGGAATGTGTGGTCAGAGTTTGGATATTGACTTGGTTTTATCCGATCAAAGGAATTTTAAGACTGGGTTAAACTGGAGAGTTCTCTCTGGAGGTATTTGGAGTTTTATCTGTGTTCACTAGAGATTAGATTTTGATCTACAAGATTGAATTGCCAGTTTGGATAGCTGGAATTCATTGAATTTCACATATCTCTGAGGAATATGTGTATGATTCCTTGAGTGATAGAATCAGCAGTTCAGAAGGAATCTGGTAGTTGAGCTGGTTTTAAGTTTAGTCTGATATCTTGTTCAGATTTATAGGATCAGATGAGGGAGTTCGTGGTTTTAATAGTGTAGTTAATTAAGATTCTGTAGAGCGAGTATTCCAGCATAGGTATCTGGAAACTCTAGATAATATTAGTAAGTTCTATTCAGAATTTTTCTGGATAGATAAAATTATTTGCTTGAATTGGTTGCTATGATTGTTTGTGTGATTACTAATTTAAATTTAAATCCTTTAACTGGGTTATTAAATTATCTTTGCTTTTAAATTTCGGGGACGAAATTCTTTTAAGGGGGAGGAATGTGACGACCTGGAATTTTGAGCAATATCAATTTAATAATCTTTGTTAATAATTAAATTGATTTGATCATTTACATTATAAATTGACAAGTTAAAATTTATTTTAAAGATTAATAATAACAATTGGTTAATAACTATTAATATTTTCTTAACAATATAAATAAGCAAGATTAAATTCTTTTGAAAGTATATAATAATTTGATTTGGAAACATTTATTTTGGTAAATAAGAAGTTTGTAACAAAACTTTATATTCAAATTGTAATATATATGAAATGTATATATTGTGATTTGAGATTTGTTTTAAAATATAATATGGAAAGTAGTAAATTTAATGTTAGAAAGTTTCTATTTGAAATGTGTTTATATATTTGTATATATATATGTTTTAAATAGGAATTTTATTAATTTGAGTTTAATAAGTATTTCCAAACTTTATTTAGATATATAAATAGTTTTAAAAATTTGAAATGTTAATTTGATTTAATGTCTTTGAAATGATATTTGAAATTTAAATTTTAAATAATAAAGTTAATTTCTTATTTTATAAACATATATTTTAGCTTTTGTTTTTAATAAGATAAAATTGTTTTAAAAATTTATATAAGAAGTTAAAATCAATTTTTCAAGCTTATAAACATATATTATAAATCAAAATATAAGTTATTTAAATTTACATGAATATTTATTAAAAAGGTAAATACATATTTCTATATTACATAATTACATATACATAGCTTAATAATTATAAAATAAAAAGAAGTAACATTTATAAAACATTAATTAAACAATAATAACACTTGTTAAACTTTTAGATAGGTGTTAAGACAAATGTAAATTAATATGCGTAGGTGTAAGGAAATTAGATCATACAAGGGACAAATGTCATATTCTTGACATTTTAATCTAAAATCTAAAATTGTAAAATAACAAAGAAAAATCTACTCTTGGAAACTTCAGCTGAATACTATCTCATTTCAACAAAATAAATGCAAATCTGAATGAAAGAAAAAGGAAATGGAAACTATAAATCTAGAAAATGCAAATGCAAGGTTTTCAAATGAAACTAGAGGCATGCAAACAAGAATAATTCAAGTAATTCAAGTAATACTGGAATCAAACAATTCAGGACTAAAATCAACATGCAACTAATGTTAATCAAGCAACAAGTTCAGGAAGAATGCAGAAAATTTTCAAAGCCTGGAAACATGCAGTTCTGTCTTCCACTTAATTTGCAGGTGAGTAAATAAATTTTAAAAACAGTTTTAAAACTTGAATTCTATCTTGGATTGTGAATAAAATATCATGCTGTTGCTTGGATATCTGAATTGAATTAAATGCATGTTTGAATTCCTGTGCAGTTACAATTTATGCTCTGTGTTAATAGCAGGGTTACAAATTTGATAATAAATTCAATAACTTGTTCTTGAATTCGAATTAGAACTTGAATTGTAAATAGAAGTTGTTTGAATTCAAGTAAACTATCATATAGAAACAATTTCAAGTTTTTAAAGTGAATAAATGGCTCTATATACTTGAATTTACAGTAAAATATAAATTTGGGTCAGAAATTCATGAATTCAATTTTTAATTTTGGATTCATAATTGAATTGCAAATGGAAAATGATGATTTTTAGTACTTGAATCACAATTTTTAATGTGGGGATTTGTGAGTATTTTGGGATTTGCTATTTTGGGTATTTTTGCCAAATCACGGCAAACCACGGCGAAGTGGACATCGCCGTTGAACTCGAAGGTGGAGGGAGCTTCAGTGATCATGCGAAAATTGTTTCACGAATTTTTAATTGAGTGGGATGGCTGATAATAGAGGAGTTAGGGTTTATTTACCTGTTTTTGGCCGATGAGTTCATCGTGGTTTCACGGTGTCGTGGGGATACCGGAGGTTATCGCGAGCATTGCCGAAGGTCCAGGGGATTGTGGGGAAGCTACGGTGGTTGTGGAGTGGTCTCTGGTGAAGGAAATGGTCGGCGGTGGTTGATTTTGATGATGGGTGGGTTTCAAGCAGTTTGGGTTGAAGGTTGGAAACTCGTTCTCGATCGAATTTGTGATTTCTGGGTTTAGTACGTTGATGTCGAAGTTAAAGTCGACTTGGGAATGACCAGAAAAGAGTTCGCCATCGACCAACGTGGGTGTGCACGTTCATGTGCACGGATCTGTGTTTCAGAGGGAGGTTCTGGGGAGAAGAAAGAGGAAACTCGAAGTAGGCTCCGTGTTTTTGATGTTCTGACTCGAAGCGGGGGGTAGGTAGGGGAAACTCGGTGTGTTTGTTAGTTTTGCTCGGGGTAAACGTGGGTGTTACTCGGGTTTTATGGGGTGATTACTCGAGTTTGTAATGCAGCTTTGGTTTGCTTCAAGTTTTATTATATAAAGCAATGTTTAAAGATTTTGAAAGCAAAAGGAACTTGATTTATAGATTTAGTTAAAGTTTATAAAAATATAAACAAGCTTTCTCTTATAACTAATTTGGTTTCAAAGTTAAGTTTTAATAAATTTTATATTTTAAAACATTAAGGCTGTAAAAATGAAATAAGTGGATTTTAAATAATAAGTTTTATATTTTATTTAATCACTTCAGGAAGTTCAAACATTTTTAATTTTGAATGTTTCAATTGTTTTAGTTAAAATTGATTTCTAAAGTATTTTATTTTAATAAGTTAAATAATAAAGATTTAGAGATCAATAAAATTAAAAGTTATCTTTGGTTATTTTGAATTTTGATTTAATTAAAGATAATTAAATTTGAAATTAATAATAATTAAGATAATTAGATTAGTAACTATTTAAGGTTATTGGTTCATATAATGATTTAAATAAGACAATGTTTTCTTAACTATGAGTTTTATAATATTAAAAGTTAAGAATCATTTAATTAATTTTAAATGATTAAGTTAAATAGTTAATTAAGTAATTAACTTGTGATTAATTAAGATAATCACTTTGGATTAATCTAATCTAATTAATTAGGGAAGTAACTTAAGTAATTAAGTGATTGATTTAGAAGGTAATTAAGCAAAGGATAATTGCATTATTAAAAGTAATTAAGTAAATGTGATTAAGAGTTAATCACTTTAGTTATTAATTAAAGAATTGATTAATAATTAGTTAAAGATTTAAATTATTTGATTAATGATTAATTAATAAAAGTATTAAGAGTAATTAATTAAGTGATTAATTACATGTTAAAGTAATTAATTAAGGAAGGAATTTAATAAATTAAGTAATCATTAATTAATGTAAATAATTAATTAATCGTTAATTAATAATTTAAGAATAATTAATTTATAATTAAGTTTTAATTACTAAATTTAATTAAAGTAATTAATAAAAGGTGATTAATTAAAAAGTAATTAATTAAGTATGATTAATTAAGAGTAATTTATCAAGTGTGATTAATTAAAAGTAATTAATCAGGTGTAATTAATTAAGGATAATTAAGGAATAATTATCAGAATAATTAAAGAATAGTTAATCAAGGTTGATTAATTTAGAAAGTAATTAAGAGGTAATTACTTAGTATAATTTGGAAGTAATTAATCAGGGTGATTAATTGATATGGTAATTAAGTAATAATTACTTAAAGTAATTAAGTGATAATTAATCAGGGAAGATTAATTGAAATGGAATTAAGTGATGATAGTTAATTAATTAAATTGTAATTAATTAATGAATAGTGAAATGGATTGAAGATGATCCAGGTGTTTAAGTAAGGATTAATTTAATTTAAGGATTAATTAAATTAATCAAGTTTGAATCAAACTTGTTTATGAATGATTAAGGATTGATGATATATAACATTGGATGAATTAATGATATTGGTTGTTGTTGGATGACATTGATTGATGGGTGATGATGTGAATATGCTATATCTGAATGTGATATATATGCTGCTATGTGATATGCATAGATGCATGTGATAATAGATGCTTATCTATCTGTGTAATATGATATATGCATTTATGTTAAGTGATATTTTATGAAATATCTATTGTTTAAATCCCTTAAGTACAACTTGGACATTAAAATGGCGTTTGGTTTCGGTGAGACCGGGATCGGGTTTCCATATTTGGATATCCGAAAACCACATCGATTCCAATTAAACGTAGGTCATTAATCCAAGTGGAGCAAGTGAAGACTCGAGGTGTAAGGGCTATACGTCAAGTATAACTCTGTGGGTGATTCCGTAATGAGTTTGACGGAATAGTGCTTATAGGTTCGAGATGGTGAATCAGAGTGCAAGGGCTATGGTCGTTAACTCTAAGGGTGATTCGAAAATGAGTGCAACGAGATAGTGCCTTCGGGTGCGTTCGAACCCGGAACGAACTTGTATGGATTGAATGCTTTCAGCACATCGTCAGGCGGACGATGAGCATTCTAAAATAATTGGTCCTATAAAGGTAATCGCAGCCTCAAGCCTCATCAACCGAGAATGGCTAAAACAGGGGAGGTGCAGCAAGGCTTCGTGGGTCGCTCCCACTGGAGAACAAGATACATCCCTGTCTAGAAGTCCCTTTATATTTCGTCTGTGTAGGCAGTTGGTCTGCAGCCAACTGCGGGGTGGTCTTTTTCGGGACTGTTCAGTAAGGAATGGTCCCGGTCTTGTGTTGCAGGGGAGTTAGGGTGGCTCCTCGGTACGGTGATCTAGGCCACGTACTGTGACGGGCGGTACCCCAGTAGCCCTGCCATTGATGGAAACCCATTTTCCATACAAGACCCTACGGTTTTGTTTGTATTAACCACTTTTGTGGCTAATAGCTGGAATTTAATCATGTAACAATTTCAGCTATTTTCTTATTTACTTGAAAACCCTAGACACTATTATAATATCACTGGATTTCCTATCAAATGTTTTGGTTAGCTTAAGGTAAAAACTTTTCCATGTTTATGTGTGGGAAGTCTTACGTGATACCTTTCTTTTTAAAGGTTTTTCTAAAGTTAAGCAATCTTAAACCGTTTACTCACACCAGACCCCTGTCTGACCTGAGTGTTTATTTTCTGTTTTATTAAACTCTTGGGTACTCATATTATATATGAGTAGTCAAGTAATTCAGGTTATCTCTTGACGAAATCTGGAGGAGCTATGGAGCAGGAGGCTTCAGCGTGTAGATATATGGTTAGAGTTTCCGCTGTGTGTGATTCTGTATGATTGTGCTTGTATTGTATATTAGACAGAAGTGTTATAACTGTCTAAATTGAGATGACTTGTTGTGTACTCTAATGTATATGATACTATGTATATGTGCCATATTATATTTAAATCGTTCCGCTGTGAGATTCTGATGTGTTGTTTTTTCTTTTTCTTCTCTTTCTTTTCTTTTTCTATCCCTTTCTTTCTTAATTAGTGATGCGATTTTCCGGGGGTGGAAAGTCGGGTCGCTACAGTTGGTATCAGAGCATTAGGTTGAGTGAATACCTAGGCTCTGGAGTGGTGTCTATCTTGAGAGAGCGTAGTTGTAATTTATTTATATATATATATATATATATATATATATATATATATATATATATATATATAACTACCTAATCGGTTGGGTTATCTGTTCGGATTTTCCAACATAGGTTATAAAGGTAGATAAGGTAGGAGTGTGTGGAACACGACCACCACTAATGGAAGAGTTTTATATGTTGTGGTTGGAGATGTATCTGTCGAGATTGTAGATCTATTACCGTCTCAAATAAGTTTTGTAGATTGGTGAAAGGATTTCTTTGAGTCTAGAGGAAGTATTTTCAAGGACCGGTGTATATTCTTAAAGTGTGAGGTTGATTTGCTCTCAAGTGAGCGGGATTTCTAAGAGTTGAATTGTCCGCTGAGGAGAAGCAAGTGGTGGTATCTTGATAGCTTCAAGAATGAATGGCTATATGGTGGGATGCAGTATCCATAGATGGTTCTGAAGATGTTCTTTTGGATCCATATTATGATGGTGTTGGAAGAGCAGTGGATGCCTACTGCAGTGAAGATTCGGATGTTTAGAGATTCTCTGGATCTTAAGTAAGGGTGTCTTATCTTGGTTGAAGTTTGAGACTAAGGTCGATGAGTTACCTCATTTCAGACATGGTCTCAATTGTTTTCTTAAGAAGATAACTAGTTGATGTTTGATTTTGAGCCGAGTTTCTTTGAGGAGATGTTTACTCATCTCAAGGATGTTTAATGGAATTAGGTGATAGTTTTGAGTCTCAGGAATTGGTGGTTAAGGAAGATCTTGTGGCTTAGCTGTATCATTGAAGTGAAGTTTGGAAGCAACAGCATGGATCCGTTTCTTCGATGATTCAGTAATCTTTGGGGTTCTACTATCAACAGGCCATGCAGTAGTGAAGGCTTATCCATTTCTTTGGGAGGCTCAGCAGAGCGAGACATCTGTTGGAAGTGATCTATCAGTTTTTCTGATAGGTAAGCCATTCTTGAAGATTGGTCTTGAATAGGAAAAGCTGTTCTAGTTTGGGAGATAGTTCTTTGGAGTCTGAACTGAGTGGGATCGCAAAAGTGACTTGCGATTAGTTTGGTAATCTTTGAGCATTCTTGGTTTGAGATTTAGGCATCTCAAGTAGAGGTGAAAGCTATGAAAGTAGTCGGAGATTTTCTAGATGCTTTTTGAGGGAATCATAAGTTGACCCAAATCGGAGATTGAGTTTTCTTATCAACTTGGAATTCGAGGAGTAATTTTGATGGTTCAACCCTAGTAGGATGACTCTTGGAACGAGAAGAATTTGGTGAGGCAGCTCAGGGCTCTTTGAAGAATGATTGACCATCTTATTCTAAGTTAAGATCTGTTTAGATGTTTGATCAAGAAGAATGGTCACTAAGATTTTATGAGTCGGATGAACTGTGAATGGGGAAAGATTTTTCTTATATTCTTCGATAGCATTCTTATCTGCTCTAGATCAGAGTTGTGCAGCGGAAGCGAGTTGGCAGTTATTCTAGTATGGAGCAACCGGATGTTGCAGTAAGGGATTTCTACAGGAAATTCAAATATGAAGGAACTTTCTGGATTTGAAGGTAAGGTTGTCAAGTACAACTGTTTGGTTATTCCAGATAGTAGAGATAGGTTTGAAGTCCATTGATGCTTGTAATGTAGAGTCGTATTTTGGATTTCAGCAAATTATTTTTGGGAAAGCCACTTTGTTGAATAGGATCTGGAGATCTGATTTGAGTTGGTCCTGTTGTTTCTTGAAGCAATCAGCAAGGGTTAGGCTGATCAGGATTATTGGATGTGACTCAGAGCATCTGAAGAGTTGTGTAGTTAAGAATTGAGAAAATTTGGAATGTGTGGTCAGAGTTTGGATATTGACTTGGTTTTATCCGATCAAAGGAATTTTAAGACTGGGTTAAACTGGAAAGTTCTCTCTGGAGGTATTTGGAGTTTTATCTGTGTTCACTAGAGATTAGATTTTGATCTACAAGATTGAATTGCCAGTTTGGATAGCTGGAATTCATTGAATTTCACATATCTCTGAGGAATATGTGTATGATTCCTTGAGTGATAGAGTCAGCAGTTCAGAAGGAATCTGGTAGTTGAGCAGGTTTTAAGTTTAGTCTGATATCTTGTTCAGATTTATAGGATCAGATGAGGGAGTTCGTGGTTTTAATAGTGTAGTTAATTAAGATTCTGTAGAGCGAGTATTCCAGCATAGGTATCTGGAAACTCTAGATAATATTAGTAAGTTCTATTCAGAATTTTTCTGGATAGATAAAATTATTTGCTTGAATTGGTTGCTATGATTGTTTGTGTGATTACTAATTTAAATTTAAATCCTTTAACTTGGTTATTAAATTATCTTTGCTTTTAAATTTCGGGGACGAAATTCTTTTAAGGGGGAGGAATGTGACGACCTGGAATTTTGAGCAATATCAATTTAATAATCTTTGTTAATAATTAAATTGATTTGATCATTTACATTATAAATTGACAAGTTAAAATTTATTTTAAAGATTAATAATAACAATTGGTTAATAACTATTAATATTTTCTTAACAATATAAATAAGCAAGATTAAATTCTTTTGAAAGTATATAATAATTTGATTTGGAAACATTTATTTTGGTAAATAAAAAGTTTGTAACAAAACTTTATATTCAAATTGTAAAATATATGAAATGTATATATTGTGATTTGAGATTTGTTTTAAAATATAATATGGAAACTAGTAAATTTAATGTTAGAAAGTTTCTATTTGAAATGTGTTTATATATTTGTATATATATATGTTTTAAATAGGAATTTTATTAATTTGAGTTTAATAAGTATTTCCAAACTTTATTTAGATATATAAATAGTTTTAAAAATTTGAAATGTTAATTTGATTTAATGTCTTTGAAATGATATTTGAAATTTAAATTTTAAATAATAAAGTTAATTTCTTATTTTATAAACATATATTTTAGCTTTTGTTTTTAATAAGATGAAATTGTTTTAAAAATTTATATAAGAAGTTAAAATCAATTTTTCAAGCTTATAAACATATATTATAAATCAAAATATAAGTTATTTAAATTTACATGAATATTTATTAAAAAGGTAAATACATATTTCTATATTACATAATTACATATACGTAGCTTAATAATTATAAAATAAAAAGAAGTAACATTTATGAAAGATTAATTAAACAATAATAACACTTGTTAAACTTTTAGATAGGTGTTAAGACAAATGTAAATTAATATGCGTAGGTGTAAGGAAATTAGATCATACAAGGGACAAATGTCATATTCTTGACATTTTAATCTAAAATCTAAAATTGTAAAATAAGAAAGAAAAATCTACTCTTGGAAACTTCAGCTGAATACTATCTCATTTCAACAAAATAAATGCAAATCTGAATGAAAGAAAAAGGAAATGGAAACTATAAATCTAGAAAATGCAAATGCAAGGTTTTCAAATGAAACTAGAGGCATGAAAACTAGAATAATTCAAGTAATTCAAGTAATACTGGAATCAAACAATTCAGGACTAAAATCAACATGCAACTAATGTTAATCAAGCAACAAGTTCAGGAAGAATGCAGAAAATTTTCAAAGCCTGGAAACATGCAGTTCTGTCTTCCACTTAATTTGCAGGTGAGTAAATAAATTTTAAAAACAGTTTTAAAACTTGAATTCTATCTTGGATTGTGAATAAAATATCATGCTGTTGCTTGGATATCTGAATTGAATTAAATGCATGTTTGAATTCCTGTGCAGTTACAATTTATGCTCTGTGTTAATAGCAGGGTTACAAATTTGATAATAAATTCAATAACTTGTTCTTGAATTCGAATTAGAACTTGAATTGTAAATAGAAGTTGTTTGAATTCAAGTAAACTATCATCTAGAAACAATTTCAAGTTTTTAAAGTGAATAAATGGCTCTATATACTTGAATTTACAGTAAAATATAAATTTGGGTCAGAAATTCATGAATTCAATTTTTAATTTTGGATTCATAATTGAATTGCAAATGGAAAATGATGATTTTTAGTACTTGAATCACAATTTTTAATGTGGGGATTTGTGAGTATTTTGGGATTTGCTGTTTTGGGTATTTTTGCCAAATCGCGGCAAACCATGGCGAAGTGGACATCGCCGTTGAACTCGAAGGTGGAGGGAGCTTCAGTGATCATGCGAAAATTGTTTCACGAATTTTTAATTGAGTGGGATGGCTGATAATAGAGGAGTTAGGGTTTATTTACCTGTTTTTGGCCGATGAGTTCATCGTGGTTTCACGGTGTCGTGGGGATACCGGAAGTTATCGCGAGCATTGCCGAAGGTCCAGGGGATTGTGGGGAAGCTACGGTGGTTGTGGCGTGGTCTCTGGTGAAGGAAATGGTCGGCGGTGGTTGATTTTGATGATGGGTGGGTTTCAAGCAGTTTGGGTTGAAGGTTGGAAACTCGTTCTCGATCGAATTTGTGATTTCTAGGTTTAGTACGTTGATGTCGAAGTTGAAGTCGACTTGGGAATGACCGGAAAAGAGTTCGCCAGCGACCAACGTGGGTGTGCACGTTCATGTGCACGGATCTGTGTTTCAGAGGGAGGTTCTGGGGAGAAGAAAGAGGAAACTCGAAGTAGGCTCCGTGTTTTTGATGTTCTGACTCGAAGCAGGGGGTAGGTAGGGGAAACTCGGTGTGTTTGTTAGTTTTGCTCGGGGTAAACGTGGGTGTTACTCGGGTTTTAGGGGGTGATTACTCGAGTTTGTAATGCAGCTTTGGTTTGCTTCAAGTTTTATTATATAAAGCAATGTTTAAAGATTTTGAAAGCAAAAGGAACTTGATTTATAGATTTAGTTAAAGTTTATAAAAATATAAACAAGCTTTCTCTTATAACTAATTTGGTTTCAAAGTTAAGTTTTGATAAATTTTATATTTTAAAACATTAAGGTTGTAAAAATGAAATAAGTGGATTTTAAATAATAAGTATTATATTTTATTTAATCACTTCAGGAAGTTCAAACATTTTTAATTTTGAATGTTTCAATTGTTTTAGTTAAAATTGATTTCTAAAGTATTTTATTTTAATAAGTTAAATAATAAAGATTTAGAGATCAATAAAATTAAAAATTATCTTTAGTTATTTTGAATTTTGATTTAATTAAAGATAATTAAATTTGAAAAAAATAATAATTAAGATAATTAGATTAGTAACTATTTAAGGTTATTGGTTCATATAATGATTTAAATAAGACAATGTTTTCTTAACTAAGAGTTTTATAATATTGAAAGTTAAGAATCATTTAATTAATTTTAAATGATTAAGTTAAATAGTTAATTAAGTAATTAACTTGTGATTAATTAAGATAATCACTTTGGATTAATCTAATCTAATTAATTAGGGAAGTAACTTAAGTAATTAAGTGATTGATTTAGAAGGTAATTAAGCAAAGGATAATTGCATTATTAAAAGTAATTAAGTAAATGTGATTAAGAGTTAATCACTTTAGTTATTAATTAAAGAATTGATTAATAATTAGTTAAAGATTTAAATTATTTGATTAATGATTAATTAATAAAAGTATTAAGAGTAATTAATTAAGTGATTAATTACATGTTAAAGTAATTAATTAAGGAAGGAATTTAATTAATTAAGTAATCATTAATTAATGTAAATAATTAATTAATCGTTAATTAATAATTTAAGAATAATTAATTTATAATTAAGTTTTAATTACTAAATGTAATTAAAGTAATTAATAAAAGGTGATTAATTAAAAAGTAATTAATTAAGCATGATTAATTAAGAGTAATTTATCAAGTGTGATTAATTAAAAGTAATTAATCAGGTGTAATTAATTAAGGATAATTAAGGAATAATTATCAGAATAATTAAAGAATAGTTAATCAAGGTTGATTAATTTAGAAAGTAATTAAGAGGTAATTACTTAGTATAATTTGGAAGTAATTAATCAGGGTGATTAATTGATATGGTAATTAAGTAATAATTACTTAAAGTAATTAAGTGATAATTAATCAGGGAAGATTAATTGAAATGGAATTAAGTGATGATAGTTAATTAATTAAATTGTAATTAATTAATGAATAGTGAAATGGATTGAAGATAATCCAGGTGTTTAAGTAAGGATTAATTTAATTTAAGGATTAATCAAATTAATCAAGTTTGAATCAAACTTGTTTATGAATGATTAAGGATTGATGATATATATCATTGGATGAATTAATGATATTGGTTGTTATTGGATGACATTGATTGATGGGTGATGATGTGAATATGCTATATCTGAATGTGATATATATGCTGCTATGTGATATGTATAGATGCATGTGATAATAGATGCTTATCTATCTGTGTAATATGATATATGCATTTATGTTAAGTGATATTTTATGAAATATCTATTGTTTAAATCCCTTAAGTACAACTTGGACATTAAAATGGCGTTTGGTTTCGGTGAGACCGGGATCGGGTTTCCATATTTGGATATCCGAAAACCACATCGATTCCAATTAAACGTAGGTCATTAATCCAAGTGGAGCAAGTGAAGACTCGAGGTGTAAGGGCTATACGTCAAGTATAACTCTGTGGGTGATTCCGTAATGAGTTTGACGGAATAGTGCTTGTAGGTTCGAGATGGTGAATCAGAGTGCAAGGGCTATGGTCGTTGACTCTAAGGGTGATTCCAAAATGAGTGCAACGAGATAGTGCCTTCGGGTGCGTTCGAACCCGGAACGAACTTGTATGGATTGAATGCTTTCAGCACATCGTCAGGCGGACGATGAGCATTCTAAAATAATTGGTCCTATAAAGGTAATCGCAGCCTCAAGCCTCATCAACCGAGAATGGCTAAAACAGGGGAGGTGCAGCAAGGCTTCGTGGGTCGCTCCCACTGGAGAACAAGATACATCCCTATCTAGAAGTCCCTTTATATTTCGTCTGTGTAGGCAGTTGGTCTGCAGCCAACTGCGGGGTGGTCTTGTTCGGGACTGTTCAGTAAGGAATGGTCCCGGTCTTGTGTTGCAGGGGAGTTAGGGTGGCTCCTCGGTACGGTGATCTAGGCCACGTACTGTGACGGGCGGTACCCCAGTAGCCCTGCCATTGATGGAAACCCATTTTCCATACGAGACCCTACGGTTTTGTTTGTATTAACCACTTTTGTGGCTTGTAGCTGGAATTTAATCATGTAACAATTTCAGCTATTTTCTTATTTACTTGAAAACCCTAGACACTATTATAATATCACTGGATTTCCTATCAAATGTTTTGGTTAGCTTAAGGTAAAAACTTTTCCATGTTTATGTGTGGGAAGTCTTACGTGATACCTTTCTTTTTAAAGGTTTTTCTAAAGTTAAGAAATCTTAAACCGTTTACTCACACCAGACCCCTGCCTGACCTGAGTGTTTATTTTCTGTTTTATTAAACTCTTGGGTACTCATATTATATATGAGTAGTCAAGTAATTCAGGTTATCTCTTGACGAAATCTGGAGGAGCTATGGAGCAGGAGGCTTCAGCGTGTAGATATATGGTTAGAGTTTCCGCTGTGTGTGATTCTGTATGATTGTGCTTGTATTGTATATTAGACAGAAGTGTTATAACTGTCTAAATTGAGATGACTTGTTGTGTACTCTAATGTATATGATACTATGTATATGTTCCATATTATATTTAAATCGTTCCGCTGTGAGATTCTGATGTGTTGTTTTTTCTTTTTCTTTTCTTTCTTTTCTTTTTCTATCCCTTTCTTTCTTAATTAGTGATGCGATTTTCCGAGGGTGGAAAGTCGGGTCGCTACAGTTGGTATCAGAGCATTAGGTTGAGTGAATACCTAGGCTTGGGAGTGGTGTCTATCTTGAGAGAGCGTAGTTGTAATTTATATGTATATATATATATATATATATATATATATATATATATATATATATATATATATATATATATATATATATATTTATATATATAACTACCTAATCGGTTGGGTTATCTGTTCGGATTTTCCAACATAGGTTATAAAGGTAGATAAGGTAGGAGTGTGTGGAACACGACCACCACTAATGGAAGAGTTTTATATGTTGTGGTTGGAGATGTATCTGTCGAGATTGTAGATCTATTACCGTCTCAAATAAGTTTTGTAGATTGGTGAAAGGATTTCTTTGAGTCTAGAGGAAGTATTTTCAAGGACCGGTATATATTCTTGAAGTGTGAGGTTGATTTGCTCTCAAGTGAGCGGGATTTCTAAGAGTTGAATTGTCCGCTGAGGAGAAGCAAGTGGTGGTATCTTGATAGCTTCAAGAATGAATGGCTATATGGTGGGATGCAGTATCCATAGATGGTTCTGAAGATGTTCTTTTGGATCCATATTATGATGGTGTTGGAAGAGCAGTGGATGCCTACTGCAGTGAAGATTCGGATGTTTAGAGATTCTCTGGATCTTAAGTAAGGGTGTCTTATCTTGGTTGAAGTTTGAGACTAAGGTCGATGAGTTACCTCATTTCAGACATGGTCTCAATTGTTTTCTTAAGAAGATAACTAGTTGATGTTTGATTTTGAGCCGAGTTTCTTTGAGGAGATGTTTACTCATCTCAAGGATGTTTAATGGAATTAGGTGATAGTTTTGAGTCTCAGGAATTGGTGGTTAAGGAAGATCTTGTGGCTTAGCTGTATCATTGAAGTGAAGTTTGGAAGCAACAGCATGGATCTGTTTCTTCGATGATTCATTAATCTTTGGGGTTCTACTATCAACAGACCATGCAGTAGTGAAGGCTTATCCATTTCTTTGGGAGGCTCAGTAGAGCGAGACATCTGTTGGAAGTGATCTATTAGTTTTTCTGATAGGTAAGCCATTCTTGAAGATTTGTCTTGAATAGGAAAAGCTGTTCTAGTTTGGGAGATAGTTCTTTGGAGTCTGAACTGAGTGGGATCGCAAAAGTGACTTGCGATTAGTTTGGTAATCTTTGAGTATTCTTGGTTTGAGATTGAGGCATCTCAAGTAGAGGTGAAAGATATGAAAGTAGTCGAAGATTTTCTAGATGCTTTTTGAGGGAATCATAAGTTGACCCAAAACGGAGATTGAGTTTTCTTATCAACATGGAATTCGAGGAGTAATTTTGATGGTTCAACCCTAGTAGGATGACTCTTGGAGCGAGAAGAATTTGGTGAGGCAGCTCAGGGATCTTTGAAGAAGGATTGATCATCTTATTCTAAGTTAAGATTCTGTTTAGGTGTTTGATCAAGAAGAATGGTCACTAAGATTTTATGAGTCGGATGAACTGTGAATGGGGAAAGATTTTTCTTGTATTCTTCGATAGCATTCTTATCTGCTCTAGATCAGAGTTGTGCAGCGGAAGCGAGTTGGCAGTTATTCTAGTATGGAGCAACCGGATGTTGCAGTAAGGGATTTCTACAGGAAATTCAAATATGAAGGAACTTTCTGGATTTGAAGGTAAGGTTGTCAAGTACAACTGTTTGGTTATTCCAGATAGTAGAGATAGGTTTGAAGTCCATTGATGCTTGTAATGTAGAGTCGTATTTTGGATTTCAGCAAATTATTTTTGGGAAAGCCACTTTGTTGAATAGGATCTGGAGATCTGATTTGAGTTGGTCCTATTGTTTCTTGAAGCAATCAGCAAGGGTTAGGCTGATCAGGAATATTGGATGTGACTTAGAGCATCTGAAGAGTTGTGTAATTAAGAATTGAGAAAATTTGGAATGTGTGGTCAGAGTTTGGATATTGACTTGGTTTTATCCGATCAAAGGAATTTTAAGACTGGGTTAAACTGGAGAGTTCTCTCTGGAGGTATTTGGAGTTTTATCTGTGTTCACTAGAGATTAGATTTTGATCTACAAGATTGAATTGCCAGTTTGGATAGCTGGAATTCATTGAATTTCACATATCTCTGAGGAATATGTGTATGATTCCTTGAGTGATAGAATCAGCAGTTCAGAAGGAATCTGGTAGTTGAGCTGGTTTTAAGTTTAGTCTGATATCTTGTTCAGATTTATAGGATCAGATGAGGGAGTTCTTGGTTTTAATAGTGTAGTTAATTAAGATTCTGTAGAGCGAGTATTCCAGCATAGGTATTTGGAAACTCTAGATAATATTAGTAAGTTCTATTCAGAATTTTTCTGGATAGATAAAATTATTTGCTTGAATTGGTTGCTATGATTGTTTGTGTGATTACTAATTTAAATTTAAATCCTTTAACTGGGTTATTAAATTATCTTTGCTTTTAAATTTCGGGGACGAAATTCTTTTAAGGGGGAGGAATGTGACGACCTGGAATTTTGAGCAATATTAATTTAATAATCTTTGTTAATAATTAAATTGATTTGATCATTTACATTATAAATTGACAAGTTAAAATTTATTTTAAAGATTAATAATAACAATTGGTTAATAACTATTAATATTTTCTTAACAATATAAATAAGTAAGATTAAATTCTTTTGAAAGTATATAATAATTTGATTTGGAAACATTTATTTTGGTAAATAAGAAGTTTGTAACAAAACTTTATATTCAAATTGTAATATATATGAAATGTATATATTGTGATTTGAGATTTGTTTTAAAATATAATATGGAAAGTAGTAAATTTAATGTTATAAAGTTTCTATTTGAAATGTGTTTATATATTTGTATATATATATGTTTTAAATAGGAATTTTATTAATTTGAGTTTAATAAGTATTTCGAAACTTTATTTAGATATATAAATAGTTTTGAAAATTTGAAATGCTAATTTGATTTAATGTCTTTGAAATGATATTTGAAATTTAAATTTTAAATAATAAAGTTAATTTCTTATTTTATAAACATATATTTTAGCTTTTGTTTTTAATAAGATAAAATTGTTTTAAAAATTTATATAAGAAGTTAAAATCAATTTTTCAAGCTTATAAACATATATTATAAATCAAAATATAAGTTATTTAAATTTACATGAATATTTATTAAAAAGGTAAATACATATTTCTATATTACATAATTACATATACATAGCTTAATAATTATAAAATAAAAAGAAGTAACATTTATAAAACATTAATTAAACAATAATAACACTTGTTAAACTTTTAGATAGGTGTTAAGACAAATGTAAATTAATATGCATAGGTGTAAGGAAATTAGATCATACAAGGGACAAATGTCATATTCTTGACATTTTAATCTAAAATCTAAAATTGTAAAATAAGAAAGAAAAATCTACTCTTGGAAACTTCAGCTGAATACTATCTCATTTCAACAAAATAAATGCAAATCTGAATGAAAGAAAAAGGAAATGGAAACTGTAAATCTAGAAAATGCAAATGCAAGGTTTTCAAATGAAACTAGAGGCATGCAAACTAGAATAATTCAAGTAATTCAAGTAATACTGTAATCAAACAATTCAGGACTAAAATCAACATGCAACTAATGTTAATCAAGCAACAAGTTCAGGAAGAATGCAGAAAATTTTCAAAGCCTGGAAACATGCAGTTCTGTCTTCCACTTAATTTGCAGGTGAGTAAATAAATTTTAAAAACAGTTTTAAAACTTGAATTCTATCTTGGATTGTGAATAAAATATCATGCTGTTGCTTGGATATCTGAATTGAACTAAATACATGTTTGAATTCCTGTGCAGTTACAATTTATGCTCTGTGTTAATAGCAGGGTTACAAATTTGATAATAAATTCAATACCTTGTTCTTGAATTCGAATTAGAACTTGAATTGTAAATAGAAGTTGTTTGAATTCAAGTAAACTATCATCTAGAAACAATTTCAAGTTTTTAAAGTGAATAAATGACTCTATATACTTGAATTTACAGTAAAATATAAATTTGGGTCAGAAATTCATGAATTCAATTTTTAATTTTGGATTCATAATTGAATTGCAAATGGAAAATGATGATTTTTAGTACTTGAATCACAATTTTTAATGTGGGGATTTGTGAGTATTTTGGGATTTGCTGTTTTGGGTATTTTTGCCAAATCACGGCAAACCACGGCGAAGTGGACATCGCCGTTGAACTCGAAGGTGGAGGGAGCTTCAGTGATCATGCGAAAATTGTTTCACGAATTTTTAATTGAGTGGGATGGCTGATAATAGAGGAGTTAGGGTTTATTTACCTGTTTTTGGCCGATGAGTTCATCGTGGTTTCACGGTGTCGTGGGGATACCGGAGGTTATCGTGAGCATTGCCGAAGGTCCAGGGGATTGTGGGGAAGCAACGGTGGTTGTGGCGTGGTCTCTGGTGAAGGAAATGGTCGACGGTGGTTGATTTTGATGATGGGTGGGTTTCAAGCAGTTTGGGTTGAAGGTTGGAAACTCGTTCTCGATCGAATTTGTGATTTCTGGGTTTAGTACGTTGATGTCGAAGTTGAAGTCGACTTGGGAATGACCGGAAAAGAGTTCGCCAGCGACCAACGTGGGTGTGCACGTTCATGTGCATGGATCTATGTTTCAGAGGGAGGTTCTGCGGAGAAGAAAGAGGAAACTCGAAGTAGGCTCCGTGTTTTTGATGTTCTGACTCGAAGCAGGGGGTAGGTAGGGGAAACTCGGTGTGTTTGTTAGTTTTGCTCGGGGTAAACGTGGGTGTTACTCGGGTTTTAGGGGGTGAATACTCGAGTTTGTAATGCAGCTTTGGTTTGCTTCAAGTTTTATTCTTGAAGTGTGAGGTTGATTTGCTCTCAAGTGAGCGGGATTTCTAAGAGTTGAATTGTCCGCTGAGGAGAAGCAAGTGGTGGTATCTTGATAGCTTCAAGAATGAATGGCTATATGGTGGGATGCAGTATCCATAGATGGTTATGAAGATGTTCTTTTGGATCCATATTATGATGGTGTTGGAAGAGCAGTGGATGCCTACTGCAGTGAAGATTCGGATGTTTAGAGATTCTCTGGATCTTAAGTAAGGGTGTCTTATCTTGGTTGAAGTTTGAGACTAAGGTCGATGAGTTACCTCATTTCAGACATGGTCTCAATTGTTTTCTTAAGAAGATAACTAGTTGATGTTTGATTTTGAGCCGAGTTTCTTTGAGGAGATGTTTACTCATCTCAAGGATGTTTAATGGAATTAGGTGATAGTTTTGAGTCTCAGGAATTGGTGGTTAAGGAAGATCTTGTGGCTTAGCTGTATCATTGAAGTGAAGTTTGGAAGCAACAGCATGGATCTGTTTCTTCGATGATTCAGTAATCTTTGGGGTTCTACTATCAACAGACCATGCAGTAGTGAAGGCTTATCCATTTCTTTGGGAGGCTCAGCAGAGCGAGACATCTGTTGGAAGTGATCTATCAGTTTTTCTGATAGGTAAGCCATTCTTGAAGATTGGTCTTGAATAGGAAAAGCTGTTCTAGTTTGGGAGATAGTTCTTTGGAGTCTGAACTGAGTGGGATCGCAAAAGTGACTTGCGATTAGTTTGGTAATCTTTGAGTATTCTTGGTTTGAGATTGAGGCATCTCAAGTAGAGGTGAAAGCTATGAAAGTAGTCGGAGATTTTCTAGATGCTTTTTGAGGGAATCAGAAGTTGACCCAAATCGGAGATTGAGTTTTCTTATCAACTTGGAATTCGAGGAGTAATTTTGATGGTTCAACCCTAGTAGGATGACTCTTGGAGCGAGAAGAATTTGGTGACGCAGCCCAGGGCTCTTTGAAGAAGGATTGATCATCTTATTCTAAGTTAAGATTCTATTTAGATGTTTGATCAAGAAGAATGGTCACTAAGATTTTATGAGTCAGATGAACTGTGAATGGGGAAAGATTTTTCTTATATTCTTCGATAGCATTCTTATCTGCTCTAGATCAGAGTTGTGCAGCGGAAGCGAGTTGGCAGTTATTCTAGTATGGAGCAACCGGATGTTGCAGTAAGGGATTTCTACAGGAAATTCAAATATGAAGGAACTTTCTGGATTTGAAGGTAAGGTTGTCAAGTACAACTGTTTGGTTATTCCAGATAGTAGAGATAGGTTTGAAGTCCATTGATGCTTGTAATGTAGAGTCGTATTTTGGATTTCAGCAAATTATTTTTGGGAAAGCCACTTTGTTGAATAGGATCTGGAGATCTTATTTGAGTTGGTCCTGTTGTTTCTTGAAGCAATCAGCAAGGGTTAGGCTGATCAGGACTATTGGATGTGACTCAGAGCATCTGAAGAGTTGTGTAGTTAAGAATTGAGAAAATTTGGAATGTGTGGTCAGAGTTTGGATATTCACTTGGTTTTATCCGATCAAAGGAATTTTAAGACTGGGTTAAACTGGAGAGTTCTCTCTGGAGGTATTTGGAGTTTTATCTGTGTTCACTAGAGATTAGATTTTGATCTACAAGATTGAATTGCCAGTTTGGATAGCTGGAATTCATTGAATTTCACATATCTCTGAGGAATATGTGTATGATTCCTTGAGTGATAGAATCAGCAGTTCAGAAGGAATCTGGTAGTTGAGCTGGTTTTAAGTTTAGTCTGATACCTTGTTCAGATTTATAGGATCAGATGAGGGAGTTCTTGGTTTTAATAGTGTAGTTAATTAAGATTCTGTAGAGCGAGTATTCCAGCATAGGTATTTGGAAACTCTAGATAATATTAGTAAGTTCTATTCAGAATTTTTCTGGATAGATAAAATTATTTGCTTGAATTGGTTGCTATGATTGTTTGTGTGATTACTAATTTAAATTTAAATCCTTTAACTGGGTTATTAAATTATCTTTGCTTTTAAATTTCGGGGACGAAATTCTTTTAAGGGGGAGGAATGTGACGACCTGGAATTTTGAGCAATATTAATTTAATAATCTTTGTTAATAATTAAATTGATTTGATCATTTACATTATAAATTGACAAGTTAAAATTTATTTTAAAGATTAATAATAACAATTGGTTAATAACTATTAATATTTTCTTAACAATATAAATAAGCAAGGTTAAATTCTTTTGAAAGTATATAATAATTTGATTTGGAAACATTTATTTTGGTAAATAAGAAGTTTGTAACAAAACTTTATATTCAAATTGTAATATATATGAAATGTATATATTGTGATTTGAGATTTGTTTTAAAATATAATATGGAAAGTAGTAAATTTAATGTTAGAAAGTTTCTATTTGAAATGTGTTTATATATTTGTATATATATATGTTTTAAATAGGAATTTTATTAATTTGAGTTTAATAAGTATTTCCAAACTTTATTTAGATATATAAATAGTTTTGAAAATTTGAAATGCTAATTTGATTTAATGTCTTTGAAATGATATTTGAAATTTAAATTTTAAATAATAAAGTTAATTTCTTATTTTATAAACATATATTTTAGCTTTTGTTTTTAATAAGATAAAATTGTTTTAAAAATTTATATAAGAAGTTAAAATCAATTTTTCAAGCTTATAAACATATATTATAAATCAAAATATAAGTTATTTAAATTTACATGAATATTTATTAAAAAGGTAAATACATATTTCTATATTACATAATTACATATACATAGCTTAATAATTATAAAATAAAAAGAAGTAACATTTATAAAACATTAATTAAACAATAATAACACTTGTTAAACTTTTAGATAGGTGTTAAGACAAATGTAAATTAATATGCATAGGTGTAAGGAAATTAGATCATACAAGGGACAAATGTCATATTCTTGACATTTTAATCTAAAATCTAAAATTGTAAAATAAGAAAGAAAAATCTACTCTTGGAAACTTCAGCTGAATACTATCTCATTTCAACAAAATAAATGCAAATCTGAATGAAAGAAAAAGGAAATGGAAACTGTAAATCTAGAAAATGCAAATGCAAGGTTTTCAAATGAAACTAGAGGCATGCAAACTAGAATAATTCAAGTAATTCAAGTAATACTGTAATCAAACAATTCAGGACTAAAATCAACATGCAACTAATGTTAATCAAGCAACAAGTTCAGGAAGAATGCAGAAAATTTTCAAAGCCTGGAAACATGCAGTTCTGTCTTCCACTTAATTTGCAGGTGAGTAAATAAATTTTAAAAACAGTTTTAAAACTTGAATTCTATCTTGGATTGTGAATAAAATATCATGCTGTTGCTTGGATATCTGAATTGAACTAAATGCATGTTTGAATTCCTGTGCAGTTACAATTTATGCTCTGTGTTAATAGCAGGGTTACAAATTTGATAATAAATTCAATAACTTGTTCTTGAATTCGAATTAGAACTTGAATTGTAAATAGAAGTTGTTTGAATTCAAGTAAACTATCATCTAGAAACAATTTCAAGTTTTTAAAGTGAATAAATGACTCTATATACTTGAATTTACAGTAAAATATAAATTTGGGTCAGAAATTCATTAATTCAATTTTTAATTTTGGATTCATAATTGAATTGCAAATGGAAAATGATGATTTTTAGTACTTGAATCACAATTTTTAATGTGGGGATTTGTGAGTATTTTGGGATTTGCTGTTTTGGGTATTTTTGCCAAATCACGGCAAACCACGGCGAAGTGGACATCGCCGTTGAACTCGAAGGTGGAGGGAGCTTCAGTGATCATGCGAAAATTGTTTCACGAATTTTTAATTGAGTGGGATGGCTGATAATAGAGGAGTTAGGGTTTATTTACCTGTTTTTGGCCGATGAGTTCATCGTGGTTTCACGGTGTCGTGGGGATACCGGAGGTTATCGTGAGCATTGCCGAAGGTCCAGGGGATTGTGGGGAAGCAACGGTGGTTGTGGCGTGGTCTCTGGTGAAGGAAATGGTCGAAGGTGGTTGATTTTGATGATGGGTGGGTTTCAAGCAGTTTGGGTTGAAGGTTGGAAACTCGTTCTCGATCGAATTTGTGATTTCTGGGTTTAGTACGTTGATGTCGAAGTTGAAGTCGACTTGGGAATGACCGGAAAAGAGTTCGCCAGCGACCAACGTGGGTGTGCACGTTCATGTGCACGGATCTATGTTTCAGAGGGAGGTTCTGGGGAGAAGAAAGAGGAAACTCGAAGTAGGCTCCGTGTTTTTGATGTTCTGACTCGAAGCAGGGGTAGGTAGGGGAAACTCGGTGTGTTTGTTAGTTTTGCTCGGGGTAAACGTGGGTGTTACTCGGGTTTTAGGGGGTGATTACTCGAGTTTGTAATGCAGCTTTGGTTTGCTTCAAGTTTTATTCTTGAAGTGTGAGGTTGATTTGCTCTCAAGTGAGCGGGATTTCTAAGAGTTGAATTGTCCGCTGAGGAGAAGCAAGTGGTGGTATCTTGATAGCTTCAAGAATGAATGGCTATATGGTGGGATGCAGTATCCATAGATGGTTATGAAGATGTTCTTTTGGATACATATTATGATGGTGTTGGAAGAGCAGTGGATGCCTACTGCAGTGAAGATTCGGATGTTTAGAGATTCTCTGGATCTTAAGTAAGGGTGTCTTATCTTGGTTGAAGTTTGAGACTAAGGTCGATGAGTTACCTCATTTCAGACATGGTCTCAATTGTTTTCTTAAGAAGATAACTAGTTGATGTTTGATTTTGAGCCGAGTTTCTTTGAGGAGATGTTTACTCATCTCAAGGATGTTTAATGGAATTAGGTGATAGTTTTGAGTCTCAGGAATTGGTGGTTAAGGAAGATCTTGTGGCTTAGCTGTATCATTGAAGTGAAGTTTGGAAGCAACAGCATGGATCTGTTTCTTCGATGATTCAGTAATCTTTGGGGTTCTACTATCAACAGACCATGCAGTAGTGAAGGCTTATCCATTTCTTTGGGAGGCTCAGCAGAGCGAGACATCTGTTGGAAGTGATCTATCAGTTTTTCTGATAGGTAAGCCATTCTTGAAGATTGGTCTTGAATAGGAAAAGCTGTTCTAGTTTGGGAGATAGTTCTTTGGAGTCTGAACTGAGTGGGATCGCAAAAGTGACTTGCGATTAGTTTGGTAATCTTTGAGTATTCTTGGTTTGAGATTGAGGCATCTCAAGTAGAGGTGAAAGCTATGAAAGTAGTCGGAGATTTTCTAGATGCTTTTTGAGGGAATCAGAAGTTGACCCAAATCGGAGATTGAGTTTTCTTATCAACTTGGAATTCGAGGAGTAATTTTGATGGTTCAACCCTAGTAGGATGACTCTTGGAGCTAGAAGAATTTGGTGAGGCAGCTCAGGGCTCTTTGAAGAAGGATTGATCATCTTATTCTAAGTTAAGATTCTGTTTAGATGTTTGATCAAGAAGAATGGTCACTAAGATTTTATGAGTCGGATGAACTGTGAATGGGGAAAGATTTTTCTTATATTCTTCGATAGCATTCTTATCTGCTCTAGATCAGAGTTGTGCAGCGGAAGCGAGTTGGCAGTTATTCTAGTATGGAGCAACCGGATGTTGCAGTAAGGGATTTCTACAGGAAATTCAAATATGAAGGAACTTTCTGGATTTGAAGGTAAGGTTGTCAAGTACAACTGTTTGGTTATTCCAGATAGTAGAGATAGGTTTGAAGTCCATTGATGCTTGTAATGTAGAGTCGTATTTTGGATTTCAGCAAATTATTTTTGGGAAAGCCACTTTGTTGAATAGGATCTGGAGATCTGATTTGAGTTGGTCCTGTTGTTTCTTGAAGCAATCAGCAAGGGTTAGGCTGATCAGGACTATTGGATGTGACTCAGAGCATCTGAAGAGTTGTGTAGTTAAGAATTGAGAAAATTTGGAATGTGTGGTCAGAGTTTGCATATTGACTTGGTTTTATCCGATCAAAGGAATTTTAAGACTCGGTTAAACTGGAGAGTTCTCTCTGGAGGTATTTGGAGTTTTATCTGTGTTCACTAGAGATTAGATTTTGATCTACAAGATTGAATTGCCAGTTTGGATAGCTGGAATTCATTGAATTTCACATATCTCTGAGGAATATGTGTATGATTCCTTGAGTGATAGAATCAGCAGTTCAGAAGGAATCTGGTAGTTGAGCTGGTTTTAAGTTTAGTCTGATATCTTGTTCAGATTTATAGGATCAGATGAGGGAGTTCTTGGTTTTAATAGTGTAGTTAATTAAGATTCTGTAGAGCGAGTATTCCAGCATAGGTATCTGGAAACTCTAGATAATATTAGTAAGTTCTATTCAGAATTTTTCTGGATAGATAAAATTATTTGCTTGAATTGGTTGCTATGATTGTTTGTGTGATTACTAATTTAAATTTAAATCCTTTAACTGGGTTATTAAATTATCTTTGCTTTTAAATTTCGGGGACGAAATTCTTTTAAGGGGGAGGAATGTGACGACCTGGAATTTTGAGCAATATCAATTTAATAATCTTCGTTAATAATTAAATTGATTTGATCATTTACATTATAAATTGACAAGTTAAAATTTATTTTAAAGATTAATAATAACAATTGGTTAATAACTATTAATATTTTCTTAACAATATAAATAAGCAAGATTAAATTCTTTTGAAAGTATATAATAATTTGATTTGGAAACATTTATTTTGGTAAATAAGAAGTTTGTAACAAAACTTTATATTCAAATTGTAATATATATGAAATGTATATATTGTGAATTGAGATTTGTTTTAAAATATAATATGGAAAGTAGTAAATTTAATGTTAGAAAGTTTCTATTTGAAATGTGTTTATATATTTGTATATATATATATGTTTTAAATAGGAATTTTATTAATTTGAGTTTAATAAGTATTTCCAAACTTTATTTAGATATATAAATAGTTTTGAAAATTTGAAATGTTAATTTGATTTAATGTCTTTGAAATGATATTTGAAATTTAAATTTAAAATATAAAGTTAATTTCTTATTTTATAAACATATATTTTAGCTTTTGTTTTTAATAAGATAAAATTGTTTTAAAAATTTATATAAGAAGTTAAAATCAATTTTTCAAGCTTATAAACATATATTATAAATCAAAATTTAAGTTATTTAAATTTACATGAATATTTATTAAAAAGGTAAATACATATTTCTATATTACATAATTACATATACATAGCTTAATAATTATAAAATAAAAAGAAGTAACATTTATAAAACATTAATTAAACAATAATAACACTTGTTAAACTTTTAGCTAGGTGTTAAGACAAATGTAAATTAATATGCATAGGTGTAAGGAAATTAGATCATACAAGGGACAAATGTCATATTCTTGACATTTTAGTCTAAAATCTAAAATTGTAAAATAAGAAAGAAAAATCTACTCTTGGAAACTTCAGCTGAATACTATCTCATTTCAACAAAATAAATGCAAATCTGAATGAAAGAAAAAGGAAATGGAAACTGTAAATCTAGAAAATGCAAATGCAACGTTTTCAAATGAAACTAGAGGCATGCAAACTAGAATAATTCAAGTAATTCAAGTAATACTGGATTCAAACAATTCAGGACTAAAATCAACATGCAACTAATGTTAATCAAGCAACAAGTTCAGGAAGAATGCAGAAAATTTTCAAAGCCTGGAAACATGCAGTTCTGTCTTCCACTTAATTTGCAGGTGAGTAAATAAATTTTAAAAACAGTTTTAAAACTTGAATTCTATCTTGGATTGTGAATAAAATATCATGTTGTTGCTTGGATATCTGAATTGAATTAAATGCATGTTTGAATTCCTGTGCAGTTACAATTTATGCTCTGTGTTAATAGCAGGGTTACAAATTTGATAATAAATTCAATAACTTGTTCTTGAATTCGAATTAGAACTTGAATTGTAAATAGAAGTTGTTTGAATTCAAGTAAACTATCATCTAGAAACAATTTCATGTTTTTAAAGTGAATAAATCACTCTATATACTTGAATTTACAGTAAAATATAAATTTGGGTCAGAAATTCATTAATTCAATTTTTAATTTTGGATTCATAATTGAATTGCAAATGGAAATGATGATTTTTAGTACTTGAATCACAATTTTTAATGTGGGGATTTGTGAGTATTTTGGGATTTGCTGTTTTGGGTATTTTTGCCAAATCACGGCAAACCACGGCGAAGTGGACATCGCCGTTGAACTCGAAGGTGGAGGGAGCTTCAGTGATCATGCGAAAATTGTTTCATGAATTTTTAATTGAGTGGGATGGCCGATAATGGAGGAGTTAGGGTTTATTTACCTGTTTTTGGCCGATGAGTTCATCGTGGTTTCACGGTGTCGTGGGGATACCGGAGGTTATCGCGAGCATTGCCGAAGGTCCAGGGGATTGTGGGGAAGCTACGGTGGTGGTGGCGTGGTCTCTGGTGAAGGAAATGGTCGGCGGTGGTTGATTTTGATGATGGGTGGGTTTCAAGCAGTTTGGGTTGAAGGTTGAAAACTCATTCTCGATCGAATTTGTGATTTCTGGGTTTAGCACGTTGATGTCGAAATTGTAACAACCCTAGTTTTATAGCCGTTTATTTCTTTTAATCGTTAAATTTTGAAATAAATTTTAATATTTTGTTAACCAATAAAGTTTTAATAATAACTGTGTAAAATTTAAAGTATTTATAAACTGTTAGATATCGTGTTTAAAGGGCGCGTAAAAATCTATGGTAGGTAACGTAATAAAACGTATAAACTTAAAAACGTTATTTTTATATATATTTTGGGTGTTTTGTAATTACGGCAGTTTGACGTATTGTAAAAATCATATTTTTAAATTTTTTTGAAATAAAATATCAGTCGGTGATTTTTAAGAAACGACTTTTGTTGTAACTGTCAAATTGTTTTAAATTTTGTATATACTTTTTCCATTCCAAAGTCTTTGACTATTCTTGCCATTTCATTATTTCAATCAAATCTTTTAGTAACGAATGCATTTACTTCAGATGTTAAGTACATGAGTCGCATATTGTTTTCATCCAACTATGCCTGACTGTTTCGTTGCCAAGAATCACGCAAAAAGTAACGTTTATAAAGTAACGTTCAACGAGCTGAAATGAGAGATCAGTGCATGCTTTAATTACCATCTTCGTGTAACGTTCAACATTGAAGAGACTGGAATAAATCTCTCGGCCTCCCTTGTATTTCATACAATTTAATTTTTAGAAACTGGAAATTCATAAAACACGCACGTCTCATTCCTCCAATCACACTCGGCCTTCCTTTATGTCGAAATTTTCTGTTTCTCAATCAAGATTTGTTGCCTTTCACATGCCATGACTAAGCAACTCTCCCCTATAAATACATTAGCTAATCAAATGTTCTCTGCATAGTCTTCATCTTCTGTGTGCAGAGCTTGTATCAGGTAAATGCTTTTATTCTTGTAAATCCTCATTTTTTTTTTTTGCTTTCTCAACCTTTGCTCGGCCATTCCACCATTGTTTTCTCGTCAGTCCCCACCTTGCTTGTATCTGAAACAAAAACATCACATAAAACATGCCGTGCTAAGGTCTGGAGTCGTAGTAGGGGTTATTATTGATAATCTGCATATCTATAGAAAATTGCATGGGTAGGTTGTGCATATCCTTGTATCACAGTGTGCATGTTTTATTTGAACTGAGGGGATTACCAGAGGAAGAAATGAGAAATCACTATTTTATAAATGTCTTACTCGAGTTATGTATGGGAAAAAATTCAAGTCAAGCCTAAGCTTACAGTTCAACAACTATAATCAATGATTTACTATTAATAGTAGAGCAACATGTGAGCCCAAACATATGGAGAAGCATAAGCAAAGATGTGTCACTCTCTGTTCGAAAAATGTGTGTTACGTCCCCTATATATCAACTCGCAAAAAGGTTGAAAAAAAAAAAAAAAAATTGTTTCGCATGCAACCTGATCCCTGCATGCTTCAGCCGTGCTTTATGATGGCAGAGATCATGCAGCCTTGTTTTTTAAAGGGTGAGCTACCTTACCTCTATGACTTTTCACATTATCCCAGTGACTCAGTCCAAATTTTGAAACCCACTTAAGTGACGTTAGGCAAGGATGTCTTCAGGTATAGAAATTCTTGGTATAGGTGCTTACCTTGTGGTCTATCTTCTGGGTAGTAGAAAAACTTACGTGGGTTTTGAATTTTTTTTTTCCCCCTCTGATAGATTTTGTTCAATGGTAGATGGATTAAAGGAACGGGCATTTAGAAAGTACATGCAGATGTTTTGACTCAGTTGTTTAGTTTGCGTGTACAGGAGTTATATATATATATATAAAAAAAAAAGTGTTTTGAACATGCATTTTGTTTTGAAATGTTCGGCCGAAATTTTTTGATCTGGGATGAAACTTTGTTTCGCTCAGCATAATAAATTAAATTCATAACTAAAAATAGAATAGATTTAAGCATACGGACCATAATAGATAGAGTTAAAGGCTCACGATTTAATGATAATAAATATGATTAAGATATATTTAGGAAACAAACAAAACTTATCCATCGTCTACAAAGTACAAATGTAAACAAGTTACTGTTTAGCTTGTAGTTTGAAACCGTATAATTTTATCAGTTCCAATGACAGAATGCATTTATTCCCATAATCACATATGTAACAGACTTTTTAATATGACCGTGCCCATGTATATAATGGATTTACTTTTTAAACTTTAATAAGTTTTCGTTGATGCGATCGGTCGGATGGTGGAGTGGTCGAGTCAAGTGGATTCCATTCAGTCCAGTTGTTTAAATTTTTGCTTTGACCGTGATTTTTAAAGTCGCGTATTCGGTATTTGGATCTTGTTATAGATTTGAATCTAGGCGTGACATCCGAGGGATTTTGATCGTTACTCTCTGTCGTTCTTTTCCGGGGAATTGTCGTTTGAAATTCAAATTTTCTACAGAATTCATGTGAGTATTTCTCACCAGACATACGTACATATATTTTGGTGAATTATCGCAAGTGTATGTGTAAAAATTTATCTGTCTGTAATATACGTAGGATGTTAAACCCCATTTAAAATTGACATCTCATCAGTTATTTATCTGTTGCATTATTTCTGCAGTTATATTATTATTGTTTATTTACTGTTTTAAAATCATCACTACAAGTGCCATGTAAATTTAGATAGTTATGGGCTGATATGATAGGCCTAAAACGACGGTTATTATTCATGTATTCCGTTAACTGTATAACTGTAAACTTGGGATTGCGGGTTTGAAATGATAGAACCCGGGGATTTGGAAATTGCGGATTGAAATGATATAAATCCGTATCACTTGACCTAGGCTAGAAAACTATATACAGACCCGTGGTTTATATAATATTTTTTTTGAAATATTTTAATTTATTTTTAAATGGAAGTTTATAATATTCTGGTTTAAATGATTTAAAGGATTTTTATAAAATTTATAATGATTTGAATGAGTTAAAAATGTTAAATAAATAAATAAATGTTTAACCTATAGACGTTAGGTAGCATTTCAGAAGTGTTACGGAAACTGAAATTGATTGTTTTAATAAAATTTAATGAAAATAATCTTTGGGAAAGGGCTTAAAATTTGGAATTAAATATGTAATTAATAAAAATAAGGAATTGACTTTAAATGATTTTAAATGGGAGAAGTAACTTTAAAAATGTGAGTTGGAAAGAAAATTTAATTTCTAAATAAATTGAATAAATTTAAATGGTAATATTTTGATATTGTAGTATTGGAAATATATTTGATTTGTATAAATACCATTTAAAAGCTGTAACCACGGGTTATAATAACATTTGGTTGTTAAAGAGACCGGGATCGGATATCTGGCATACTCTCTGTCGGTACCGAAAACCACTTTACCAACCGTGTACGCGGTGGAGATTCCAGAATGAAGTAGGATAGTGGTGACGTTTCCTTTGAGGTAATACGTGGACCCGACTCCCGTGAGTTGGCATAAGGTGGCTAAAACAGGAGCGATCGACGGATTAATGAGGTAGCACCTCTGATCGGACGCACTTCTTCGTATGCCATTCTATTACTTTTGTGATTGTTTTGGTGCGCACCTTTGATTTGGGAGTGTTGTTCGAGGTGGGCGGTAGCTGCGGCTACGCGTTTCCATCGGTCCGGAAGCGTAATTGGTATATCTACCCTGGCATTGCCTAGTTGTGCCGTGTCACCTACCATAGCGAGCCTTATACGATTTTGGTTTTGTACCATACCTATGGAGTGCCCTCTGACGACGCCCAGTACGGGGGAGATTACGGTACTGTATAGACTATGGGAATATATTCTGTGGTAAGGGCTATATGGGTAACCCCTTAACGCTATAAAAAAGTAAGTTTATTTTATAAATAGACACTAGTATAATAGCGCAATATACTACATAGTAAATAGTTTAACGGATCCTTAGAGGATGGGCGGTCCCAAGCATCCTTTAAGTTACTTGCTCTATATTACAGTACACTTGAATTGGCTTACACTATATAAGTATGTATGTCCTGACTCGAGTATTTATGTTTTATTTTACGCTCGGGTCAGCCTGAGTTGCAACTTCAGTTTTCTCCCGGAGCTAGGACATCCCGTAGATCATTCGTGCTGCCGGAAGCCTTTCAGTCTATATCTTTTGTAATCTAGACCTTTGAAGACTCTGTTTCTATTTATGTTTAAAAACTGTATTGAAGATTTTAAATTATGTAATTTGTTTGGCTAAAGATGTTATAGTGGCTTCATGAACCACTGAAGTTTTATTTCCGCTGTGAGTTTCTGATATCTGTGTCTGTGATCCTGCGTTTTTGATTTCATTTGCTCCTAAGTTATTTACAATCTATTGTTTTGAACTATTCAAGCTTGACATGTTTATTTATTGTCAAATTTGAATGGTACAAAATAGTGGGTCGTTACAGTTGGTATCAGAGCAAGGTTTATCCATAGCCTAAGGAGCAAAAACTCATTAGAGATAGGGTAGCAATACCCTAGAATGAGTGAAGTCAAATTCCAGAATCTTTTCCTTGTGAGAGAACGTATTTTAAAAGTATAAAATAATTTTCAAAAGGGTTTTAAATTAAAATTTTCAAAATACTCCTTCTTTCTCTCCAAAGCTTATAATTCGAGCCTTGTAAATTGCTTGTCCAAGTTAAATTTTATCTTATCCTAGAATATCTTGACATTAATATTTTCTTCTGCCCTTAAAAATTTACTCTTGATCTTTCAGGATGAATAGAGGAAATAATAGAGGTAGAGGACGAGCTGATGGCCCAGCTCCTCCACCCGCAGCCCCTGTTAGATTTACTAAGCTTTGCAAAGATTATACTGAGCTTGGTGGCACTAAGTTCACGGGTTCAGAAACCATAATAGAAGCTCAGCAATGGTTACGAGACTTGGAGAGGATTTTCTCCTGTCTCGAAATCACAAATGCCCAGCAGAGGCAACTCGCGGCCTGGCAGATGAAGGGAGCCGCTTTAAATTGGTGGCTATCTATTACTGCTCACACTAATGAGGCTGACCACACTTGGGAGCAATTTAGGTATCTCTTCGGTTGTCCAAATTCGGATTCAAATTTCCCATTTTTCAATCTTATATCTCTTATCGTGCTTTAGGGAGGCCTTTCTGGTCAAATGGATGCCCGAAGCGGGCAAGTCTCAGCTCTATCGAGACTTTATGGATTTGAAGCAAGGCGATATGTCCTTCACGGAATACGAGAGAAAATTTAATGAGCTCTCCCAGTATGGCCTGAATTTGATTGACACCCCGCTCAAGATGAACGAGAAGTTTATCGCTGGAGCTCGACCTGAGTTCTACGATCGACTCATTACTCATGTGCATGGGTCCTTCACGGCATTGATGGATATGGCTCTCCGATATGAGAACCCTACACCCAAGACCAATCCAGCTGTCCAGTCTGCATCGATCCAGTCTTCAGGAAATTCAAGGAAGAGGAAGTCGAATTTCTACCGTCATAAGAGAAACAAGACACAAGGGTTGGGATCATCATCATCTTCTGCTTCTACAAGGCCACCTGTAGATCTGTCTACCATCACCTGCCATAGATGCCATCAGAAGGGACATTTCGCTAATCGATGTCCTACTTTGGGTGCTGCCATCCCACCTCCTGCTCAGTTTGCTAGACGAGATTTATGCCATATCTGCCTTCAGCCGGGACACTTCAAGAAGGATTGCCCCACTCAAAAGAAGGGCACATCATCAGGGATCTTCGCGGTGACGTCTGCATCCTCTACAGCTCCACAACCTGCACCCGCTCCAGCTCCGAACGACTCTCAAGGTACACTTCAAGGATCTTTTACTTTGTTCAAATCTCCTGTTCGCGTTTTATTCGATACCGGAGCTTCCCACAGTTTCATTTCGTCGGATCTCTGTAATAAATTTGAACATCTCCTTTCTCCTGAATATTCTTCGGTACCTTTATGTGTTTCAAACCCCATTGGTGGCCCTGCGAACCTTAGTAAAGTTTGTAGGGATGTGAAACTTTTCCTTGGAAATTATCGATTCACTGTAGACTTTTATGTTTTGGGTTTCGACGCTTTCGATCTTCTACTCGGAGGCGACTGGTTGGATAGGCATGATGCCCATATCTCCTGCAGTGCCCGAACTGTCTCGCTTGTAGGAGATAAAGGCGATTCTTTAGTGATTCAGTGTAACTTACCTCAGGAGTTTGCTGGTAGCTTCATTTATTCTCTCGATATTTTCCATGGTGATATTGAGTCCACTCCGGTGGTTAGATTATTTCCCGACGTATTTGGTGAAGTCACTTCTTTACCTCCGAAGCGGGAAATTGATTTCCGTGTCGACCTTATTCCTGGAGCTCGACCTGTAGTCCTTCCACCCAGAAGAATGGCACCACGGGAAAAGAGCGAATTAAGGAAGCAGATCCAAGACTTATCCTCCAAAGGTCTGATCAGACCTAGCTTCTCAGAATGGGGAGCAGCTGTAGTTTTTGTCACAAAATCGGATGGTTCCCTCCGGATGTGTGTTGATTATAGGGAACTGAACAAGCTTACTATGAAAAACAGATATCCTATGCCTCGCATAAATGATATGTTCGATCAACTCTATGGAGCGACTGTTTTCTCTCAGCTTGATTTAGCCACAGGTTTCCATCAGCTTAGAGTTGCTGAGGAGAGCATACCTAAAACTGCTTTCCATACCGAAAATGGTTTCTTTGAATGGCTAGTTATGCCTTTTGGGCTGACTAATGCTCCTGCCTTTTTCGTCGACTCGATGAATCGTGTCTTCCGTGATGTGCTAAATAAATTCGTTCTAGTCTTCATTGATGACATCCTTGTGTTCTCCAAGTCCGAGGAAGAGCATAAATCTCACTTGAGCTTTGTATTAGGGACTCTTAGGAGGCATCAATTAATGGCTAAGTTCTCTAAATGTCATTTCTGGGAAGAAGAAGTCCGATTCCTCGGACACATTGTCTCTAAAGAAGGAGTTTCTGTTGATCCAGTCAAGATCGCTGCAATCAAAGATTGGGAAGAACCTAAGACTCCTACTGATATTCGCAGTTTTCTAGGGCTTGCTGGTTACTACCGAAGGTTCATTGAGAACTTTGCTCGGATTTCGGCACCTCTGACCGCTCTAACTCGAAAGAATGCTAAGTTTATATGGAGCAATAAGTGTAAAGCTGCATTCCAAGAGTTAAAGGATAAGCTCACCTCCGCACCAGTGCTTACTGTACCAAATGGTAGTGAAAGATTAACGGTATTTACCGATGCTTGTCGAGAGGGTTTGGGAGCAGTACTAATGCAAGATGGGAAAGTAATTGCATATGCTAGTCGTCAGCTGAAGACCCATGAAGCTAATTATGCTGCTCACGATTTAGAATTGCTGGCTGTTGTCTTTGCTTTAAAGCTTTGGAGACATCATCTCTTGGGAGCTAAGTTTGATCTCTTCACCGATCATCAGTCTTTGAAATATATCTTTACCCAAAAAGATTTAAATCAGAGACAAGTGCGATGGCTCGAGTTCCTTGCTTCTTATGATCTCGACATCAACTATACTCCCGGGAAAGCAAATGTAGTGGCAGATGCACTGAGTAGAAAGAAATCTTTGTTGTGCCAGCTTATTGTTTCTTCTCCTCTATTGGACCGTATCAAGGCTAGACAGGACGAGGATGTGAGACTTAGAAGTATGAAGGAAAATGTTCGTAGCAGAGGAGGTAGAAATTCTGATGGGAATGGAGCTCAGATTGATGATGAAGGGATTTTGAGAGTAAATAGAAGAATTTGTGTCCCGAACGTTGATGGTCTGAGGCAGGAATTACTTCGGGAACATCATCAATCCCGACTTTCCATCCATCCTGGCGTAGCGAAGATGTATCAGGATTTAAAGAAACTTTACTGGTGGAAGGGTATGAAGCGCGATGTCTCTATCTTTGTGAGTAGATGTGCGACTTGTCAGCAAGTCAAGGCGGATCATCAGAAGACACCAGGGTTGTTGCAGCCTTTGGAGATTCCAAATTGGAAGTGGGAGCAAGTTTCTATGGATTTTATCGATGGTTTGCCGAGATCTAGGAAGGGAAATGAAAGTATCTGGGTTATTGTGGATAGACTGACTAAGTCTGCTCATTTTATTCCAGTCAGGTCTACCCGTACGGCTTCGAGTTTATCTGAGATATATATGAGGGAGATCGTTCGACTCCATGGCGTTCCCCTTAGCATTGTTTGCGATCGAGACCCTATTTTCGCTAGTCAGTTTTGGAAAGCATTCCAAGAATCCTTAGGTACTCGTTTGAACCTGAGCACCGCTTACCACCCACAGACTGACGGTCAAACGGAGAGGGTAAATCAGATTCTGGAGGATCTTCTTCGTGCTTGCATCTTGGACTATGGAGGATCTTGGGAAGATCATCTCCATCTTGTGGAATTCACCTATAACAATAGTTATCAGGTATAAATTCCAATCATTTGTTCTTATTTTATCTTATTTGTCCTATCTATCTCATTCCATCTTTTCAGGCTAGTCTTAAGATGTCCCCTTTTGCTGCTCTATACGGGAGACCGTGTAGATCTCCTTCTTGTTGGATCGAATCCGGTAACCGCTTAGTTCTTGGCCCTGAGATGATTTTGGAAGCTTCGGAGAAAGTGGAGGAGATTAAGAGAAGGTTAAGGGTTGCTCAAGATAGACAAAAGAAGTACGTTGATCGGCGTAGAAGGAATTTGGAGTTTGATGTTGGTGATTTGGTATTTCTGAAAGTCTCTCCTTTAAGAAATGTGGTTCGGTTTGGGCGTAGAGGAAAGCTGGCACCTAGGTTCATCGGTCCATTCCGTATTTTGGAGAGAATTGGATCGCTTGCTTATCGACTAGATCTACCCGAGAAGTTTGCTGGAATTCATAATGTGTTTCATGTATCTCACCTTCGGCGCTGTCTTCACGATCCATCTTTTGTCATCCCGCCTACTGCTCTTGATGGTCTGGACATCGAGCCTGATCTAACCATTGATAGAAAGCCACTTCGTATCGTCGATCGGGGTACGAAACAGCTTAGAAGGAAATCTGTCCAATTGGTCAAAGTGCAATGGAGCCCTGATGAGCGAGATTGCACATGGGAGACGGAGGAGAGCATTCGTGCTTCGAATCCGGAACTATTCGTTTAAGGTACCTTGCTCTTCTATCTTATCTTCCTTTGTTTTCTTTCTTTCGTTCCTTTTCGAGGACGAAAAGTTCTGAGTGGGAGAGAGTGTAACAACCCTAGTTTTATAGCCGTTTATTTCTTTTAATCGTTAAATTTTGAAATAAATTTTAATATTTTGTTAACCAATAAAGTTTTAATAATAACTGTGTAAAATTTAAAGTATTTATAAACTGTTAGATATCGTGTTTAAAGGGCGCGTAAAAATCTATGGTAGGTAACGTAATAAAACGTATAAACTTAAAAACGTTATTTTTATTTATATTTTGGGTGTTTTGTAATTACGGCAGTTTGACGTATTGTAAAAATCATATTTTTAAATTTTTTTGAAATAAAATATCAGTCGGTGATTTTTAAGAAACGACTTTTGTTGTAACTGTCAAATTGTTTTAAATTTTGTATATACTTTTTCCATTCCAAAGTCTTTGACTATTCTTGCCATTTCATTATTTCAATCAATCTTTTAGTAACGAATGCATTTACTTCAGATGTTAAGTACATGAGTCGCATATTGTTTTCATCCAACTATGCCTGACTGTTTCGTTGCCAAGAATCACGCAAAAAGTAACGTTTATAAAGTAACGTTCAACGAGCTGAAATGAGAGATCAGTGCATGCTTTAATTACCATCTTCGTGTAACGTTCAACATTGAAGAGACTGGAATAAATCTCTCGGCCTCCCTTGTATTTCATACAATTTAATTTTTAGAAACTGGAAATTCATAAAACACGCACGTCTCATTCCTCCAATCACACTCGGCCTTCCTTTATGTCGAAATTTTCTGTTTCTCAATCAAGATTTATTGCCTTTCACATGCCATGACTAAGAAACTCTCCCCTATAAATACATTAGCTAATCAAATGTTCTCTGCATAGTCTTCATCTTCTGTGTGCAGAGCTTGTATCAGGTAAATGCTTTTATTCTTGTAAATCCTCATTTTTTTTTCTTTGCTTTCTCAACCTTTGCTCGGCCATTCCACCATTGTTTTCTCGTCAGTCCCCACCTTGCTTGTATCTGAAACAAAAACATCACATAAAACATGCCGTGCTAAGGTCTGGAGTCGTAGTAGGGGTTATTATTGATAATCTGCATATCTATAGAAAATTGCAAGGGTAGGTTGTGCATATCCTTGTATCACAGTGTGCATGTTTTATTTGAACTGAGGGGATTACCAGAGGAAGAAATGAGAAATCACTATTTTATAAATGTCTTACTCGAGTTATGTATGGGAAAAAATTCAAGTCAAGCCTAAGCTTACAGTTCAACAACTATAATCAATGATTTACAATTAATACTAGAGCAACATGTGAGCCCAAACATATAGAGAAGCATAAGCAAAGATGCGTCACTCTCTGTTCGAAAAATGTGTGTTACGTCCCCTATATATCAACTCGCAAAAAGGTTGAAAAAAAAAAAAAAAATTTGTTTCGCATGCAACCTGATCCCTGCATGCTTCAGCCGTGCTTTATGATGGCAGAGATCATGCAGCCATGTTTTTTTAAAGGGTGAGCTACCTTACCTCTATGACTTTTCACATTATCCCAGTGACTCAGTCCAAATTTTGAAACCCACTTAAGTGACGTTAGGCAAGGATGTCTTCAGGTATAGAAATTCTTGGTATAGGTGCTTACCATGTGGTCTATCTTCTGGGTAGTAGAAAAACTTACGTGGGTTTTTAATTTTTTTTTTTCCCCCTCTGATAGATTTTGTTCAATGGTAGATGGATTAAAGGAACGAGCATTTAGAAAGTACATGCAGATGTTTTGACTCAGTTGTTTAGTTTGCGTGTACAGGAGTTTTATATATATATAAAAAAAAAAGTGTTTTGAACATGCATTTTGTTTTGAAATGTTCGGCCGAAATTTTTTGATCTGGGATGAAACTTTGTTTCGCTCAGCATAATAAATTAAATTCATAACTAAAAATAGAATAGATTTAAGCATACGGACCATAATAGATAGAGTTAAAGGCTCACGATTTAATGATAATAAATATGATTAAGATATATTTAGGAAACAAACAAAACTTATCCATCGTCTACAAAGTACAAATGTAAACAAGTTACTGTTTAGCTTGTAGTTTGAAACCGTATAATTTTATCTGTTCCAATGACAGAATGCATTTATTCCCATAATCACATATGTAACAGACTTTTTAATATGACTGTGCCCATGTATATAATGGATTTACTTTTTAAACTTTAATAAGTTTTCGTTGATGCGATCGGTCGGATGGTGGAGTGGTCGAGTCAAGTGGATTCCATTCAGTCCAGTTGTTTAAATTTTTGCTTTGACCGTGATTTTTAAAGTCGCGTATTCGGTATTTGGATCTTGTTATAGATTTGAATCTAGGCGTGACATCCGAGGGATTTTGATCGTTACTCTCTGTCGTTCTTTTCCGGGGAATTGTCGTTTGAAATTCAAATTTTCTGCAGAATTCATGTGAGTATTTCTCACCAGACATACGTACATATATTTTGGTGAATTATCGCAAGTGTATGTGTAAAAATTTATCTGTCTGTAATATACGTAGGATGTTAAACCCCATTTAAAATTGACATCTCATCAGTTATTTATCTGTTGCATTATTTCTGCAGTTATATTATTATTGTTTATTTACTGTTTTAAAATCATCACTACAAGTGCCATGTAAATTTAGATAGTTATGGGCTGATATGATAGGCCTAAAACGACGGTTATTATTCATGTATTCCGTTAACCGTATAACTGTAAACTTGGGATTGCGGGTTTGAAATGATAGAACCCGGGGATTTGGAAATTGCGGATTGAAATGATATAAATCCGTATCACTTGACCTAGGCTAGAAAACTATATACAGACCCGTGGTTTATATAATATTTTTTTTGAAATATTTTAATTTATTTTTAAATGGAAGTTTATAATATTCTGGTTTAAATGATTTAAAGGATTTTTATAAAATTTATAATGATTTGAATGAGTTAAAAATGTTAAATAAATAAATAAATGTTTAACCTATAGACGTTAGGTAGCATTTCAGAAGTGTTACGGAAACTGAAATTGATTGTTTTAATAAAATTTAATGAAAATAATCTTTGGGAAATGGCTTAAAATTTGGAATTAAATATGTAATTAATAAAAATAAGGAATTGACTTTAAATGATTTTAAATGGGAGAAGTAACTTTAAAAATGTGAGTTGGAAAGAAAATTTAATTTCTAAATAAATTGAATAAATTTAAATGGTAATATTTTGATATTGTAGTATTGGAAATATATTTGATTTGTATAAATACCATTTAAAAGCTGTAACCACGGGTTATAATAATATTTGGTTGTTAAAGAGACCGGGATCGGATATCTGGCATACTCTCTGTCGATACCGAAAACCACTTTACCAACCGTGTACGCGGTGGAGATTCCAGAATGAAGTAGGATGGTGCTGACGTTTCCTTTGAGGTAATACGTGGACCCGACTCCCGTGAGTTGGCATAAGGTGGCTAAAACAGGAGCGATCGACGGATTAATGAGGTAGCACCTCTGATCGGACGCACTTCTTCGTATGCCATTCTATTACTTTTGTGATTGTTTTGGTGCGCACCTTTGATTTGGGAGTGTTGTTCGAGGTGGACGGTAGCTGCGGCTACGCGTTTCCATCGGTCCGGAAGCGTAATTGGTATATCTACCCTGGCATTGCCTAGTTGTGCCGTGTCACCTACCATAGCGAGCCTTATACGATTTTGGTTTTGTACCATACCTATGGAGTGCCCTCTGACGACGCCCAGTACGGGGGAGATTACGGTACTGTATAGACTATGGGAATATATTCTGTGGTAAGGGCTATATGGGTAACCCCTTAACGCTATAAAAAAGTAAGTTTATTTTATAAATAGACACTAGTATAATAGCGCAATATACTACATAGTAAATAGTTTAACGGATCCTTAGAGGATGGGCGGTCCCAAGCATCCTTTAAGTTACTTGCTCTATATTACAGTACACTTGAATTGGCTTACACTATATAAGTATGTATGTCCTGACTCGAGTATTTATGTTTTATTTTACGCTCGGGTCAGCCTGAGTTGCAGCTTCAGTTTTCTCCTGGAGCTAGGACATCCCGTAGATCATTCGTGCTACCGGAAGCCTTTCAGTCCATATCTTTTGTAATCTAGACCTTTGAAGACTCTGTTTCTATTTATGTTTAAAAACTATATTGAAGATTTTAAATTATGTAATTTGTTTGGCTAAAGATGTTATAGTGGCTTCATGAACCACTGAAGTTTTATTTCCGCTGTGAGTTTCTGATATCTGTGTCTGTGATCCTGCGTTTTTGATTTCATTTGCTCCTAAGTTATTTACAATCTATTGTTTTGAACTATTCAAGCTTGACATGTTTATTTATTGTCAAATTTGAATGGTACAAAATAGTGGGTCGTTACAGAAATCGAAGTCGACTTGGGAATGACCGGAAAAGAGTTCGCCAGCGACCAACGTGGGTGTGCACGTTCATGTGCACAGATCTGTGTTTCAGGGGGAGGTTCTGGGGAGAAGAAAGAGGAAACTCGAAGTAGGCTCCGTGTTTTTGATGTTCTGACTCGAAGCAGGGGGTAGGTAGGGGAAACTCGGTGTGTTTGTTAGTTTTGCTCGGGGTAAACGTGGGTGTTACTCGGGTTTTAGGGGGTGATTACTCGAGTTTGTAATGCAGCTTTGGTTTGCTTCAAGTTTTATTATATAAAGCAATGTTTAAAGATTTTGAAAGCAAAAGGAATTTGATTTATAGATTTAGTTAAAGTTTATAAAAATATAAACAAGCTTTCTCTTATAACTAATTTGGTTTCAAAGTTAAGTTTTAATAAATTTTATATTTTAAAACATAAAGGTTGTAAAATGAAATAAGTGGATTTTAAATAATAAGTATTATATTTTATTTAATCACTTCGGGAAGTTCAAACATTTTTAATTTTGAATGTTTCAATTGTTTTAGTTAAAATTGATTTCTAAAGTATTTTATTTCAATAAGTTAAATAATAAAGATTTAGAGATCAATAAAATTAAAAATTATCTTTAGTTATTTTGAATTTTGATTTAATTAAAGATAATTAAATTTGAAAAAAATAATAATTAAGATAATTAGATTAGTAACTATTTAAGGTTATTGGTTAATATAATGATTTAAATAAGACAATGTTTTCTTAATTAAGAGTTTTATAATATTAAAAGTTAAGAATCATTTAATTAATTTTAAATGATTAAGTTAAATAGTTAATTAAGTAATTAACTTGTGATTAATTAAGATAATCACTTTGGATTAATCTAATCTAATTAATTAGGGAAGTAACTAAAGTAATTAAGTGATTGATTTAGAAGGTAATTAAGTAAAGGATAATTGCTTTATTAAAAGTAATTAAGTAAATGTGATTAAGAGTTAATCACTTTAGTTATTAATTAAAGAATTAATTAATAATTAGTTAAAGATTTAAATTATTTGATTAATGATTAATTAATAAAAGTATTAAGAGTAATTAATTAAGTGATTAATTACATGTTAAAGTAATTAATTAAGGAAGGAATTTAATTAATGAAGTAATCATTAATTAATGCAAATAATTAATTAATTGTTAATTAATAATTTAAGAATAATTTATTTATAATTAAGTTTTAATTACTAAATGTAATTAAAGTAATTAATCAAAGGTGATTAATTAAAAAGTAATTAATTAAGTATGATTAATTAATAGTAATTTATCAAGTGTGATTATTTAAAAGTAATTAATCAGGTGTAATTAATTAAGGATAATTAAGGAATAATTATCAGAATAATTAAAGAATAGTTAATCAAGGTTGATTAATTTAGAAAGTAATTATGAGGTAATTACTTAGTATAATTTGGAAGTAATTAATCAGGGTGATTAATTGATATGGTAATTAAGTAATAATTACTTAAAGTAATTAAGTGATAATTAATCAGGGAAGATTAATTGAAATGGAATTAAGTGATGATAGTTAATTAATTAATGAATAGTGAAATGGATTAAAGATAATCCAGGTGTTTAAGTAAGGATTAATTTAATTTAAGGATTAATTAAATTAATCAAGTTTGAATCAAACTTGTTTATGAATGATTAAGGATTGATGATATATATCATTGGATGAATTAATGATATTGGTTGTTATTGGATGACATTGATTGATGGGTGATGATGTGAATATGCTATATCTGAATGTGATATATATGCTGCTATGTGATATGTATAGATGCATGTGATAATAGATGCTTATCTATCTGTGTAATATGATATATGCATTTATGTTAAGTGATATTTTATGAAATATCTATTGTTTAAATCCCTTAAGTACAACTTGGACATTAAAATGTCGTTTGGTTTCGGTGAGACCGGGATCGGGTTTCCATATTTGGATATCCGAAAACCACACCGATTCCAATTAAACGTAGGTCGTTAATCCAAGTGGAGCAAGTGAAGACTCAAGGTGTAAGGGCTATACGTCAAGTATAACTCTGTGGGTGATTCCGTAATGAGTTTGACGGAATAGTGCTTATAGGTTCGAGATGGTGAATCAGAGTGCAAGGGCTATGGTCGTTGACTCCAAGGGTGATTCCAAAATGAGTGCAACGAGATAGTGCCTTCGGTTTCGTTCGAACCCGGAACGAACTTGTATGGATTGAATGCTTTCAGACATCGTCAGGCGGACGATGAGCATTCTAAGATAATTGGTCCTATAAAGGTAATCGCAGCCTCAAGCCTCATCAACCGGGAATGGCTAAAACAAGGGAGGTGCAGCAAGGCTTCGTGGGTCGCTCCCACTGGAGAGCAAGATACATCCCTGTCTAGAAGTCCCTTTATATTTCGGCTGTGTGGGCAGTTGGTCTGCAGCCAACTGAGGGGTGGTCTTGTTCGGGACTGTTCAGTAAGGAATGGTCCCGGTCTTGTGTTGTAGGGGAGTTAGGGTGGCTCCTCGGTACGGTGATCTAGGCCACGTACTGTGACGGGCGGTACCCCAGTAGCCCTGCCATTGATGGAAACCCATTTTCCCTACGAGACCCTACGGTTTTGTTTGTATTACCCACTTTTGTGGCTAGTAGCTGGAATTTAATCATGTAACAATTTCGGCTATTTTCTTATTTACTTGAAAACCCTAGACACTATTATAATATCATTGGATTTCCTATCAAATGCTTAGGTTAGCGTAAGGTAAAAACTTTTCCATGTTTATGCGTGGGAATTCTTACGTGATACCTTTCTTTTTAAAGGTTTTTCTAAAGTTAAGCAATCTTAAACCGTTTACTCACACCAGACCCCTGTCTGACCCTAGTGTTTATTTTCTGTTTTATTAAACTCTTGGGTACTCATATTATATATGAGTAGTCAAGTAATTCAGGTTATCTCTTGACGAAATCTGGAGGAGCTACGAAGCAGGAGGCTTCAGCGTATAGATATATGGTTAGAGTTTCCGCTGTGTGTGATTCTGTATGATTGTGCTTGTATTGTATATTAGACAGAAGTGTTATAACTGTCTAAATTGAGATGATTTGTGTGTACTCTGATGTATATGATACTATGTATATGTTCTATATTATATTTAAACCGTTCCGCTGTGAGATTCTGATGTGTTGTTTTTTCTTTTTCTTCTCTTTCTTTTCTTATTCTATCCCTTTCTTTCTTAATTAGTGATGCGATTTTCCGGGGGTGGAAAGTCGGGTCGCTACAAAAACAGGAAGGATGCGACAAGGTTATTAGGGGTAGCACCCTTTAGTGTATGTCATTCCTTCTGGATAGAGGTGGTATCATGGTATGGAGCCCAGATACTTAAGCTATGTTGTTGCTGCAAACTTATTACTTTGTGGTTGTGGGAAATCGAGGATCCTCGGATGTAGATCGGTTACGATCGGGGGATGGCATATTCGTGTTAGTAGTTACCTAGTTAGGTGTAACCCGGCCTTATGTTGGCAGAGATCCGGTTTGGTTCTCGGGACGTCATTCCAAAGGCGTTTCCATGTGGCAATGGGAAGTTACTTGGCCTGACGATTTGTTGGAAATCCAAAGAAACAATACAATCTTGTACGGTTTTAGTTGTAGAACCTGCCATCTAATATGGTAGCTATAGCAGGCATAATATAATGGTACCTATGCTGGCTAAGATTTATATTCTACTTTCGAAATGTTTTCTACACTATGCACTAATAATAATATCAAAAATGATTTGATTTTACATAGTAAGCATCTTTGACTAACATAAGAAGAAATCTCCTCCAAGTCTGCGTTTGCATTGTGTGTGTGGTGGGAGGTCTTATGGTAGTCTCACTTTTAAAAGCATTGCGATTTGACTTTAAAAATATTCCTCTATTTTGTTTTTGAAGATAAAAATAAACTGTTTTAGTTCTCATACCAGTCACATAACTGACTCGGAGTTTATTGTTTTCCTTCCTAAACTCTGGGTGCCCACCAATTTCCACACGGGCAGTCAAGAGTTAAGGTTTATTAGGATATTATGGAATTCAGGAGTTGCTTGAGGCAAGATGGATGGCATGGCGTATTACTAGTATACAGTATTTCTTTTCCGCTATTTGTTCTATTTATTGTTGTTTGATAGTTGTACACTCTGATGATGTAATGAAATGTAATAACTGATATAATTCTTTTGTTTAAATATTATTCATTTATCTATTATATGTTGATCCGCTGCGATTGTGGGATTCTGATATTATTCTGCTGTTTTTTTTCTATTCTGTTCTATCTTTTCTCTCTTCTTCTACCTCTTTCTTCTTCTTTTTTATAAAAAACCCTGAGAATGCGTATTTCCGTTCATCTTGAGTTAATCAATGGAGATTAGTGTCTATTCAAGGAGTACGGATTTGCGGGTCCTCACAGCTGGTATCAGAGCATATGGTTAAGCGACAACCATGGCTCTGTTGGGTATTACTCATTAGAGATAGAGTCAGTAGTGCTCTAGAATGAGTTTGAGTGTAATAATAGCTATGGGAGCGTATTTGTTAGTGAATATAAAATTGTTTTGTATTGTGTTGACTTATCGATTGATTGTTTATAGATTCCGGTCGATGTAGTCTAGCTAACTATCGTAGATAGGGGTTTCTAAACTCTTAAACAAGATAAACCGACACGATATTGTTTTTAAATTGGGTAAATGAAATAATTTTACCTTGAGTATATTTTATATATAAAGGAATAATTTTTCAGAATTATTAAAGTGTATATAAGTTGATTGTTTGGTTGATTGAAAATGTAAGAATATATATATATAAGTAAAATTAAAAGATGTTTGAATAATCTAAATTAAGGAATTATTGTAAAAGTAAAAAGAATTATGAGAACTGAATTATAATTAAAATGATTTACAATTGTGAAATAAACTTATATATATATAAGAAGTGAAACTATATGAATATATTTATGAACATGACTTGTAGATAAAAATGAATTTAAAGTTAAATGGAAAATTTATTTAGAATTAGAATCTGAATTGGATTTATAAGTTGGAATTTAAGATAAGTAAAGCCAAATAATGTTTAAATGGAATATAATATAAGAGATGTTGAATGAAGTTGATTTTGGTATCAAAGTAAATTAATAAAGTTAAGTGATGGATATAAACTTGAGTTATGTAAATGAAATTCAACTTTAGTAATTGAATTGAATGAATGAATTGAATGTAAATCAATTAAATGTAAATAATTTATAGGAAATAATGAATGTAAGTGTAATTCATTAAAATCTAATGTTATTGGAAGTTGAATAATTGAATGAAAATCAATTTGATTAAACCAATTGGAAGTAAAGGTGTTAAACCAAATTGAATGAATATAAGCAAAGGAATTTGGTTGTAATTAATATACATTGGTTGATATATGATTGCTAGTTGATTGTATATAATTCATTAAGTATTAATGAAATTGAAAGCTAAAGTAATTGAAATCCAATTGGAAGTTAAGTGAATCTTAAATAGAATTGAATTTGATTTAGAAGTGAACCAACTTGAATATGAATTAGTGAATATAAACTAATTGAGAATGAATATTAAAAACATCCACTGTTAATGAATCGAATGTGATTAAATTAAAAACCCATTTCATTGAATATTAATGAGAATATGAATGAATATTAATTTGATATGGATTAGTTGGATGCTAGTTGGTTGGTGGTTGAATATATTGCTTTCGTTGCATTTGCTATGTTGGCATATATAGTTATTATGTTTCTATATGTTGTATATCGATACTATTGTCTATATACATGTTTCTCATTTGTTTGTTGAGTGTTTAGTAGGTGCGGATTGCGTTTGCTTCGCATTTGGAGCTCGCTTTCGCGCTATATTAGCCGTATATGCTCGCTAATAAAATATAAGGTACACATCTCGGATTAAATATTGTACTTTTACACTTCTTTCCCTGCGGGATGCCTCATCACATGATGAGATGTATATTTGTGATATATATACTATCATTTTTTTTTCGGATCGAGCCGCGCAAAGGAGACTATGGCGAATTTTTCCGAAAATTTAAGGCGTTAGAAAAAATTTGAGAAAATTGAAAATTTTGAAAACTATAATTTGATTTGGAATTGAAAGTTAAACAATAGTAGTTGTTTTTGAAAAGAATAACTAAGTTTGGATTTGGAAACTTAGTAAAGTTATTGTAAGAAGTTCAACTATGGATTTATGGAAAGTTAATAGATTCTGTAACTTTTCTTACTTGGTAATTTCGAGGACGAAATTCTTTTAAGGGGGGAAGTCTGTAACGACCCAGAATTTACATTAATTAAAATTTGTATATTTAATTAATTTTAAATATTAATAAGTGAAATTTATAAGTCGAATAAATTTTATTTCGAATAATTGGATTTAATTGAATAATTAAATCGATAATTTAATATGTTAAATTATAGAAAAAATTGAAAATTGGGTTAAATATGATTGAAAATGATTTGTAGAATTTTATTTTATCATGTTGGAGTTAGAATGATATTTTAGAACTTTTAAAATCGAATTAGAAGTTAGTTTGTGAAAATTGAATATTTTAATATTTAAATCGACTAGTGAAATTAGCCAATTTTCGAACAGTCTCAGAATTGGACGAAACGAGTTCTATTGGATCCGTAATAGTTTGTTATTATCGGATTTCAATTTTGGTGTCAATCGGAGTTTTCGTTTGACCGTGGCAGCTCGAAACGCATCGAAATTGTTTTAATATTTATTTAGCGCGTTAAAATAGCCATTTTTCAAACAGTCTCGGATTTCGATGAAATCAGTTTCATCGGATCCGTAATGTGATATTATTGTATGGTTTCAAATTTCATGTCAAAAGAATTTACCGTTTGTCCGGTGCAAGCTAAAACGCCTAGAAATTTGATTTAACGAATTAATTTTAAATCAAACGTTTATTGCCATAAGTCGCACAGATGATTGAATTAGCTCTCGAAACACGTTCCATTGTGTTCAGTATGCGGGGTAACCTTAGGAACGCCAACCGGCACGCTTTGTTTGGAGTTCGGAAATTCCGAGATGAATAGTGTTTGTTGAATTTTCTATAAAAGGACCTTAAGTCTTCACATTTGCAAAAGAAACACAACCCTAGGGTTTGCTTCAGTAGCCGCCAGTGATAAGTTCAATGGCCGAAAATTGTTCAACTTCATCCTCTTTTATCTCGCAATCCGTCAACCAATTCGAAGAATCTCCAACTAACAAAATGTAGAGCTCGGCGAGAGCTTCAATATGAACGGCTATGATCGAAAATTGATGAGTGGATAGACGGCAAATTGATGATGAACGTTCGCCGTTCAACCTCGTTTTTCGCGCCGAGATGGAGGCCGCGCGTGACCGGTCTTCAGCCGTGGGTAGCTAGGGGCGGTGGCGTTCGAATGGTGTCGTTGTGATGGAGTTTCGTCAACGTTAGGGAGGTGCGGCCCTTAAGGTTTCACGCGTGTTGATGGGTTCGATCGCGTCTTCATTGACCTGGGGAAGAAATAGTTCATGTGCGGCCTGGATTTGGTCAAGTGGAACGAACTGTGATGATGGTAATAGGTTAAAAAAAAGTTAAAAAAGGAATTGTAAATTTATTATATTATAATTCGTTCAATTTTTAAACTATGATAACTTTGTCATACGAGGTTGAAAAATTACGAAACAAGTTGCGTTGCAATCGTTTTGTCGAGCACTACGCTATGGAGCTGGATTGTAATCGTTTGGAGCTAGCGAAAATTTCAGGTAAAATTAAACGTCCATTCGAAATAAAAGCTGAAAACGAAATTGAAATCAAGGTGAGAACTTCTCACTCAATCGAATCGGTTTCGGCTTTTATTTTAAATAACTATATTTAAAATTCTTGAATGCATGTTTGAATATTGATTGTTATTTATTGATTGTTAAAATAGACATTATACGCCGTTAGTAAGCGGATGTTATTTATTAAAAACATATACCGCGAATATTTCACAGTATAGTGAAATTGGTATTATTTATGTACTTGGAGTTGATTTCCCGCATTATATAGCGGATGAGACCCTATTGCGCCATCTATTAAGCGGATAATATTTTATAAATCCTATATACCGCGATAATCCGGTACTGGAACGGAATTGGTATTGTGCTAACATCTTTGATGCTGGAAAACAGGTTGGAGGGATCCAACTGGATTCCTCAACAGTATTTATTTGTTTTCAGATATTTTGATATTCGATTGATTATCATATCGATATGATGTCATTGTTGTCGTGATTGACTATTTGGTGTGTAGCATCATTGGGCCAATTTTGGAATTTTAAAAGGATTTTTAAAGTGATTTTTGAAAGTATACGTTATAAAAATATTTTTGGAATTGATTCATTTTAAATAAATAAACGTATAATTTTAATGTTATAAAAATTATGATTTTTGAGAAATATAGTTAAAAGTTGATTTTTGAAAATATGAGGGAAATGATTTTATAAAATAATTTAATCGGGATTTTTGAATTTATTGTAAAAAGTTCAAATATAGGATTTATAAAATTTGATTATTTTATAAATCGAAGAAAATGGTGAAATTTATAAAGGAGTTTAAAGACGTTTTTAAATAATAATATAAATTGATTTATATAAAGGATTTATAAATTGATATTTATAAATTAAAAATATTTGAATTATAAAACGAGTTTTTATAAGTGTTAGAATGAATTGTAAATGAATTTCATAAATGAATGAAATTTATAGAATTATAAACGGTGAAGTTATAAATGAAATTTTATAAGTAGTAGGTTTATAAAATTTATAAAGTTATTAAAAGAACAGTTTTGGGTAAATAAATGAATCTTATAAGTTATAAGATTTATAATTTGGGAAGTTAAAAAGAACGATTTTGTGAACAAATAAATTGTAAGTATTTAACTTATAATATGAACCTTTAGTATATAATTGAGTTATAAATTGAAATAGCTTAATAAAGGAGATTTATAAAAGGAAGTTGTTATAAAATAAATAGAAATGGAATTTATAAACATTGTTTTATAAATCCGCAAACAGCTTATTTTGATAAGCAAATTGTTATAACTTATTAATGGATTTATATTCACGTTTTAGACAGTGAATAATCCTTTAAAATAAAATGTATAGAAATGATGAAATTGATTAACGAAGTATATTCACGTTTTTGAATAGTGAATAATATGTTAAAGAAATTATTTTGGATGTGATGTTTTAAATAGAATTAAAACGATCTAACGATGTTTTTAAAATGTGTTGAGATTCGAAACCATAGATTTCAACATTCATTGTTGAAATAGACGTTTTCGAGAAATAGAAGGAAATGGTGGACTATAACACTGTTGTTATAGTAAATGATTTCCGAAAGGAAATGTTTTGTATAGTATTGGGATTTATATATCTATTTTAATTTCGAATCCCTATACTAGTGATTTTGGGTTGTCGTAACAATGTTTTACGCAACATTCGTTTGGCCCAAATAAATATGTTTAAGAGAATGATTTCCTTAAAGAATGAAATATATACTTAATTTCGATTTAAGTATATTGAATATTTTCCAATTGTTGAAAATAAAAAGATTTGTGAATTACTTATAAATAAGTAAGTATGGAAATGTTTTTCCAATATGAAATGAAATGTTTTGAGAATTTATCTTTTTGAAGATAAATTGAAAATGAATAATTGAAATCGTATATTGATAGGTATTTTGAAATGTAAATTCACTATGGAATTTATAAATGAAAAGGGGAATTTGTTTAAAAATAAACGTTGATTTATTTTTGAAGTGTGGGAATAAATTTATGGATTTGGAACGTAAATATAAAGTAAATCGTTAAGGATTTATTTAATGGGTTTAAAAGAACCATGTTGAAATGAAAGTATTTTCGCGTAAGGAAAATGATTGGAATTTGTTTTCAAAAGTGGTAAAGATGAAAAGTGATTTGAAAATTGTTTTCAAATGGTTGAAGTGTGAAAATTATATATCTTGTAAAGATATTTTTGGAAAATAAATAATTTTGAAAATTATTTGGAATCTGGTGATGTTGTGCATATCCATTGATAGTTCAATAACCGACTATCAATATTTACCTTTGAATGGGTATTTGTTGTGATTTGCTTGAATTTGAATGCCACGCTTATTTTTAATTAAGCACTCACTATTCGGGTTAACCGGGAAAGGACCTTGGGGTCGTATAACCCATTTCGAACATGTGATACGTCGTTATGAATTGCATTTGAAGACCGGTGTTGAAGACCGGATATTTTCAAAAGCGAAAGGACAACTCGTCGAATGTCTTTGCATCGACTGGTCCCCGGTATAGAGACTCCATATGTGATGGGAAGTCCGGTCGTGATTAGTGAATATCCGGATTGCAAGGACTTCTTTGTAAGTGCCTTTGGTTCTGTTCTATCCCGGAACAGACTTGTATTGATTGTATGTCTGGCATTACAAATTGAGATATTAAGCTGATTTCTTTCAAATATATTTCTGTTGGTGGCGGAGAATTTATTCTTTTAGCTTAACACCCTTCTCTGAGATGTACGAGCTCAAAGGGTATGTAGTTGATGGTTATCAGCGATATATTCCCAATTTGGTAATGTGACATGCTGAGTGTTGCTGTGAAATGATCATTGTTTGATCATTTGTGATAGGATCATTTTTTTGATCATTTATCTTTGTGATCATTACTTTGATCATTTGTTGACCCAAAGCATAGCTTTGTACCAAAGCATGGCTTTGTGGACGAAACTTCGTCGGACCTCACACCCCAGAAATGGTCAAAACAAGAAGGATGCGGCAAGGTTATTAGGGGTAGCGCCCTTTAGTGTATGTCATTCCTTCTGGATAGAGGTGGTATCATGGTATGGAGCCCAGATACTTAACCTATGTTGTTGCTGCAAACTTATTACTTTGTGGTTGTTGGAAATCGAGGATCCTCGGATGTAGATCGGTTACGATCGGGGGATGGCATATTCGTGTCAGTAGTTACCCAGTTAGGGGTAACCCGGCCTTGTGTTGGCAGAGATCCGGTTTGGTTCTCGGGACGTCATTCCATAGGCGTTTCCATGTGGCAATGGGAAGTTCCTTGGCCTGACGGTTTGTTGGAAATCAAAAGAAACAATACGATCTTGTACGGTTTTAGTTGTAGAACCTGCCATCTAATATGGTAGCTATAGCAGACATAATATAATGGTACCTATGCGGGCTAAGATTTATATTCTACTTTCGAAATGTTTTCTACACTATGCACTAATAATAATATCAAAAATGATTTGATTTTATGTAGTAAGCATCTTTGACTAACATAAGAAGAAATCTCCTCCAAGTCTGCGTTTGCATTGTGTGTGTGGTGGGAGGTCTTATGGTAGTCTCACTTTTAAAAGCATTGCGATTTGACTTTAAGAATATTCCTCTATTTTGTTTTTGAAGATAAAAATAAACTGTTTTAGTTCTCACACCAGTCACATGACTGACTCGGAGTTTATTGTTTTCCTTCCTAAACTCTGGGTGCCCACCAATTTCCACACGGGAAGTCAATAGTTAAGGTTTATTAGGATATTCTGGAATTCAGGAGTTGCTGGAGGCAAGATGGATGGCATGGCGTATTACTAGTCTACAGTATTTCTTTTCCGCTGTTTGTTCTGTTTATTGTTGCTTGATAGTTGTACACTCTGATGATGTAATGAAATGTAATAACTGATATAATTCTTTTGTTTAAAGATTATTCATTTATCTATTATTTTTTGATCCGCTGCGATTGTGAAATTCTGATATTGTTCTGTTGTTTTTTTCTGTTCTGTTCTATCTTTTCTCTCTTCTTCTACCTCTTTCTTTTTTTAAAAAAAACCCTGAGAATGCATATTTTAGTTCATCTTGAGTTAATCAATGGAGATTAGTGTCTATTCGAGGAGTACGGATTTGCGGGTCCTCACAAATTACTTCCATTTACATCAAATGACAATTTATTCTATGCAATTGGACGAGATCTATGTGAATAAATAAGTATTTATTTTTATAACCAATCTAAATTGATTTCAACTCAATTTATACTCAATTATATTCCATTTTTAAATTTATTCCCAATCCATATATTCTCATTTTCATTGCATTTTAAATTTGAATCCATTCACTTGCATTTCATTCCATATTTGTTTATTCCAAACTATTTAAAATTCATTCACAACCATTTGATCTAGCTCGCCACATTCCATTTAAATTTTATCCCTTTTCAATTTTATTCACGATCCATTCATTTGCGATTCATTACTTATCCGCATTCATTAAAAACCGTTCTAATAACTTGAAAACATTCTTATTTCCTTATTGTCTCTAGTTATTTCAATTCCTTAACAGTTTAAATGGTGTACAATTATTTATTTAAGAATTTTCGTACCATTAAATATTACCTGTAACTCACCAAATTTTATTTCGATTACAATTTATTTTCACTTGATTTAAATCCAACCCAATATCATTAAACTTAGTTTAAGTTGAGTTCAATTCAACTCTCCTCCATCTATTTAGCTTAAGTCAATTTACTTCAATTTATTCAAATTTTATACTTAAGCTCATTTTCATTTTACAGGTAAATTTTTCTCTTCTATTCAACTTAATTCTATCTCAATTAAATCTTATTTTAAATCTACAATTTCTTTTGATTAGTTATTATAAAATTTAACCTTTCAGATTCAGCTCATTCAATTGATTACAAGGCCATTACCAACTTATTTCTACTTATTTGGATTTTATTCGCAATACGAACCATTACTACTTTAATCCAATTTCATTTCCTTATTCGACACTAATTATATTTAATTTGTTAACACTTCAAGTTAAATTTTAATTTATAACTCAAGTTCTGAATCCACTATCCATTTTCAATTTACCACCCAATTTCATGAACTCCCAATTCAATTATTTTTGCTTTACCAACAATTTAAGTCGAATTTAATTTATAACTTGAGTTTTATTTTCAAACTTCATTATTATCTCAAAATTCAGCTTTTATTTAACTACATTGGGTCCTCATTACATATTTCATTATCTAATTTATTATCTAAATAGTCTTTCCCCAATTTATAATACAGAACTTGATTTTAATTTCAAAATCTCTTCATTAAATTTAAGTTCAATTTTTTTTTAATTCAAGTTTTGATTTTCATTTTATTTTGCAATTCATTAAACAATATTTATTTTGGGCTTTCTATCCCCTTTTAAATTTTATAAGTCGCCACTTATTATTTTACACATTTCCATTCATTCTAGGCTTGAATATGTTCTTCTTTTATTTTTAACTCAAGCCTTATGCTTATTTATAACCCAAGCATAATTTATTACCATGGGTTTTAATTCCTTTATAAGTTATTCTGATTTATTCATTTCAATCCAATTCTTATTCAACTTATTTTCCATTATTCAGGTAAGAATCTAATTCCATTTCAATAACTCAATAGAATTTTAATTTTAATTCAATTTTATTTAAACTCAGATTTATTTAATTCAATTCGACTTCAACTTAATTCGAATACAACTGGATATTATTTTCGGTCTAATTCAATTTATTTCAATCCAGTCAAATGTTTATTTCCCAATCCAAGTTAATTTCATTTTTAAACTTCACTTTAAATTTAAATTCCCAACATTCAAAGCTCATATTTCCTTTCTGATTTAAAAATCATCCCAATTTATAAGCTTACAACCCATCTCATCTGGATTTTAAAACACCCGACTTTTTGTTTCAAATTATTTTGAAACTTCCATTATCTCAAAATCACACTTCTCAAAATTTTAAACGAATCCTGGTTTTTATTTCCAACAAATTTCCTTTGAAATTTCAAAAATAAACTAGTACTTCTGAACAAATCAATTTGGCAGCAATCCTTCACTTAGAAACTAGAAAATGAACATCGATGATGCTACAGTCATCACCGAAGTTATTTTCCAACGACTGAAGTGAATTCAATGCTATATCCCTTCCCAAAATTTATTTGAAACAATTTTCTTTCAGAAATACCCCAAAAACAACAATGCTACTATTTATCTTTAAAATACTTCCAAAACCTCCGGGGTTTTAAATTTCCAAATCCTGCTTAAATCAAATTTAACTATAATTAATTTGTATAGTTTATGCTTATACAAATTCCCATTTAATTATATTTCAATTCATAATTTACGTTTATAATTCGTACTTATAAATTTCATTTTATAATGAATTTATTTCCTTAACCTTTGGTTATGTTTTAAATTTCTAGTTAAATTTTTACTCAACGATGATGATAATTTAATATTATCATTTCTAACATCCAAGCAACCATATATTATCTAAAATAGTTTACAAAATCTCTCTTTATATCAAAATATATTTTTTGGATAAAATTATTTCATTCATCCACATTTAAAACAATACCGTGTCAAACTGTTCTATTCAAGTGTTTAGAAACCCCTTCGATACAGTTGTCCAGACTGTGCCGACGAAGGTTCATATGCCACTCAATAAACCAATCAACACGATATATTGAAATAATTTATATTCACTAATAAATCGCGCTCATATCTTTTAATACGCTCAAATTCATTCTAGAGTACTACGGACTCTAATTGAGTAATTTCCCACCGGATCTAAGGTTATCACCAACCTAAGCTCTGGTACCAAGTGTAACAACTCGTAAATCCGTACCCCTTGAGTCAACATTATTCTACCTAAATCAACTCAAGTTGTACAGAAATACAAACCATTTGGGTTAAAGAAGAAGAGGTAGAAGAAGAAAATAGAAAACAACAACATAATCTAACCATCGCAGCGGAATAAAATATAATAGATATTAACATATCTTTACACCAAAACAAATATATCTGTTCATATATTACATCATAAGAGTGCATCAATCTCAATTCAACATCAATAACATACAACCGGATATACAGCTAAACAACAGCGGAATATATATAAACAAGCACCGAAGTATGTATCTTCATCCAGCTCGTCTTCTGAGCTCCACAGCATCATACCATGTATCCTATAATACTCGGTCTGACCCGACCATTACAGTTAAATAACACCCGAGTCAGTCTGGATTACCAGCGTGAGAAAATCATACCCAATTGATTATTAAAGTTTCAAAAATCCTTTGAAAACAGAAGCATCTCGTAAGACCATGCCACAAATAAACATGTTGGGTTTTTACCTTACGATAGCTAAAACTTTTTTTTATTCAAATCCCCTGATATTATAATAGTGTCTATAGAAGGTAAAATAGAATTTAGCTGAAATGCTTGCATCTCACGTTTTAGCAATAGTTGGGCACAATCAAAACCGTACAGGCGCGTAGGGAAAATGGATTTCCTACTAATGACTAGGCACTGGGGTACCACCTGTCACAGTACCTGGTCTAGATCAGCGTACCGAGGACCCACCCTAAGTCCCCTGCAACACAAGGCCAGAACCATCCCTTACTGGACAGTCCCGAGCAAGATCACCACGCGGTTGGGATCAGCAACTGCCCACTAAGCTGAAATAAGAAGGGACATCTAGACTGGGATGACCTCACCCTCAAGTTGGGCCTACCCACAAAGCCTTGCTGCATAACCCCTGATTTTCAGTCATTCTCGGTTGATGAGGCTTGAGGCTACGCGTTACCTTTTTTGAACATATCCCTTAAAATGCCCATCGTCCACCTGATGATGTTCCGAAATCATTCATCCATACAAGTTCGTTCCAGGTTCGAACGGAACCGAAGGCACTATTCCTACTACATCCATTTTGGAAATATCCTCAGGATTAGTAGCGACTATCCCTTGCACTTCACTGCTCCATCTTCAAATCCAAACTCGTTTTTCCACAAAAACGTACAAACCGGATCGAAGTGGTTTTCGAGAAATAAATCACGATCCCAATCTCTTCGAAACGATCAACGCATTTGTCCAATATTGATAGTCGGTTATTTAACTATCAATTTATATTCACAAATATCCATCCAACAATAAATAATTTCCCAAATTATTTATTTATCTCAAAATATCTTCACAAGATATATTTCTATTTTCAACCCTTTGAAAACAGTTTCAAACCATCTTTCTTTTTCAAAATAAACTTTCCCAAATATTTTCTATCTCCACTGAAATCACCAAGCACAAAATTAGATTTTTAAAAATATTTAAAACACTTTACTTAGAAATATACTTTAAATATTTAAGTTAAACTACTTCAATAATTCGTTAGAAATACATACGACATGAATATTTGAAAATAAGGTTACGTAATAAAATATAAAACTAGATTTTCACTTTTAAAAACAAAATATTAAGTCGATCTTTAAATAATTACAACCATAATAGATTAAAAGAAAATACTTAGGATTTAAATATTTAGAAATAATAAATTGTCCAAAACTTACATTTTAAAACAACTTTAAAACTATTAACTTATATTTAAAAATTTACTTTAAAAACATACTTGATTATTCAGGGAGAATTTCCAATCTCAATCACTTAAATCAATTTTCCAAGTTGATTCCTAATTTATTCCATTTGAAATAAGTTTCTTTACTTACTCAGTTCATTTCAAAATTCATTAATTATGGATTTTATTATTCTTATTACTACTATTATTATTTTCTATTTGATTTTAAATCTCTTAACTGAAATATACAAATTTCAGATTTTTCCCAATTTCTTATTTATTCTTTCCGAAATTTAAATCTTAAATTTAATATAAATGCTATGTTCTTTTAAATAATAATACTGAAGTTTAAAATTCATTAACTTTCTTTTTATTCAAAATTTCCTTTCCATACTCAAGATTCATTTATTAGAATTTTAAACTCACCTTATTTCCTTTCCAATTCATTCTTAAATTTATTCAAATTTTCTATAATTATTTTACTTACAAATTTACTTCTTTTATTTTCTTTCCAAAATCCAATTTATATATTTTTGGTAATTCATTATACCCAATTATATCCAATCAGACCATAACATTCAATATTCCAATATAGTTCATCATAGGATATCAAATAATCACAACAGAGGGTATTAAATAATATTAAACAAATGTTGAGGGATCCAATAGGATCCCTCCAACCTGTTTTCCATGCATCCACAGACGTTAGCACAACATAAAATGTCAATTCCACTTCGAGGTGGAATATCACAGTATATGTGTTTTACATATATATTCATCCGCTATTAATGCTGGAAATCAAACACTCCAAGATATACTATATACTACTATATATAGCACACCAAATCAAATCAATCAATCAACCAATTCTTTAAATTTAACCATTGAATTTTAAATAAAAATTCAGCTGAGTGAGATTAACTCACCTTTGATTTAATTTGCAATCCAATCCAAATGGCTTTATTTCTTCCGGATATTGACCTTGTAAAAACAATCACTATTTATTACTATTTGAATAAATCAAATAATTGATCACCATTCACTTATTTAATTTTAACTTAATCTTTGATTTTAAAATTTAAACTAATAGTTTCCTTTGACAAATTATTTTTAGCAACCCAAAAATTAAATAAGTAAATTAAAACAGCTTAGTTATCAAACCCATTCCCTTTTTTTTAAACAAACTAGTAGAATAAAAATTACTTATTCATGTATATTATTCTATAATTTGAACTACATACATGTTTATAAAATAATTCATAGAGACCAAAATCAAAATTTATATAAACTCTCTAAACATTTTTAAAATCCATATATATATATATATATTTACTGTTTATTTATGTATATATATTTAAATTAACCAATAAGTTAAGGTCTGTATTATTTATATAAGATAAAAACACAATTGCTTAATATTTTACTGTAACCTATCTGCATTTTTTTCCTTTTTTTTCTAAACCTTACTGTAATTCTGTGTTCATGTATGAATATATAAAATTGAAAACTGCATTTGTAAATTATTATTATTTTTTCTCTTTTTACATCATCCAGCATACATAAATTTAAATTAGATTTAACTATAAAATAAATTAAAAAAACAACTACCTCTGCCCGCCCTCGAAAAACATTGAGACTCACACAGCTCGAATCCACGCTGACGATCAGAGTCGACCCATCTCCATCCATTGCCCTCTCGCACGCCACCATGCCCATGCTGCAACAACGCCATCGCCTTCATCCAACAAGGCACGCGAACCGTAACCCTAATCGAGCTCGACCCCTAAATCTGCGATTAACCTCGCGTTTGCCTCTCGAACGAAGCTCGCGATTACAAGCTTCGCTATTTATTTTCGATCGGCCAAGAATAGTAGAGGAATTTCGATTTCGAATCGCGTGAGAGGAGAAAGATATGGTGGACGAGATTGGGAAAATTTACAACGGCCATGGTTGTTGATTTTTAGAGAGGGAGGTTACTTGATTAAATCGCGTGGGGCTGCAAATTCACTCGGCCATTTTTATATTATTTTTCTTCTCGTTTGATAATGACTGGAATTAACTGGCAAATTTTAGAAGGAACGAGAAGTGTGCGATGGAAGATAAGGGTAGCATGTTAAAACTAATATGAGATGGCGTATACAAGAAGCTGGACCAATTAAATTAAATTTCATTAGATTATTATCAATTAAATTTTCAGCGCGTTTAAGTATCGTACACTCACACACTAACTTCGATCAATACGAAATTTGAAATCCGGTAATAATTCAATATTACGGACTCAATGGAACTAGTTTCGTCGAATTCCAAGACTGTGCCTCGGAAGGCTATTTTTAAACTCAATTTAAACTATATATTTTAAAAACTAAACAAATCTCTGTTAAATTCAATTTTAACACTTCCATTATCCACAGTATTAGCAATATAAATTTTATAAGTCTTCAAATTATTTTTAACAGGCTTAGAATTCCAAATTCAACATTTTACCCAATTACAAATTATTTAATTCAATAATTTAATTATCAAGTAATAGTGATATTTGAATTCAAGTTAAAATTAACTTTTAAATATTTAAAATCAATTAAATAATCCGATTTTAAATGCTCAAAAATTCCGAGTCATCACAATCTGAGTCCAAAGAGAGATAGATTGATGTATACTTTGGGATATCTTGAACCCAGTTTGCAGTCTATACCTGTTGTTCGGGAATTTTTCGATGTATTTGAAGAAGTAAAATCCTTACCTCCACACAGAGAAATAAATTTCTGAATTGACTTAGTACCCAATGCCCGTCCTGTTGTTCATGCAAGTCGCAGGATGGCACCTAAGGAAAGAATTGAATTTGTCAATCAAACTCAAGATTTGCTAAAGAAAGGATTGATTCGCCCTAGTGTTTTTGAATGGGGTTCAGCCGTCGTGTTCGTCGCTAAATCAGACGGATCTTTGAGATTGTGTGTAGATTACCGCGATCTCAATAAACAAACTCTCAAAAACAAATTCCCTTTACCTAGAATTAACGATTTATTCGATCAACTTCATGACGCTCGATTCTTTTCTAAGATGGATTTAGCTCAAGGATTCCATCAGCAGCGAATAGCCAAGGATTGTGTTCATTTAACTGCTTTTAGGGGTCCTGACATGTTCTACGAAGGGTTAGTTATGCCCTTCGGACTATCCAACGCTCCCGCATACTTCGTAGATTTAATGACCCGAGTGTTTCGAGAAGTATTGAACAAATTTGTCCTTATATTTATTGATAATATCTTGATTTACTCCAAAACTGAAGAGGAGCATGCTGAACATCTCAGAATTGTTTTGGAAATATTGAGGAGGAATATCCTATTCGCTAAATTTTCTAAGTGTCATTTTTGGGTCAAAGAATTCTGATTTCTCGGTCATATTGTTAATGAAGAAGGAATTTCTATCGATCCAAGCAAGATTTCTGCAATTCTGGACTAGAAGCAGCCTACTACTCCTAGAGAAGTTCGAAGTTTTCTGGGTTTGGCGGGATATTATAGAAAGTTTGTACAGGATTTTTCTAAGTTGGCTAGCCCATTGACTAAGCTAACAATGAAGAATGCTAAATTCGATTGGACTCCGAAATGTGATGAAGCTTTTCAAGAATTGAAAAAGAGATTGACTACTGCTCCTGTTCTTGCTATTATTAACGGGAACCAAGGCTTATCTGTCTATACTGACGCGTGTGGTGATAGGGTAGGTGCAGTATTAATGCAGAATGGGAAGGTAGTTGCCTACACGAGTAGACAATTACGTCCGCATGAGAGAAAGTACCCAACACATGATTTGGAGCTTTTGGCTGTTGTTTTCGCTTTGAAAATCTAGCGACACTATCTACTGGGTAAGAATCTTTTCAGCTTTCTTAACAAATTACGAAATTAACTAAATAAATATACTTAATAAACTCTCTTTGTTTTAGGTGAAAATTTTGAATTATTCACCGACCTTAAATCATTGAAATATCTCTTTACCCAGAAAGATCTGAATCTGCGACAACAACGTTGGTTGGAATCTATGGCGTCTTACAACCTAAATATTCTGTATACGTCGGGAAAGGCCAATGTAGTTGCAGACGCCTTGAGTAGAAAGCACGCTATTCTTGCTCACCTTGTAATTGCTCCTACTCTTATTGAAAAGATCGCCAACAAGCAAAAAGTGGACCAGTTTCTTCATAAAATTTATGAGAAAATGCGTCGTGGAGAAAACACTAGTTTTGAGATTGATAATAGTAATGTTATAAGGTTGAAAGGAAGAATTTGTGTCCCTGGCATTCCTGATCTAAAGCGTGAAGTTCTAGATGAATGTCACAAATCAAAACTCAGTATCCATCTAAGAATTAATAAAATGTATCGAGATATTAAAAGTACGTTTTAGTGGAAGACAATGAAAAGAGACATATCTATTTACGTGAGTCGCTATGCTACTTGTCAACAAATCAAAAGCGATCAAAAGAAAGTGGCCTATTTACATCAGCCTTTGGAAGTACCAAAATGAAAATGGGATCAGGTATCGATGGATTTCATCGACGGATTGCCACGAATCAAGAAGGGAAATGAAGCAATTTGGGTTATAGTGGACCGTCTAACCAAAACTGCTTACTTTATTCCAGTGAAATCCACTCGGACTGTAGCAAGCTTAGCAGGGCTATATCTAAAGGAAATTGTTCGTCTCCTAGGTATTCCCAACAGTATAGTGAGTGATCGTGATCCGATCTTCACTAGTGGATTTTCGAAGGCATTCCAAGCCGCTTTGAGAACAAAATTAAATTTCAGTACTACTTATCACCCACAATCTGATGGGCAGACTGAGAGGGTTAATCGAATTCTAGAAGATCTTTTACGTACTTGCATTCTCGATTTTGGTGGTTCTCGGGAGGACCATTTACATCTGGTCGAATTCTCTTATAAAACAGCTATCAGGACTGTAACATCCCGGAAATTTGTGTGTTTAAATTTGTGATTTATTTGAACTTTTAAATTCAAATTGTGAAATTTCAAGACAAATTAAATATCATTAATATGAGTTAAAGGAAAGATATATGGAATTAAATAAATAAACAATAATGATGATGATAAATAAATAAAAATATATATAATAAATAGGGAATTGTTTAAACAATAAAATATATGTGACAAATTAAAACTTACAGTTAAACTTCAAATAGAAAAAAAAATTCCAGAGTATGCTTATGATAAAATTATATAGTTGAAATCTTATGATTATCACATGACATATGTAAGATATAACTTGCATATAAATTGTAAACCAAGAAACAATAAAATGAAGAGAAGTATTTTTAAACAAAACAATTGTAAATACAAAGCTTATGCAAGAAGATTTAACAAAGATAAATATCTTCAAGAAAAAAAAAATTGTATGTAAAACAAAAACAAAATTTGATTGCAAAAGAAACAAATTCTGTAACCCAAAACCAACAGTACATATATAAATCAAATGAGGCTTATGCAAGAAGATAGATATCTTAAATAAAACAAAAATTTAGTACATGCAAAGAAAAGAAATTTGTGTACTTACAGGAAGAAAAATAAATCAACAGCATGTTTATGTAAGCAAGGATGGGAACAAGCATTTAATGCTTTCTTCTTAAGCCTAAATCAAATATCCTTTCAGCCGAAATAGTTTTTCTTGGTCAATAAAGAAAACAAAGATAATTTGATTAAAATAAAACTTTGTCCCAGTTAACACTTTCCCTACCCTGTACAAACCACTATATATATATTCACACACCTCTATATACATCGTTCAAAGGCAAAGCACAGCAAGACAGGGAAAGAAGAAGAAAAAAGGAACAGGAAATAAAATAAATAGGAGAGCAAACATCACTGTGTATTCAAGTGAAAGCAATATACTGAAGATTCAAACTGCAGTTCAAAGATCAATATAGCCTCTGTTTCAAACATTTGCCAGGTGAGTAAACCTTCAAGCTAAAGATCAGTAACAAATATGTGTTGCTTATGAATCACAGTATTGATGGTTGATGTGCATGAATGTTTGTATGTGAGTCCTGAGTGCTTGACTGTAAATTTTGAATCACCTTTGTTTCTTGTAATTCCAGAGTTCAAGCAAGTCAAAAGATTTTTTTTTTATAGATTTCACTTTCTAAATCTCTGATATAAATAAATCTTCATCAAACAAGTTTGTTTAAACTCATCCATGAGCTAAAATTTTGTTTCCAGCTTGAACATGAAGTATATCTCTGTGCAACTTGAAATTTGCAGTGAAAAAAAAATTTTGTGATAAATTCAACCATTTCAAACCATTGATTTGATTATATAACTCAGATCTACATACAAAAATAAGATTTTTAAAACCAAGATGGTGATTTTTCATTAAGTTTTTGTTGAGATTTTTAAGATGATCAGAAGATCGAATTTTTGTAAAATTCCAGCAACCAAGATGATCATAAGCCTCGTGATCGTCGTCGTAGCTAGGTGGAGGGCTTGGCATCACCAGAAAAATGCAAGTTGGATTTTAAAAAATCTAGATTTCGTATTTGAGAGCGATTTAGGGCTTAGGAACCCATTTGGGTTCACGTTCGAAATGGCGATGCCGCGCCGTCCACAGGTGACCGGACTTCGTGCCTCCGGTACCCATCGTTGCGTTACACGCTGAGGAAGTGTAGGTCAAATTTTCGTGGTCTCTGATGACCAGAAGAGGTGGCGCGGGCTTGTTTCCTGGTGATGTGCTTTTGGCTTTGTTTGGTCGAAACGTCTCGATTTTGCTTTTGTGTTTAATTCGAGACTCTGGGTGTTCGTACTGTTTTGGGAAGTGGAGAGCGACTCGTGGATGGCCGCAGCACCATCCCACGTTGGTGAAGTTGGCCGTGCACGTGTACGTGCAGTGGTCGTGTGTCAGTGGTGGGATCTGGGAGAGGAGAGCTGTGTGACTCGAAGTCACTCTCTGGGAAGTGGAGTAGAAACTCGAAGAAGGACTCGAGTTTGTCCAGGGTTGTAGCGTGGTTGATTGGGGAACTTAAGAAAATTTTGTAAAAAAATTAGCACTCGGTTAAGTTTACCTAAAACCCGAAGCAGAGGCCCATTTCTCTCGGGGATGACTCGAAGAACCCCTCGGGTTGGGCCTGAAGATAGCAAATCCCAGTTTTGCAATATAGGTTTAAATGATTTTCTAATTTGTTCTTCATAAATGATGATAGTAGGTTAAGATAATGTAAAGTGTTTTTTTTTTACTTAACAAAATATTTAAGAAGTATATTCAAATTTGTTAACTTAAAACAAATATATTATGATGGTTAAATAATGATTAAATAATTAATGATTAAAATTACTTTGAAATTAAAGGTTGATTAATTTAAAGAACAATTAGCAAATAAAAGTAATTAAGATTTGGTTAATTAACCATTAAGAATTAATAAATTAAGATAGTTAATTAAAGATTAAATGATTAATAAAGCTAGTTTAAAATTTAATAAATTTATAATTAAGTGAAATTTTAGAACATTGATTTAAAATAATCAATAAAGATAATTGTTCGGTTAATTTATTAAATTACATCCACTTTGATTTGTAAATAATTAACCATTGTTATGCAGTATATTGATTTCTGTTGTGATTGTGATACTGTGTGATGCACCATGACTGTGATTTGCTCTGTATTGATGTGAAAACCCTTTTGCCGTAAACGGCACTTAAACTTCAATGCGACAGGGAGTCGGATTTCAGTTTGTTATCCGAAACCCACATCGAACCCTGAATGTGAATCTTTGTGATTGATATATCCACGTGTTTTAAAAATTGAGCTCTCACTATCCGGTTTAGCCGGGAGAGGACCTTTGTGTCATATAACCCATTCCGAATAGTGATACGTCGAAATGGATAGCATTTGAAGACCGGTGGTGAAGACCGGCCGCCTTCGAAAACGATAGGATAACCTATCGATTGTCTCTGCACTGAGTTGCTCCGGTAAAGATTCCCTAAGTGATGGGAAGTCCGACCGGGATTGTGGATACCCGGATTTGCAAGGGCTTCTTCCTTTATTGGACAAAGTGCCTTCAGTTCTGTTCGAACCCGGAACAGACTTGTATGGTCGTGTGTCTGACACTATACTTTGAGATATAATGCTGATTTCTTTCAAATACATATCTGTTGGTGGCGGAGAATTTATTCTCTTAGCTTAACACCCTTCTCTGGGGCGTACGAGCTCAGAGGTTATGTAATTGAAGGTTATCAGCGATATATTCCCAAATTGGTAGTGTGGCATGCTAAGTGCTGCTGTGTGTTGATGATCATTAGTTGATCGTTTGTGATCAAAGCAAAACTTTCGTGTAAAGCATAGCTTTGTGGACGAGACCTCATCGGACCTCACAACCCGGAAATGGTCAAAACAGGAAAGATGCGGCAAGGTTATGAGGGTCGCGCCCTTTAGGGTATGTCATTTCCTTCTGGAAAAAGGTAATGTCATGGTATGGACCCCAGATATTTACCTGTGTGGTAGCTCCAATCTCATTTACTGTGTGGTTGTTGCTTTGTGACAGAGGGCCCTCGGATAAAGGTCCTAAAGGACCGGGGAGTGGCATACTCGAGTAGTAGTTACCTAGTTACAGAGGTAATCTGGCCTTGTGTTGGCAGAGAGCCGGGTAGGTTCTCGGGACGTCCCGCCAGAGGCGTACCCATGTGGCGGTAGGAAGTTCCTTGGCCTGACCATTTGTTGGAAATCCGAAGAAACAATACGAGCCAGTAAGGTTTTAGTTGTATAACCTACCACCTCAGGTGACAGCTATAGTAGGCATAATATAATAGTACCTATGCTGGTTAAGATTAATATTCTATCTTCAATATGCTTTCTACACTATGCATTAATAATAATATCCAAGAAATTTCTCGTATTAAGCATATTTGACTATCATAAGAAGAAATCTCCTCCAAGTTTGCGTTTGCATTGTGTGTGTGGCGGGAGGTCTTATGGTAGTTTCATTTTCCAAAAGCATAACGAATTTTGTTTATAAATCTAGTCTATTTAAAAGCAACTATTTTTGTTTACTCATACCAGTCCCATGACTGACCCGGAGTTTATTGTTCCTTTTCTAAACTCTGGGTGCCCATAATTTCTACACGGGCAGCCTAGCAGCAGGTTTCCATACTTGGGAGTTAGCAGTATTTTGGAGCTTTTGCTGTGGAGATATTCTAGAAGCCTTTTTGGATCTCAGGTAGTTAGGTTTTGGGAGATTGTTGCCATTACATTCCTATGAAGACTTTTGGATATATGATCATCGATGTATTATTATGATGTTATGTGGAGTTGTGGTGTATGTATTTAAATACTTTGATGTATTATTAGATATTATGATATTGTACCTGTGATGTATGCATGATATTCATTTTGTTCCGCTGTTTTATATTCATCTGATGTTGTTATAAGCTTCGGCGATACGAATTTGATGTCGTTTATCGGATATCGAGTTCGGGTCGTCACAAGGCCAGTATAGAAATGGCTCCTTTCGAAGCTTTATATGGTTGTCCGTGTAGATCACCTACATGCTGGATCGAATCAGGTGATAGACTTGTCCTTGGAGCAGACATGATTAAAGAAGCCACGGAGAAGGTTGATTTTATTCGAAAGAAATTAATAGCTGCTCAAAGTTGTCAGAAGAACTATTATGACCGTCGAAGAAGATATTTGGAATTTCAAGTTGGAGATTATGTATTTCTGAAAGTGTCTCTGATGCGGGGTGTATTGAGATTCGGGAAAACTGGAAAGCTAGCACCGTGTTATATTGGTCCTTTTCCTATTCTGGAAAGGATTGGTCCTCTGGCATATCGAGTGCAGCTACCCAGCTGGTTGTCTGGCGTGCATGATGTGTTCCACATTTCTAATCTTCGAAAGTATGTGCACAACCCAGATAGTATTATTGAAGAAGCTGCTCAGCAGGATCTAGAGATCACTCCTAACTTGGCAGTTAAAAGAGAGTCGATAAAAATTGTAGATCGTGATGAGAAGCGATTGAGAAACAAAGTTGTGAAACTGGTCAAAGTTCAATGGAGTGGCGATCCAAAGGACTGTACTTGGGAGACTGAAGTTAATATGAAGAAATCATATCCCAATTGCAGAGTCGACATCTCGGCTTAAACTAGTAAGCCATTTCCTTATTTTTCTGAATTCGTATATATCTTTGTTTGTGGTTCTCTCTCTTTCAATTTTGAGGACAAAATTTTCTTAAGGAGGGGATATTATAACATCCCAGAATTTGTTTTAAATTTAGTAACTTATTTGAACTTTTGAATTTAATTTGAGAAATTTTAACAGAAATTTAAATATTTTTGATATTAATATTACAAAGTTATATGGTATTAAATAAATATTCGATAGTTAAGTTTAAATAAATAATAATAATAATAATTAAAGAAAAGAACATATTACAAACAAGAATTTGTTTAAAATAATAAAATAAAATATATTTGATAAATTACATGTTAATAGTTAAACTTTAAATTGAAATAGAATTAAAAAAAAAAGAATGTACGTTTGTAATAAAATTTATATAGTTATATAATGGCATATGACATACACATAAGTGTACGAATTTTTTATGAATAAGTAAATATAAGTATGTAGAAATATAAAAAGAAAAAAAAATAAACTGTAAAATAAAACAAGACTTAGTACTTATAAAAAGCAACAGCATATGTTGTAAGTATCAAAGAAGCATTGCATTACATGCCTTCATTTAATGCTTTCATTAAATGCTATTTATTCTTCAGCATGTACAAGATCCCATCAGCTGAATTAAAAAGCATGGGTTTAGTCAACAAATAAAGAAAAAGATATAATCTAATTTAAAGAACTGTTGCACCAGTAAACTGCACACCTTCTTGTATACTCTCTCCTTTATATACATGAACATCAGTTTTAGTTCATTCGTTCAACAAATCTTAGCAAAGAACAGAAATAAAAAATAAAAGAAGATCATCACTTTATATTCAAGTTGAAAATAATTTACTGAAGAAAGAAAAAGAGAGGAGGATCAAACTGCAGTGCAAAACAGATATAGTTTCTGTTCATCCATATTTCAATGTGAGTAAACGTCAAGTTTATATATGCATTATCTTTAAATATAAATCTGTTGCTGTGCACATTGGTCTTCACTGTTTTGGATTACAGGTTGTTTACATTCAAACTCAAATTTTTTCTCAACTGATCATTTTAAAATTTTAAGTTTTCATTCAAACAAGATGTTTAAACTTAATTAAGATTTTAAAAGCTGATTTAAACCATGTTTATAAGTTATCATCACTGTAATATTGTTTACAGGTATTCAACTAAAAATGTGATGAAAAATTAATTGTTGAAAAATATTAATTCAAGAATGTATATTGAATCTATACTGCAATCCATGATTTTTAAAAGAAAAATGAAGATTTTTAGTTAGTTATTTTAAGAGCAGTCTGTATTTGAATAAAAATTGAACTTTTACAAATTTCTAACAATCGATTCAATTATAAATGCTAAAATTTGGTTTGAAGCAAGCTTGAACACCAGTGACTTCATGAAAATTATCAAAGAATTTTTCTATTGCGTAGATTTGAGATAAGAGTTCGAATTAGGGTTTTAGTTGAAGTTTTTGGACATGTCTGCAAAGAGGCGCGTTTGTCTCTAATACGTGATCGAGTGCTACGCGGCTCTGGGGAATGGTGGAATGAGGTGTTGACGTGGCGGTGATGGAGTTCGAGCTTCTCCGGTGGTCTGAGACGTGGTGGCGAGGCAAATTCGTCTCGGTGATTTCGAGTTACACTTCGACGAAATGGTGAAATTTTGATTCCAAGTTCCTTGGGTCAAATCGAAGATGGATTTCATGTTTGAGGGGATTTTTCGACTTACCGACGATCGTGGCAATCACCGGAGTCGCGGCGCCACGTCGTGCACGTGCACGACGTGTTTTGGGTATCAGTGAGTTGTTGATTTGGAACTCGAGTTGAAACTCGAGAAAAAGCATGTTTTGCTTCGGGAAAGAACTCGCTTACGCAAGTATATCTCGGCTATTTATTTTAGGCACGAAAACTGGTAAAAGAAAAAAAAGAGAAAAAGGAAGAAGAAGAAGAAACTGGGACGTGGGGAGAAAGGGAAGAGACTGGGGGAAGTGACGAGGAGGACCCGAGTTTGGCTCGAGTGTAAAGCTGGTTTACTCGGGTGTGTTTTAAAATGGGTTAAGCCCAATCAATTTTTTTTAAATTACAATGTTAAGTAAAAAAATTTGGTATTTGCAATGTAACCAATATTGATTTGTGTTAAGTGAAGAACTTATTATCAGTTAAATTATTTAACAATGTTTTTAGAGTTTAAATTAACCCTTTAATTAAGTAATTGAATTTAAAATAAGAATTGAAGTTAATTTACATTTAAAATTTTCAATGTAACAATAAATTGATTTTTAAAGTGTAAAGCAGATTTTCAAATGACGATAAAGGTAAATAATTTTTATTAATCAATGATTTTGAACAGAAATTAAGAATGATATACAATTTGAAATTAAAATTGATTGATAAACAATTAAGTGTTCAAATTAATTTGTAAATTAAGAATTTGTTATTTAGATAAATTAAAGTCGACAAATCAAATTTAGGGGTTAATTAAAATAACTAATTTTGAAACAATAAATCGAGTTAATTAAGATTTAATTTATTTATCTAAATTTTAATCATTGATTTAAACATCACTACAAATGATTGTGTGGTAAATTTATTTAGACCACATTGGAAAATAATTAACTATGGCTGTGCACGATATTGATATTTCTATTCTGTTTGTGATACTTGGTGATGTAGATTGCCATGTACTGCACTGTAATTGTGATTTATTCTGTATTGATGAGAAAACCTTTTGCCCGTAAAACAGCGTTTAAACTTCGATGCGACAGGGAATTAGATCTCACTTAGTTATCTGAAACCCACATCGAACCTATGAATTTTTGTGAATGACATGCACATGTTTTAAAAAATTGACTCTCACAATTCGGTTTAGCCGGGAAAGGACCTTTGTGTCATATAAACCATTACGAATAAGTGATACGACGAAATGGATGAGCATTTGAAGAGGGTGGTGAAGACCGGACGTCTTCGAGAACGACAGGATAACCAGTCGAATGACTCCGCATCGAGTTACTATGGTATAGAGTTATCCATATGTTATGGGGAATCCGATCGGAATTGTGGACGCCCGGATTACAAGGACTTCTTTGGAAGTGCCTTCGGTTCTGTTCGAACCCAGAACAGACTTGTATGGATTGTATGTCTGACATTACAATTGAGATATAAAGCAGATTTCTTTCAAATACATTTCTGTTGGTGGCGGAGAATTTATTCTCTTAGATTAACACCCTTCTTTGAGACGTACGAGCTCAGATGTTATGTAGTTAAAGGTTATCAGTAATATATTCCCAACTTTGTACTATGGCATGCAGAGTGCTGTTGATCATTTGTTGATCAAAGCATGGCTTTGTGAAAAGCGTAGCTTTTTGGACGAGACTTCGTCGAACCTCACACCCCGGAATGGTCGAAACAGGAAAGATGCGGCAAGGTTATTGGGGGTAGCGCCCCTTACGGTATGTTCATTTCCTTCTGGATAGAAGTGGTATCATGGTATGGAGCCCAGATGCTTAACTTAAGTGGATATCGCAGATATATATATATATATATATATATATATATATATATATATATATATTACTTTGTGATTTGTTGCTGGGGCCCCGGATAAAGGTTGGTTACAACCGAGGGATGGTATACTCGTGTTAGTAGTTACCCAGTTAGGGGTAACCCGGCCTTGTGTTGGCAGAGATCTGGTTAGGTTCTCGGGTCATCTCTCTAGAGGCGTACCCATGTGGCCCAGGAAGTTCCTTAGCCTGACCATTTGTTGGGAATCCAAAGAAACAATACGAGCCCTGTACGGTTTTAGTTGTATAACCTGCCATGCAGCGTGACGGTAACCTCCCACAAAACATGGTAGCTATAGCAGGCATACGATAATGGTCATATGTTGGCTAAGATTCATATATTAATTTTGAAATGTTTTCTACACTATGCAGTAGTAATAATATCAAAGAAATTTCCCCGTACCATGCATATTTGACAATCATAAGAAGAAATCTCCTCTAATTCTGCGATTGCATTGTGTGTGTGGCGGGAGGTCTTATGGTAGTTTCATTTTAAAAGCATACCGAAATTCTTTTATAAATCTATTTTCTTTAAAAGCAATTGTTTTCGTTTACTCATACCAGTCCCATGACTGACCTGGAGTTTATTGTTTCTTTCCTAAACTTTGGGTGCCCATAATTTTTACTCGGTCAGCCTAGTAGCAGGTTTCTGTACTCTGGAGTTAGCAGTATTTTGGAGCTCTTATCTTGGAGATATCTTAGGAGCTTTTGGAGATCTCAGGTGTTTATCATTTGGGAGTTCGTTATCACTTCTTTCATTTGAAGACTTTTTGGATATATGATCACCGTTGCATTATTATGATGTTTATTCAGAGTTGTGGTGTATGTATTAATACTTTGATGTAGTAAATGGATATTATACTATTGTATCTGTGATATATGCATGATATTTATTTTGTTCCGCTGTTTTATATTCATCTGATGTTGTTATAAGCTCCATCTGAACGAAAATTTTACGTTCGAATCTTCGGCAGTTAAATACAAGTGAGTTATTTGATGTCGACTTTTGAACGCTGAATTTTGGATCATGACATTAAAAATACAAAATTTTGAAATTAGATGTAAGAAACAATTATTTTAAGAAGAGGGAAATAAATAATAAAGAATTTTGATGTTAAATTAAATTTAAGTATTTTTATAAAAGGAAGAGAATGAAGTGAGATATATTTAAATAAACCCTTCATCTCATTGAATATCAATTGCGTAGTATATTGATGTGTGAATGGATGATTGTTGATTACTTGTTATAAACAGGATGAATTTATAATTACCCATTGTGTTGAATTATAAAGTAATAAAAATGAAGAATAATGAATTAGGGAATGATTTAGGCGAGTGTGAATTAACAAATGATTAATTGAGGGTGTTGCATATATGATTATATTTCACCATGCACTATGGAACGTCCGTGTGTGGTAAATATATTTATTCAACACCAGTATAATGTCGGGTAATTCATTAAGGACCGAGTATTTGACATTTTGATGTTAGTGAATTATTATATGTTACACACAAAGAATAATTGATAATATTTTGATTTTTGACTTGACGTGCGAGGTAAATTATATTACTACTTATTTTACTTTAAAGTGGGAATATGACAATGTTCGCTTTTGAGTGAAACAAGGAGTACAAAGTCCCAACGAGGATGTGATGGCCAGAAGTACTCTTGCTAGCCTCATTCTAGCTTGACCGACCGTGAGGTCGCTACTCCGTGGTTCCGATGACATGGCACTCTTTTATCGCTTGGTCATAGTCTGCTGCACAGGCCAATCGGACGAATTCAGAACGAGCGAGGAGGTTGATGATGGGAGCAAGGAGGCGAGGAAACAAAGAATTGACATGCAGTATATTGTGCAGCTAAAGACTAGTGAGGACACTTACAAAAATATTATGAGTTGGTCTCCCTTTGCACCTCAGAAGCGTCGAGGCTCAAGTGTAGACTCGGCTTTTGGCAGTAGCAATAATAACAGTATATATAATAGCAGCAACTGCAATGGAAATAAAAATGAAGAATAAATTATGTTGAGTTGGTTGCGATATATGTTGTTTGCAATATATGTTGTGGTGTGTTGTTTGTAGTGTGTTGTTTTTGTAGACTCGGCTTTTGTGGTGTGTTGTTTGATATATGTTGCGTGTGATGTGTGACGTGTATATGTGTGTCATGTGTGATGTGTGTGATGGATGTTTGATGTATGTTGTGTGATGTGTGACGTGTATATGTGTGTCATGTGTGATGTGTGTGATGGATGTTTGATGTATGTTGTGTGATGTGTATGGTGTTTGGATGTTTAATGGGTTATGGATGTTGTTTGATGTGCCATGGATTTTCCATTATTCCTTTGAATCAATTTCTTATTATGGTGTGTATATTATTCCTTGTATCGTTTATATTCTCATCGCTGAATCTAGGCATAGTCAGACCCATTTGTTATTTATATAACCAGTACGTTAGGCACGTCCGTTGAACGTGTGCAAAGAAAACTAAAAGCAAATCTACTTATTGTAAAATAATGGTCACGTACATAGAGAATACTCAATAAAAATAAATATGTGAGCTAACTTCTTTTTATTGTAAAACAATACAAAAAAATACGCATAAAATCCATTGCTATATTTTTCAGGCATCAATTTGTTTTGTCTAAATGTTGAATAGGAAGAGTATATTGCATAGATTTACGCTCACAAGCTTGGAATAAAATATCATACTATAACTTTTATAAGCTGATGTATGAAATAATCATTTTCATATCTCAAAAATAATGATATCTATAAATATCATTATTAAGTATATCAAATGAAGTGATATACGATAATATCACTTGAATTTCATTAACTAACGATCTTAAAAAATATCGTTATCACAGTCCCTGAAAATAGTGATATGTGTATCACCTTAAGTATTTCAAAGCTAATGATATATTAAAAAGATCGTTTTTAGTTTTTGAACTCGACGATATATGAAAATATCAGTTTTTATATCTTAAAATATTAATTTTATATATTATTATCATTTGTTAAATCCCAAATCATTGATTTTTTTATTCTATATAATTTTTCCATTAAATATATTTTTATTACAAAAGTGATAATAATCGCCAATACATATAATACTAAAATAATATTATCCCATAACCATTAATAATATAATATTATAGAAGATTAAAATAAATAAACAATTAAGGATAAGTTTATTGTCATATAATCATTTTACTATATATTACTTTTTCCAGTTTCAAAAGTCCATTTTCATTATTGGACTTAATTTTATGTTGAGTATTAACTACTGCAGAGTATGAAACCAACATTGATTCAAATAAAATGATAGAATACCTTCTTCCATCCCCTCTCTCTCTTACACTTGTCTTCTTCATTCACTTCATTTTTCTCAATGAACTTTTCTTCGTCAAATGATTATTGAAGTATATAAAGGACCCGACATGCATATATAAAGAAGGTAAATCATAATTTGAGAAAATAATAAACATTTCACCTACAATAATCAATGTAATATAGTTAAAATTGTAACTGAAAGTTGATATTTTTTAATCGAACTTCTCTAAACCATGCATTTATGGTTCAACAAATTATGCATAATAATCCACACTGTAAATGTAATGCATAATTTCCGTATAGCAGCAAAATATCCACGGTGTTTATTAAGTGTAAAATATGCTCCATATTATAATACATTAATAATTTTTGTCTACCTTTTCTCATATTTAATAAATCAAATCACAAAAGGATTATTGTTAACCTTACAGTACAAATCCTCATATAGAATCTCTGTGAACAAAAATCCATGAGCCGATTACATCTGATAAACATTATCTTATATCACAAGCAATGTATGAAACATGCATATGCAACCCAAATTTGTTTTGTGAGCTCTTTCTTCTTTGCGGATCCTATAATAATTGTTAGGTTTTTAACATGTGCATGCTCAATGTCTCTAATAACCCCATGATTACATGATTTCTTTATGCCCCAACTTCCTTCTATCGATAACACTGATTCATTTTTATTTTTTAAAAAGAAATAGCACTCATTTATTTACTTTTGAGGATATTTCTTCTATCATTATTTCTCAAAGAAATACATTTATGATTTGATATCTAAACGGATTGATAAAACATTATTATCAGCTTTTAATGACATAATATCCCAACTATATATTGTTCTTTCAGTAAACTTAAGAAAGTACAACACTCTGCAATTCACTCTAAGATTCTAAATTTATCAACATGTGTTAAACGAATAGGAGAGACAAACATAGAAATGTAAATGATTATCAATAGTAGAATCGAAGGTGAGAAAATATTTGCACTAATATCTTTATGTGCAAAAGAAGTTACTGCAAAAATTAGATCTTATAGGTATTAAAACGATAATACTTGATTTGTGCTAATAAAATTAGGGATACATTAGTAGAGAACCATCAAAACAGTAACATTTTGGAACATTTGTCACGACCCGAACTCGATGTCTGACAAACAACATCAAATTCGAATCGCCGGAGCTTGCAACACCATTAGATGATAAATAACACAGCAGAAATAAAAGATGATATCATTGATACTACATGAATACAATATCCAATACATCAATTTGATACAATGATAATCATCAATATCAGAGAATATACAACGCAAAATACAGCGGAACACGATACAATATGAGATAAGTCTTCACAGAATCCAATACTGTAACTCTGATCCAAAAGCTCCAAAGACAAAGCTCCAAAACTTCAAGCTCGATCCACCATCACCGTTGCACAAAGATAAGCAATGTTAGTCGTCCAAGGACTGAACTAGCTCCAGATAATCTACTAGACTGGACTATCTGAAAAATCAAACTCTAGAATGCCCGTTTGGAAAATTGTGGGCACCCAGAGTTTAGGAAGGGAACAATAAACTCCAAGTCGGTCATGGGACTAGTATGAGCACATAAAAACGGTTTGTCTTTAAAAACAATCAAGAGATTTTAAATTTGAAATCCGCAATGCTTTTTAGAAAATGAAACTACCATAAGGCCTCACGGCACACACACAATGCAAATGCAGAATTGGAGGAGATTTCTCCTTATGATAGTCAAAAATGCTGATACGCAAAAATAATTTTAGTATTATTATTAGTGCATAGTGGAAAACATTTCGAAAGTACGATATTAATCTTAGCCAGCATAGGCATTTCGCACTTATGCCTACTATAGCTACCACGTTCAATAACAGGTTACCGCCACATTCCATGGCAGGTTATACAACTAAAACCGTACAGGGCGCGTATTATTCCTTTGGATTTTTCCAAAAATGGCCAGGCCAAGAAACTTCCAATTGCCACATGGGAACGCTTCTGGAGGGACGCCACGAGAACCTACTCGACTCTCTGCCAACACAAGGGCGGTTTCCTCCCTGCCCGGGAGTAATACCTAAAGATATGCCACCCTCGGTCCTTTGGTACCTTTATACGAGGATCCTCTACACCAGCAACATCACACAGTAATAAATATACTACAGTGCCCACATGAGTAAGTATCAGGGCTCCATACCATAAGACTACCCTTTTCCAGAAGGAATGGTCAAACCCTAGGGGAGCTCTCCTTGAAACCTTGCTGCCTCTTTCCTGTTTCGACCATAGCCGGTTTGTGAGGCTCGATGAGGTTTCGTCCACAAAGCTACGCTTTACACGAAATCCATGCTTTGATCACAAATGATCAACCAATGATCATCAATACACAGCAGCACTTAGCATGCCATACTACCAAATTGGGAGTATATCGCTGATAACCTTCAACTACACAACCTCTAAGCTCGTACGCCTCAGAGAAGGGTGCTAAGCTAAGGGAATAAATTCTCCGCCACCAACAGATATGTATTTGAAAGAAATCTGCTTTATATCCCAAAGTGTAACGTCAGACATACAACCATACAAGTCTGTCCTGGGTTCAAACAGAACCAGAGGCACTTCCGAAGAAGCCCTTACAATCCGGGTATTCATAATCCCGATCGGACTTCCCATCACTTAGGAAATCTCTATACCATAGCTACTCAGTGCAGAGACAATCGATTGGTCACCCTAACGTTCTCGCAAATACCCGGTCTTCACCACCGGTCTTCAAATGCTATCATAATGTCGTATCATTATTCGGAATGGGTTATATGACACAAATTCCTCTCCCGGCTAAATCGAATAATCAGCGTAATATTTAAAAACATATGGATATGGGATTTCAATTAAGTCACAACTTTAAAATTCAAAACTTTCTTTCAAATGGTTTAAACCAATTACCATTTCAAATCTTTTAAACAAAAAGATTCATTTCACAAAGTTCACCCAGTTTCACAAAGATCCATTCACGGATTTCAAAATAATTTCCGTTTCAATGGGATTAACTCATTAAATCTTTCATAGCTTTCAAAACTCGTTTCTAAAGATTCTCCCATAACTTGGAAAACCATTTCAATTTAAACTTGAAATTCCTTTAATACAAATTGGAGATTCACCTCTTATATGAAAGATTTAAATCATTTGGAAACAACGGTTTTATTTCAGAAAAATCCGATTTTATTTATACAAGTTAACAACATTGGGGTTAATTCAAATTCCCAATCAACACTTTTAAAAATGGTTTAAAACCCATATAATCTTGTATAATCCTTTTTAAATCATAAATACCAAAAATATATAATTCAATTTCAAATTTTTGAATTCAAATTTAAATCAAATTATTCAAACTTCAAAACTCATCCCAATAATTGAAAATAACTTTTATTTTTGGAAAAGCTTTCATATTTAATTCAGTTCCATTTCCTAAACTATTTGAATTTAAAATTCAACTTCAAAATTATTTTTAAAAATTCAAATATCTGTGACTTAACCGATTTCCACGTGCAATCCATATTTGTGTGTGTATAGTGTAGTCCAGGGGTTTTACACAATAGTGCACAACATCAATCATCACAGATATATCGATAAGCGGTATAACCCATAACGCTTATCTTCATTCAGAGATTCATAGATAAAGTAAATTATCAATCACAAAGATTCATCATTACGATTCGATGTGGGTTTCGGATAACCAACTGGGATCCGACTCCCTGTCGCATCGAAGTTTAAATGTCGTTTTACAGACCAAGGTGTTTTCACATACATACAAAAACAAGTCACAAATCACGATTCAACATAAGGCAATTCACATCACATAGCATCAAATCAGAAACAGAAATATCAATTCAGCACACGACATTTGATGATAGTTAATCATCTTCAATTTAAAGTGAAGGTGATTTAAAAGAATTAACCACATAACTATTTTCTATTGATTTACTTAAATCAATGATTACCTATTCTTAATGATAAATTAATTAAATCTTTAATTAATTATTCCTTAATTAATTATCTAAATAAACTACTAATCATAAATTAATTAACTTTAATTGTCAATTAACAATCCGTAGTTACAAATTAGTTAAACACTTAATTATTAACTAACCAATCTTTAATTTCAAATTAATCAATCTCTAATCACTTAGTTAATTACGATTTTAAATTAATTAACTATTCTTAATTACCCTTTTCTTTCTAAACAATTAATAGTAATAATTATTTGTCTTAATTAACATTTTAAAAAAATATTCTTCAAACTTTGAAAAAAAAATTATTACTAATTACAAAAGTTTAATGTTAATTAATTTAATACTTAACTTGAATTATCTACTTACTAAAACATTAATTAAGATTTTAAAAACACTCGAAAATATTTAAAACTGGTAACAAGTTGTTAACTCAAAATAGTCAAACATTAATTTCTTTGTTAACACTAAAACTTGTTTAACTTTTTTTAACTTTAAATTTGTAAAACTTAACCCCTATCTGAAACAACCCGAGCTGTCCCAAGTTTTACTCAAGCCTTACTTCGAGTTTTTCCAAATTTACCCAGGTGCCCCTAATTCCAACCAAAATTTTTTTAAAATATTTTTACTTTCGCACCAAAATCCTACTTCGAGTTAAAACCCGAATTAACACGTAAATTTCCCAAGGCACGCTTCGAGTTGGACCTTCTTCTCCCCTAAACACGAAAACCACCTGATATAACATTGGCACGTATGAGTGCACAAGCACGTTGACCAACACCGATCAACGTCGAGGCCACCAACACGTCATCGACGACATCCCCAAGCGCTGCGAACACCCAAAACCCAATGTTTCATCAACAATCAAAATTGAGTCGTTCGACCCCCAAAACTGGAACTGACCCAGGACTAAAATTCTTCACTAACGGCGATCTATTCCACCGGAGCTCATGCCAACCGACCCCGAGCTTCGACACGACCTCCAGCAATATTCCCTACACATGCGATCGCCTTCGATCCATCCAACACTTCGCCATTACCCCGAGAACATCGACCACCAAAACATCCCACAAAACCCTAAATTGACCTTGTCCTCTTGATTCATGCAATAGAAATTTTTTTTGACATTTTTCCCGTCTTCGTAGATCATCAAGCTTGCTTCAAAACAAATTTGAAAATCCAAGATTTGTTTAAACATCAGAAATTGATTAAAAAAAAGCATTTTTGGTTCATCTCCGAACTGCACCTTACACACGTAGCTAAAAATCATCATATTTTTTTAAAAATCTTGTTTTCGAATGTTTATTCAAGATATAAAATCAAATCAACAAATTAAAATATTCGAATTAACATAAAATTTTCTTATTTACTGTAAAATTGATACGCAGAATCCATGTTACACTGTTCAACTTCAAACAAATTCCAGGCTTATGATTTTAAGTTTAATCACACATAATTTTTTTTAAAATCCTAAGTCTATGAGAAATCAATAGAGGAGAGATGAATTTTTATTAGATGATCATGCCTATTATTCAAACAGAGGATCAAAACACTATCATGCCCAGTCATTCTCATGTATGTATACATGTAAGCATAACTTAACAACTGAATAAACATTTATCATGAAGAAAAAAACATCAAGTAGCAAGCACAGAAATCGGGATATTCAAGTTTGGGATAAAAAAAAAGGGGTTTGCTCACAGTTTTGAGAAGATGACAGAGAACAGTGGTTGTTTTCTTATGCTTTGAATCTGAAAATCAATTTTGTTTCAGAACCTTTGAAGAGTTGTTGGCTTCTTTTCTTTTCCAGGTTTAAAGATGATTTGCAACTTTCCTGACTTCAAGTTTGTTTTATGATCTGAGACTTGCTTCAGTTTTTTTTCCAGCTTCTTTAGTTTGATTTTTTTTCCTAGTATTGCTATCTTTCCCTTATGAACGAGCAAGCATGAGGATAGATATAAATATAGAGAAAACAGTGTGTATAAGTGAAGGCTTTAACTGGTATAAGTCTATCTTTGGGTCAGATTTTTTTCCTTGCCTCTTTTGTTGACTAAACAAGATTTTTTTTTCTTTTATTTGACTAAACATTTTTTTTTTCAGTTTTGAAGGCTGAAATGAAGTTTTCATATTATGGTTGAGGTGATATATTTGGTGTGCTTGAGAAGGAAGCATTAAATGCTATGTCTCCATTTTTTGTTTACATACAATCCATTTGATTTTATATATGCAGTTTTGTTGTTTTGTAGTCATTTTTATTTGTTTCATTATCTTCTTTAAACTTTATTACATAGATATTTTTTTCTTTCTTTTTGTTCTTTATACATGTACATTTTTATCTATCTTCTTGTCCTTTATATGTACATATTTGTTTATTTCTTTTCTTTCCAGATTATAATTTTTAAATCCAGTTCATTTTGAATACATTTTAAAATTTCAAATCAAAATTTTATTTATGATCCAATTCAATTGAAAATATTTATTCTAAGTTCCAAATCCAAATTTTAAAATAAATAAGTATATATCTCTTACTAATTTTGAAAAATTCAAACAAATCCACAATTTAACCCAAAAATTAAATTTAATTACAAATTAAATTCATCTTTAAACCGGGATCGTTACAGATTCCCCCCTTAAGAAATTTCGTCCCTGAAATTTGCCAAGGAGATAACAAAGATAGATAAAGGATAGAGAAATATCTTTCCAAATCAAACCGAATGTTTATTCTGCATTTGGCTTACCAAATCGGAATATCAACAATAGATATGAGAACAAATTCAATTAACTACGAAACAATTGGGTTTTTTGATCTACGAAGTATAAAGGGGTATTGGTTAGTTCGAAGGGGTAACTAACCATTCGTAGATTATATCGAAACCCAATGAAATAGACAGAAATAGATTCGATTACGATCACAGATTCAAGATCTAACTCATTTATGATTTGCTGAGGAATAAAACTAAGGGTAGTTCGCATGTCGAACAAATTCGAACAATTTAATCATAAACGAGAAGGCTACCTTATAAAATTTCTTTTCCTTAATCAGCTTTTGAGGTTAAAGAATCACCTTTGATTGCATACGCCCTCAGTGCTTGAGCTTGCTTCAATGCTGGGCAATTCATGATCCTATGTCTAGGCTTGTGGCAATAACAACATTCCCTAGATTCCTGTTCTGGCTTCATAAATGGCTCTCTCATTCCTTGTTTCCTGGGATTCTTACAATTGTTCAAGTAATGGCCTTTCTCCAAGTAGTTGAAACAAGTAACATCTTTCACCTCTTTCTTCTGTATATTCTTCTTTCCTTTATCTTTCCTCGGTTTCTTTCCACCAAACTTCCTTTTACTCCAATTCAGATTACTTGTATTTCCATTCTCCTCTGGATCTTTTTGCTTATCCAGAGTATCGTATCGATAGCCCATATCGATTAATTCGGAAAACGATTCCTTAACGTAAGTAGTCATCCTTTCCTGAAACTCCTTGTTCATTCCTCGAATAAACTTTTCATTCTTCTTTAACAGTGTATTCACTAATTCTGGACCAAATCAAGATAATTCATTGAATTTGTTCAAGTATTCCTCAAATGATAAGCTTCCTTGCTTCAAATCCATAAACTCTTGGTACATTCTAGAGATACCAGCAGACGGCATATATCACTGCTCGAACACTTCTTTGAAACGACTCCAAGTAAATTCATCCGCCGGCTCATCCAATGTAACTGTTTCCCACCAAGCTAAAGCATCTTCCTGGAGCTGCCAAGAAGCTATCAATCGCATCTGATTATCTTCCAGTTTTAGTCCTTTGAAAATCCTTTCACACGATCGGATCCAGGCTTGTGCTTCGATAACAGATTCTTTGCCAGTGAATGGTTTCCACCAAGTCTAGAAAAGCTTCGATATAAATCAGCCAAATTTGATTGAGATTGAATGGGAATATCTGTCGTTGCAGGGCTTTGACCAGCTGAAGTGGTACTTCCCTGTCCCCAATCTCGTCCTCTTCTTTCACTCATTCATACTATCCGTGAATAGTAAGAAATCCGATTTAGGCATGCAGACGAAATATTTTAGAGAATAACAACAGATAAAGTGAATAGATTGAGAAATTTGGGTTTTGGTTTCACTAGTTGTACTCATTCTAGGGTATACTTCACCCTATCTCTAATGAGTCATCTAATGTGTTACACTGCATAGCTAAAGTTCTTACTCAACCTTTAACTCTGATACCAAATTGTCACGACCCGAACTCGATGTCTGACAAATAACATCGAATTCGTATCGTGGGAGCTTGCAACACCATTAGATGATAAATAACACAACGGAAATAAAAGATGACATTATTGATCAACATGAATACAATAACCAATACATCAATTTGATACAATGATAATCATCAATATTAGAGAATATACAATGCAAACTACAGCGGAACACGATACAATATGAGATAAGTCTTCACAGAATCCAATACTGCAACTCTAATCCAAAAGCTCCAAAGACAAGGCTCCAAAACTTCAAGCTCGATCAACCATCACCGTTGCACAAAGATAAGCAAGGCCAGTCATCCAAGGGCTGAACTAGCTCCAGATAATCTACTAGACTGGACTATCTGAAAAATCAAACTCTAGACTGCCCGTGTGGAAAGTTGTGGGCACCCAAAGTTTAGGAAGGTAACAATAAACTCTGAGTCATTTATGGGACTGCTATGAGCAAAAAAAAAACGGTTGTCTTTAAAAACAATCAAAAGATTTTAAATTTGAAATCCGCAATGCTTTTTAGGAAATAAAACTACCATAAGGCCTCCCGGCACACACATAATGCAAACGCAGAATTGGAGGAGATTTCTCCTTATGATAGTCAAAAATGCTTGATATGCGAAAATCATTTTAATATTATTATTAGTGCATAGTGGAAAACATTTCGAAAGTATAATATTAATCTTAGCCAGCATAGGCATTTCGCACTTATGCCTACTATAGCTACCATGTTCAATAACAGGTTACCGCCACATTTCATGGCAGGTTATACAACTAAAACCGTACAGGGCACGTATTGTTTCTTTGGATTTTTCCAACAAATGGTCAGGCCAATGAACTTCCATTTTCCATATGGGAACGCCTCTGGAGGGACGTCCCGAGAACCTACCGGGCTCTCTGCCAACACAAGGTCGGTTTCATCCCTGCCCGGGAGTAATACCTAAAGATATGCCACCCCCGATCCTTTGGGACCTTTATACGACGATCCTCTACACCAATAACATCACACAGTAATAAATATACTATAGTGCCCACATGAGTTAGTATCTGGGCCGCATACCATGATACTACCCTTTTCCAGAAGGAATGGTCACACCCTAAGGGAGCTACCCCTGAAACCTTGCCGCATCTTTCCTGTTTTGACCATTACCGGTTTGTGAGGCTTGACGAGGTTTCGTCCACAAAGCTATGCTTTACACGAAAGCCATGCTTTGATCACAAATGATCTACCAATGATCATCAACACACAGCAGCACTTAGCATGCCACACTACCAAATTGGGAGTATATCGCTGATAACCTTCAACTACATAACATCTGAGCTCGTACGTCTCAGAGAAGAGTGTTAAGCTAAGAGAATAAATTCTCCGCCACCAACAAATATGTATTTGAAAGAAATATGCTTTATATCTCAAAGTGTTATGTCAGACATACAACCATACAAGTCTGTCTTGGGTTCGAACAGAACCAAAGGCACTTCCGTACAAGCCTTTGCAATCCGGGTATTCACAATCCCGACCGGACTTCCTATCACTTAGGAAATCTCTATACCGTAGCTACTCAATGTAGAGACAATCGATAGGTCACCCTATCGTTCTCGCAAATACCCGGTCTTCACCACCGGTCTTCAAATACTATTCATAGCGCCGTATCAATATTCGAAATGGGTTATATGATACAAAGTCCTCCCCGGCTAAACCGAATAATGAGCGCAATATTTAAAAACATATGGATATGGAATTTCAATTAAGTCACAACTTTAAAATTCAAAACTTTCTTTCAAATGTTGTAAAGCAATTACCATTTCAAATCTTTTAAACGAAAAGATTCATTTCACAAAGTTCACCCAGTTTCACAAAGATCCATTCACGGATTTCAAAATAATTTCCATTTCAATGGGATTAAATCATTAAATCTTTAAATCAAGATTTATTTCATAGCTTTCAAAACTCATTTCCAAAGATTCACCCATAACTTGGAAAACCATTTCAATTTAAACTTGAAATTCCTTTAATACAAATTGGAGATTCATCTCTTATATTAAAGCTTTAAATCTTTTGGAAACAACAGTTTTATTTCAGACCCGATTTTATTTATACAAGTTAACATCTTCGGGGTTAATTCAAATTCCAAATCAACAGTTTTAAAAATGGTTTAAAACCCATGTAAGCTTGTATAATCCTTTTTAAGTCATAAATACCAAATATATATAATTCAATTTTAAGTTTTTGTATTCAAATTTAAGTCAAATTATACAAACTTCAAAACTGATCCCAGTAATTGAGAATAACTTTTATTTTTGAAAAGCTTTTTATATTTAATTCAATTCCATTTCCAAAACTATTTGGATTTGAAATTCAAATTCAAAATTATTTTTAAAAATTCAAATATTTGCGATTTTAACCGATTTCCACGAGCAATCCATATTTGTGTGTGTATAGTGTAGTCCAGGGGTTTTACACAATAGTGCACAACATCAATCATCACCGATATATCGATAAGCGATATAACCCATAACGCTTATCTTCATTCACAGATTCATAGATAAAGTAAATTATCAATCACAAAGATTCATCATTACGATTCGATGTGAGTTTCGGATAACCAACTGGGATCCAACTCTCTGTCGCATCGAAGTTTAAATGTCGTTTTACGGACCAAGAGGTTTTCACATACATACAGAAACAAGTCACAAATCACGATTCAGCATAAGGCAATTCACATCAGATAGCATCACAATTAGAAACAGAAATATCAATTCAGTAAACGACATTTGATGATAGTCAATCATCTTCAATTTAAAGTGAAGGTGATTTAAAAGAATTAACCACATAACTATTTTCTATTGATTTACTTAAATCAATGATTACCTATTCTTAATGATAAATTAATTAAATCTTTAATTAATTATTCCCTAATTAATTATCTAAATTAACTACCAATCATAAATTAATTAACTTTAATTCTCAATTAACAATCCGTAATTACGAATTAGTTAACCACTTAATTATTAACTAACCAATCTTTAATTTCAAATTAATCAATCTCTAATCACTTAGTTAATTACGATTTTAAATTAATTAACTATTCTTAATTACCATTTTCTTTCTAAACAATTAATAATAATAATTATTTGTCTTAATTAACATTTAAAAAAAAAATCTTCTTTAAACTTTGAAAAACAAATTATTACTAATTACAAAACTTTAATGTTAATTAATATAATACTTAACTTGAATTAGCTACTTAATTAAAACATTAAGTAAGATTTTAAAAACACTCTAAAATATTTAAAACTTGTAATAAGTTCTTAACACAAAATTATAAACATTAAGTTCTTTATTAACACTAAAACTTGTTTAACTTTTTTTTAACTTTAAATTTGTAAAACTTAACCCCTATCTGAAGCAACCTGAGTTGTCCCAGGTTTTACTCGAGCCTTGCTTCGAGTTTTTCCAAAATTTACCCGAGTACCCCAAATTCCAACCAAAAAATTTTTTCTAAGTATTTTACTTTCGCACCGAAATCTTACTTCGAGTTAAAACCCGAATTAACACGTAAATTTCCCGAGGCACGCTTTGAGTTGGACCTTCTTCTTCCCCAAACACGAAAACCACCTGATACAACGTTGGCACGTATACGTGCACAAGCACGTTGACCAACACCGATCAACGTCGAGGCCACCAACACGTCATCGACGACATCCCCAAGCGTCGCGAACACCCAACAATGTTTCGCCGGAAATCAAAATTGAGTCGTTCGACCCCCAAAACTAGAACTGACCCAGGACTAAACTTCTTCGCCAACGGCGATCTATTCCACCGGAGCTTATGCCAACCGACCCCGAGCTTCGACACAACCTCCAGCAACATTCCCTACATATGCGATCGCCTCTGATCCATCCAACGCTTCGCCATTACCCTAAGAAAATCAACCGCCAAAACATCCCACAAAACCCTAAATTGACCTCGTCCTCTTAATTCATGCAATAGAATTTTTTTTTGACATTTTTCCCGTCTTCGTAGATCATCAAGCTTGCTTCAAAAAACAAATTTCAACATCCAAGATTTGTTTAATGATCAGAAATTGATAAAAAAGCATTTTTGGTTCATCTTCGAACTGCACCTTACACACATAGCTAAAAATCATCGTATTTGTTTTAAAAATCTTGTCTTCGAATGTTTATTCAAGATATAAAATCAAATCAACAAATTAAAATATTCGAATTTAACATAAAATTTTCTTGTTTATTGTAAAATTGATATGCAGAATCCATGTTACACTGTTCAGCTTCAAACAAATTCCAAGCTTATGATTTTAAGTTTAATCACACGTAATTTTTTTAAAATCCAAAGTCTATGAGAAATCAATAGAGGAGAGATGAATTTGTATTAGATGATCATGCCTGTTATTCAAACAGAGGATCAAAACACTGTTATGCCCAGTCATTCTCATGTGTATATACATGTAAGCATAACTTAACAACTGAATAAACAGTTATCATGAAAAAAACACTTCAAGTAGCAAGCACAGAAATCAGGATATTCAAGTTTGGGATCAAAAATAGGGGTTTGCTCACAGTTTTGAGAAGATGACAGAGAACAGTGGTTGTTTTCTTATGCTTTGAATCTGAAAATCACTTTTGTTTCAGAACCTTTGAAGAGTTGTTGGTTTCTTTTCTTTTCCAGGTTTAAAGATGATTTGCAACTTTCCTGACTTCGAGTTTGTTTCATGATCTGAGACTTACTTCAGATTTGTTTTTGTTTTCCAGCTTCTTTGTCTGATTTCTTTTTTTTTCTTCTTCTGGTATTGCTACCTTTCCTTTATGAACGAGCAAGCATGAGGATAGATATAAATATAGAGAAAACGGTGTGTATAAGTGAAGGCTTTAACTGGTATGAGTTTATCTTTGGGTCAAATTTTTTCCCTTGCATCTTTTGTTGACTAAACAAGATTTTTTTTTCGTTTATTTGACTAAAGATTTTTTTTTTTTCAATTTTGAAGGCTGAAATGAAGTTTTCATATTTTGGCTGAGATGATATATTTGGTGTGCTTGAGAAGGAAGCATTTAATGCTTTGTCTCCATTTTTTGTTTACATACAATCCATTTGATTTTATATGTGCAGTTTTGTTGTTTTGTAGTCATTTTTTTTTATTTCATTAACTTCTTTTGTAAACTTTATTTCATATTATTTTTTCTTTCTTTTTGTTCTCTATACATGTACATTTTTGTCTATCTTATTGTCCTTTATATGTACATATTTTTTTGTTTCTTTTCTTTTCCAAAGTATAATTTTTAAATCCAGTTCATTTTGAATCCATTTTGAAATTTCAAATTAAAATTTTATTTATGATCCAATTCAATTGAAAATATTTATTCTAAGTTCCAAATCCAAATTTTAAAATAAATAAGTATATATCTCTTACTAATTTTGAAAAATTCAAACAAATCCACAATTTAACCCAAAAATTAAATTAAATTATAAATTAAATTCGTCTTTAAACCGGGATCGTTACGACATTACTCATGAACAAAAAAAACGTATATTGTTTTTTTCAGCAAAGGAAAATGTATGTAAACTTCATTTTATGCTTAAACACACAAAAACTTAATGTATATGTTATATGAAATAGTATTATTTAATTTCCAACCATGAGAAACTATACCGTTTGTGCAAAGGTGAACTACAAATCAAATACTATTAAACATGGCTTGATGAACTGCCTGCCATTGTGAGTTCTTTCTTTGAAGAAAGGGTAACAATTTTATACTTTTGCATCTAGTTAAACACCCTTCTAAGTATTATATTGTCATTTGTTCTATTATTAAACAAAACTTGGGATAAAATCTTCAAATAAGGATTCGGCCTTCACTACTAAGAACTCTAGAACTATCAGAAACACATGGTGAAACTTAATTTGTATGCAGTATTAATTTTACATAGGAAAATTACAAAGCGAAACGTTAAAGAAAATAAACTTAGTTTTCAATCACTTCATATGTAATACACCACTACCAATCTCTAAGTTATAAAAAAGGAAAATTTGTACCACACTATAGTAAAAGAAAAATAAATGTTAACAGAAGATATTGTAATCCAAAGTTCAGCAAAATGTCCCACACTTAAGCGAACTTAGCTCAATTTGGATGAGGTGTTAAGAACCATTTCGTATTAATCAGACCAAAGAGGCAGCCAACAAAAGATGTTGTAACCCATTATTTCAATAAAACATGTGATAATTTAACTACAAAGCTATTTGAATGAACACAAGAATATGAAATCGATAGACGTCATTTGCTTTTTATTCACATTTCATCAACTGACTTGCCTACAAAACAGGGCAAACTAACTTTTCACATGTACCTTTCCCATTTTTAATGTTCAAAGTATTTTAAGTTGTTGAGGAATGAAAAAAAGAAAGGAAAAATACATTTTGAAGATGCAACTAAGAGACCGTTTGGTAACAATTTATTTTGAAATTCCTTAAAAGGAGGTTTGAATAGTAACTTCTAAGTAGTTATAAATAGTAATTTATAAGTATAAATGTCTGAACGTGGTTTAACTTTTAAGTAGAAATATTTGATCAAAATGGCTTATGAAATTGCTTCATAAGTCATAAGAAATAAATAGTTGCTTCTCCATTTTCTACTTCCTAGCTACTTTTGTAAGCTGCTTATTGGTAGTTATCAAACACCGATATTAACATAAGTTACTTGTAAGTAGTTTTAACTAATTATAAGGGGTTGCCAAACATGCTTTAAGTATAAATTGAAGAGTAGAATAAAAAATAAGTTACTGAAATTATTTTGCTTTCGATAAATTAATTATACCTTATCAGCAATAATCAAGCACAGGTTCAACGACAACATATGTCTGTTCAATGACAATCTTGGAGAATTTCATTCTAAAGAAAATAGCATGGATCAGTAAGAATTACATCGGTAGTAAGAAGATCATGGATAATAATTAAATATAGCTCTGGCTAAAATGAGTAATGAAGAAGAAAAGCACTGGAAAACCTTGGATCTAGGGCTCGGATGCTCATTGACTTGGAAGAAAGCAATGATTTGGAAATGGTCTGTGAGTTAGGAATAGAAAGGTACGTGACTTATGTATTTGGAAAGACAACTGTACCCTTCATACTTACATATAGTTAAAATGGTTTTTTCATAATATCAAAAGCTTCAAATGTAGGTTTTCTTACTATATATAGATACTCGGGTTAGTCTGAGACATTTCAGATTCAGGGACGATGTAACCGTACATTCTTATTGGGCTTAGTTGGAGGCTGTATTACTAGATGTATTGTACATTGTGTATTTAGACTCGTATATGTATATGATGTTGAATTAGATGTACCAAATTTATCATGTGTATAAAATTGAGATTTAGTGGGAATTTGACATTTTGTATCCCACTCAAACTTATATGATGTAACATATTTTCATCATCGCATTGATGACTATGTATTCTTTGTGATTTATTTTATATTATGTATTGTTCTATCCTTGACCAACACATGTGTTTATTGCTTTGTACCGAGACTGTTTACGTCGAGGCGAGCGATTTTTATATTCTGTGCTGTGTTCAATGTTTGTTCAAGAGAATATTCACGTGTATTTCACCTACATCGCCTCATTCTCCTATTACTCGATTGTATTATTCATTACTATTTTTGAGTAATATAGGTATAGAAGTGGGAAGTTACGTTGTTGGTATCAGAGCAAGGATAAGAATAATACAAAGTACAAGAGAAACGAGTCATAACCTTAGATGAGACATAGAGTCCCTATCCCCATGGGTGTGTAGTAGATTATTGTTTGTACTATATTGATATTACGAGTATATGATCATTACAGAGGTAATCATCTGGGGACATATTTGTACTTTTCTCATTATATGATATATTTTCTATCTTTTATGGGGTGTAAATCTTTATATGAGAGTCGAGGAATAAATGGGGTTGAAGAGATAAAAGTAACTTGTTCGACCAGTAGTGTTGGCATGGATAAAGGATGTTAGATCTGTGGGGCTCTGAAGTGAAGAGGAAGTTGTTCACTTACGGAAACTACAAAAGACCCTAATTTAAATGTAGTATCGAATACTTCACAATTTTATATTGTAACGAGGTAAGATGAGTGAGAAGATCTAGTAATGATCAGAGTGACGCAGCAGAAATATATAAATTGCTTTCCGCTAAGAATTTTGATTGTTTGGACGTTTTAATTAAATGATTAATGATGTTTGAGATTTTGCAAGTTGAATATTTTCCTTGATTGCACTCGATTGGTTATTTATAAACCTTTTTACATAAGTAAGCATATGTTGATTAAATTTTTTTGAGAGTATATATACATATATATATATACACCTATTTATATATACATATATATACGTGTATATATACACATATACATATATATAAATGTATATACATACATATATATACACACACACATACACACACATAGATATATATATATATATATTAGACACACACACACAGAGATATATATATATATATAGTTTAGAGGTGGAGCCTTGCGGTTAGGTCACCCGCATGATGATCATGGCGCCCAGGTTCAAGTTCGAAAACAACCTCTTCGCAATGCAGGGGAAAGGCTGCATACATTATCGACCTCCCCAGGGCCTGCCACCATACGAGAGCCTCATGCAATAGGTTCCACCTTTTTATATATATGGTTTAGAAAGATGTTGTATTAGAAGCCGACGAATGTTTTTTTATAAAAGATTAAATTGATCTACAAGTAAATATTTAAAGAAGTTTATGAAATTGACTTTGTGTTAATTTTTCCATTGAGTGTTTAAGAATTCTGGTCAATGCGCCTGATCAACGTTATCGACAGGGATTCCTAAACAATAAAATAAGACTTATGAAAACAATATTTTGATGAGTGATGAATTATTTTGAAGAAAAGAATATATTTTAGTTAAATTAAAAACCAATATTTAAAATAATATTTCGAACTTATATTGATTACTTTGAAGAGTTTAGAGTAATATGAAGAATATTTTAAAGAGAGCAAAATGCTTTAATGAATGAAGAGTATATATATTTCTAAGAAACGTGCTTTGGAAAGAATATAATATTTTAAATAAACATTTGAGTTGAGTTGAAAAGAATATATATATTTTAATAAGAGAAATATTCTTTTGAAATGGCGAGAGAAAAGATAAGATATGAAGATGGTATAATATTTTGAGGTATTAGAAATCATTTTGACTTGAATATATATACATAAGATTTAGCGATTGGAAAAAAAATTATAAGTGATATTATTTTGAGAGGGTAATTTATTAAAGTTTGAAATGAAAATTCTATAATGTTGAAGTTTTATAAATATTTTGACTTGAGTATATAAAAGTAAGTATTATTATATTACCGTAACAAATTGTTTTGGAAAGCAATAAAATTTATTTTCCTATATTTGAATAATTGATGTGATAAATGCAGCCACCGAACATTAGTGGACTGCTGTAATCGATGACGAGGCAATGTTGATAACACGATCAACACTGAAGGCAATTGGCGAAGTAAACAGCCAAAAATTCTTGTTGTGGCATTGTCGCTAGATTAATAAATATATCTAAATTTTAAATTTGTATGGTTGTAATGTTTTGCGATTGAATGGTTGCGATATGTATGTGTTATGAAGTTGTTTATGATGTGATGCATTGCAGAAGAAAAAAAATTGATGAACGGAAAATAATAATAATATGTGTATACATTTTTAGATTTTGATGTTAATAAAATATATTGAATTGTTGTGAATTGAAACAAAATAAATACTATGAGGTAAAAATGAATTCTTGATTAGAATCAAATATGTGATAAACGTTTTGAAAATCACTTTTGAAATGAAATGAAAAAAATGATGATGAGATTGAAATAACAATGATTTAAATAAGAAAAAAATTAGTTGAAAAGAGAAGAAAGAAGAGACCAAAGTTTTTACTAATATGATCATAACTTATGATGGAATAATCCGATTTAGTCGATTATTTTTTCATTAATTGGACAATTGCATAAGTAACAACTTTATTTCTTATCTTCCACTATCTTGAAGTTTGTGATAGTTTAAACATAAGACAATGAAAGTAATGCTCATCGTCCCGAAATGCAATTTCACCAAAACAGAGCTGACCTCGTATTGCTCATAGCTTTTGAACCATTAGTTGAATTTTGATTATTTAGCCCATTTCGAAAAGCTTGAAACCTAATCTATAACTTTCCTTTGAAGTGTTACGTGAAATAATGGTGTTTTCAATGCCAAAAATGCAGTTTTATAACATAGGCCTATGTATATTTCCAGCATTTCCAAAATTAGATAGTTTTAGAAAACCCCTCATAATTTGAGTTACATTTAGCATTTTTGCAACCCGTATGTTTTTTTTGGAAAGTTAATGCACTATATAATACTTCGCTCTTTGATGTCACCGTCTAATTTTGTGTTAGGCCTTTAAAATTTTGTCCCAAATGGTTTAAACTATTGGGACTTGTTGGTGATGTTGACTCACTTTTGCTTGGTTAATAATAAGCGAATTTGCTTAAAAATACTAAGTAGAGTACGTATTTACGGTATGCGAATATAAGATGCGATATTATATTATTTCCCCATATTTTGAGATGCCCCATATTAGGATGCCTCTTGGAAGATGTATATCATGTAATTATATTGTGTTTTGATTTTTCGAAACACTCTCCGTACAAAGCATACTGTGCCAAAAATTTCTGAAAAATCCGGCACTTAGAAATTTTTTTGCAAAATATTATCGTATGTGAAAAATAGAAAGTCGAACTGAATCTATTTAAAATAGCAACATACTATAATATGATTTGATGTGTAAGAGGCACATAGAGGATCAAGTAGTTGAGTTTGATAGGAGGACGATGAATACTAAGAAAATAAGTGTAACATCCCGCCTTTTCGCACACTTTAAAACGACACACGTGCCAATTCAAAGCATACGCAAGGGCGGATTGTTATGGGGTAAATAAGAATAACAGAGAAGGAATAAAACAAAATAGAATCTCACAGCGGAAGGATAAAATATAGTAATAAATATACAGTTCAAAACAGTATACAAAACAGTTATTTCACTTATACAATGAACATCAGAGTTACACATACCAATACAACAATGCAGCGGAATATTAAGAGTGTGTAGTGCAATACTATATATATAAAATAATACTGAATCTTCGTCTTCGTCCTCCAAAGCTAAAACCTGCTATCCTGAAACGCTCGGACTGACCCGAGCGAATTTGAAAAGACAAAACACTCGAGTCAGACTAGAATATCTTATGTGAGTTAAATAAACAGAAATAAATGAGAGTACAGTAACTCAAGAGATACTCGGGATTTACATCTCCTAAGGATCCGTTAAACTATTTACTATGTAGTATATTGCGCTATTATAATAGTGTCTATTTATAAAATAAACTTACTTTTTAATAGCGTTAAGGGGTTACCCATATAGCCCTTAACACGTAATAGTCCCAGTAGTCCGTCCAATATCATAGTCCCTCCTGATCGGGAAGCCACCAGAGGATACCACACGGGCTACGGGAGAAATCCAAACTCGTACAAGGCGCGATAGGGTAGGTGACACGGCACAACTAGGCAATGCTAGGGTAGATATACCAATTGCTATCCAGGCTGATGGTAACGCGCAGCGCGCAGCTGCCGCCCACCTCGAACTAACTCCCCCAAAATCACAATATAGAAGTGGCCACTGAATCAATCCAAGACAAAGTATAATATCGAAGAGGAGCGTCCGATCAGAGGAATGACCTCATTGGCCTGAGAATCGCTCCTGTTTTAGCCACCTTATGCCAACTCACGGGAGTTGGGTCCACGTATTTACCTTACAGGAAACGTCGCCACCACCTACTTCATTCTGGAATCTCCACCGCGTACACGGTTAGTCAAAGTGGTTTTCGGTATCGACAGAGAGTATGTCCATATCCGATCCCGGTCTCTTTGCCAACCAATCGTTATTATAACACCGCGGTTATTTAAAAACAGTTTATACTTTAAACCAGAATATAATCCCTTTCAAAACCATAATATTACGATATCATTTCTTCTTTAAAAACACAAACAATTTATTTTCATATTATTTTATAAAAGCCCAAATCAATGATATCGTTTCCCAAATAAAATTTCCTTTCCAAAAATTATGTCACTTTTTATTATTTAATATCCCATGTAACCAATATTTTGTTTGTAACTTTCAACATAATTCTTCGAAATCCATAGTATTTTAAAACCATTATTTTCAAACTAAATGGTTTGGATATTCAACGGTATGCGAATTAAAAATGGTTTAACTTTACTGTTGCTTTATAAAGAAATAAATTACATGGCTTTCCAAATATTTCTTCTTTTAAAGTTAAACCAAAATCCAAAATATTACTTCAAGTCCCAAACCATTTCAATTTTATATATATTTATATCCATTTTTGAGCATTACTATCTCAACTAAAGTTGGATTTTTTATCCTTTCAAAATCAATATTCTATTAATTAATCTTGACCATTCACATAAAATCCATAATTAATAAGACTTCAATTTCTAGTAAAATATATATATATATATATAGAATTTTTCCACTTCAAATTATACTAGAATATCCATTTCTATTTATTTGGGAAAATCCAATTACAATATCATATCTTAAAATTTCCAACTTTACATTTAAACATAGGATATAAATTTACCAAACTCCATTTTCTAAATTTCTTCCATTTTCAATAAAGAAATTTATATTCCTTTTAATTTCAAAATTTCAACTTCATAGGTATATAAATATGGAATAAAATATTTATACAATATAAATTTTAAGATTTATAAACCGTATTCCATCCAACCCATAGAAATTTCATTTAAAAATAGTTATATATAGACCGCGGTGCCTGTATATAATTTTCTATCCTATGGTCAAGTGATACGGATATTTATCATTTCAATCCGCAATTTAAAATAAAACTTTGCGGTTTTATCATTTCAAACCACAATCCCGAATGGAATAAATATGCATGATAATTGGCAATATAATGATACACAAATAAACATCCATCAACATCATCCATCATCCAATCAAAATCCACAAGCAATATCAATCAACAACAATATGTGTATGATAATATACAACAGGTAATAACTGGAAGTTTTATTCCAATTAAATTTATCAACTATTAATCTAATAGTTTATATTCAGTAATAATTTATATAACTGTTAACTAGCATTTCATATTCCTAACAATCAAATAAATACGCAATAAATCAATTAAATTAACAGCTAAATCAAATAAACTGCAATTCAACAGATGTGAATGAAATAAACATGCCAATTATGCATAAATAAATTCCTATCCATTTCTAAAATTTATTTAACAAACATAAAAGCTTCTAGTAATTGTGAGTGGGTTAAAACACTCACCTTTGGAATTTAAATCGAATTTAAACCCGATTTAAACCCAAAAATTCGCCCGTCTCAGAATTCGTCCAAACCAGCATCATTGGATCCGAAATTAAATTACGATCCTAACAAAAAAAACCGTTCGTAAAACGGGTATCGTATGAAAAAGTTATTAAATTTAATCGAGTTGAAATCAAAAATAAAAAAAATAAAACAAGAAAATATACTGCACAAAGCTGCCACGTCATCAGAGCTTGCGTGCTTCCTCCCTGAACACGTTCGAACCGAGCATACACAGCAGCTCGCCCCTTTGGACCGACCGTTGACCACGATTTGCATGCCGCCTCGACCACCGTTTGACAAGCCATTGCCACCACTGGAACCGCCCCCATCTCCCCTTCTGGTCGACGTGGGTGCGGCACCCCCTGGTGCTCACCGCCGCCACCATGGGCCTAGGGTTTTCGAACCCTAAACGCCACTTTCCGGCCACCACACCTCGATTTAGGTCTTGCAACCACCACCATTCGACTCCAAACCCAGATCTCTATAAAACCCAGAAAGCAATTGCTCGATTGATGCCTAAATCGAAAACGCCCAATTCGACATATGGGTTACGAAATTTGATGCTTTAACCGAGTTTTCTGGCTGAAACAAAAGTCGATTGCAGAAACAAACACCACCCGTAGATTCGTATCGATGAAAACTACAGCATATATTTTTTTGGGAATTTTCTGAAATTTTTGAGTTTCGACTTTTGATTTTGAACTGTGGATAGATCTAGGTTTTGCAGCCATTAAAGAGGAGAAAGATATGAAGGAATGTACGTATTTTCAATTGACAGAAGAAAGGAGGCTAGGGTTTATGATCGCGTATATATAGACAAATAGAAGAAGGCTAGGTGGGTACGGATAACCAACGTGCTAAACGGTAGTTGGCCCAAAAAGCCCGTTCTGACCCCGGAACCGAATCTGTTAAAACTATATATCCAAATAGGTGTTTTAAAATATTCTGAACGCGATGGAAAAAGTTTCACGACCAAATTCGATCGTATGAAGAAGTTATGCTGAAAACAAGATTTCCAAATTGATTTCAAATTGATTTTTAATAAAATTGATTTGAAGGCGTTTCGCATCCGTACGATCAAACGACAAGTCCGATCGATACGAAAATTGAAACCCTATAATAATTCACCGATACGGATCCGATGAAACTAGTTTCGTCGAAATCCGAGTCCGTGACAAAAATGGCTATTTTTAATGTTTATTAAATCAATTAAATAAATCATAAAAATCCAATTCTAATTTTTCAACTTCTAATATTGGCCAAATCTTATTACTTATATAATTCAATCAATTCCAATTGATTTAGCAGCTTGGATGTGAATTAAAATCTATAAACATATCAATTTGCAGTGTTAATTTCTGCATTTTTATAATTATTTGGAAATTATAAATTATATTCTAAAACTCAATTATTAAAGCTTATATTCTTATACTCTCAACGAAATCCAATTAGATAAATAGATTTGATTTCTATTCCAACTCATGATTGCAAATAAACTTTTACCATAATTAAATTCCAAATTATTAATAACCCTTATTTTTCTTAACTATTTATTAATTCCAATCCAATCGAATTCAACACTATAAATTTGATTAATTTATTATATTCACTTCCTTTCTATTATTCAAAGTTATTGTTGTAAATACGACGAATACTAACATTAGTTTAAGATTTCACTCAATGTTTACAAATTCCATTTCAATCTAATAACGTAATATTTTACGTTCAATTCTATTTTATTTGTCGTAAATACCACTTGTTGAATTAAATACTCAAATCTTAAATAAATCTTGCTTCTAAAGTTATACCAACAATGGTCCAGTTAAATTTGAATTAGCTTTACCTTTATTTTATGAAATTAACTATTGCAATAAATCCAGATTAATAAATAAGGCTTGATTCCTATATTAACTTCTTTGGTCTCAATTAACCTTTTATGGCGAGTATGAATTTCAATGTATAATTGAAACCTTTATATCCATTTAATTTTACTATCATCCAATATCTACATATTCTAGCTAAATTCCAACTAACATATAAATTAGCTATTCCAACTTCCATTAATTGCGATTATCATACTATAGAAATTAAATTCCATTAACCACATAAATAAAAGTTGATCCCCATCTATTTACATTATATCACGTTTGCATAAATTTATTCAATGGTCACTTTTAATTAGTAACTATCCATTTTCCAATCCAAATGTAAATCTTCCACTTTTGAATTCTTATATTAAATGGAATTTATTCTAGGTAATATTTTTACTAATATTTACTGATTCAACATTTATGTTTCTAAAAATTTACTCCAACCAAATGTGACAATCTACATTTCATTTCTATGCAATATATACTCTTTTTTTTTTATTCCATTCATTTGGTTACTGCGTTGAAATCTATTTATTACTAATACTAACGTTATTATCATCAATTATAATTGGATTCCAAATTTTTATTCAATACTGTGAAAAATAACTTTCATATAAATCAAATCCTTTTTATACCTAATTCAAATTGGATTATATTCCAATTCCTATAACTAGGTCTTCAGTCACCATTTACATATTTAGCGTTTATTTAAATCTCCGTTTATAAATTTAGAGTTTCTACTAAATTGAATTATACAACTTGTGAACTTTAACAAATTTAGTCCACCTAATAAATTTTCTAATGTTTATATATTGGCAATCCGATTCAGCTATCATTTCATTAATACCTTTTAAATCAACTAATTATAACTAATAACTACCCACCAATTTACATTAATCCAATCTATGCCACATAAATATTTAATTGTTAACATTAAATTATAATCACCACATCAATTCCTATATTTACTCAAATAAAAATCTTAAGACTTATATTTCCTTCTAAATTAGATTAGCAATTCTATTAAATTCAATTCATTAAACATTATTAATTTAACGGGTCGTTACAATAAGGGTATAAGTTGCGGATGTCGACTTATCTCGAAGAAATTGCGAGGATGCAATTTTATTAAGGAGATAAGTTTGTAACAGCCCGACCTTTTATGCTGTATAAATTAATAAATTTTAATAAAACAAAGAGTGTTTGAGTTCGATTTGAGACGATTTATATTTTGAATATAAAAACTTTAGTTGATTAAATTCTATTTAACAAAGGATTTTGTTTTAATAAATTGAATTGAATAAATAAACTCTTTATGGATAAATTTTTGAAATCAAATAAGATGTTTAGATCAATATAGATATTTCTCAGTGTTGGAATAATTGAAAAAAATTATTTTGTAATGAAATATTGAACGATTAAATATATATAAGCGGGCGTCGTTGAAAAAATATTGTACAGTTATCGATATTTTCTAGTCAATGAAGTAAAATCGACTAAAATTAAATTGAATTAAATTTGTAAACAAATTGACAAAGTGAATAATTGTCAGTGTAAATTAATTATAGTTGGCCCAAAATCAATGAAGTCCAAACCCATTTATCCTTTCGCTCTTTTTCCATAAATCTCTCCTCGCTTCCTGATATAACCCAAACACATATTTCTTTATTTCGTTTTCAACCCTATAAATCCCAACTGAGAATTCACGACTTAACAGAAAAAGAGAATCACATTGCCAAGGCACACGATCGATAAGGGCAATGCGACATCGTTGGTGCGCTCGATCTAGAGTGATCTCGACATGGAAGTCACGATTATTGGGCATGTGACGTCGATCTAGGGCAAATGATTAGGGTAAATGTGCAGAAGATTTTGATTCCGTGGCATATAGAGGCGACAACGATTCAAGTCATGAAGATGGGGGTAAAGTCGCGATCGACCTAGGCTACGACATGGAAAGTTGATATGAAATTGAGCTCGCGACTATAAATTGAGTTCGGTTGTTGAATTCTAGGTTCTTTAGTTCAAGTTTGTTGTTTTTGCTTCTTTTAGTGTGAGCACAAATGAAAGTAGGTAATGGCAAGAAATGGTTTAGAACAGCAATTAAGTGATGATAGTGATGAAGTGTGTGGTCGGGTGACTGAGGTAGTGAGGTTTCGGGTGGAGAGTAGTGATTGTTAGAGCTACGACACGGTAATGAAGGTATATTTGACTGCATCATTTATTGGCCACGATGGAGGGAGGAATGCGGTGCTCATGCTCGGTCGGTGGGTTATCGCTGATTTGGTAGCTCGAGTGGAAAATCAATTAGTTAATCTCACTCACAACTATGTTTATTTCATTTGTATTTAATGCATATTCATCTATATGTTTGCTCGATGAGTTATTGGATGGACTATTGGATGTGATTGGTTGAGTTGGTGATGAGTTTGATTACTTGATGTTTGTTGATGGTTGATGTTTTATATAAAGATTTATTTGATTTTGTGATGATTGATTTTAGATGGTTGATTTGTAATGATTGTTAGTAATTTGATATTTGCAAATAATTGAATGGAATATGAAATTAATTAGGAAAGTGGTAAATAAAGTAAAAGATGTCAATTTGAATCGATTAAATTATTTTGAAAGCAAATAGTGAATTTATGAATGATGATTTATTTAATATTGAGATTATTTGTGATTAGTTGAAAATTTGGAACTTAAATGATTTTGGAAAAAATATAGAGGTTAAATAATTTTGAAGTTTTTGTGAATTAAACTTACTTAATAGATGGTGGATTTTGAAATTATTAAATAAGTGAATGTAGAATCTTTATATTTGTTTAATATTGATTATAAAATAATTGAAAGGTGCTTATGAAATGATGTTTGAAAAAAGTATATACTTTTGAAAGTAACGATAATTTAAACTTAACAGATGAGAAGTATAAAATGATATTTTGACCTAAATACATAGTGAATGCAAACTATTTATTTATTGAATAAAAATTATTAATTGTGGAAATTTGATATACATAATGAGAAGTGGATTTTTGGAAGTTATACATTATTTTTGAAATAGAATTTTAGTTTGATGATTAATAGTTTTAAAAGACGTGTATGGAAATAAATGGGGATTTTAAAAAATAATTTTGAAATTTTATATTTTGGTTTGCATATATTTGAATCGAGAATATTTTCAAATTTAAGATGTAAGAGGTACAGTTATCAAGGCGCACACCTAGACGCGCACCAAGGCTCAATAAAGGCACATGCACACGTTATGCGCCTTTTTGTAGTTTGAGGCGCATTTTCACAAAATTCAAATCTTAGTTTACAAAATAATTAAATAAAAAGTTTAAATAGTTTATATAGTTTGAAATTTAAATTTTTGTTAATAAAATATTTTAATAGTTGATAGAATTATAAAATATGGTTTAAAATTTTATTTGTTGTAACTAAAATAGTAGATCAAACTTGTATAAAAGTAACGCAAAAAGGCACAAGGCTCAAAAAGGCATAAAGCTTGCGCCTTTTTGCACCTTAACTACTTTGATAAGAGGTATTTGGAAGATATAAATTTCTTAGTAGTATTTCCATATTCTTATTAAAGTGAAAGTTTGAAGTGGAAATATTTTTGAGGTTTTAAAATTTATTAAGGGTTTAAATAAAAGGTTTCTTTGACAAGTAGCGTTGTCTCAGTGGTTAAGTGATTCGACTTTGGTGCGAGAGGTCACAAGTTCGAAACATGCGTAGCGTGATTCCAACATATATTGATATGGCATTTGTGATATGTTGTCCCAACGATAAGTTTTATCTAAGTACCATTTCAAGAAAAAAAAGTTTCTTTGAAACCAAATAAATTATTTAGAAATATGGATTTTTGAAATTAGATGTGAGTTCTAATTATTTTAAGAAGAAGAAAATAAATAAAAGAGAACTTTGATGTAAATTAAATTGAAGTATTTTTATAAAAGGAAGAGAATGAAGTGAAATATATTTAAATTAACCCTTCATCTCATTACATATCGATTAAGTGGTATATTGATTTGTGAATGGATGATTGTTGATTGCTTGTTACGGACGAGACGAATTTATAGTCACCCATTGTGTTGTATTATAGAGTAATAAAAATAAATAATAATGAATTAGGAAACGATTTAAGCGAAAGTGAATTAAGAAGCAAAGAAAAAATTTATTTGATATTGGTTAATTGAGAATGTTGTGTATATGATCATATTTCACAAGATGTTATAGGACGTCCGCGTGTTGTATATTTATTTATTCAACACCAGCATAATATCGACTAATTTATTGAGGACCGAGTATTTGATATTTAGACGTCGGTGAATTATTCTTATTATACACAAAGATTAATTGATATTATTTGGATATCTGACTTGACGTGTAAGGTAAATTATATTATTACTTATTTTAATTTAAAGCGAGAATATGAATATGTCTGCTTTTGAGTGGAACAAGGAGTACGAACTCACAATGAGGATGTTACAACAAAATGTACTTTTTCTGGCCTCGTCCTAGTTGAGCAATCGCGGGGTTGCTCACCGATGGTTGCGACGACATGGCCCCCTTGTCGCATGGTCACAATCTGTTGTATGGGCTAACAAGACGAATTCAAAACGACGAGGAGGTTGATGATGGGAGTGAGGAGCGAAGAGGCGAGGAAATAACGAAGCGACATGCGATGTATTGTGTAACTAAAGACTAGTAAGGATGCTCACAAAAATATTACGAGTTGGGTCTCCCTTTGCACCTGAGAAGCATCGAGGCTCAGGTATAGACTTGGCTTCTGGCAGTAGTAGTAATAACAACACATAATAGCAGTAACAGTAATGAAAATAAAAATGAAGAATAAAATGAATAAATTTACAGCTGCAAATAAATATGAATAATTGATGTTTGTGGTGTGCTATTTGCGATGTATGCTATGTGGGATGCATGATGTGTAGATATGCGTGACGTGTGTGATGCGGGATGGATGTTTGATGTATGTTGTGTGATGTGTATAGTGTTATGACGTTTGGTAGATGTTTTAACGTTTGATGGATTATGGATGTTGCTTAATGTGTCGTGAATATTCTATTATTCCTTTGAATCAATTTATTATTATGTTGCATATATTATTCTTGAGATATCGTTTATATTCTCACCATTGAATCCAGTCATAGTCTGATTAGTTTATTATTTATATAATACTCGGGTCAGTCCGAGACATTTTAGATGTGACCAAATTTGCTTATTGGACTTAGTTAGAGGCTGTATTACTATATGTATTGTATATTGTGTAATTAGACTCATGTATGTATATGATGTTGGATTAAATGTATTGGATTTATCAAGTGTATATAATTGAGATATAGTGGAAATTTGACTTTTTATATCGCATTAAGACTTATATGATCATGTACTATATTTTCATCCCTGCGTTGATAACTCTGTGTTATCCATGATTTATTTTATATTGTTTATTGTTCTATCCCTGGGTAACACTTGTGTTTATTATTTTGTTCTGAGACATTTTATGTTGAGGTGAGTGATTTTCATATTCTATGATGTATTCAGTGTTCGTCCAAGGGTAGATTCACGTGCGTTTCACCTGCACTATCTCATTCTCCTTATTATTCGAGAGTATTATTTATTAATATTCTTGATTAATATGGATACAGAGGTAGGGTGTTATAGCTCAATTTAACTCTAAAATATTAGCATTGTCTCATATTCATGTATATGTCATACCTGAATATTTAAATAATTGTGTGCATGACTGTTCCAATGCTATCTCCAATAATAGGTACTTAAGGGTTTAACTTTTTTACTTCCTTAGCTGCCATGTTAAATGCACTATCAAAGGGAATGAGTGTACTTAATGAAATAAGATGATCAAGTGCTGCAAGTCCTTTCAAGTAATTCAAGTTCATAAAAAATGATTGAAGTATATTATTAAAATACCAATAGAGTATATACCTCATGTAAGTCGATTATTATAAGGTTTTAAATCTACGTAATCTCGGACGAGATCTCATTTTCAGGGATTAGGAGATCTAAAACAACAAAAATCATTTACATTTAGGTTCACCCAGATTATCGCAAAGATATTCACATGTTCGATGAAATATGGGGCGAGATCTGTTTGTGAGAACTTGATCGAGTTAATGTACTCTTTTTAATTATTATTTTTATTGGACTGGGCCCAGAATTTAGACCCTTATACTGTAGGTCTATATGTTTGCATGTTTAATTTGGTGTATAGGCAATATATTGCAAGTTTAAGTTACCGTAAATGGTTTAGTTCAACTTTCCCATACAATATATATTTTACCATTGTATAGGTAATTATCGTAACTTATAACTGAAAATTGGCCATGCTGCTTCATGAAATATACTAACTACTGTTAGTCATAGATAGTTGTTCATATTTAAATGCATTGCATGTTTACATAGCTAGTTTCAAATAACTATATATTTAATACAAGTATTTTTTCTTTTTGCATCTAAATCATTATATTATTTTTTACAAGTGCAATGCTAGTGATTGTTCTATTGTTAATCATATAGTAGACTATAAAGAATTTACATCTTGATATGTAATGTTATCAATTTAAAATAGCCATGGATAACCATTTAAAAGTAACATAGCCAATTCAGATTTAATATAGCTATTATTGAACGATTGTAAAGCATATACAGGGGTACAAATAAGCTCCATGCAAATAAATATCAACGGTAACATTTATTTTGAAATCGTCCCGAGATGAATATTAGGACCCAAGATGCAAATCTGAGATGGATGTCCGATATACATCTCTCTTGCCCAAGATCTAACCCGACACGGGATCAAGTCTATAGAAACTTCAAGATTACATGTTTTCGAAATCGGAGATTTAAAATATTTATTAATGAAACCCAGATTTTTTTTACAAACTTAAGATTTGACATCAAAAAATTTGTAGAGGTGGTGGATAGAACCATAGATTAAAAACATATTGCAAGTTGTTAGTATCATTCAGGAAACTAATTCGTTATTGTTGATGACCCTAAAATATCTAAAGCAAACCAATACCTTCCAAAGGGTGAAAATTTGTGCTCCAATCCAAAATATGTACTGTAAATGTATAGTTTTGGACATGGTTTTGATCGCTCATACATAAGCTATTTTTTGATAGCTTGATTTGCTATTTTGTTTGTAATTTATGCATTATAATTATTCGTAAAATAATCCAGAATTTTTTTGTGTGTATGTGTGTGTTCTTCTCTCTACTTATTGTTTACTCTATATTTCGAGAAATAATTCATTATTGTTGGTGACCAAAAATCCTGAACAAAACCATATTTGAAAAAGTGAAGACATGGGATCTAATCTCAATACATCTTGTAAACGCATATGCATCAAAACGTGTTGACAGCTATATCTTATGATATCAATTACTACTATTGTAAAATTTAGCACAAGCTTTTAGGATTCCCGTATAAGACATAAGTACTGCGTCGTCACCTAAAATGGGATCAAGCATCATTCTTTCCTTCCTACACTAGCAGTAAATAAATTACAATGAAGCTAACCAATATAAAAAGACCAAGTTGCAAAAGATATGTTTTGTAAAGCTACCAAACCATCCTATACATAAACTTTAAGCATTTATGTATGTGTCTGTATGTGTATAGACACACACACATATATATATATTTGTGTGTGTGTGTGTGTGTTTTTGTGTGTGTGCGCGTATATATGTTAACTCATCTAATGGAATTTAATTTGTAAAATTAGTATAGTAAGTGATAACTTTATTCATCATGTGTCATGCTTGAATGTTTAACCACTTTCTGGTACTGTGACATAGAGGTCATATAGGCTAGTCGGTGTTTAGAAACATATGGCAAAGATTTTGTAAAAGAATACGTTCTTCATCCAGGACTAAGAGCTAAAGCATGACCAGTCCACCAAACTCAATACCATTCTTTGTATGATTATACATTAACTTCTAAAAGCAATACTAGGAAAAAAGGACCGACCTGAGGTTTCTAATACAGCTGCAAGAATCAAAAAGCTTCGATTTTTATGTGATCAACCTTACAAAATTTGCATGAGTTTGCATGGTTCTCCGAGTTCCTGTGAAATATATCATCTTATGTATAATTTATATTCTACAAACAACATTACTGCATATGGATATAAACTTAAAAATAAAATAGGTACTCACAAGTTTGGTTAAAAGATTAATGTGCATATCATATGCCCTTACTTTCTATATGGCATTCTAACGACCCAGACTCGACGTTCGAAAATCGGCACCGAATACATCACTCGTATTCAAATTCTGCAGATCCAAACGTCTAATCTGGTTCGGCGGAGCTCATAACACATTAAGTATACAACACAGCGGAAGAGAAATGAATAGTATATATAATATACAACTCCAGTGACACAATATCCAAATATACAACAATGATCGGTATCAGAGATACAATGAAATGCTACAGCGGAAACACCAATGAACCAGGAGCGGAAACAAGTAAAACTTGAAACTCCAGAAGAAACAACAATATCAGCAATCTCCATAGATAGATCGAACCACCATCAAGTTGTACCAAGCTAAGCAAGGTCAGTCATCCTAACCAAAGACTTCAATATTCAAAGTCTTCACATAGTTTCAAAGAGAAAGCTGAAAGCTACTGAATCGATATCTATTATCTGAAAAACCCAACTTTAGACTGCCCGTGTGGAAAATTGTGGGCACCTAGAGTTTAGAAATGGAACAATAAACTCCGACTCAGTCATGGAACTGGTATGAACAAACAAACAGTTTTATCTTTAAAACAAACAACAAAAGATTTTAAAACATTGAAATCCGCAATGCTTTTTGGAAAATGAACCTACCCTAAGGCCTTCCGCCACACACACCATGCAAACGCAGAATTGGAGGTGATTTCTCCTTATGATAGTAAAAAATGTTTGATACGCGAAAACCATTTTGATATTATTATTAGTGCATAATGGAAAAACATTTGCAGGTATAATATTAATCTTAGCCAGCATAGACATTTCGAACTATGCCTACTATAGCTACCATCCAAACAGTGGGGCGCCACCATAAGTAGATGATAGGTTATACAACTAAAACCATACGGCCGTGTATTGGAGATTGGATTTTCCAACAAATGGTCAGGCCAAGAAACTTCCCATTGCCACATGGGTATGCCTTTGGAGGGACGTCCCGAGAACCTACCCGGCTCTCTGCTAACACAAGGCCGGTGCACTCCCTTCCCGGGAGTAACACCTAAGATATGCCACCCCCGGTCGTTTGCGACCTTTATCCGAGGTACCTCTACACCAACAAAATCACACAGTAATAAATATACAGTGTCCACATGAGTAAGTATTTGGGCTCCATACCATGATACCACCCTTTTCCAGAAGGAATGGACATACCCTAAGGGTGCGACCCCTGAAACCTTGCTACATCTTTCCTGTTTCGACCATTACTGGTTTGTGATCCTCGATGAGGTCTCGTCCACAAAGCTACACTTTTTCACAAAGTCATGTTTTGATTAACAAATGATCAGCAACACTTCGCATGCCACACTATCAAATTGGGAATGTATCACTAGTAACCATCAACTACATAACCTCTAAGCTCGTACGTATCAGAGAATGTTATTAAGCTAAGAGAATAAATCTCCGTCACCAAACAGAAATGTATTTGATAGAAACCAGCTTTACATCTCAAAGTGTAATGTCAGACACACAACCATACAAGTCTGTTCCGGGTTCGAACAGAACCGAAGGCACTTTCGAACAAGCCCTTGAAATCTGGATAATTCCTAATCACATCGGGACTTCCCATCACATATGGAATCTCTATACCGGGGTCATTCAATGCAGGGACGTTCGACGAGTTATCTTTTCGCTCACGAAAATATCCGGTCTTCACCACTGGTCTTCAAATGCTATCCATAACATCGTATCATTATTCGGAATGGGTTATATGACACAAGGTCCTCTCCTGGCTAAACCGAATAACATATGGATATTGGGAATTCAGTTAAGTCAAAACTTAAAACCCAAAAAATTTCTTTCAAATGGTTTAAACAAATTAGCATTTCAAATCTTTTAAACAAAAAGATTCAATTCATAAAGTTCACCCATTACACAAAGATTCATTCATGAATTTTCGAAATATTTTCCATTTCAGTCTGGACTAACTCATTCAATCAAAGATTTAATAGCTTTCAAACTCGTTTCCAATTCAAATCTTTTATATAAAAGATACACCATTTAAAATCTTCTTTGATTTCCAAAACAAGGTTTAATAATCTTTCATAAAGGTTCGTTCATAGCTTTCAAAACAATTCACAATTTCATATCAAAATTTTTTTAACACAAATTGGAAACCCTTTCCTTATATGAAAGCTATTATTAATTGAAAACAAATAGTTTTCGTTTTGGGAAAAACTGATTACACTTACATAAGTTAAGGCCATTCAAGTATAAACTTGGGTTTAAATTTAAATTCCCAAAACAATACTTTTTAAGCGGTATAAAACCAATATAAACAACTTTATAACTTGTATAACCTTTTTAAACCATAGTTTCCAAATCATAGAATTCAATTTCAAATATTGAATCCAAATCCAAACCAAATTATTTAAATTTTTTAAAACTTTATTAAGTTATTCGAAATAACTTTTTATCTTTGAAATTCCATTTCAAAAGCCATTTCAAATTCAACCCAATTTCATTTCCAAAACCATTTGGATTCAAAGTTCAACTTTTAAAACCATTTCAAAAATCTGTGACTTAACCGATTCCCTCGTGAAATCCATATTTGTGTGTGTATAGTGTAGTCCAGGGTTTTACACACAATAGTGCAACATCATTCAATCATCACAGGTTCAAGCATATCAATATCGATAAGCGGCATAATCCATAATGCTTATCTTCATTCACAGATTCACAGATAAAGTAAAATTATTAATCACAAAGATTCACCATTACAATTCGATGTGGGTTTCGGATAACCTACTGAAATCCGACTCTCTGTCGCATCGAAATTCAAATGTCGTTTTACGGGCTAAGGGGTTTTCATAATCACACAGCAGTATATTCATCACAGATATCACAACTCAGCACCAAGCAATTCATATTACATAGCATCACAATCACATAATAGAGATATCAATCCAATACACAGCATTCAATAACAATCAAGCATCTTTAATTAAGATGAATAAATCGTGTGGTTTAAATTAATTAACCACATAATCACTTACATTAATTGTTTTTAATCAATGATTAATTATCATTAATTACAATTGATTAAGTCTTAATCACCTTTATTAATTAATCATTTCTTAATTAATTTACCCTTAATTACATTAATTAATTAACCGTTAATCAATTATCATTAAATTATCCTTAATCGGTTACCATTTAATTAATTATCCTAAATTAATTACAATAAGTGATTATCCCTAATCACTTGATAAATCAACTTTAATCATTAATTAATCTAACCTTTAATAATAAATTTATTAACCCATTAAATTACACCTTTAATTTAATTACAACTATAAAAATCTTGATCTTTTAAACTAACTTCTTAATTAAAGTTTAATACCACATCGTTATATTTTCAAAAACACTTAATAATTAATAAATTAACTAATGTGAAATTTTCCAATATCAAAACAATTTCCCTTTAAATATATTTAGCTTTCAAATTTTAAACTTGGAAATTTGTTTAAAACTTGTTTAACATTTCACTTTGAAACTCTGGTTATATATTTTTCCTCTTTTCATTTAAAATCTGGATATAACAAAAACCCGATCCCACCATGATTTACCAGAGCCAAATCATTTTTTATCTTCTGAGCAACCTTAATTCAATTTTCTTCGAGACAATCCATCGATTCACGTGCTCGAACCGAAGCAAATACCTGAGTCGCCTTCTTCTTCTTCATTTTAACTCCCACAACCAAACACATCAACGTTACATCGTGCAACGTGCACGTGTACACGTCGTTGGTGACCCATCGACGTACTTCATCGACATTCTCAAGTCGCCGTTGATCCGCTCGATCCACCAAGATACCCAAAATACTCGAAATCCAAACAAATCGAAAATTAGCAATTCGAACGAACCCAGCAACGAAAGTCAATCATCCAAAAATCAACCGCATCGCCACCTCGATCCGTGACTCGCCATCGGAAACCACCCAGAGACGTGTCGACGTCCCCTCCATCGATTCCCCACCTTGCGGTCCAGTCCGGCCTTCCTACGGCGACTCAAACCCCTCAAAAACTATCGGAAATCAAAATGACAGTAAAACCCTACTACGCCAATTCACGACCACCACAGCCATCAGAAAAATACACCTATATTTTTCCAGCGACGCCTAACACCCCGGCCTCCTTCATGCCAAATTACGAGCATTAATTCGTCGTTGACCACCAAGAATTCGTCCAAACCCATTCCACGTTCATCTTACTAACTCTCGAGATTTATCAAATTAAAAATCATAATTGTTACACCTAAATTCATGATTTTCAATAACTAATCTGATCTTAGATTCCAATCATTAAATCGAGATGTTCCAATTTTTCCCAAATTCAAAAGTCCCACTGTAAAATTCCATTTCAGGGATGAATACTCAATCATTTAACTCGGAATCATTTTTATAAATGATGTAACTTTATTTCAAACATTTATTCTTTAGAAATTGAAGTTTAAAATAGATCCTAATAGCAAATAGGGATTTTGTTTTGAAACTCTTGAGTCTGTGATAACAACAGTGGCACGGGCACACACACAGACACACATACAATCATATATACACAGAAACATGCAAGCATATTCACACAATTATTCGAGCATAATTCATATCATACATCAAAGACAAATCTAAACATTAAGAAATAAACCAGGATTTAGGGGTTTGCTCACCTGGAGTTTGGAAAGAACAGAGAAAGGCAGAGAACTGGAAATGCACTTTTAAATTCGAATGTCGGCATTTGTTTTTTAATCTGCATGCTTAAAACATTGAATTGCTCAAGTTGAAATACTTTAGATTTTTATTCTGGGTTGTAGTTTGTCTCAGGTTTGATTTTACTTTGATTTCTTTTCCAGCCTTTGATCTTGTTGCATAGAGTTTTGATTGCTTCAGGTAGCTTTTGTTTTTGATTTCCAGGTTCCAGGTCTTGATAATCATGATCTACAACTTGATTTTATTTCTAACTTCATTTGTTTTCAGATCTGGTTTCAAGTTGAGGTATTTTGCAAATAGGTTGTGGCTTTGTTTTGATATAAGATAAACTTTTGTTTTGATATGAGATAAACTTTTGTTTTTCTGGTTTTGTTTAAAATTTGGTTTCTCAGATTTGAGAAATTTTGAAAATGAAAACAACCTGGTTATTTTCTTTTGATATTTATGCATTTATTTTATTTTTATTTTTATAAAACCATTTTGACACTTGTTTGTTTCATAACACAATCATCCTATAAGTGTTATTTATGTTAAAACTTTTTATGTTCAAGTGTTATAAGTATGTAATTTTATGTTTTTATCCTTGTTTAAAATTAATTTAAAACTTTGCTTTAAATCCTTACTTTATTATAAATTTCTTAATTTACATACAAACTATGTTTTAGCTCTTGTCTACTTAAGTATTTACGTTTATATAAACAAACAAACTTCATTTTATATTTATGAAATTTTAAAACAAATTATACTTTAATAAATAACACACATATGTATATTATAAAATTTAGCTTTTAAACAACATTCAAAAAATTTACTATATTTTAAACATTTGTTAAATTAAATGAACACTTATTAAATATTTGTCACTTTTGATTAAATTGTGTTTGAGTCCTTTTCTCAAATTAATTTATAATCTATAGTTTAAACCCTTTCTTCATTTTAATTTATAAAACATATTTATTTATTTTGTCTTCTTACATTCATATGTTCTTATATATACATATTAAAATTAGAAAAAAATTTTTATTCATCTCAAAATATAGAGTATTCTAAATTCAATTTTGTTTTTAAAATATTTAATCTTGAATTTCAAACTCCAAATTCAATTTAAAAATACACTTATATACATAAGTAAACATATATTTTATTCAATTTGGAAAGTTCAAATAATTACCCAACTTTATAAAATACTATTTTTTGAATTCCGATCCAAAATTCTATTTTCACAATTTATTTATAAAACACATATTTTAATTGTTTTTGGAGAAACTCAAATTAATTTACCAATTAATCTCACAATTTAATTCAAAATTTTATATTAATTACCAAATATTTCAAAGTTTTAATTCCAAAGATCAAATTAACTTTCGAATTAACCTTAGCTAAATTCCAGGAATGTTACAGATTCCCCCTCTTAGGAAAATTTCGTCATCGAAATTTGCTTTGGAGACAACAAAGAAATACAAAAAGATAGAGAGATGAATCACCAGATCAAACTGAATAGCTATTCTGCATTTGGCTTACCAAATCAGAATATTCTATTTAACACATCACAAGATGCTCGGATCATCCAGATCTACGAAGTATGCAATGGCATTGGTTAGTTCGAAGGAATAACTAACCACCCGTAGAATATACCTGGATCCAAAAGAGCAGACAGATATGTGAATATAAACCCAAAACTTTTTAGTATAGAAACCAAAGTATATCTATCCACCATAGCAACCAAAGCAAACAATTCATCCAAACAAACAATTTTGATCCATTTGGAGTTTGCGTCCCGTGCAAATACATCAAAGCTTCTTCCTGAAGCTGCCAGGAAACCATCAAAGAATTGAAATTGGATGAAGAACAAAAAAGATTGGGAAGAGAATACGAGATAGAAACTTATCTACACGATTTGTAGGGCCACCCTCACACCAAAGCTCCCACTTGTAGCTTCCACGAAGACATCTGAGAATTGAAATTGAATCAAAGGAGACTGATAGAGAAAACCTGTTTCCTTGTTGTTACAAGGATTGACCATTGGAAGTGGTACTTCCCTGTCCCATATCTCGTCCTCTTCTCGCACTCATACTTTCTATCGGTGGATAGTAAGAGAATTTACTAAGGCATACAGACGGATATCTTAGGGATGTACTTATTCTAGGGTATACTTCACCCTATCTCTAATCAGTTACGTAATGTGTTATACTCCTGAGCTAAAGTTTCAACCTTCAGCTCTGATACACATTCTAATGACCCTGACTCGACCTTCGAAAATCGGCACTGAATACGTCACTCGTATTCAAATGCCGCAGATCCAAACGTCGAATCTGGTTCGCCGGAGCTTATAACACATCAAGTATACAACACAGCGGAAGAGAAATGAATAGTATATATCATATACAACTCCGATGATACAATATCCAAATATACAACAATGATCAATATCAGAGATTCAATGAAAGGCTACAGCGAAAACACCAATGAACCAGCAGCGGAAACAAGTAGAACTTGAAACTCCAAAAGAAACACCAATATCGGCAATCTCTAGATAGCTCGAACCACCATCAAGTTGTACCAAGCTAAGCAAGGTCAGTCATCCTAACCAAAGACTTCAATATCAAAAGTCTCCAAATAGTTTCAAAGAGAAAGCTCAAAGCTACTGAATCGATATCTACTATCTGAAAAACCCAACTCTAAACTGCCCATGTGGAAAATTGTTGGCACCCAGAGTTTAGGAAGGGAACAATAAACTCCGGTTCAGTCATGGGACTGGTATGAGCAAACAAATAGTTTTATTGTGAAGGCCCGCAAATCCGTACCCTTTTGAGCTGGCAAAATTCCACAACAATTCAGCCCAAAGTGGAACAAATGTTCGAGTCTTCGAGTTTGAAGAAGAAAGAGGTAAAAGAAGGAGAAAAGAAAACAATAACAGAAACTCACATTTCGCAGCGGAACAAATATAATAGATAAATGAATATCTTTAAACAAAATCACTATATCAGTTTATACATCACATTAGCAGAGTTTACAACAACAAACAGCGGAAATGAAATATTACATATATAAGTGATATGCCTTGCCATCCAGCTCCAACTCCAGATCTCCACAGCAACTTCTTGACTTTGCTCTCGAATACTGCTAACCTGACTCTAGGCTGCTCGTGTGGAAAATTATAGGCACCCAGAGTTTAGAAAGGGAAGAATAAACTCCAGGTCAGTCGTGAGACTGGTGTGAGATCTTAAAAACAGTTATTTACACAAACAAAATAAAAAGAATTCCGCTATGCTTTTTGGAAAATGAAACTACCATAAGACCTCCGCCACACACACAATGCAAACACATAATTGGAGGAGATTTCTCCTTATGATAGTAAAAAATGCTTGATATGCGAAAACCATTTTGATATTATTATTAGTGCATAGTGGAAAAACATTTGCAAGTATAATATTAATCTTAGCCAGCATAGACATTTCGAACTATGCCTACTAAAGCTACCATCATAACAGTGGGGCGGCACCATAAGTAGATGGCAGGTTATACAACTAAAACCGTACGGCTGCGTATTGGAGATTGGATTTCCAACAAATGGTCAGGCCAAGGAACTTCCCGTTTCCACATGGGTACGCCTCTAGAGGGACGTCCCGAGAACCTACCCGGCTATCTGCTAACACAAGGCCGGTGCACTCCCTTCCCAGGAGTAACATCTAAGATCCTCGATCGTTTGCGACCTTTATCCGAAGTACCTCTACACTAACAACATCACACAGTAATAAATATACAGTGTCCACATGAGTAATTATCTGGGCTCCTTACCATGATACCACACTTTTCCAGAAAGGAATGGACATACCCTAGGTGTGCGACCCCTAAAACCTAGCCGCATCTTTCCTGTTTCGACCATTACTGGTTTATGAGGCTCGATGAGGTCTCGTCCACAAAGCTACACTTTTTCACAATGTCATGCTTTGATCAACAAATGACCAGCAGCATTTCGCATGCCACACTACCAATTAGGAATGTATCACTAGTAACCATCAACTACATAACCTGTGAGCTCGTACATACCAGAGAAGGGTGTTAAGCTAAGAGAATAAATCTCTGCCACCAAACAGAATTGTATTTGATATAAACTAGCTTTACATCTCAAAGTGTAATGTTAGACACACATCCATACAAGTCTGTTCCGGGTTCGATCAGAACCGAAGGCACTTCCGAAGAAGCCCTTGCAAATCCGGATAATTCCTAATCACGTCCGGACTTCCCATCACATATGGAATCTCTATACCAGGGCCATTCAGTGCAGAGACATTCGACGTGTAATGACCCGGAATTTTGGGCAATATCGATTTAATAATCTGTAATAATAATTTAATTGATTTGATAAATTTTCTTTATAATTTTAATTTAAATTGGTGAAATTAATCTTATTAAGAATAACAAATATTTAATCTGGTAAGTGTGATCAATATCTTTTAACAATTTAAAAATTGGTTAGAATTGTTTTTCAAAAGCTAATAAATTTTACTCTATTTATAATATATATGTTTGATATATATTGTGAATAGTAAATATCATTTGTTTTAAATAAAGTTAAATTTGCAAATTGTAATATATATATAAGTATATGTTATAATTTGGATTGTTTTGAAATTTAAATCTATTGATAATTTGAATATGTATGAAATTAGAATTTAAAGCTTTGCTTAAAAATTAATCTAAAGACTAATTCGTTTATTTTCAAAATATAAGATGTATATTATAACTAGATTTAGAGTATTTCTTTAATAAAGTAAATTAAAGATGTAAGTTTATATCTACATTTAAACTAAATAAAGGATTATTAAAATACAAATGAGTATGTGTTATCATCTTAAGTTACATTAATAACACTTGTAAGCTTTTAAAAATAGGTTAGTGACATTTGTTCAAATTATTAACAAGTGGCAACATATAATTCTAATTTTTAATAAATGTCTTTAAAAAGACAAGCTTCTTTCAAAAAATTTTCTTCCTTTCAAATGTTTTAATGGAAAAACAATAAACCACTTTCTCAAATCTGAAATCAAAACCAAAAGTAAAGATAAAACCTGCAAATTTACAACCAGCATTTTCAAATGGGATAAAGATCATCAGTTCAACATTTCAGATCAACCTACAACTTCAAAATCACAAAGTTTTTCAAACCTGAAACTTGAATTTAAAAAGTAAAGCAAAATATGCAATAAAAAAGGGGAGTTCGTCTATTTCAGCAGCAAGTCAATAGCAGTTTCCATACTTTTTAAATCATCAAATTGAACATGCATGGATTCAACATCATCAGCAGCTTCAAGATGCATTTCAACAGTAATCAATGCTTTTTCAAAGTCTGGAATAATAAGTTAAACCTGCTCTGCAAACTTAAACAGGTGAGTAAATCATCTTTTAAAAACAGTTTTAGTATAACTTGTGATTGAATGATGATGCATGTGTTAATCTATATTGATGTTATATGAAAATTCGTTTTAAATTGGTATGCATGTTAAATTAAAAATATTGAATTAACTGTAAAATTTTAAATGGATACTGTGTTTATTTAAAATAGTTCAAATCCTTCAAAATCTCAATAACTTGATTTTTAACACAAACTGGATTGTGATTTGTAAATGAAAATTGTTTGCAATCACATAACTTATCATCTAAAAATAATCATAGGATTTAAAATGGATGAGTTTCTCAAAATTTTCAATTTACAGTAGAAAATCAAGTTTGGGCAAAAATTTGTAATTTAAATTTCTAGTTTTGAATTTATAATCGAATTACAATGGAAAAGTTAGGGTTATAGAATTGATATCATAATTTTTAACTGTGTAATTAAGTTGAATTCATGGTTTGAATGTTTTGGGGTTTATTGGCAATTGCCGTTGATCGGCTTGATGATTGTAGCTAGGATTTGGATCGAGGCTAGAATTTGAAGTGTAGAATCAGGGAAAAATGTTGAATAAATTTTCCTATGTATGATTTGTTCGAATTTGGAACAAGTAGGGCTTTTGTAGTGAGTTTTGTTGTTTTGGGTACTGAGGCATTTACATCTCGGGAATTGGATCGAATGCGATCGCGTCAGGAGGTAAATGATGATTTTGGTGTGGCGAATCTTCAAGGTGATCGGCGAAGTTCATCAACGTTGGGTTCGGTGGCTATGGGGGGGTTTTGGTGATTCGTTTTCCTGCAGATTCGAACGTGAGGTGATATTTTGAGTCGCGTGCTCATTCGTGATTCTGGTTTTGGTGATGGGTTCGCGCACGTTCAAGTGACCATCGCCGTTGGTCGCGGTGATCAAGATCGGCCGGAGGCGGCCGCGCATGTGCACATTAGTGTGCACTGGAATATGGAGCAGGAATTTGGTTGGGGAAGACGAAGCCTACCTCGAAGTTGAGCTCGTGTTTTTAGGGTGGCGACTCGAAGTTTTTTTGTAGGAGGGTTGCTCGTGTGTGTCTTCAGGGAAGTCGCGTGGAATTGGAGGGTTTTACTCGAGTATTTGGGTATGTGAAATCAGGATAAGTTCAGTAAAGAATGGTACAGGTTTACATGTTAAACTTGTTATTTTGAAATCATGTTTCAAATTATAAAAACAAGTTTATAAAAGGGAAACAAATTTATTAAAGTTAAACATGTTCCTTGATGTAAAGTTAATGCTAATCAAACTTATAAAAGTGTTAATTGAATTTTAGATTTCAAGTTTAAAATGTTTTAAGATGATTGTTTTTGAAAATAATTATCTAATTTAATTTCGAAGTTCAATTTAAAAGAATGTTTTGAATTTAAATATTTAATCAAAGTTTAAGTAAATTATAAAGCAATGTTTTAATAACAAGTTTTCAAATTTATATTGAAAATTAATAAGTTTAAATTAGATAATTTATAATGTATTAAGTTTGAAATTGATTTCAAAACGCCTTATTTCCAAATAAGGTTAATATTAAGATTTAATATTAAGATTATGAAACCAAATAGAATAATCGGATTTTAAATGATAAAAATTTAATTAATTCAAATAATTTAATTATGAAGATGAATAGGGTTAATTTATCTTGTTTTTCACTTGAGAATACTTGATATGATTTGTAATTAAGTAAAGAATTAATTAAGATAAATGTTTTCTTAATTAATTAAGGATTTTTAAATTATAAGGAGTTAATTAATTGTTTAATTAATTTTAAATAATTATTTAATTATTTATTTAATTTTAAATAACCACTTAATTGTGAATTAATTAAGTGTATTTACGTAATGAAGTAATCAAGAAATAATTTTTGAACATAATTAATAATGGAAGTAATTAATTATAGGAGTAACTAGTAGAGGTTACTCATGGAGTAATTAAAGTTGAGTGGTTATTGGATAATCACTTAATGTTATTAATTAAGAATTAATTAATATAATTGTTTTATAGTTAATTAGTTATGGAGTAATTAATTAATTAATTAATTAATTAATTAAGAATTATTTAATGATGGAACTAAATATTTGTTAAGTAATTTATTAAGAGATTGATTAAGAGTTATTAATGAAGTAATTAGGAGGTAATTACTTAATTTATTTAAGTTAATTAATTAATGCGATTAATTAATTAATGAATGAGATTAAATATGGGTTAATTACTAAGTGTAATTAATTAAAATTGTAATTAATTATTAAAGTAATTAATTAAGGATTTGTTAATTAATTTAATTGAATAATAATTACTTAATAAAGTAATTAAAGACTAATTAAATGGATTAATTAATCAAGGATTAATATAATTAATTTAGAAGTTAATTAATTGAGAAGTTAATTACTTTAGATAGGTAATTATAAGTTGTTAATTACTGATTAAAGAGATGATTAATTATAAGTTAATTATTTAATTACTTAAAGGGTTAATTAACTAATAAGGATTATTTAATTAATGAATTAATCAAGGTTGATTAATAATAATTGAATTAAGTATGATTAATGAATTGTAATTAACTAAGGATTAATGTAATTAATTATAGTTAATTAATTAATGAAAGATCATTAATTACTGTAATTAACGATAGTAATTAAAGGTTAATTACTGAATATGGTTATGGATAATTACTTGAATGTAATTAAAGGATAATTAATCAAGTAGGATTAATTAAGGAAGATCATTAAGAGATGATAATGAATTTGATTTGTAATAAATCAATAGTCTAAGTGATTAAAGGATAGTAATTAATTTAATTAGAGGTTAATTAAATTGATTAAGAGTTAATCAATTATGCTATGGGTGATTGATTAATATTGAATGGTTGATATTGAGTGATCGATATTGGATGTTGAAAGATATTGGATGATTGATATTGGGTGATTGGTTGATACTGGATGATTTGGATATCTATGTTGTGATATGCGGCACTGTGAGATGAATGGTTTATATGAATTATCTATAGTGATAATGTTATTCATCTATCTGTTTATATCAACCTGAATATAAGTTAATTGTTAAACCCTTAAGTACAACTTGGACATTAAAATGGCGTTTGGTATCGATGAGACCGGGATCGGGTTTCCATATTTGCAATCCGAAAACCACATCGATTCCAATTAAACGTTAGGTCGTGAATCCAAGTGGAGCAAGTGAAGACTCAAGGTGTAAGGGCTATACGTCAGTATAACTCTGTGGGTGATTCCGTAATGACTTGACGGAATAGTACTTATAAATTCGAGATGGTGATTTAGAGTGCAAGGGCTATGGTCGTTGACTCTGAGGGTGAATCCAAAATGAGTGCAACGAGATAGTGCCTTCGGTTTCGTTCGAACCCGGAACGAACTTGTATGGATTGAATGCTTTCAGCACATCGTCAGGCGGACGATGAGCATTCTAAGATAGATGTGTTCTATAAAGGTAATCGCAGCCTCAAGCCTCATCAACCGGGAATGGCTAAAATAGGGGAGGTGCAGCAAGGCTTCGTGGGTAGCTCCCACTGGAGAGCAAGATTTACTCCTGTCTAGAAGTCCCTTTTATTCGGCTTTGTGGGGCGGTTGAATTCCGGACAACCGCCGGGGTTGTCTTGTTCGGGACTGTTCAGTAAGGAATGGTTCTGGCCTTGTGTTGCAGGGGAGTGGGAGTACTCCTCGGTACGGTGATCTAGGCCACGTACTGTGACGGGCGGTACCCCAGTAGCCCTGCCATTGATGGAAACCCATTCTTCCTACGAGACCCTACGGTTTTGATTATTACCCACTTTTGTGGCTAGTAGCTGGAATTTAATAGATGTAACAATTTCGGCTATTTCATATTTACTTGAAAACCCAAGACACTATTATAATATCACTGGATTTCCTATCAAATGTTTTTGTTAGCGTAAGGTAATTTTTTTCTCCATGTTTATGTGTGGGAAGTCTTACGTGATACCTTTTTCTTTCAAAGGTTTTTCTAAAGTTAAGCAACTTTAAACCGTTACTCACACCAGACCCCTGTCTCACCCGAGTGTTTATTTTATGTTTTATTAAACTCTTGGGTACTCATATTATGTATGAGTAGTCAAGTGTTTCAGGTTAGCTTGACGAATTCTGAAGGAGTAATGGAGTAGGAGGCTTCCACGTGTAGATATATTGGTTCCGCTGTGTTTGGTTGGTATCTGTATCTTATATACTTGAGTTGTATGAATTAGACAGATGTTTATAGCTGTCTAATATGTGTTGTATAGTTGTGTACTCTGAATATTATGATACTGTGTAATATTTTATGTTATATATTATATTTCATTCGTTCCGCTGTGAGTTCTCTGATGTTGTTGTTTCTTTCTTTCTCTTTCTTTTCTTCTTATATCCCTTTTTTTCTTCAAGATGATGCGATTTCCTGGAGATAGGAAGTCGGGTCGCTACAGTTGGTATCAGAGCATTAGGTTGAGTGAATACCTAGGCTCTGTAGTGGTGTCTTCCTTGAGAAAGCGTACTTGTAATTTTTATATATAACTATATATATATTTATATCTACCTGATATGTTGGGTTATCTGTTCGGATTTTCCAACATAAGTTTTAAAGGTAGAGAGTGGAGTAGTGGTGGTGTTTGTGTGTAACACGACTACCACTGGTGGAAGAGGTCCATATGTTGAGGTTGGAAGTATTTGTCGAGACTGTAGACCTAATACCATCTCGAGTGAGATTTGTTGTTTGGAGTAAGGATTTCTCTGATATCCGAAGGAATTTTTTTTTTTAAAGATTCGGAGTTCGTCTTTGAAGTGTAAGTTTGGATTTCACTTAGGTGAGCGAATTATTCTTGAGTTTGGATCTGTCAGAAGTGCAGAAGTAAGTGATGATATCGTGGTTACTGCATGATGAGATGCAGTATCCATAGATATTTTCTAAAGGTGTTTTCTCTTGAAGTAGTTTTAGAAGTGGTTAAGGAGCAGTCTTTACCTGCCGCAGAGATGATTCATCTGTGTATAAGTTGTTTGGATCTTCAGTAAGGAAGTTGGCTGTTCTGGAATATGAGACTAAGGTTTATGAGTTGCTTCGCTTCGGCACGGTCTCATTTGACATTCTTTAAGGAGAGTAAAGAGTTGATGCTTGGTTTGGAGCCCGAGTTTCTTTTGGGTTGTCTGCCATCTCGGAGGTCTTTTGTGTGGTTGTACATGGTTTTGGTTTTGGAGAAGCCTCTGGATTAGAAGTCTTGGTTAGCTGTGGTAGCAGTGCAGCTCGGAAGTGTTCGGTGTGCTGACGAGGAGATCTTTTGCCTTTGTAGTATCATCACAGTAAGAGTTTGGAAGCAGTGGGGTTGCTTATTTCTCCGATGGTTCATAAATCTTGGTGTTTCTTCTAGCAGCAGTCTGGGCAGATGGTGGAAGTTATCTTGAAGAATTAACCTTGTTTGGAAAAGCTTTAAGCTGTTCTAATTAGTAAAGAGAGGACGGTTTATTTGGAATCCAAACTAGGTAGGATCACAAAAGTGGCTTGCGAATTGGTTTGGAATTTTCTTGAGCAGTCTTTTGTTTGAGATGGAGGATTCTCTTGAGGAAGTAGGAGTTGATGAAGTAATCAGAAGTTTGTCTGCATCTGGAGTTGAGTTCCATATTTGTTTTGGTTCCAGAAGTGATTATGGTAGCTAGCCCGGTTGTAGGATGGTTCTTGGAGAAGTAGAGATTGGTGTAGCAGCTCAAGAAATTATTTTTGGAATTTGGATTTGGTTAGATCTTCTTTTTGAAATGGGATTCTGTAGTAAAGTTGTGTGACCATGTCAGATGAGTCACGCAGATTTTATGGATTTGATGAACAAAGCTTTTCGGATATTGGGTAAGTTTATACTCGTGTTCATCAATAATGTTCTTATCTATTTCAGAATCAGAGTTGTGCAGCGAAAGCGAGGTAGCAGCTGTGCAAGGAAGGAAGCAAGTTCTATTTGCCATTGCTTGAGTAATAGAGCTTATGTACTGGATTTCGACGGATCTTGGAAGACTTTTCTATTGAATAGAATCCAGAAGCTAGTTGCTTTGGTCTAGTTGTTTCTGTAAGTATCAGCATAGGATGAGCTAATCAGGAAGAGATTGGCAGCCCTGGATTGTCTGTTAAGTTATGCAGATATGAGATTAAGAGTTTGGTATTCGAAGTTGGGGACTTCATTGTTGTTAAGATTTCTCTGGTGAAAAGAACAGAAATTGGATAAGAGTGGATGGCTGGTGCTGAGGCATTTGAGATTTCTTATCTGTGTTCTGATAAGATAAGATTTGTTGTCTATGAGATTGAATTGCCAGTTTGGATAGCTGGAGTTCATTTTATTTCACGTACCTCTGAGGGAGTATGTGTATGATTCATTGTTGCTTGTTGAATCTGTAGTTCAGTTGGAGTTGGATGTTGAGCTGGATTTGAGGGTAATCTGATATTCTGTTCAGATTGATGGATCTAGAGAAGAGAGGAGCTCTAGATTTTGGTGGTGTAGTTTGTTAGTTTAGCTTCGGTGGATCGAGTATCCGGGTGATTTTTTTTACTTGGGAAACTCGAAATAGTATTAGAGTTTTATTCTGACGTATGTCAGGATAATTAGTTAAGTTTGTTTATATGATTGATTGCTTTGGTTGTTAGTTACTGGTTGTTAGGAATGCTTTCCTAATTGAAATTAAAATCTTTGCTGGGTTATTAAATTAACTTTGCTTTTAAATTTCGGGGACGAAATTCTTTTAAGGGGGAAGGATTGTAACGACCCGAATTTTGGGCAATATCGATTTAATAATCTGTAATAATAATTTAATTGATTTGATAAATTTTCTTTATAATTTTAATTTAAATTGGTGAAATTAATCTTATTAAGAATAACAAATATTTAATCTGGTAAGTGTGATCAATATCTTTTAACAATTTAAAAATTGGTTAGAATTGTTTTTCAAAAGCTAAATAATTTTATGCTATTTATAATATATATGTTTGATATATATTGTGAATAGCAAATATCATTTTTTTAGATAAAGTTAAATTTGCAAATTGTAATATATATATAAGTATATGTTATAATTTGGATTGTTTTGAAATTTAAATCTATTGATAATTTGAATATGTATGAAATTATAATTTAAAGCTTTGCTTAAAAATTAATCTAAAGACTAATTCGTTTATTTTCAAAATATAAGATGTATATTATAACTAGCTTTAGAGTATTTCTTTAATAAAGTAAATTAAAGATGTAAGTTTATATCTACATTTAAACTAAATAAAGGATTATTAAATTACAATTGAGTATGTGTTATCATCTTAAGTTACATTAATAACACTTGCAAGCTTTTAAAAATAGGTTAGTGACATTTGTTCAAATTATTAACAAGTGGCAACATATAATTCTAATTTTTAATAAATGTCTTTAAAAAAAACAAGCTTCTTTCAAGACATTTTCTTCCTTCCAAATGTTTTAATGGCAAAACAATAAACCACTACTCAAATCTGAAATCAAAACCAAAAGTAAAGATAAACCTGCAAATTTACAACCTGCATTTTCAAATGGGATGAAGATCATCAGTTCAACATTTCAGATCAACCTGCAACTTCAAAATCAGAAAGTTTTTCAAACCTGAAACTTGAATTTAAAAAGTAAAGCAAAATATGCAATTAAAAAGGGGAGTTCATCTATTTCAGCAGCAAGGCAATAGCAGTTTCAATACTTTTTAAATCATCAAATTGAACATGCATGGATTCAACTTCATCAGCAGCTTCAAGATGCATTTCAACAGCAATTAATGCTTTTTCAAAGTCTGGAATAATAAGTTAAACCTGCTCTGCAAACTTAAACAGGTGAGTAAATCATCTTTTAAAAACAGTTTTAGTATAACTTGTGACTGAATGTTGTGTTAATCTATATTGATGTTATATGAAAATTCGTTTTAAATTGGTGTGCATGTTAAATTAAAAATATTGAATTACCTGTAAAATTTTAAATGGATACTGTGTTTATTTAAAATAGTTCAAATCCTTCAAAATCTCAATAACTTGATTTTTAACACAAACTGGATTGTGATTTGTAAATGAAAATTGTTTGTAATCACATAACTTATCATCTAAAAATAATCATAGGATTTAAAATCGATGAGTTTCTCAAAATTTTCAATTTACAGTAGAAAATCAAGTTTGGGCAAAAATTTGTAATTTAAATTTCTAGTTTTGAATTTATAATCGAATTACAATGGAAAAGTTAGGATTTTTAGAATTGATATCATAATTTTTAACTGTGTAATTAAGTTGAATTCATGGTTTGAATGTTTTGGGGTTTATTGGCAATTGCCGTTGATCGGCTTGATGATTGTAGCTAGGATTTGGATCGAGGCTAGAATTTGAAGTGTAGAATCAGAGAAAAATGTTGAATAAATTTTCCTATGTATGATTTGTTCGAATTCGGAACAAGTAGGGCTTTTGTAGTGAGTTTTGTTGTTTTGGGTACTGAGGCATTTACATTTCGGGAATTGGATTGAATGCGGTCGCGTCAGGGGGTAAATGATGATTTTGGTGTGGCAAATCTTCAAGGTGATCGGCGAAGTTCATCAACGTTGGGTTCGGTGGCTATGGAGGGGTTTTTGGTGATTCGTTTTCCTGCAGATTCGAACATGAGGTGATATTTTGAGTCGCGCACTCATTCGTGATTCAGGGTTTGGTGATGGGTTCGCGCACGTTCAAGTGACCATCGCCGTTGGTCGCGGCGATCAAGATCGGCCGAAGGCGGCCGCGCATGTGCACAGTGCACATTAGTGTGCACTGGAATGTGGAGCAAGAATTTGGTTGGGGAAGACGAAGCCTACCTCGAAGTCGAGCTCGTGTTTTTAGGGTGGCGACTCAAAGTTTTTTTGTAGGAGGGTTGCTCGTGTGTGTCTTCAGGGAAGTCGCGTGGAATTAGAGGGTTTTACTTGAGTATTTGGGTATGTGAAATCAGGATAAGTTCAGTAAAGAATGGTACAGGTTTACATGTTAAACTTGTTATTTTTAAATCATGTTTCAAATTATAAAAACAAGTTTATAAAAAGGAAACAAATTTATTAAAGTTAAACTTGTTCCTTGATGTAAAGTTAATGCTAATCAAACTTATAAAGTGTTAATTGAATTTTAGATTTCAAGTTTAAAATGTTTTAAGATGATTGTTTTTGAAAATAATTATTTAATTAAATTTCGAAGTTCAATTTAAAAGAATGTTTTGAATTTAAATATTTAATCAAAGTTTAAGTAAAGTATAAAGCAATGTTTTAATAACAAGTTTTCGAATTTATATTGAAAATTAATAAGTTTAAATTAGATAATTTATAATGTATTAAATTTGAAATTGATTTCAAAACGCCTTATTTCCAAATAAGGTTAATATTAAGATTTAATATTAAGATTTTGAAACCAAATAGAATAATTGGATTTTAAATGATAAAAATTTAATTAATTCAAATAATTTAATTATGAAGATGAATAGGGTTAATTTATCTTGTTTTAACTTGAGAATACTTGCTATGATTTGTAATTAAGTAAAGAATTAATTAAGATAAATGTTTTCTTAATTAACTAAGGATTTTGAAATTATAAGGAGTTAATTAATTGTTTAATTAATTTTAAATAATTAGTTAATTATTTATTTAATTTTAAATAACCACTTAATTATGAATTAATTAAGTGTAGTTACTTAATGAAGTAATTAAGAATTAATTTTTGAACATAATTAATAATGGATGCAATAAATTATAGGAGTAACTAGTAGAGGTTACTCATGGAGTAATTAAAGTTGAGTGGTTATTGGATAATCACTTAATGTTATTAATTAAGAATTAATTAATATAGTTGTTTTAAAGTTAATTAGTTATGGAGTAATTAATTAATTAATTAAGAATTATTTAATGATGGAACTAAATATTTGTTAAGTAATTTATTAAGAGATTGATTAAAAGTTATTGATGAAGTAATTAGGAGGTAATTACTTAATTTATTTAAGTCAATTAATTAATGTGATTAATTAATTAATGAATTAGATTAAATATGGGTTAATTACTAAGTGTAATTAATTAAAATTGTAATTAATTATTAAAGTAATTAATTAAGGATGTGTAATTAATTTAATTGAATAATAATTACTTAATGAAGTAATTAAAGACTAATTAAATGGATTAATTAATCAAGGATTAATATAATTAATTTAGATGTTAATTAATTGAGAAGTTAATTAATTTAGATAGGTAATTATAAGTTGTTAATTACTGATTAAAGAGATGATTAATTATAAGTTAATTATTTAATTACTTAAAGGGTTAATTAATTAATAAGGATTATTTAATTAATGAATTAATCAAGGTTGATTAATAATAATAATTGAATTAAGTATGATTAATTAATTGTAATTAATTAAAGATTAATTTAATTAATTATAGTTAATTAATTAATGAAGGATCATTAATTATTGTAATTAGTGATAGTAATTAAAGGTTAATTACTGAATATGGTTTGGATAATTACTTGAATGTAGTTAAAGGATAATTAATCAAGTAGGATTAATTAAGGAAGATCATTAAGAGATGATAATGAATTTGATTTGTAATAAATCAATAGTCCAAGTGATTAAAGGATAGTAATTAATTTAATTAGAGGTTAATTAAATTGATTAAGAGTTAATCAATTCTGCTATGGGTGATTGATTAATATTGAATGGTCGATATTGAGTGATCGATATTGGATGTTAAATGATATTGGATGTGTAACGATCCCGAATTTTAATTTATTTTAAATTTATAATTAAATTTACTTTTGATTTAAAATTGTGAAATTAAATGATAATCGATTGGAGTTTTTCTAAATTCAAATGGTTTGTGTCATTTATTAATAAGAAAACGGTTTCTTTTGTAAATTATTTTAAATCAATAAGGAGTTATTTTTATAACAATAATTATAATAGCTTTATATGTATATACATGAAGTATAAAATCAGAAGTAAGTAAAGGGATCTTGTATGTAACCAGTAAGTGGTTATGCAAAACATCTTCAAAGACATAAACATGTAAAAGCAAACCTGCATATACAAACAAATATAAGAGTAAACATGTAGGCCGAGGAAACAAGTAAACAAAATAACATAAAACAAAGCATAAAAATAAAAATATCTTTGTACACATAAACAAAGTATAAGATAAAAATATAATAAAGTACATCAGCCCCAAAAACAAATACATAAGCATGGAAAACAAAGTACAAAGATAAGAAAGAAGCTACCACTATCTCATCTCATATGGTACAGCCGAGCTAAAAGATGTAGGCAAGCATAAACAAAGGCAAAAATAAAAATAGAATAAGTAGGTATGGAATGAAGTAATGCAAATATCTCAGCCACTATAATGTATTTTATCAGCCTAGGCAGTAAACATGTACAAACAAAATGAGAATAATATATTTAGATATGAACAAAACATAGCAATTGATACCAAGATCCTTAGTACACTGTAAAATATCCTAGCACACATTTTTCATCTCAGCCGAAGTAAGGATGAAGTAAACAAATGCATAACCAAGTACAAAGCATTTAAATGCAAGTACCTAGTGTATTTTATAAACAAATAACAAATGATACCCTGTAAACTCATTTTGTATATCAGCCTCCTTCAAATTCATTCTCGTTCCATTCTAGCTGAGAAAATCTAAAGTAAACTTCAACTAGAACATCAAACAAATCAAGACAACCAGAGATCAAAAGGGAGGGTAACTCAAAGCAAAGATCAGTTTTCAAATGCAGAGTCTGTTCTCTGCTATTCAAACCATCCATGTGAGTGAACACTTTTTTTAAAAAAAAACCTGGTTCATGCTTGATGTATGTGAAGTAAGTGGTGAAAACTGTTTGCATAGAAGTAAAAGTGTTGTATATATGTATATACATACAAATATAAGTATGAATGTCTATGAACAGGGTATATTTATACATGTTCTTAGTTTACAGGTTCAAAAAAAATAAGATTTAAAAGTTCAAAATTCAATTCCACCTTCCTCAATCCCTTTTAGCCAGTGATATTAAAACAAAGTATGTTTAAAATCATCATAACTTAATTTTAAAAATATTTTCAAGTAAAATAAGTTTGAATATTTTCTGGAAAATAAGAAGAACAGTGAAAACTTGATGTTATCAAAAACTCCAACATGATTAAATCGTAGATTCAGACTTGTAATCTATTGTATCTTTAAAAACTATGATTTTTAGAATAAAAATCAAGTTTTTTTGTTAAGTATTGAATGTGCATTTCGACTTTGACCTGAGAATGGGTTTTTGGTTATTTCGAATGGTCGGAGGGACTATGGTGATCGGGGTTCCTACTGGAGATGGACGAGCTTACGTTGACGGTGGGAAAAATACTCGGAGACACTCACGTTCACTGTGGCAACGGCGTTTGGCAAAATTTGTTTCTAAACCTAATTTTTTGGGTGGTCGAGAATTTGGCCATCGCGACCTCTTACGAGCATCGAGTTACTCGCGCCTTTGGGAGATGGTGGTAGGGTCGATGACGAACAGATGGCCGGAATTTCAAACTCTCTGGTGGACGAGGCGGTGAGAAATTGGTGATGACAGGTTTATGGAGGGAGGTCTGTTCGTGTGTTCCAGGTTAAGCCAAACCACTCGATTTCGATTTTGAGTTATTTTGTGGATTTCGTTGGTCGCGAATGGATTTAAGGATGATCGTTGATGTGAGGAGATTGTCGCCGTTGAACGGAGTCGGCTGCGATGATGGTGCACGTGCACCGTGCCCATTGAAACGCTGAGGAATTCTAGGTGGTGTGCAGGGAATTTTAACTCGGGTTTTACTCGAGTTATTCGAGTACTTGACTCGAAGCAATGGGGAGTCTGAGTCGAAGCAAGTTTGTTAGCCTCGGGTTATTTTGTATGTTACAGGTTTTATGAAACCTGTCTGCAAATTTGAATTTTAAAGCAAATTTAAATGGAATTTGGATTTTAAATTAAAATTTCAAATCAAGGTTTTAAAAACAAATATTTATTTTGATTTTGATAAAATTCTTTTATAAAGGGTTTCTTAAATTTTAATGAGAAGTTAAATGATTGGTTTTAACTTGAATTTGCAAGTAAGAATATTAATGTATTTTGAAAGCTTAATTTTTCAATAAAAATTAAGTAGATTAGTTTAAAAGCTTTCTCTTATATAAATAATAAACGTTATTTACATTTATTTTAAAGAATCATAAATTGGGTTTTTTTAATTGGATTAATGTTTAAAAGAATAATCATTTTGAATTTTAAATTCAAAATGTAAATTTAATTTAAATTCAAAAGTGAAATGTTTTTCACTCTAATGTTAATGAAGTCATCAATAAGAAATGAATTATATTAGAGATAATTAAGGTATTAAATGATTCAATTAATAAGATAATTAAGGAATGATTTATTTATCGAATTTATAAATTAATGATTTAGATTAATTTATAATTAGAGATTAATTTAAAATTAATTAAAGAAATGCTATTAGTAAATGAAGATAATTAACTAGGAATTATTAAGTGATTAAATTAATGTGAATAATTTTGATAATTAATTAGATTAATTGAATTTGAATATTTTGATTAACTTAATGATAAAGTTTAATTGGTAAATAAATGATTAATGGTTATGAGGTGATTGCTTAATGAGAAGTAATTAAAAGTTTAATTACTTAAGATAATAAATTAAGAGGTTAATTAATTATGTAATTGGTTCAGAGGTTAATTTAATTAATATGATTAATTAAGAATAAATTAATTAATCAAAATATTTGATAAATTAATTTATATCAAATGATTTGTAATTAATAAATCAGGATTAGATAATTAAATTCATAAGAAATTTATTTTACTAGGAAATAAATTGAATTGATTAGGATTAAACAATTAATTTATCCTGCTTACAAATGTTTATTTAATGCTTATGAATGATTGTATTGTATGAAATGCCTTGAATTGATTATCCTATCTGATTTGTGATATTTTGTTCTATAGATTGAACTGCGTTATTTATTGCATCTGTATATTATCTGTGAATCTGTGAATGGACGATAAGCGTTATAGTTTATATCGCTTATCAACTATATTTCTGTGTTTTGATCTATGATGATGATGTTGTTGCACTAGTGTGTTAAACCCCTGGACCACACCATACACACACAAATATGGATTTCACGAGAAAATCGATTAAGTCACAGATTTGTGAAAATAGTTTTGAATTTGAATTTTTAAATTCAAATGGTTTGAAATGGATTGGGTTTAAAGTGAAAAGCTTTTGAAATGGAATTTCATAGATGAAATTTATTTTGAATAACTCGATAAAATATGAAGTTGAATAATTTGATTTGAACTTAAATTCAAGCTTTGAAATGGAATTCTATGATTTAAAACTAGGGATAAAAAAATGTTATACCAGTTATATATGGGTTAAACTATTTTAAAAATATTGATTTGGGGATGTGAACAGAATTCAAGGGCTTTAACTCGTGTAAATATAATTGGAATTTCTGAAACGAAAACTATTTGTTTCTAAATAATAAAAGCTTTCACATAAGAAATGAACGTCCAATTTGTGTTAAAAAGAATTTCAAGTTTGAAAATGAAGATAATTTCAAAGTTATGAAAATGATTTGAAAGCTATAAGTTGAATCTTGATTTAAGATTCAACAAGTTAATCGAATTTTGAAGGCTATAAGTTAAATCTTTGATTTAAAGATTTAATGAGTTAATCCAATTGGAATGGAAATTGTTTTGAAATCTATGAATGGATCTTTATGAAACGGGGTGAACTTTATAAAATGAATCTTTTTGTAATATAAAGATTTGAAATGGTAATTGGTTTAAACCATTTGAAGAAAAGTTTTGGGTTTTAAGTTGTGACTTAATTGAAATCCCAATATCCATATGTTTTTGAAATATTGCGCTCACTGTTCGGTTTAGCCGGGAGAGGACCTTTGTGTCATATATCCCATTCCGAATAGGTGATATGTCGTTATGGATAGCATTTGAAGACCGGTGTTGAAGACCGGATATTTTTGAAAGCGAAAGGACAACTCGTCGAATGTCTTTGCATCGACTGGTCCCCGGTATAGAGACTCCATATGTGATGGGAAGTCCGAACGTGATTAGTGAATATCCGGATTGCAAGGACTTCTTTGTAAGTGCCTTCAGTTCTGTTCGAGCCCGGAACAGACTTGTATGGATAGTATGTCTGACATTACAAATTGAGATATAAAGCTGATTTCTTTCAAATACGTTTCTGTTGGTGGCGGAGAATTTATTCTCTTAGCTTAACACCCTTCTCTGAGACGTACGAGCTCAGAGGTTATGTAGTTGAAGGTTATCAGCGATATATTCCCAATTTGGTAATGTGACATGCTGAGTGTTGATGTGAAATGATCATTGTGTTGATCATTTGTGATAAGAACATTTGTTTGATCGTTTATCTTTGCGATCATTTCTATGATCATTTGTTGACCCAAAGCACGGCTTTTGTATAAACTATGTCTTTGTGGACGTGACTTCGTCGAGCCTCACACCCCGGAATGGTCAAAACAGGAAAGATGCAGCAAGGTTATGAGGGGTAGCTCCCTTTAGGGTATGTGCATTTCCTTCTGGAAAAGGGTGGTATCATGGTATGGAGCCCAGATGCTTACTCATGTTGAAACACTTTATTTATGATTGTGTGATGATGGTGACGAGCGCTCGGTTAAAGATCCCAAAGGACCGGGGGATGGCATACTCGTGTCAGTAGTTACCCAGTTAGCGGTAACCCAGCCTTGTGTTGGCAGAGATCCGGTTTGGTTCTCGGGGACGTCCTTCCAGAGGCGTTCTCATGTGGCAATGGGAAGTTCCTTGGCCTGACCATTTGTTGGAAATCCAAAGAAACAATACTAGACTTGTACGGTTTTAGTTGTAGAACCTGCTTCCTCAGGAGGTAGCTATAGTAGGCATAATATAATGGTACATATGCTGGCTAAGATTTATATTCTACTTTCAAAATGTTTTCCTACACTATGCACTAATAATAATATCAAATGTTTTTTTTTTTATGCATATCAAGCATCTTTGACTATCATAAGAAGAAATCTCCTTCAAGTCTGCGTTTGCATTATGTGTGTGGCGGGAGGTCTTATGGTAGTTACATTTTCAAAAAACATTGCGAATTGATTTTTAAATATTTCGTTGTTTGTTTTTAATGGTAAACTATTTTTGTTGCTCACACCAGTCCCAGACTGATCCGGAGTTTATTGTTCTTTCCTAAACTCTGGGTGCTCATTATTTTCTACACGAGCAGTCTAGAGTTGGGTTTTTCAGATAGTCATGTATAGTAGATTATCTAGAGCTAGTTCAATCTTTGGTTCAGACTGCAGTTGCTTGTCTTGGTGCATCGTTATTGGGAGTTCGAGCTATTGATGGATTGGTTCTTGGAGATAGAGTCGCAGTTCTCGGAGTTCTCTTTTGAAGACTATCTTAGAGCTATATTGTTCCGCTGCTAGATGTCATCTATTTTCTTTTCCGCTGCTATTTTATTGTATCATATCTCTGATGTATATTGATATCTATTGGATCATCTGTTGTATCAGATATTGTATCAAAGCTGTATATCAGTGTATTATTCTTTTATTCCGCTGTGTTATTTACTTAATGTTGTTATAAGCTCCGGCGAATCGGATTTGAACGGTCGAATCTATGGCATTCGAATACGATATGAAGTATGGATGTCGATTTTCGAGCGGGCAAAATCCGTTCTCGTTACATTTGGTATCAGAGCTAAGGTTGAACTTTAGCTCAGGAGTATAACACATTAAGTAGCTCAATAGAGATAGGGTGAAGTATATCCTAGAATGAGTAATCCCTAAGATATCCGTTCGAGTGTCTCAGTAAATTCTCTTATTATTCACCGATAGTAAGTATGAGTGCAAGAAGAGAATGAGATAGGGGCTAGGGAAATACGGCTATAAATGGTTAATACCCTACAACAGTGGAAACAATCTTTCTTCTCAATCTTCTTTGATTCGATTCCAGATTCTTTTGATTTTTTCGTGACAGCTCCAGAAAGAAGTTCGGTGCGTTGATGGCCCTACGAATCGTTGTTGGAAATTCTTACTTTGTATCTTCATTGGTTTCTTATCGGTTTTTGATTTAAACCTTAATGAAAATGAATTTGAAATTTAGAATTAAAATTTTAAATAAATTGGAAATCTTAAATTGAGTTAAAATTGATTAATGGAATATGAAGGATAAATTTGAATAGTATCGATAAAACGATTTCGTTTAAAACCGAATTTGAAATTCTATTATACTTTCTTGGGTATATCGAAGTCCGAAGAGGGACAAATTGGTATGTATTCTGAGATATTCCGACTTGAGTTTGGAATTCATATCTTAAGTTTGAGGAATTATAGGAGATCGAATCTGTCTATCACTGTGTTGTTTTCGTGCCTGCGAATTTCGAGGACGAAATTCTTTTAAGGGGGGAAATCTGTAACGATCCTGAATTTTAGTTTATAATTAAATTTACTTTTGATTTAAAATTGTGAAATTAAAGGATAATCGATTGGAGTTTTTCTAAATTCAAATGGTTTGTGTTATTTATTAATAAGAAAACGGTTTCTTTTGTAAATTATTTTAAATCAATAAGGAGTTATTTTTATAACAATAATTATAATAGCTTTATATGTATATACATGAAGTATAAAATCAGAAGTAAGTAAAGGGATCTTGTATGTAACCAGTAAGTGGTTATGCAAAACATCTTCAAAGACATAAACATGTAAAAGCAAACCTGCATATACAAACAAATATAAGAGTAAACATGTAGGCTGAGGAAACAAGTAAACAAAATAACATAAAACAAAGCATAAAAATAAAAATATCTTTGTACACATAAACAAAGTATAAGATAAAAATATAATAAAGTACATCAGCCCCAAAAACAAATACATAAGCATGGAAAACAAAGTACAAAGATAAGAAAGAAGCCACCACTATCTCATCTCATATGGTACAACCGAGCTAAAAGATGTAGGCAAGCATAAACAAAGGCAAAAATAAAAATAGAATAAGTAGGTATGGAATGAAGTAATGCAAATATCTCAGCCACTATAATGTATTTTATCAGCCTAGGCAGTAAACATGTACAAACAAAATGAGAATAATATATTTAGATATGAACAAGACATAGCAATTGATACCAAGATCCTTAGAACACTGTAAAATATCCTAGCACACATTTTTCATCTCAGTCGAAGTAAGGCTGAAGTAAACAAATGCATAACCAAGTACAAAGCATTTAAATGCAAGTACCTAGTGTATTTTATAAACAAATAACAAATGATACCCTGTAAACTCATTTTGTATATCAGCCTCCTTCAAATTCCGTCTCGTTCCATTCTAGCTGAGAAAATCTAAAGTAAACTTCAACTAGAACATCAAACAAATCAAGACACCAGAGATCAAACGGGAGGGCAACTCAAAGCAAAGATCAGTTTTCAAATGCAGAGTCTGTTCTCTGCTATTCAAACCATCCATGTGAGTGAACACTTTTAAAAAAAAAACCTGGTTCATGCTTGATGTATGTGAAGTAAGTGGTGAAAACTGTTTGCATAGAAGTAAAAGTGTTGTATATATGTATATACATACAAATATTAGTATGAATGTCTGTGAACAGGGTATATTTATACCTGTTCTTAGTTTACAGGTTCAAAAAAAAATAAGATTTAAAAGTTCAAAATTCAATTCCACCTTCCTCAATCCCTTTTAGCCAGTGATATTAAAACAAAGTATGTTTAAAATCATCATAGCTTAATTTTAAAAATATTTTCAAGTAAAATAAGTTTTAATATTTTCTGGAAAATAAGAAGAACAGTGAAAACTTGATGTTATCAAAAACTCCAACATGATTAAATCATAGATTCAGACCTGTAATCTATTGTATCTTTAAAAACTATGATTTTTAGAATAAAAATCAAGTTTTTTTGTTAAGTATTGAATGTGCATTTTGACTTTGACCTGAGAATGGGTTTTTGGTTATTTCGAATGGTCAGAGGGACTATGGTGATCGGGGTTCCTACTGGAGATGGACGAGCTTACGTTGACGGTGGGAAAAATACTCGGAGACACTCACGTTCACTGTGGCAACGGCGTTTGGCAAAATTTGTTTCTAAACCTAATTTTTTGGGTGGTCGAGAATTTGGCCATCGCGACCTCTTACGAGCATCGAGTTACTCGCGCCTTTGGGAGATGGTGGTAGGGTCGATGACGAACAGATGGCCAGAATTTCAAACTCTCTGGTGGACGAGGCGGTGAGAAATTAGTGATGACAGGTTTGTGGAGGGAGGTTTGTTCGTGTGTTCCAGGTTAGGCCAAACCACTCGATTTCGATTTCGAGTTATTTTGTGGATTTCGTTGGTCGCGAATGGATCTGAGGATGATCGTTGATGTGAGGAGATTGTCGCCGTTGAACGGAGTCGGCTGCGATGATGGTGCACGTGCACCGTGCCCATTGAAATGCTGAGGAATTCTAGGTGGTGTGCAGGGAATTTTAACTCGGGTTTTACTCGAGTTATTTGAGTACTTGACTTGAAGCAATGGGGAGTCTGACTCGAAGCAAGTTTGTTAGCCTCGGGTTATTTTGTATGTTATAGGTTTTATGAAACCTGTCTGCAAATTTGAATTTTAAAGCAAATTTAAATGGAATTTGGATTTTAAATTAAAATTCCAAATCAAGGTTTTAAAAACAAATATTTATTTTGATTTTGATAAAATTCTTTTATAGAGGGTTTCTTAAATTTTAATGAGAAGTTAAATGATTGGTTTTAACTTGAATTTGCAAGTAAGAATATTAACGTATTTTGAAAGCTTAATTTTTTAATAAAAATTAAGTAGATTAGTTTAAAAGCTTTCTCTTATATAAATAATAAATGTTATTTACATTTATTTTAAAGAATTATAAATTGGTTTTTTTTTTAAATTGGATTAATGTTTAAAAGAATAATCATTTTGAATTTTAAATTCAAAATGTAAATTTAATTTAAATTCAAAAGTGAAATGTTTTTCACTCTAATGTTAATGAAGTCATCAATAAGAAATGAATTATATTAGAGATAATTAAGGTATTAAATGATTCAATTAATAAGATAATTAAGGAATGATTTATTTATCGAATTTATAAATTAATGATTTAGATTAATTTATAATTAGAGATTAATTTAAAAGTAATTAAAGAAATGCTATTAGTAAATGAAGATAATTAACTAGGAATTATTAAGTGATTAAATGAATGTGAATAATTTTGATAATTAATTAGATTAATTGAATTTGAATATTTTGATTAACTTAATGATAAAGTTTAATTGGTAAATAAATGATTAATAGTTATGAGGTGATTGCTTAATGAGAAGTAATTAAAAGTTTAATTACTTAAGATAATAAATTAAGAGGTTAATTAATTATGTAATTGGTTCAGAGGTTAATTTAATTAATATGATTAATTAAGAATAAATTAATTAATCAAAATGTTTGATAAATTAATTTATATCAAATGATTTGTAATTAATAAATCAGGATTAGATAATTAAATTCATAAGAAATTTATTTTACTAGGAAATAAATTGAATTGATTAGGATTAAACAATTAATTTATCCTGCTTACAAATGTTTATTTAATGCTTATGAATGATTGTATTGTATGAAATGCCTTGAATTGATTATCCTATCTGATTTGTGATATTTTGTTCTATAGATTGAACTGTGTATATTTATTGCATCTGTATATTATCTGTGAATCTGTGAATGGACGATAAGCGTTATAGTTTATATCGCTTATCAACTATATTTCTGTGTTTTGATCTATGATGATGATGTTGTTGCACTAGTGTGTTAAACCCCTGGACCACACCATACACACACAAATATGGATTTCACGAGGAAATCGATTAAGTCACAGATTTGTGAAAATAGTTTTGAATTTGAATTTTTAAATTCAAATGGTTTGAAATGGATTGGGTTTAAAGTGAAAAGCTTTTGAAATGGAATTTCATAGATGAAATTTATTTTGAATAACTCGATAAAATATGAAGTTGAATAATTTGATTTGAACTTAAATTCAAGCTTTGAAATGGAATTCTATGATTTAAAACTAGGGATAAAAAAATGTTATACCAGTTATATATGGGTTCAACTATTTTAAAAATATTGATTTGGGGATGTGAATAGAATTCAAGGGCTTTAACTCGTGTAAATATAATTGGATTTTTCTGAAACGAAAACTATTTGTTTCCAAATAATAAAAGCATTCACATAAGAAATGAACGTCCAATTTGTGTTAAAAAGAATTTCAAGTTTGAAAACGAATATAATTTCCAAGTTATGAAAACGATTTGAAAGCTATAAGTTGAATCTTGATTTAAAGATTCAACAAGTTAATCGAATTTTGAAGGCTATAAGTTAAATCTTTGATTTAAAGATTTAATTAGTTAATCCAATTGGAATGGAAATTGTTTTGAGATCTATCAATGGATCTTTATGAAACGGGGTGAACTTTATAAAATGAATCTTTTTGTAATATAAAGATTTGAAATGGTAATTGGTTTAAACCATTTGAAGAAAAGTTTTGGGTTTTAAGTTGTGACTTAATTGAAATCCCAATATCCATATGTTTTTGAAATACTGCGCTCACAGTTCGGTTTAGCCGGGAGAGGACCTTTGTGTCATATATCCCATTCCGAATATGTGATATGTCATTATGGATAGCATTTGAAGACCGGTGTTGAAGACCGGATATTTTTGAAAGCGAAAGGACAACTCGTCGAATGTCTTTGCATCGACTGGTCCCCGGTATAGAGACTCCATATGTGATGGGAAGTCCGAACGTGATTAGTGAATATCCGGATTGCAAGGACTTCTTTGTAAGTGCCTTCGGTTCTGTTCGAGCCCGGAACAGACTTGTATGGATAGTATGTCTGACATTACAAATTGAGATATAAAGCTGATTTCTTTCAAATACATTTCTGTTGGTGGCGGAGAATTTATTCTCTTAGCTTAACACCCTTCTCTGAGACGTACGAGCTCAGAGGTTATGTAGTTGAAGGTTATCAGTGATATATTCCCAATTTGGTAATGTGACATGCTGAGTGTTGCTGTGAAATGATCATTGTGTTGATCATTTGTGATAAGATCATTTGTTTAATCGTTTATCTTTGTGATCATTTCTATGATCATTTGTTGACCCAAAGCACGGCTTTTGTATAAAGTATGTCTTTGTGGACGTGACTTCGTCGAGCCTCACACCCCGGAATGGTTAAAACAGGAAAGATGCAGCAAGGTTATGAGGGGTAGCTCCCTTTAGGGTATGTGCATTTCCTTCTGGAAAAGGGTGGTATTATGGTATGGAGCCCAGATGCTTACTCATGTTGAAACACTTTATTTATGATTGTGTGATGATGGTGACGAGTGCTCGGTTAAAGGTCCCAAAGGACCAGGGGATGGCATACTCGTGTCAGTAGTTACCCAGTTAGGGGTAACCCGGCCTTGTGTTGGCAGAGATCCGGTTTGGTTCTCGGGGACATCCTTCCAAAGGCGTTCTCATGTGGCAATGGGAAGTTCCTTGGCCTGACCATTTGTTGGAAATCCAAAGAAACAATACGAGACTTGTACGGTTTTAGTTGTAGAACCTGCTTCCTCAAGAGGTAGCTATAGTAGGCATAATATAATGGTACCTATGCTGTCTAAGATTTATATTCTACTTTCGAAATGTTTTCCTACACTATGCATTAATAATAATATCAAATGTTTCTTTTTAATGCGTATCAAGCATCTTTGACTATCATAAGAAGAAATCTCCTCCAAGTCTGCATTTGCATTGTGTGTTTGGAAGGAGGTCTTATGGTAGTTACATTTTCAAAAAACATTGCGAATTGATTTTTAAATATTTCGTTGTTTGTTTTTAAAGATAAACTATTTTTGTTGCTCACACCAGTCCCACGACTGATCCGGAGTTTATTGTTCTTTCCTATACTCTGGGTGCTCATTATTTTCTACACGAGCAGTCTAGAGTTGGGTTTTTCAGATAGTCAGGTATAGTAGATTATCTAGAGCTAGTTCAATCTTTGGATCAGACTGCAGTTGCTTGTCTTGGTGCATCGTTATTGGGAGTTCGAGCTATTGATGGATTGGTTCTTGGAGATGGAGTCGCAGTTCTCGGAGTTCTCTTTTGAAAACTATCTTAGAGTTATATTGTTCCGCTGCTAGATGTCATCTATTTTCTTTTCCGCTGCTATTTTATTGTATCATATCTCTGATGTATATTGATATCTATTGGATCATCTGTTGTATCAGATATTATATCAAAGCTGTATATTAGTGTATTATTCTTTTATTCCGCTGTGTTATTTACTTAATGTTGTTATAAGCTCCGGCGAATCGGATTTGAACGGTCGAATCTATGGCACTCGAATACGATATGAAGTATGGATGTCGATTTTCGAGCGGGCAAAATCCGTTCTCGTTACAGGATGATTGATATTGGGTGATTGGTTGATTGGATGATTTGGATATCTATGTTGTGATATGCTGCATTGTGAGATGAATGGTTTATATGAATTATCTATAATGATAATGTTTTTCATCTATCTGTTTATATCATCCTAAATATAAGTTAATTGTTAAACCCTTAAGTACAACTTGGACATTAAAATGGAATTTGGTTTCGATGAGACCGGGATCGGGTTTCCATATTTGGGATCCGAAAACCACATCGATTCCAATTAAACGTTAGGTCGTGAATCCAAGTGGAGCAAGTGAAGACTCGAGGTGTAAGGGCTATACGTCAGTATAACTCTGTGGGTGATTCCGTAATGAGTTGACGGAATAGTACTTATAAATTCGAGATGGTGATTTAGAGTGCAAGGGCTATGGTCGTTGACTCTGAGGGTGATTCCAAAATGAGTGCAACGAGATAGTGCCTTCGGTTTCGTTCGAACCCGGAACGAACTTGTATGGATTGAATGCTTTCAGCACATCGTCAGGCGGACGATGAGCATTCTAAGATAGATGTGTTCTATAAAGGTAATCGCAGTCTCAAGCCTCATCAACCAGGAATGGCTAAAACAGGGGAGGTGCAGCAAGGCTTCGTGGGTAGCTCCCACTGGAGAGCAAGATTTACTCCTGTCTAGAAGTCCCTTTTTATTCGGCTGTGTGGGGCGGTTGAATTCCGGACAACCGCCGGGGTTGTCTTGTTCGGGACTTTTCAGTAAGGAATGGTTTCGGCCTTGTGTTGCAGGGGAGTGGGAGTACTCCTCGGTACGGTGATCTAACGTACTGTGACGGGCGGTACCCCAGTAGCCCTGCCATTGATGGAAACCATTCTTCCTACGAGACCCTACGGTTTTGATTGTATTACCCACTTTTGTGGCTAGTAGCTAAAATTTAATAGATGTAACAATTTTGGCTATTTCATATTTACTTGAAAACCCTACACAGTATTATAATATCACTGGATTTCCTATCAAATGTTTTGGTTAGCGTAAGGTAAAAACTTTTCCATGTTTATGTGTGGGAAGTCTTACGTGATACCTTTTTCTTTCAAAGGTTTTTCTAAAGTTAAGCAACTTTAAACCGTTTACTCACACTAGACCCCTGTCTGACCCGAGTGTTTATTTTCTGTTTTATTAAACTCTTGGGTACTCATATTATGTATTAGTAGTCAAGTGTTTCAAGTTAGCTTGACGAATTCTGAAGGAGTAATGGAGCAGGAGGCTTCCACGTGTAGATATATTGGTTCCGCTGTGTTTGGTTGGTATTTGTATCTTATATACTTGAGTTGTATGAATTAGACAGATTTTTATAACTGTCTAATATGTGTTGTATAGTTGTGTACTCTGAATATTATGATACTGTGTAATATTTTATGTTATATATTATATTTCATTCATTCTGCTGTGAGTTCTCTAATGTTGTTGTTTCTTTCTTTCTCTTTCTTTTCTTCTTCTATCCCTTTCTTTCTTCAAGATGATGCGATTTCCTGGAGATAGGAAGTCGGGTCGTCACACGACGAGTCATCCTTTCGCTTTCAAAAACATTCGGCCTTCACCACCGGTCTTCAAATGCTATCCATAACATTGTATAATTATTCGGAATGGGTTATATGACACAAGGTCCTCTCTTGGCTAAACCGAATAATGAGCGCAATATTTAAAAGCACATGGATATTGGGATTTCTTTTAAGTCGCAACTTAAAACCCAAAACTTTTTTTCAAATGGTTTAAACAAATTACCATTTCAAATCTTTTAAACAAAAAGATTCAACTCTCAAAGTTCGCCCATTTCACAAAGATTCATTCACAGATTTTCAAAATAATTTCCATTTCAGTTTGGACTAACGCATTCAATCTTTAAATCAAAAATTTAATAGCTTTCAAACTCGTTTCCAATTTAAATCTTTTATATGAAAGATACACCATTTAAAATCTTCTTTGATTTCCAAAACAAGGTTTAATAATCTTTCACATATGTTTGTTTATAGCTTTCAAAACAATTCACAATTTCATTTCAAATTTTTTTAACACAAACTGGAAACCCTTTCCTTATATGAAAGCTATTATTAATTGAAAACAAATAGTTTTCGTTTTGGGAAAAACTGATTACATTTACATAAGTTAAAGCCATTCAAGTATAAACTTGGGTTTAAATTTAAATTCCTAATATAATACTTTTTAAGTGGTTTAAAACCCGTATAAACACATTTATAACTTGTATAACCTTTTAAAACCATAGTTTCCAAATCATAGAATTCAATTTCAACAATTGAATTCAAATCCAAACCAAATTATTTAAATTTTTTAAAACTTTATTAAGTTATTCGAAATAACTTTTTATCTTTGAAATTCCTTTTCAAAAGCCTTTTCAAATTCAACCCAATTTCATTTCCAAAACCATTTGGATTCAAAATTCAACTTTTAAACATTTCAAAAATCTGTGACTTAACCGATTCCCTCGTGAAAACCATATTTGTGTGTGTATATTGTAGTCCAGGGGTTTTACACAATAGTGCAACATCATTCAATCATCACAGATTCAAGCATATCAATATCGATAAGCGGCATAATCCATAACGCTTATCTTCATTCACAGATTCACAAATAAAGTAAATTTATCAATCACAAAGATTCACCATTACGATTCAATGTGGGTTTCGGATAACCAACTGAAATCTGACTCCCTGTCGCATCGAAATTCAAATGCCGTTTTACGGGCTAAGGGGTTTTCATATTCACAAAGCAGTATATTCATCATAGATATCACAGCTCAACACAAAACAATTCATATTACATAGCATCACAATCACATAACAGAGATATCAATCCAATACACAACATTCAATAGAAATCAATCATCTTTAATTAAGATGAATAAATCGTGTGGTTTAAATTAATTAACCACATAATTACTTTCATTAATTGTTTTTAATCGATGATTAATTATCATTAATTACAATTGATTAAGTTTTAATCACCTCTATTAATTAACCATTTCTTAATTAGTTATGTTAATTAATTTATCCTTAATTACATTAATTAATTAACCGTTAATCAAAATCATTAAATTATCCTTAATCAGTTACCATTTAATTAGTTATCCTAAATTAATCACAATAAGTGATTATCCCTAATCACTTGATAAATCAACTTTAATCATTAATTAATCTAACCTTTAATAATAAATTTATTAACCCACTAACTTACACCTTTAAATTAATTACAACTATAAAAACCTTAATCTTTTAAACTAATTTCTTAATTAAAGTTTAATACCACATCGTTATATTTTCAAGAACACATATTAATTAATAAATTAACTATTGTGAAATTTTCCAATATCAAAACAATTTCCCCTTAAAAACATTTAGCTTTCAAATTTTAAACTTGGAAATTTGTTTAAAACTTGTTTAACATTTCACTTTGAAACTCTGGTTATATATTTTTCCTCTTTTCATTTAAAATCTGTATATAATGAAAACCCGATCCAACCATGATTTACCCGAGCCAAATCATTTTTTTCTTCTAAGCAACCTTAATTCAAATTTTCTTCAAGACAATCCATCGATTTCACGTGCTCGAACCCAAGCAAATACCTGAGTCGCCTTCTTCTTCTTCATTTTAACAGCCACAACCAAACACACTAACGTTACATCATGCAACGTGCACGTGTACACGTCGTGGGTGACCCACCGACGGACTTCATCGACGTTCTCAAATCGCCATTGATCCCCTCGATCCACCAAGCTACCCAGAAAACTTGAAATCCAAACAAATTGAAAATGAGAAAATCGAACGAACCCTGCAACAAAAATCGATCATCCAAAAATCAACCGCATCACCACCTCGGTCCGTTACACGCCACCGGAAACAACCCAGAGACAAGTCGACGTCCCCTCCATTGATTCCCCACCTTGCGGTCCAGCTCGGCCTTCCCACGGCGACTCAAACCCCTCAAAAACTATCGGAAATCAAAATGACAGCAAAACCCTACTACGCCAATTCACGACCACCACAGCCATCAGAAAAATACAACTATATTTTTCCAGCGACGCCTGACACCCCGGCCTCCTTCATGCCAAATCACGAGCCTTAATTCGTCATTGACCACCAGGAATTCGTCCAAACCCATTCCACGTTCATCTTACAAATTCTTGAGATTTACCAAATTAAAAATCATAATTGTAACACCTAAATTCATGATTTTCGATAACTAATCTGATCTTAGATTCCATTCATTAAATCAAGATGTTCCAATTTTTCCCAAATTCAAAAGTCCCACTGTAAAATTCCATTTCAGGGATGAATACTCAATCATTTAACTCGAATTTTTTTATAAATGATGTAACTTTATTTCAAACATTTACTCTTCAGAAATTGAAGTTTAAAATAGATCCTAATAGCGAATAGGGGTTTTGTTTTGAAATTCTAGAGTCTATGATAATAACAGTGACAAATATATATATGTATATATATATATATATATTTGTGTGTGTGTGTGTGTATACACACATACATACATACAGTCATATATACACAGAGACATGCAAGCATATTCACACAATCATTCAAGCATAATTCATATCATATATCAAAGAAAAATCTAAACACTAAGAAATAAACCAGGATTTAGGGGTTTGCTGACCTGGAGTTTGGAAAGAACAGAGAAAGGCAGAGAACCGGAAGTGCACTTTTGAATTAGAATGTTGGCATTTGTTTTTGAATCTGCGTGCTTAAAACATTGAATTGCTCAAGTTGAAATACTTTAGGTTTTTATTCTGGGTTGTAGTTTGTCTCAGGTTTGATTTTACTTTGATTTCTTTTCCAGCCTTTGATCTTGTTGCATAGAGTTTTGATTGCTTCAGGGTGCTTTTGTTTTTGATTCCCAAGTTTCAAATCTTGATAATCCTGATCTTCAACTTGATTTTATTTCTAACTTCATTTGTTTTCAGATCTGGTTTCAGGTTGAGGTATTTTGCAAATAGGTTGTGGCTTTGTTTTGATGTGAGATAAACTTTTGTTTTGGTATGAGATAAACTTTTGTTTTTCCTGTTTTTCTCAAAGTTTAGTTTCTCAGATTTGAGAAATTTTGAAAATGAAAACAGCCTGGTCTACCAAACTCAATACCATTCTTTATATGATTATACATTAACTTCTAAAAGCTATACTAGGAAAAAAGGCCGACCTGAGGTTTCTAATACAGTTGTAAGAATCAAAAAGCTTCAATTTTTATGTGATCAACCTTACAAAATTTGCATGAGTTTGCATGGTTCTCGTAGTTCCTGTGAAATTTATCATCTTATGTATAATTTATATTCTACAAACAACATTACTACATATGGATATAAACTTAAAAATATAATAGGTACTCACAAGTTTGGTTAAAAGATTAATGTGCATATCAGATGCCCTTACTTTCTATATGGCATTCTAACGGCCCAGACTCGACGTTCGAAAATCGGCACCAAATACGTCACTCGTATTCAAATGCTGCAGATCCAAACGTCAAATCTGGTTCGCCGGAGCTTATAACACATTAAGTATACAACACAGCGGAAGAGAAATGAATAGTATATATAATATACAACTCCAGTGACACAATATCCAAATATACAACAATGATCAGTATCAGAGATACAATGAAATGCTACAGCGGAAACACCAATGAACCAGCAGCGGAAACAAGTAGAACTTGAAACTCCAGAAGAAACAACAATATCAGCAATCTCCATAGATAGCTCGAACCACCATCAAGTTGTACCAAGCTAAGTAAGGTCAGTCATCCTAACCAAAGACTTCAATATCCAAAGTCTCCAAATAGTTTCAAAGAGAAAGATGAAAGCTACTGAATCGATATCTACTACCTGAAAAACCCAGCTCTAGACTTCCCGTGTGGAAAATTGTGGGCACCTAGAGTTTAGGAATGGAACAATAAACTCCGGGTCAGTCATGGGACTGGTATGAGCAAACAAACAGTTTTATCTTTAAAACAAACAACAAAAGATTTTAAAACATTGAAATCCGCAATGCTTTTTGGAAAATGAAACTACCCTAAGGCCTTCCGCCACACACACCATGCAAACGCAGAATTGGAGGAGATTTCTCCTTATGATAGTCAAAAATGCTTGATACGCGAAAACCATTTTGATATTATTATTAGTGCATAATGGAGAAACATTTGCAGGTATAATATTAATCTTAGCCAGCATAGACATTTCGAAATATGCCTACTATAGCTACTATCCAAATAGTGGGGCACCACCATAAGTAGATGGCAGGTTATACAACTAAAACCATACGGCCGCGTATTGGATATTGGATTTTCCAACAAATGGTCGGGCCAAGGAACTTCCCATTGCTACATGGGTACGCCTTTGGAGGGACGTCCCGAGAAACTACCCGGCTCTCTGCTAACACAAGGCCGGTGCACTCCCTTCCCGGGAGTAACACCTAAGATATGCCACCCTCGGTCGTTTGCGACCTTTATCCGAGGTACCTCTACACCAACAAAATCACACATTAATAAATATACAGTGTCCACATGAGTAAGTCTTTGGGTTCCATACCATGATACCACCCTTTTCCAGAAGGAATGGACATACCCTAGGGGTGCGACCCCTGAAACCTTGCTACATCTTTCCTGTTACGACCATTACTGGTTTGTGAGGCTCGATGAGGTCTCATCCACAAAGCTACACTTTTTCACAAAGTCATGTTTTGATTAACAAATGATCAGCAGCACTTCGCATGCCACACTACCAAATTGGGAATGTATCACTAGTAACCATCAACTACATAACCTCTAAGCTCGTACGTATCAGAGAATGTTGTTAAGCTAAGAGAACAAATCTCCGCCACCAAACAGAAATGTATTTGATAGAAACCAGCTTTACATCTCAAAGTGTAATGTCAGACACACAACCATACAAGTCTGTTCCGGGTTCGAACAGAACCGAAGGCACTTCCGAAGAAGCCCTTGCAAATCCGGATAATTCCTAATCACATCCGGACTTCCCATCACATATGGAATCTCTATACCGGGGCCATTCAATGCAGAGACATTCGACGAGTTATCCTTTCGCTTTCGAAAATATCCGGTATTCACCACTGGTCTTCAAATGCTATCCATAACATCGTATCATTATTCCAAATGGGTTATATGACACAAGGTCCTCTCCTGGCTAAACCGAATAACATATGGATATTGGGAATTCAGTTAAGTCAAAACTTAAAACCCAAAAAATTCTTTCAAATGGTTTAAACAAATTACCATTTCAAATCTTTTAAACAAAAAGATTCAATTCACAAAGTTCACCCATTACACAAAGATTCATTCATGGATTTTCGAAATATTTTCCATTTCAGTTTGGACTAACTCATTCAATCAAAGATTTAATAGCTTTCAAACTCGTTTCCCATTCAAATCTTTTATATAAAAGATACACCATTTAAAATCTTCTTTGATTTCCAAAACAAGGTTTAATAATCTTTCACAAAAGTTCGTTCATGGCTTTCAAAACAATTCACAATTTCATTTCAAATTTTTTTTAACACAAATTGGAAACCCTTTCCTTATATGAAGCTATTATTAATTGAAAACAAATAGTTTTCGTTTTGGGAAAAACTGATTACACTTACATAAGTTAAAGCCATTCAAGTATAAACTTGGGTTTAAATTTAAATTCCCAAAACAATTCTTTTTAAGTGGTTTAAAACCAATATAAACACCTTTATAACTTGTATAACCTTTTTAAACCATAGTTTCCAAATCATAGAATTCAATTTCAAATATTGAATCCAAATCCAAAGCAAATTATTTAAATTTTTTAAAACTTTATTAAGTTATTCGAAATAACTTTTTATCTTTGAAATTCCATTTCAAAAGCTTTTTCAAATTCAACCTAATTTCATTTCCAAAACCATTTGGATTAAAATTCAACTTTTAAAACCATTTCAAAAATCCGTGACTTAACCGATTCCCTCGTGAAATCCATATTTATGCATGTATAGTGTAGTCCAGAGGTTTTACACACAATAGTGCAACATCATTCAATCATCACAGATTCAAGCATATCAATATCGGTAAGCGGCATAATCCATAATGCTTATCTTTATTCACACATTCACAGATAAAGTAAATTTATCAATCACAAAGATTCACCATTACGATTCGATGTGGATTTCGGATAACCTACGGAAATCCAACTCCCTGTCGCATCGAAATTCAAATGTCATTTTAGAGGCTAAGTGGTTTTCATAATCACACAACAGTATATTCATCACAGATATCACAACTCAGCACCAAGCAATTCATATTACATAGCATCACAATCACATAACAGAGATATTAATCCAATACACAACATTCAATAACAATCAAACATCTTTAATTAAGATGAATAAATCGTATGGTTTAAATTAATTAACCACATAATTACTTTCATTAATTGGTTTTAATCAATGATTAATTATCATTAATTACAATTGATTAAGTCTTAATCACCTTTATTAATTAATCATTTCTTAATTAATTTATTCTTAATTACATTAATTAATTAACCGTTAATCAATTATCATTAAATTATCCTTAATCGGTTACCATTTAATTAATTATCCTAAATTAATTACAATAAGTGATTATCCCTAATCACTTGATAAATCAACTTTAATCATTAATTAATCTAACCTTTAATAATAAATTTATTAACCCATTAAATTACACCTTTAATTTAATTACAACTATGAAAATCTTAATCTTTTAAACTAACTTCTTAATTAAAGTTTAATACCACATCGTTATATTTTCAAAAACACTTATTAATTAATTAATTAACTAATGTGAAATTTTCCAATATCAAAACAATTTCCCTTCAAATATATTTAGCTTTCATATTTTAAACTTGGAAATTTGTTTAAAACTTGTTTAACATTTCACTTTGAAACTCTGGTTATATATTTTTTCTCTTTTCATTTAAAATCTGGATATAACAAAAACCCGATCCCATCATGATTTACCTAAGCCAAATCATTTTTTATCTTCTGAGCAACCTTAGTTCAATTTTCTTTGAGACAATCCATCGATTTCACGTGCTCGAACCGAAGCAAATACCTGAGTCGCCTTCTTCTTCTTCATTTTAACTCCCACAACCAAACACATCAACGTTACATCATGCAACGTGCATGTGTACACGTCGTTGGTGATCCACCGACGTACTTCATCGACGTTCTCAAGTCGCCGTTGATCCCCTCGATCCACCAAGCTACCAAGAAAACTCGTAATCCAAACAAATCAAAAATTAGCAATTCGAACGAACCCAGCAACAAAAGTCAATCATCCAAAAATCAATCGCATCACCACCTCGGTCCGTGACTCGCTACCGGAAACCACCCAGAGACGTGTCGACGTCACCTCCATCGATTCCCCACCTTGCGGTCCAGTCCGGCCTTCCTACGGCGACTAAAACCCCTCAAAAACTATTAGAAATCAAAATGACAGTAAAACACTACTACGCCAATTCACGACCACCACAGCCATCAGAAAAATACACCTATAATTTTCCAGCAACGCCTGACACCCAGGCCTCCTTCATGCCAAATCACGAGCCTTAATTCGTCGTTGACGACCAAGAATTCGTTCAAACCCATTCCACGTTCATCTTACTAATTCTCGAGATTTATCAAATTAAAAATCATAATTGTTACACCTAAATTCATGATTTTCGATAATTAATCTGATCTTAGATTCCAATCATTAAATCGAGATGTTCCAATTTTTCCCAAATTCAAAAGTCCCATTGTAAAATTCCATTTCAGGGATGAATACTCAATCATTTAACTCGAAATCATTTTTATAAATGATGTAACTTTATTTCAAACATTTATTCTTCAGAAATTGAAGTTTAAAATAGATCCTAATAGCAAATAGGGATTTTGTTTTGAAATTCTTGAGTCTGTGACAACAACAGTGGCGCGCGCACACAAACACACACATACAGCCATATATACAGAGAGACATGTAAGCATATTCACACAATCATTCGAGCATATTCATATCATACATCAAAGACAAATCTAAACACTAAGAAATAAACAGGATTTAGGGGTTTGCTCACCTGGAGTTTGGAAAGAACAGAGAAAGGCAGAGAACTGGAAATGCACTTTTGAGTTCGAATGTTGGCATTTGTTTTTTAATCTGCATGCTTAAAACATTGAATTGCTCAAGTTGAAATACTTTAGATTTTTATTCTGGGTTGTAGTTTGTCTCAGGTTTGATTTTACTTGGATTTCTTTTCCAGCCTTTGAACTTGTTACATAGAGTTTTGATTGCTTCAGGTTGCTTTTGTTTTTGATTTCCAGGTTCCAGGTCTTGATAATCATGATCTACTACTTGATTTTATTTCTAACATTATTTGTTTTCAGATCTGGTTTCTGGTTGAGGTATTTTGCAAATAGGTTGTGGCTTTGTTTTGATATAAGATAAACTTTTGTTTTGATATGAGATAAACTTTTGTTTTTCTGGTTTTGCTTAAAGTTTGGTTTCTCAGATTTGAGAAATTTTGAAAATGAAAACAACCTGGTTATTTTCTTTTGATATTTATGCATTTATTTTATTTTTATTTTTATAAAACCATTTTGACACTTGTTTGTTTCATAACACAATCGTCCTATAAGTGTTATTTATGCTTAAAATTTTTATGTTCAAATGTTATAAGTATGTAATTTTATGTTTTTATCCTAGTTTAAAATTAATTTAAAACTTTTCTTTAAATCCTTGCTTTATTATAAATTACTTAATTTACATACAAACTATGTTTTAGCTCTTGTCTACTTAAGTATTTACGTTTATATAAACAAACAAACTTCATTTTATATTTATAAAATTTTAAAACAAATTATACTTTAATAAATAACACACATATGTATATTATAAAATTTAGCTTTTAAACAACATTCAAAAAATTTACTATATTTTAAACATTTGTTAAATTAAATGAACACTTATTAAACATTTGTCACTTTTGATTAAATTGCGTTTGAGTCCTTTTCTCAAATTATCTTTCGAATTAATCTTAGCTAAATTCCAGGAATGTTACAGATTCCCCCTCTTAAGAAAATTTCGTCCTCGAAATTTGCTTTGGAGACAAAAAAGAAATACAGAAAGATAGAGAGATGAATCACCAGATGAAACTGAATAGCTATTCTGCATTTGGCTTACCAAATCAGAATATTCTATTTAACACTTCACAAGATGCTCGGATCATCCATATCTACGAAGTATGCAATGGCATTGGTTAGTTCGAAGGAATAACTAACCACCCGTAGAATATATCTGGATCCAAAAGAGCAGACAGATATATGGATATAAATCAAAAACTTTTTAGTATAGAAACCAAAGTATATCTATCCACCATAGCAACCAAAGCAAACAATTCATCCAAACAAATAATTCTGATCCATTTGGAGTTTGTGTCCCATGCAAATACATCAAAGCTTCTTCCTGAAGCTGCCAGGAAACCATCAAAGAATTGAAATTGGATGAAGAACAAAAAAGATTGGGAAGACAATACGAGATAGAAACTTGTCTACACAATTTGTAGGGCCACCCTCACACCAAAGCTCCCACTTGTAGCTTCCACGAAGACATCAAAGAATTGAAATTGAATCAAAGGAGATCGATAGAGAAAAGCTGTTTCCTTGTTGTTACAAGGATTGACCATTGGAAGTGTCCCTGTCCCCTATCTCGTCCTCTTTTCGCACTCATACTTTCTATCGGTGGATAGTAAGAGAATTTACTAAGGCATACAGACGGATATCTTAGGGATATACTTATTCTAGGGTATACTTCACCCTATCTCTAATGAGTTACTTAATGTGTTATACTCCTAAGCTAAAGTTTCAACCTTCAGCTCTGATACCAATTCTAACGACCCTGACTCGACCTTCGAAAATCGGCACCGAATACGTCACTCGTATTCAAATGCCGCAGATCCAAACGTCGAATCTGGTTCGCTGGAGCTTATAACACATCAAGTATACAACACAACGGAAGATAAATGAATAGTATATATCGTATACAACTCCGATGATACAATATCCAAATATACAACAATGATCAATATCAGAGATACAATGAAATGCTACAGCGAAAACACCAATGAACCAACAGCGGAAACAAGTAGAACTTGAAACTCCAAAAGAAACACCAATATCGACAATCTCTAGATAGCTCGAACCACCATCAAGTTGTACCAAGCTAACCAAGGTCAGTCATCCTAACCAAAGACTTCAATATCCAATGTCTCCAAATAGTTTCAAAGAGAAAGCTGAAAGCTACTGAATCGATATCTACTATCTGAAAAACCCAACTCTAAACTGCCCATGTGGAAAATTGTTGGCACCCAGAGTTAAGGAAGGGAACAATAAACTCCGGATCAGTCATGGGACTGGTATGAGCAAACAAATAGTTTTATTGTGAAGGCCCGCAAATCCGTACCCCTTTCAGCTGGCAAAATTCCACAACAATTCAGCCTAAAGTGGAACAAATGTTCGAGTCTTCGGGTTTAAAGAAGAAAGAGGTAAAAGAAGGAGAAAAGAAAACAATAACAGAATCTCACATTTCACAGCGGAACAAATATAATAGATAAATGAATATCTTTAAACAAAATCACTGCATCAGTTTATACATCACATTAGCTGAGTTTACAACAACAAACAGCGGAAATGAAATATTACATATATAAGTGATATGCCTCGCCATCCAGCTCCAACTCCAGATCTCCACAGCAACTTCTTGACTTTGCTCCCGAATGCTGCTAACCTGACTCTAGGCTGCTCGTGTGGAAAATTGTAGGCACCCAGAGTTTAGAAAGGGAATAATAAACTCCAGGTCAGTCGTGAAACTGGTGTGAGATCTTAAAAACAGTTATTTACACAAAGAAAATAAAAATAAATCCGCTATGCTTTTTGGAAAATGAAATAACCATAAGACCTTTGCCCCACACACAATGCAAACACATAATTGGAGGAGATTTCTCCTTATGATAGTAAAAGATGCTTGATACGCGAAAACCATTTTGATATTACTATTAGTGCATAGTGGAAAAACATTTGCAAGTATAATATTAATCTTAGCCAGCATAGACATTTTGAACTATGCCTACTATAGCTACCATCGTAACAGTGGGGCGCCACCATAAGTAGATGGCAGGTTATACAGCTAAAACCGTACGGCCGCGTATTGGAGATTGGATTTTCCAACAAATGGTAAGGCCAAGGAACTTCCTATTGCCACATGGGTACGCCTCTGGAGGGACGTCCCGAGAACCTACCCGGCTATCTGCTAACACAAGGCCGGTGCACTCCCTTCCCGGGAGTAACATCTAAGATCCCCGGTCGTTTGCGACCTTTATCCGAAGTACCTCTACACCAACAACATCACACAGTAATAAATACACAGTGTCCACATGAGTAAGTATCTGGGCTCCATACCATGATACCACCCTTTTCCAGAAAGGAATGGACATACCCTAGGTGTGCGACCCCTAAAACCTAGCCGCATCTTTCCTGTTTCGACCATTATCGATTTATGAGGCTCGATGAGGTCTCATTCACAAAGCTACACTTTTTCACAATGTCATGCTTTGATCAACAAATGATCAGCAGCATTTCACATGCCACACTACCTATTAGAATGTATCACTAGTAACCATCAACTACATAACCTCTGAGCTCGTACGTACCAGAGAAGGGTGTTAAGCTAAGAGAATAAATCTCTGCCACCAAACAGAAATGTATTTGATATAAACCAGCTTTACATCTCAAAGTGTAATGTCAGACACACATCCATACAAGTCTGTTCCGGGTTCGAACAGAATCGAAGGCACTTCCGAAGAAGCCCTTGCAAATCCGGATAATTCCTAATCACGTTCGGACTTCCCATCACATATGGAATCTCTATACCAGGGCCATTCAGTGCAGAGACATTCGACGAGTTATCCTTTCGCTTTCAAAAACATCCGGCCTTCACCATCGATCTTCAAATGCTATCCATAACATCGTATAATCATTCGAAATGGGTTATATGACACAAGGTCCTCTCCTGGCTAAACCGAATAACGAGCGCAATATTTAAAAGCACATGGATATTGGGATTTCAGTTAAGTCACAACTTAAAACCCAAAACTTTTCTTTCAAATGGTTTAAACAAATTACCGTTTCAAATCTATTAAACAAAAAGATTCAATTCTCAAAGTTCGCCCATTTCACAAAGCTTCATTCACAGATTTTCAAAATAATTTCCATTTCAGTTTGGACTAACGCATTCAATCTTTAAATCAAAAATTTAATAGCTTTCAAACTCGTTTCCAATTTAAATCTTTTATATGAAAGATACACCATTTAAAATCTTCTTTGATTTCCAAAACAAGGATTAATAATCTTTCACAAATGTTCGTTCATAGCTTTCAAAACAATTCACAATTTAATTTCAAATTTTTTTTAACACAAACTGGAAACCCTTTCCTTGTATGAAAGCTATTATTAATTGAAAACAAATAGTTTTCGTTTTGGAAAAAACTGATTATATTTACATAAGTTAAAGCCATTAAAGTATAAACTTGGGTTTAAATTTAAATTCCCAAAATAATACGTTTTAAGTGGTTTAAAACCCATATAAACACCTTTATAACTTGTATAAACTTTTTAAACCACAGTTTCCAAATCAAAGAATTCAATTTCAAAAATCGAACTCAAATCCAAACCAAATTTTTTAAATTTTTTAAAACTTTATTAAGTTATTCGAAATAACTTTTTATCTTTGAAATTCCATTTCAAAAGCCTTTTCAAATTCAACCCAATTTCATTTTCAAAACCATTTGGATTCAAAATTCAACTTTTAAAACCATTTCAAAAATCTGTGACTTAACCGATTCCCTCGTGAAAACAATATTTGTGTGTGTATAGTGTAGTCCAGGGGTTTTACACAATAGTGCAACATCATTCAATCATCACAGATTCAAGTATATCAATATCGATAAGCGGCATAATCCATAACGCTTATCTTCATTCACAGATTCACAAATAAAGTAAATTTATCTATCACAAGGATTCACCATTACGATTCAGTGCGGGGTTCGGATAACCAACTGAAATATGACTCCCTGTCGCATCGAAATTCAAATGCCGTTTTACGGACTAAGGGGTTTTCATATTCGCACAACAGTATATTCATCATAGATATCACAGCTCAGCACAAAACAATTCATATTACATAGCATCACAATCACATAACAGAGATATCAATCCAATACACAGCATTCAATAACGATCAAACATCTTTAATTAAGATGAATAAATCGTGCGGTTTAAATTAATTAACCACATAATTACTTTCATTAATTGTTTTTAATCAATGATTAATTATCATTAATTACAATTGATTAAGTTTTAATCACCTTTATTAATTAATCATTTCTTAATTAGTTATGTTAATTAATTTATCCTTAATTACATTAATTAATTAACCGTTAATCAAAATCATTAAATTATCCTTAATCAGTTACCATTTAATTAGTTATCCTAAATTAATCACAATAAGTGATTAGCCCTAATCACTTGATAAATCAACTTTAATCATTAATTAATCTAACCTTTAATAGTAAATTTATTAACCCACTAACTTACATCTTTAAATTAATTACGACTATAAAAATCTTAATCTTTTAAACTAATTTCTTAATTATAGTTTAATACCACATCATTATATTTTCAAAAACACTTATTAATTAATAAATTAACTATTGTGAAATTTTCCAGTATCAAAACAATTTCCCCTTAAAAACATTTAGCTTTCAAATTTTAAACTTGGAAATTTGTTTAAAACTTGTTTAACATTTCACTTTGAAACTCTGGTTATATTTTTCCTCTTTTCATTTAAAATCTGTATATAATGAAAACCCGATCCAACCATGATTTTCCCGAGCCAAATCATTTTTTCTTCTTCTGAGCAACCTTAATTCAAATTTTCTTTGAGACAATCCATCGATTTCACGTGCTCGAACCCAAGCAAATACCTGAGTCGCCTTCTTCTTCATTTTAACAGCCACAACCAAACACATCAACGTTACATCATGCAACGTGCACGTGTACACGTCATGGGTGACCCACCGACGGACTTCATCGACGTTCTCAAATCGCCATTCATCCCCTCGATCCACCAAGCTACCCAGAAAACTTGAAATCCAGACAAATCGAAAATGAGCAAATCGAACGAACCCTGCAACAAAAATCGATCATCCAAAAATCAACCGCATCACCACCTCGGTCCGTTACACGCCACCGGAAACAGCCCAGAGACACGTCGACGTCCCCTCCATCGATTCCCCACCTTGCGGTCATGCCCGGCCTTCCCACGGCGACTAAAACCCCTAAAAAACTATCGGAAATCAAAATGACAATAAAACCCTACTATGCCAATTCACGTCCACCACAGCCATCAGAAAAATACCACTATATTTTTCCAGCGACGCCTGACACCCCGGCCTCCTTCATGCCAAATCACGAGCCTTAATTCATCATTGACCACTAGGAATTCGTCCAAACCCATTCCACGTTCATCTTACTAATTCTTGAGATTTACCAAATTAAAAATCATAATTGTCACACCAAAATTCATGATTTTCGATAACTATCTGATCTTAGATTCCATTCATTAAATCGAGATGTTCCAATTTTTCCCAAATTCAAAAGTCCCACTGTAAAATTCCATTTCTGGGATGAATACTCAATCATTTAACTCGAATTTTTTTTAATAAATGATGTAACTTTATTTCAAACATTTACTCTTCAGAAATTGAAGTTTAAAATAGATCCTAATAGCAAATAGGGGTTTTGTTTTGAAATTCTAGAGTCTGTGATAATAACAGTGACAAATACATAAATATATATATATATATATATATTTCTGTGTGTGTGTGTATACACATACATACATACAGTCATATATACACAGAGACATGCAAGCATATTCACACAATCATTCGAGCATAATTCATATCATACATCAAAGACAAATCTAAACACTAAGAAATAAACCAGGATTTAGGGATTTGCTCACCTGGAGTTTGGAAAGAACAGAGAAAGGCAGAGAACTGGAAATGCACTTTTGAATTTGAATGTTGGCATTTGTTTTTGAATCTGCGTGCTTAAAACATTGAATTGCTCAAGTTGAAATACTTTAGATTTTTATTCTAGGGTGTAGTTTGTCTCAGGTTTGATTTTACTTTGATTTCTTTTCCAGCCTTTGACCTTGTTGCATAGAGTTTTGATTGCTTCTGGGTGCTTTTGTTTTTGATACCCAGGTTTCAAATCTTGATAATCCTGATCTTCAACTTGATTTTATTTCTAACTTCATTTGTTTTCAGATCTGGTTTCAGGTTGAGGTATTTTGCAAATAGGTTGTGGCTTTGTTTTGATGTGAGATAAACTTTTGTTTTGGTATGAGATAAACTTTTTTTTCCTTGTTTTTATCAAAGTTTAGTTTCTCAGATTTGAGAAATTTTGTAAATGAAAACAGCCTTGTCTACCAAACTCAATACCATTCTTTGTATGATTATACATTAACTTCTAAAAGCAATACTAGGAAAAAAAGACTGACCTGAGGTTTCTAATACAGTTGTAAGAATCAAAAAGCTTCGATTTTTATGTGATCAACCTTACAAAATTTGCATGAGTTTGCATGGTTCTCCTAGTTCCTGTGAAATATATCATCTTATGTATAATTTATATTCTACAAACAACATTACTGCATATGGGTATAAACTTAAAAATAAAATAGGTACTCAGAAGTTTGAATAAAAGATTAATGTGCATATCATATGCCCTTACTTTCTATATGGCATTCTAACGACCCAGACTCGACGTTCGAAAATCGGCACCGAATACGTCACTCGTATTCAAATGCTGCAGATCCAAACGTCAAATCTAGTTCACCGGAGCTTATAACACATTAAGTATACAACATAGCGGAAGAGAAATGAATAGTATATATAATATACAACTCCAGTGACACAATATCCAAATATATAACAATGATCGGTATCAGAGATACAATGAAATGCTACAGCGGAAACACCAATGAACCAGCAGCGGAAACAAGTAGAACTTGAAACTCCAGAAGAAACAACAATATCAGCAATCTCCATAGATAGCTCGAACCACCATCAAGTTGTACCAAGCTAGGCAAGGTCAGTCATCCTAACCAAAGACTTCAATATCCAAAGTCTCCAAATAGTTTCAAAGAGAAAGCTGAAGGCTACTGAATCGATATCTACTATCTGAAAAACTCATCTCTAGACTGCATGTGTGGAAAATTGTGGGCACCTAGAATTTAGGAATGGAACAATAAACTCCAGGTCAGTCAAGGGACTGGTATGAGAAAACAAACAGTTTTATCTTTAAAACAAACAACAAAAGATTTTAAAACATTGAAATCCGTAATGCTTTTTGGAAAATGAAACTATCCAAAGGCCTTCCGCCACATACACCATGCAAACGCAGAATTGGAGGAGATTTCTCCTTATGATAGACAAAAATGCTTGATACGCGAAAACCATTTTGATATTATTATTAGCGCATAATGGAAAAACATTTGCAGGTATAATATTAATCTGAGCCAGCATAGACATTTCGAACTATGCCTACTATAGTTACCATCCAAACAGTGGGGCGCCGCCATAAGTAGATGGCAGGTTATGCAACTAAAACCATACGGCCGCGTATTGGAGATTGGATTTTCCAAAAAAGGGTCAGGCCAAGGAACTTCCCATTGCCACATGGGTACGCCTTTGGAGGGACGTCCCGAGAACCTACCCGGCTCTCTGCTAACACAAGGCCGGTGCACTCCCTTCCCGGGAGTAACACCTAAGATATGCTACCCCCGATCGTTTGCGACCTTTATCCGAGGTACCTCTACACCAACAAAATCACACAGTAATAAATATACAGTGTCCACATGAGTAAGTATTTGGGCTCCATACCATGATACCACCCTTTTCCAGAAGGAATGGACATACCCTATGGGTGCGACCCCTGAAACCTTGCTACATCTTTCCTGTTTCGACCATTACTGGTTTGTGATGCTCGATGAGGTCTCGTCCACAAAGCTACACTTTTTCACAAAGTCATGTTTTGATTATCAAATTATCAGCAGCACTTCGCATGCCACACTGCCAAATTGGGAACGTATCACTAGTAACCATCAACTACAAAACCTCTAAGCTCGTACGTATCAGAGAATGTTGTTAAACTAAGAGAAAAAATCTCCGCCACCAAACAGAAATGTATTTGATAGAAACCAGCTTTACCTCTCAAAGTGTAATGTCAGACACACAACCATACAAGTCTGTTCCGGGTTCGAACAGAACCGAAGGCACTTCCGAAGAAGCCCTTGCAAATCCGGATAATTCCTAATCACATCCGGACTTCCCATCACATATGGAATCTCTATACCGGGGCCATTCAATGTAGAGACATTCGACGAGTTATCCTTTCGCTTTCGAAAATATCCGGTCTTCACCACTGGTCTTCAAATGCTATCCATAACATCGTATCATTATTCCGAATGGGTTATATGACACAAGGTCCTCTCCTGGCTGAACCGAATAACATATGGATATTGGGAATTCAATTAAGTCAAAACTTAAAACCCAAAAAAATTCTTTCAAATGGTTTAAACAAATTACCATTTTAAATCTTTTAAACAAAAAGATTCAATTCACAAAGTTCACCCATTACACCAAGATTCATTCATGGATTTTCGAAATATTTTCCATTTTAGTTTGGACTAACTCATTCAATCAAAGATTTAATAGCTTTCAAACTCGTTTCCAATTCAAATCTTTTATATAAAAGATACACCATTTAAAATCTTCTTTGATTTCCAAAACAAGGTTTAATAATCTTTCACAAAAGTTCGTTCATGGCTTTCAAAACAATTCACAATTTCATTTCAAATTTTTTTTAACACAAATTGGAAACCCTTTCCTTATATGAAAGCTATTATTAATTGAAAACAAACAGTTTTCGTTTTGGGAAAAACTGATTACACTTACATAAGTTAAAGCCATTCAAGTATAAACTTGGGTTTAAATTTAAATTCCTAAAACTATACTTTTTAAGCGGTTTAAATCCAATATAAACACCTTTATAACTTGTGTAACCTTTTTAAACCATAGTTTCCAAATCATAGAATTCAATTTCAAATATTGAATCCAAATCCAAACCAAATTATTTAAATTTTTTAAAACTTTATTAAGTTATTCGAAATAACTTTTTATCTTTGAAATTCCATTTCAAAAGCCTTTTCAAATTCAACCCAATTTCATTTCCAAAACCATTTGGATTCAAAATTCAACTTTCAAAACCATTTCAAAAATCTATGACTTAACCGATTCCCTCGTGAAATCCATATTTATGTATGTATAGTGTAGTCTAGGGGTTTTACACACAATAGTGCAACATCATTCAATCATCACAGATTCAAGCATATCAATATCGATAAGCGGCATAATCGATAATGCTTATCTTCATTCACAAATTCACAGATAAAGTAAATTTATCAATCATAAAGATTCACCATTACGATTCGATGTGGATTTCAGATAACCTACTGAAATCCGACTCCCTGTCGCATCGAAATTCAAATGTCATTTTACAGGCTAAGGGGTTTTCATAATCACACAGCAGTATATTCATCACAGATATCACAACTCAGCACCAAGCAATTCATATTACATAGCATCACAATCACATAACAGAGATATCAATCCAATACACAACATTCAATAACAATCAAACATCTTTAATTAAGATGAATAAACAGCATGGTTTAAATTAATTAACCACATAATTACTTTAATTAATTGTTTTTAATCATTAATTACAATTGATTAAGTCTTAATCACCTTTATTAATTAATCATTTCTTAATTAATTTATCCTTAATTACATTAATTAATTAACCGTTAATCAATTATCATTAAATTATCCTTAATCGGTTACCATTTAATTAATTATCCTAAATTAATTACAATAAGTGATTTTCCCTAATCACTTGATAAATCAACTTTAATAATTAATTAATCTAACCTTTAATAATAAATTTATTAACCCATTAAATCACAACCTTAATTTAATTACAACTATAAAAACCTTAATCTTTTAAACTAACTTCTTAATTAAAATTTAATACCACATCGTTATATTTTCAAAAACACTTATTAATTAAGTAATTAACTAATGTGAAATTTTCCAATATCAAAACAATTTCCCTTCAAATATATTTAGCTTTCAAATTTTAAACTTGGAAATTTGTTTAAAACTTGTTTAACATTTCACTTTGAAACTCTGGTTATATATTTTCCTCTTTTCATTTAAAATCTGGATATAACAAAAACCCGATCCTACCATGATTTACCCGAGCCAAATCATTTTTTATCATCTGAGCAACCTTAGTTCAATTTTCTTCAAGGCAATCCATCGATTTCACGTGCTCGAACCGAAGCAAATACCCGAATCGCCTTCTACTTCTTCATTTTAACTCCCACAACCAAACACATCAACGTTACATCGTGCAACGTGCATGTGTACACGTCGTTGGTGACCCACCGACGTACTTCATCGACGTTCTCAAGTCGCCGTTGATCCCCTCGATCCACCAAGCTACCCGGAAAACTCAAAATCCAAGCAAATCGAAAATTAGCAATTCCAACGAACCCTGCAACAAAAGTCAATCATCCAAAAATCAACCGCATCACCACCTCGGTCCGTGACTCGCCACCGGAAACCACCCAGAGACGTGTCGACGTCCCCTCCATCGATTCCCCACCTTGCGGTCCAGTCCGGCCTTCCTACGGTGACTCAAACCCCTCAAAAACTATCGAAAATCAGAATGACAGTAAAACCCTACTACGCCAATTCACGACCACCACAGCCATCAGAAAAATACACCTATATTTTTCCAGCGACGCCTGACACCCAGGCCTCCTTCATGCCAAATCACGAGCCTTAATTCGTCGTTGACCACCAAGAATTCGTCCAAACCCATTCCACGTTCATCCTACTAATTCTCGAGATTTATCAAATTAAAAATCATAATTGTTACACCTAAATTCACGATTTTCGATAATTAATCTGATCTTAGATTCCAATCATTAAATCGAGATGTTCCAATTTTTCCCAAATTCAAAAGTCCCACTGTAAAATTCCATTTCAGGGATGAATACTCAATCATTTAACTCGAGATCATTTTTATAAATGATGTAACTTTATTTCAAACATTTATTCTTCAGAAATTGAAGTTTAAGATAGATCCTAATAGCAAATAGGGATTTTGTTTTGAAATTCTTGAGTCTGTGATAACAACAGTGGCGCACACACACACACATACAGTCATATATACATAGAGACATGCAAGCATATTCACACAATCATTCGAACATAATTCATATCATACATCAAAGACAAATCTAAACATTAAGAAATAAACCAGGATTTAGGGGTTTGCTCACCTGGAGTTTGGAAAGAACAGAGAAAGGCAGAGAACTGGAAATGCACTTTTGAATTCGAATGTTGGCATTTGTTTTTTAATCTGCATGCTTAAAACATTGAATTGATCAAGTTGAAATACTTTAGATTTTTATTCTGGGTTGTAGTTTGTCTCAGGTTTGATTTTACTTTGATTTCTTTTCCAGCCTTTGATCTTGTTGCATAGAGTTTTGATTGCTTCAGGTTGCTTTTGTTTTTGATTTCCAGGTTCCAGGTCTTGATAATCCTGATCTACAACTTGATTTTATTTCTAACTTCATTTGTTCTCAGATCTAGTTTCAGATTGAGGTATTTTGCAAATAGGTTGTGGCTTTGTTTTGATATGAGATAAACTTTTGTTTTGATATGAGATAAACTTTTGTTTTTCTGGTTGTGCTTAAAGTTTGGTTTCTCAGATTTGAGAAATTTTGAAAATGAAAACAGCCTGGTTATTTTCTTTCGATATTTATGCATTTATTTTATTTTTATTTTTATAAAACCATTTTGACACTTGTTTGTTTCATAACACAATCATCCTATAAGTGTTATTTATGTTAAAACTTTTTATGTTCAAGTGTTATAAGTATGTAATTTTATGTTTTTATCCTTGTTTAAAATTAATTTAAAACTTTGCTTTAAATCCTTACTTTATTATAAATTACTTAATTTACATACAAACTATGTTTTAGCTCTTGTCTACTTAAGTATTTACGTTTATATAAACAAACAAACTTCATTTTATATTTATCAAATTTTAAAACAAATTATACCTTAATAAATAACACACATATGTATATTATAAAATTTAGCTTTTAAACAACATTCAAAAAATTTACTATATTTTAAACATTTGTTAAATTAAATGAACACTTATTAAACATTTGTCAGTTTTGATTAAATTGCGTTTGAGTCCTTTTCTCGAATTAATCTATAATCTATAGTTTAAACCCTTTCTGCATTTTAATTTATGAAACATATTTATTTATTTTGTCTTCTTACATTCATATGTTCTTATATATACATATTAAAATTGGAAAACAAATTTTTATTCATCTCAAAATATAGAGTATTCTAAATTCAATTTTGTTTTTAAAATATTTAATCTTGAATTTCAAACTCCAAATTCAATTCAAAAATACACTTATATACATAAGTAAACATATTTTATTCAATTTGGGAAGTTCAAATAATTACCCAACTTTATAAAATACTATTTTTTGAATTCCAATCCAAAATTCTATTTTCACAATTTATTTATAAAACACATATTTTAATTGTTTTTAGAGAAACTCAAATTAATTTACCAATTAATCTCACAATTTAATTCAAAATTTTATATTAACTACCAAATATTTCAAAGTTTTAATTCCAAAGATCAAATTAACTTTCGAATTAATCTTAGCTAAAATCCAGGAATGTTACAGATTCCCCCTCTTAAGAAAATTTCGTCCTCGAAATTTGCTTTGGAGACAACAAAGAAATATAGAAAGATAGAGAGATGAATCACCAGATCAAACTGAATAGCTATTCTGCATTTGGCTTACCAAATCAGAATATTCTATTTAACATTTCACAAGATGCTCGGATCATCCAGATCTACGAAGTATGCAATGGCATTGGTTAGTTCGAAGGAATAACTAACCACCCGTAGAATATATCTTGATCCAAAAGAGCAGACAGATATGTGAATATAAATCAAAAACTTTTTAGTATAGAAACCAAAGTATATCTATCCACCATAGCAACCAAATCAAACAATTCATCCAAACAAACGATTCTGATCCATTTGGAGTTTGTGTCCCATGCAAATACATCAAAGCTTCTTCCTGAAACTGCCAGGAAACCATCAAAGAATTGAAATTGGATGAAGAACAAAAAAGTTTGATAAGAGAATACGAGATAGAAACTTATCTACACGATTTGTAGGGCCACCCTCACACCAAAGCTCCACTTGTAGCTTCCACGAAGACATGAGAGAATTGAAATTGAATCAAAGGAGATTGATAGTGAAAAGCTGTTTCCTTGTTGTTACAAGGATTGACCATTGGAAGTGGTGCTTCCCTGTTCCATATCTCGTCCTCTTCTCGCACTCATAATTTCTATCGGTGGATAGTAGGAGAATTTACTAAGGCATACAGACAGATATCTTAGAGATATACTTATTCTAGGGTATACTTCACCCTATCTCTAATGAGTTACTTAATGTGTTATACTCCTGAGCTAAAGTTTCAACCTTCAGCTCTGATACCAATTCTAACGACCCTGGGTCGACCTTCGGAAATCGGCACTGAATACGTCACTCGTATTCAAATGCCGTAGATCCAAACGTCGAATCTGGTTCGCTGGAGCTTATAACACATCAAGTATACAACACAGCGCAAGAGAAATGAATAGTATATATCATATACAACTCCGATGATACAATATCCAAATATACAACAATGATCAATATCAGAGATACAATGAAACGCTACAGCGAAAACACCAATGAACCAGCAGCGGAAACAAGTAGAACTTGAAACTCCAAAAGAAACACCAATATCGACAATCTCTAGATAGCTCGAACCACCATCAAGTTGTACCAAGCTAACCAAGGTCAGTCATCCTAACCAAAGACTTCAATATCCAATGTCTCCAAATAGTTTCAAAGAGAAAGCTGAAAGCTAGTGAATCGATATCTACTATCTGAAAAACCCAACTCTAAACTGCCCATGTGGAAAATTGTTGGCACCCAGAGTTAAGGAAGGGAAAAATAAACTCCGGATCTGTCATGGGACTGGTATGAGCAAACAAATAGTTTTATTGTGAAGGCCCGCAAATCCGCACCCCTTTGAGCTGGCAAAATTCCAAAACAATTCAGCCCAAAGTGGAACAAATGTTCGAGTCTTCGGGTTTAAAGAAGAAAGAGGTAAAAGAAGGAGAAAAGAAAACAATAACAGAATCTCACATTTCGCAGCGGAACAAATATAATAGATAAATGAATATCTTTAAACAAAATCACTACATCAGTTTATACATCACATTAGCTGAGTTTACAGCAACAAGCAGCGGAAATGAAATATTACATATATAAGTGATATGCCTCGCCATCCAGCTCCAACTCCAGATCTCCACAGCAACTTCTTGACTTTGCTCCCGAATACTGCTAACCTGACTCTAGGCTGCTCGTGTGGAAAATTATGGGCATCCAGAGTTTAGAAAGGGAATAATAAACTCCAGGTCAGTCGTGAGACTGGTGTGAGATCTTAAAAACAGTTATTTACACAAAGAAAATAAAAAGAAATACGCGATGTTTTTTGGAAAATGAAACTACCATAAGACCTTTGCCCCACACACAATGCAAACACATAATTGGAGGAGATTTCTCCTTATGATAGTAAAAAATGCTTGATACGCGAAAACCATTTTGATATTATTATTAGTGCATAGTGGAAAAACATTTTCAAGTATAATATTAATCTTAGCCAGCATAGACATTTCGAACTATGCCTACTATAGCTACCATCATAAAAGTGTGGCGCCACCATAAGTAGATGGCAGGTTATACAACTAAAACCGTACGGACGCGTATTGGAGATTGGATTTTCCAACAAATGGTAAGGCCAAGAAACTTCCCATTGCCACATGGGTACGCCTCTGGAGGCACGTCCCGAGAACCTACCCGGCAATCTGCCGACACAAGGCCGGTGCATTCCCTTCCCGGGAGTAACATCTAAGATCCCCGGTCGTTTGCGACCTTTATCCGAAGTACCTCTACACCAACAACATCACACAGTAATAAATATACAGTGTCCACATGAGTAAGTATCTGGGCTCCATACCATGATACCACCCTTTTCCAGAAAGGAATGGACATACCATAGGTGTGCGACCCCTAAAACCTAGCCGCATCTTTCCTATTTCGACCATTACCGGTTTATGAGGCTCGATGAGGTCTCGTTCACAAAGCTACACTTTTTCACAATGTCATGCTTTGATCAACAAATGATCAACAGCATTTCGCATGCCACACTACCAATTAGGAATGTATCAGTATTAACCATCAACTACATAACCTCTGAGCTCGTACGTACCAGAGAAGGGTGTTAAGCTAAGAGAATAAATCTCTACCACCGAACAGAAATGTATTTGATATAAACCAGCTTTACATCTCAAAGTGTAATGTCAGGCACACATCCATACAAGTCTGTTCCGGGTTCGAACAGAACCGAAGGTACTTCCGAATAAGCACTTGCAAATCCGGATAATTCCTAATCACGTCCGGACTTCCCATCACATATGGAATCTCTATACCAGGGCCATTCAGTGCAGAGACATTCGACGAGTTATCCTTTCGCTTTCAAAAACATCCGGCCTTCACCACCAGTCTTCAAATGCTATCCATAACATCGTATAATTATTCGAAATGGGTTATATGACACAAGGTCCTCTCCTGGCTAAATCGAATAATGAGCGCAATATTTAAAAGCACACGGATATTGGGATTTCAGTTAAGTCACAACTTAAAACCCAAAACTTTTCTTTCAAATGGTTTAAACAAATTACCATTTCAAATCTTTTAAACAAAAAGAATCAATTCTCAAAGTTCGCCCATTTCACAAAGATTTATTCACAGTTTTTCAAAATAATTTCCATTTCAGTTTGGACTAACGCATTCAATCTTTAAATCAAAAATTTAATAGCTTTCAAACTCGTTTCCAATTTAAATCTTTTATATGAAAGATACACCATTTAAAATCTTCTTTGATTTCCAAAACAAGGTTTAATAATCTTTCACAAATGTTCGTTCATAGCTTTCAAAACAATTCACAATTTCATTTCAATTTTTTTTTAACACAAACTGGAAACCCTTTCCTTGTATGAAAGCTATTATTAATTGAAAACAAATAGTTTTCGTTTTGGGAAATACTGATTACATTTACATAAGTTAAAGCCATTCAAGTATAAACTTGGGTTTAAATTTAAATTCCCAAAATAATACTTTTTAAGTGGTTTAAAACTCGTATAAACACCTTTATAACTTGTATAACCTTTTTAAACCATAGTTTCCAAATCATAGAATTCAATTTCAAAAATTGAATTCAAATCCAAACCAAATTATTTAAATTTTTTAGAACTTTATTTAGTTATTCGAAATAACTTTTTATCTTTGAAATTCCATTTCAAAAGCCTTTTCAAATTCAACCAATTTCATTTCCAAAACCATTTGGATTCAAAATTCAACTTTTAAAACCATTTCAAAAATCTATGACTTAACCGATTCCCTCGTGAAAACCATATTTGTGTGTGTATAGTGTAGTCCAGGGGTTTTACTGTGATGTCCCGGAAATTTAGGCAATATTTATTTAATAATTTCATTAATAATTATTTTAAAATGTGAAATACTGATTTAATAATCCAGTTCAAACATAATTTCCTTTTGTAAATTTTTAATTACTTTGTTAATAAATGATATTCTTTTGAAGATTTATAATAATGATTTAATTTGAGAAGCTTATTGTTTTAAAATGTTAAAAATATTTAAATGATAAAATTTTCTTTATAAGCTGATTTAAAATATTTTATTTATAATGTATATATGTGTATACATTGTAAATATGTGTTTTGATTTTAATTTTAAAATTTAATAAAAGATCTTTTCAAAATTTAATATATATAAGTGTATAATCTATGAATTGATTAAATTAAATTTAAAATAGTATTGAACTTTTCATAAATCAGTTTATAAATCTATCTTGTATTTTTTTTAGGAAAAAAATTTTTGGTAAATATTTTGTTATAAATGTATAATAGTTAAAATTTGTATTTTTATAATAAAGTTTATTTTGTTTTAAAATTTGTTTTGAAATAAATTTAGTCTATTTATATTTAAGTATAATATGTTAATTTGAAACTCTTGAATAATATAATTCAACATTGTTCTTTTCTTTTTAAAAGGTTTCTCTTTTGAAATTGGTTTTAAATAATTTTTTAAAAATATTCAAGCAAATATTTAATTAGTTAAAGATAGTTCATTTGTATTATTTAGAGACTAAATATATAAACATATAAAACATCTTAAATTAAATTAGAAATAGTTTTATCCTTAATTAAAACATTTGTAAACAAAGAAATTTATTTTATATTAGAATCTCACATGTGTTTAACATTCATGTTTTAAAGTAGACACTTGTAATTTATTTTCATACTTAAACAACAAGTGTCATTCTAAAACCTATTTGGATTTATTATTTTAGATAAAACTTAAACATATCTCTTTATTTCAAAAACTTTATCTCCTATAATGTATCTAAATTCAGTTTTGAGAAAACTGAAAATCATTTTCATTCTAAAACCCACAACCTAAATTCAGATCTATTGAAAACTAAAATCCACTTCACTCTAAAAATCCTCAACCCAAATTCAATTAAACCTGCAAAAAGAAACAACTCTGCAAAATGAAAATCAAAATTCCCAAATCTGGAAATTTCTGTAACCTGCAATCAAATCTTCAAAACTGTAAAATCTTTGCAAGCAAGTTGAAGTGGGTCTGCATGCAAATTCCAAAAGCCTGCAACCAACATGTATTGTAATCAACATCAAATACAAATTCAAATAGGACTGCAAGCATCAAGCAAAGATGAATCTGGAAGCATGCAGACCAAATTATCACCAAATGCAGTTTCCAGGCTTACCTACTTCAAGCTAAAACCAATTTCAAACTACAAGTTAGCTCAGATTCATGTTAGCTCTGATTCAAGCATGCAAGGAATTCAGGTTGCAGGGGAATGTTTGGCATTTGGAATGCATGCTCTTTTTCAATTTTAAGGTGAGTAAATATTTGTTTAAAAACAGTTTCTACCTTTATATTTTTAAAACTAAGTTAACAAGATTTGCAAAGCTTAAAGATAATTCAAATGCCTTTCAAATAGGAAGAACTGTTAAACAGTGATAATTAAGAACTGCTCTGTTCTTTTTGATAGTGAGTGACCCCAAATTTATATGTTGTTTAAAATTTTGTTTGTGCATGAGATGAATACATGCTTGACTGTTGAGTGTGATTAGGCCTGCATACATAAATCTTGGGTATGCAGATAAGTGTGTTGAGAATTTCTGCAGATATGATTCTGTTACTTCTTGGATTTAAATACAAATCTACTTATTTATGTATGAATCTTAGTTAGGACTTATTATGTAAACAATTTGAGTTTGTGTTGTATGGATTAGGTTTGAGAAAATTGTAGTTTTAAAAATATAAAATCTGTCACTGTAAAAAAAATATATAATAACAACAGAAATTGTTTTCAAAAAGTAAGTTCGCCAATATCTTTAAGTCCTTCAAAAACAAGTTTAAAACTTAGGGCAGGTTTAAAAACATGGTTACTAAAAACATGCATCACAGTTTTAATAGCTACTGAGTAGTCTGTGATTTTGGTCTGTGCAGTAGTTGAGATTTTTGGGGTATAAATTCATAAGTTACTTGAGATCTGAAATTTCATCTGAAGATGGGAGTTTGACTGGGAAATGAGGGGAAATAAGGGAAGTTGGTCATAGAGTTTGTGTTGATGGCAAGAGTGGGTTTCAGGTTTGAATTCAAATTGAAAGTGATGAAGTTTTGTCACTGTCTGAAACTATGTGATGGTTCGAGTGGACTGAGGATTTGGGGTATTGCAAAAGGGTGTATAGGAGGAGCAGTGGCCGGAGTTAGAGGCCATAAGATGATCAGAATGAGTTGTGATGATGGTTGACAGGTTTGTTGACTCTGGTGCAAGTTTTGGAGGTGCAGGTTTGGTGACTCGAAGATGGTACAGTGCAATCCCTGTTGTGACTCGAAGTAAGATGGAGATTGACCCGAAGTAAATTAAGGTGGCCTCGGGTTAGTGTGCAGGGTATAACCTGAGTTGTTTTTTTTTTTTAAAAAATCTGGAAACTCAACATGATTAAAGCATTGATTAAATTCAAGTTTAAGTTGAATTGAATTCAAATAAGTTTATTAATTCAAAAAGTTTAAATGATAATTTAAATTTGAGGAAGATTTAAATTTAAATCTGGGAACAACAGTAAATGTAGTTTCAGGTTTTGAAATTCAGATTTTTAATTAAAAACAGTTTGTTCTTTTATAAATTTAAGGGTGGATTCAATATTTTAAAACAAGATTCAAATTTTGGTTTGAATGAGAATTAAGTTTAAATTCAAATCTGGAAAACAGTGTAAGTGTAGAATCAGGTTTTAAATCCAGATTTTAATTAAAAACAGTTTTGGTTCTTTTTAAAAATTTTAAAGGAGTTCAATGTTTAAAATTTAAATTCAAATTCAGGTTTGAATTTGAATTAAGTTCAGGAATACTTTGAATTCAAAATGAAACATTTAAATGATAGGCAAGATTTAAAATTGGGTTTGAAATCAAATTAAAAATGATTTCAGTTTTGGGTTTGAAATCTGTTTGAATTCAAATCAGTTTGAAAGTTTTAACATGGGACAGAAATGTTAGTAAGTAGAATTCAAATATGAATTTGATTTCAAATGAAGGTTTAAATTTTAAAAGAATTCTTTCTTTTAAGTATTGAAATAAAATGATGATATGTTTAACTTTAAATTGAAAAGCTAAATAATTTATTTATTTCAAATGTTTGATTTCTTAGTAAAATCAAGTAATATTGATTTTTAGACTTTTCTTATGGTTAAACATTTTTGAATCATAAATTTTGAAATGAAAGTTGAACTTAATTTTAGAAATGTATTATTTAAATACATTTTGAATATTTATAAGTTATAAATGAGTAAATGAATTATTTTAAAAATAATTAAGGATTTACTTATTTATTTGATTTTAATTAATAACTTGAATTAATTTATGATTAAAAATGACTAATGAATAATTAATTTAAGGTAATTATTCTTAAGTAAGGAATTAATGAAAATGTTGTTAATTATCTAACGATAATTAATAATTAATTAATGTAATTAATTTTGATAGATTAATTAGATTAATTATTTTAAGAAAATCAATTGTAATTTGTTAAATATATTACTTTATAAAAGTAATTAAGGGATTAATTACTTTTTGTAATTAATTCTGATAATGTGTTTTGTTAAATTAATTAATTTAGTTTAATTAATTTAAGAATAATTTAATCATTTAATGATAATAATTACTTAATGTAATTTATGGAGTAGGATTTTTAGAGAAGTAATAATTACTGGAATGTAATTAAGGAAGGGTGATTTATTTTTAATAAAGTAATTTGGATAATTACTTTTGTAATTAATCAAGGATTAATTAATAAAGATAATTAATTATTGGATAATTAATTTATCAATGAGTAATTAAGAGTAGTTAATTACTGGATTTAGATATTAATCAAGGTGATTAATAATGGAATTTAATTAATTACTAAATGTAATTAATTTTTAATTGAGTAATTAATTTAAATATTAATTATATCATTAATTATTATCATTAATGATGTAATTAAGAATTGTTTAATTAAGTGATAGTTAATTAATTAAGTGATTAATTAATTGTAATTAATTAAGGTTAAATGTAATTAATTATAATTAATTAATAAATTAAGTAATTAAATGTTAATTACTTATGATTAAGGTTAATTTATTTTATGAAATTAATTTAAGACTAATTACTTATTGTAATTAGTGGATGATTAATCATAAATGTTTAATCAAGTTTAATACTTAATGAATGATTAATTAACTAGGTTGATTAATCAATAGATTTATAAGCAAGATTTATAGGTAAGTAATTAATTTAATTTATTTAAATTAATTAAAGATAGAAGTAATTAATTTAATTCATTTTAAATTAATTATGAATGATGGATAATATATCATTGCTTTTGAATGATATTGATATACATTTGGATGGTTGTGATCTCAGGAATGAGATGAGTAGTATCTATAGGATATGGATGCTTAGTTATAGTATGATGGATTATTTGGTTGTGATGGTTGTTGTTATGATGTTGACTGTTGTGAAGATTATCTGTTGTGATAATGTTATGGTTATCAGTTATGATGAGAATATGTAGTTTATCTATCTGTGTGAAATAGATAAAAAAAAAAAAAAAATGAGTTAATTATTTAAACCCTTAAGTACAACTTGGACATTAAAATGGCGTTTGGTTTCGATGAGACCGGGATCGGGTTTCCATATTTGGAATCCGAAAACCACATCGATTCCAATTAAACGTTAGGTCGATAATCCAAGTGGAGCAAGTGAAGACTCGAGGTGTAAGGGCTATACGTCAGTATAACTCTGTGGGTGATTCCGTAATGAGTTTGATGGAATAGTGCTTATAGATTCGAGATGGTGAATCAGAGTGCAAGGGCTATGGTCGTTGACTCTGAGGGTGATTCCAAAATGAGTGCAACGAGATAGTGCCTTCGGTTTCGTTCGAACCCGGAACGAACTTGTATGGATTGAATGCTTTCAGAACATCGTCAGGCGGACGATGAGCATTCTAAGATAATTGGTCCTATAAAGGTAATCGCAGCCTCAAGCCTCATCAACCGGGAATGGCTAAAACAGGGGAGGTGCAGCAAGGCTTCGTGGGTCGCGCCCACTGGAGGGCAAGATACATCCCTGTCTAGAGGTCCCTTATATTTCGGCTGTGTGGGCAGTTGTTGGCCACAACTGCGGGGTGGTCTTGTTCGGGACTGTTCAGTAAGGAATGGTCCCGGTCTTGTGTTGCAGGGGATGAAGGGAGTAATCCTCGGTACTGTGATCTAGGCCACGTACTGTGACGGGCGGTACCCCAGTAGCCCTGCCATTGTTGGAAACCCATTTTCCCTACGAGACCCTACGGTTTTGTTTGTATTACCCACTTTTGTGGCTAGTAGCTGGAATTTAATCATGTAACAATTTCGGCTATTTCATATTTACTTGAAAACCCTAGACACTATTATAATATCACTGGATTTCCTATCAAATGTTTTGGTTAGCGTAAGGTAAAAACTTTTCCATGTTTATGTGTGGGAAGTCTTACGTGATACCTTTTGTTTTCAAAGGATTTTCTAAAGTTAAGCAACTTTTAAACTATTTACTCACACCAGACCCCTGTCTGACCCGAGTGTTTATTTTCTGTTTTATTAAACTCTTGGGTACTCATATTATGTATGAGTAGTCAAGTAATTCAGGACTGCTTTGACGAGTTATGGAGGAGCAAATGGAGCAGGAGGCTTCTGCGTTGTAGTTATCTATTTTCCGCTGTGTTGGTATCTCTGAGTCATCTCTCTGAGTTGTTTCTTGTACTGTTTAGAGTTGTATAACTAGACAGGTGTTTATAACTGTCTAGTTTGTGTTGTATTGGCTGTAAAACTCTGATGTATATGATACTATGTAAAGTATTATGTGATATATTATATTTTATTCGTTCCGCTGTGAGATTCTGATGTTGTTTTGTGTTCTTCTTTCTCTTTCTTTTCTTCTTCTATCCTTTCTTTCTTCTTAGCGATGCGACTTCCTGGAGTCTGGAAGTTGGGTCGTCACAAGTGGTATCAGAGCATTAGGTTAAGTGAATACCTAGGCTCTGTAGTGGTGTCTTCCTTGAGAGAGCGTACTTGTAATTTTAAATATAAATGTATTTAATTCTACCTATCTATTGGGTTACCTGTTCAGGTTTTCCAATATAAGAAATAGAGGTAGATAGGGTAGTGCTGTGTGTAACACAACTACCAATGGTTGGAGTTCCGAGTGTTTGAGCTTGGAAGAGATCTGCTAGGGCAGTGTTGGGCATCTTGAGTAGTTTGGCAGTTTGGTGTGAAGGATTTTTCTGATCTCTGAAAGAGAATCTTTTCAAGATTCGGAGTGTATCTTTGGATTTTAAGCTTGATCTCACTCGTGTGAGTGGATTTTTCTTGAGTCTGGATCAGTTTGGAGTACTGAAGTCAGCAATGGTATTTTGGCAACCTTAGGAAGGAGATCTGTCTGTATTTGAGTTTGAGACTCAGTTTGGCAGAGTGTTTTGTGCTTGATTGGAGTCGAGTTTCCTGAGGGGTATCTGTCTTTTGAAGGCTCTTTTGTGGAAGTGGCTGGTGTAGCTTTGAGATTCGATAAGTTTTTGGGTAAGGAAGTTTTGGCAGCAGTAGTAGCAGTGAGTGGCATGTTTCTTCGATGGTTCGGAAGTTTCTGTGATTCTTTTGTCTGTAAGCCGGGCAGATGTTGAAGCTTGTCCATTTCTTCTGGAAGCTCAGCTGGTGTAATGTTTGTGGTTGAAGGTGGACCACTAGTTTCCCTTTTGATTGAAGGTTTTGGCTGTTCTGATTGTTGAAAAGAGAACGATCTGAACTAAGTAGAATCGCAAAAGTGACTTGCGATGATCCGGAAATTTTTTGAGTAACCTTTGTTTGGATTGGTGCATCTCTAGAAGATGTTTGAGTTATCGAAGTGGTTTGATATTTTCTGGATGTCTTCAAAGGAGTTAAGTTTTGCATCTGCATCGGAAGATTGAGTTCTGTTTCGACTTGGTTTTTGGAGATTTTATGGAAATTGATGAACAATGTTTTCAGGATAAGTTGATCAAGTTTATACCTGTGTTCATCAACAGCATTCTCAAATCAGATTTACACAGTGGAAGCATGGTGGCAACTATTCCAGAATAGGAGCACCCGATTCATTTGAGGATTTGTGTTTTGTCTTGGATCAGAGGATTTCTACGGGAAATTCACTTTAATCTGGAGACTTGGATGTCTTGGACATCTGTTCTGTTTTTCGAATAAGTGTAGTTATCTGAAGTCTTCTGATATGTGTAGTAGGTTTGTGTGATGGATTGGATTGATCTAGAAGGTTGAAGGCAACCCAGGATCGACAAATAAGATTTGTGGATAAGAGTTTGGACCTTTCTGTTTTCTCTCAATGGTTAAGTGATTGATCTACAGGATTGGATTGCCAGTTTGGATAACTGGGATTCGATGAGTTTCACGTATCTCTGAGGGAATACGTGTATGATCTATCTCTGGTTGTGGAACCGGCAGTTCTGGAGTTTTAGTTGTTGAGTCAGACTCGTTTGTAGTCTGATATCTTGTCTAGTGTTATAGATATAGTTGTATAGGAGTTTTGGAGTTTCTTAGTATTGATTGTTTGGATTCTCTAGAGCGAGTATCCCGGTATATATATATATACCTAGGGAAACTCGATAAAATTTTATCCAGAATTTGTCTGGATAATTAGATTTGTTTGATTGGTTGAATTGGTTGTTTTGATTATTAGCATATGTCTGATATATGCTTGTGTTAAATAAATTTTTTTTTTAAGGAGATTATTAAATTACCTTTGCTTTTAAATTTCGGGGACGAAATTCTTTTAAGAGGGGAGGAATGTGATGTCCCGGAAATTTAGGCAATATTTATTTAATAATTTCATTAATAATTATTTTAAAATGTGAAATACTGATTTAATAATCCAGTTCAAACATAATTTCCTTTTGTAAATTTTTAATTACTTTGTTAATAAATGATATTCTTTTGAAGATTTATAATAATGATTTAATTTGAGAAGCTTATTGTTTTAAAATGTTAAAAATATTTAAATGATAAAATTTTCTTTATAAGCTGATTTAAAATATTTTATTTATAATGTATATATGTGTATACATTGTAAATATGTGTTTTGATTTTAATTTTAAAATTTAATAAAAGATCTTTTCAAAATTTAATATATATAAGTGTATAATCTATGAATTGATTAAATTAAATTTAAAATAGTATTGAACTTTTCATAAATCAGTTTATAAATCTATCTTGTATTTTTTTTAGGAAAAAAATTTTTGGTAAATATTTTGTTATAAATGTATAATAGTTAAAATTTGTATTTTTATAATAAAGTTTATTTTGTTTTAAAATTTGTTTTGAAATAAATTTAGTCTATTTATATTTAAGTATAATATGTTAATTTGAAACTCTTGAATAATATAATTCAACATTGTTCTTTTCTTTTTAAAAGGTTTCTCTTTTGAAATTGGTTTTAAATAATTTTTTAAAAATATTCAAGCAAATATTTAATTAGTTAAAGATAGTTCATTTGTATTATTTAGAGACTAAATATATAAACATATAAAACATCTTAAATTAAATTAGAAATAGTTTTATCCTTAATTAAAACATTTGTAAACAAAGAAATTTATTTTATATTAGAATCTCACATGTGTTTAACATTCATGTTTTAAAGTAGACACTTGTAATTTATTTTCATACTTAAACAACAAGTGTCATTCTAAAACCTATTTGGATTTATTATTTTAGATAAAACTTAAACATATCTCTTTATTTCAAAAACTTTATCTCCTATAATGTATCTAAATTCAGTTTTGAGAAAACTGAAAATCATTTTCATTCTAAAACCCACAACCTAAATTCAGATCTATTGAAAACTAAAATCCACTTCACTCTAAAAATCCTCAACCCAAATTCAATTAAACCTGCAAAAAGAAACAACTCTGCAAAATGAAAATCAAAATTCCCAAATCTGGAAATTTCTGTAACCTGCAATCAAATCTTCAAAACTGTAAAATCTTTGCAAGCAAGTTGAAGTGGGTCTGCATGCAAATTCCAAAAGCCTGCAACCAACATGTATTGTAATCAACATCAAATACAAATTCAAATAGGACTGCAAGCATCAAGCAAAGATGAATCTGGAAGCATGCAGACCAAATTATCACCAAATGCAGTTTCCAGGCTTACCTACTTCAAGCTAAAACCAATTTCAAACTGCAAGTTAGCTCAGATTCATGTTAGCTCTGATTCAAGCATGCAAGGAATTCAGGTTGCAGGGGAATGTTTGGCATTTGGAATGCATGCTCTTTTTCAATTTTAAGGTGAGTAAATATTTGTTTAAAAACAGTTTATACCTTTATATTTTTAAAACTAAGTTAACAAGATTTGCAAAGCTTAAAGATAATTCAAACGCCTTTCAAATAGGAAGAACTGTTAAACAGTGATAATTAAGAACTGCTCTGTTCTTTTTGATAGTGAGTGACCCCAAATTTATATGTTGTTTAAAATTTTGTTTGTGCATGAGATGAATACATGCTTGACTGTTGAGTGTGATTAGGCCTGCATACATAAATCTTGGGTATGCAGATAAGTGTGTTGAGAATTTCTGCAGATATGATTCTGTTACTTCTTGGATTTAAATACAAATCTACTTATTTATGTATGAATCTTAGTTAGGACTTATTATGTAAACAATTTGAGTTTGTGTTGTATGGATTAGGTTTGAGAAAATTGTAGTTTTAAAAATATAAAATCTGTCACTGTAAAAAAAATATATAATAACAACAGAAATTGTTTTCAAAAAGTAAGTTCGCCAATATCTTTAAGTCCTTCAAAAACAAGTTTAAAACTTAGGGCAGGTTTAAAAACATGGTTACTAAAAACATGCATCACAGTTTTAATAGCTACTGAGTAGTCTGTGATTTTGGTCTGTGCAGTAGTTGAGATTTTTGGGGTATAAATTCATAAGTTACTTGAGATCTGAAATTTCATCTGAAGATGGGAGTTTGACTGGGAAATGAGGGGAAATAAGGGAAGTTGGTCATAGAGTTTGTGTTGATGGCAAGAGTGGGTTTCAGGTTTGAATTCAAATTGAAAGTGATGAAGTTTTGTCACTGTCTGAAACTATGTGATGGTTCGAGTGGACTGAGGATTTGGGGTATTGCAAAAGGGTGTATAGGAGGAGCAGTGGCCGGAGTTAGAGGCCATAAGATGATCAGAATGAGTTGTGATGATGGTTGACAGGTTTGTTGACTCTGGTGCAAGTTTTGGAGGTGCAGGTTTGGTGACTCGAAGATGGTACAGTGCAATCCCTGTTGTGACTCGAAGTAAGATGGAGATTGACCCGAAGTAAATTAAGGTGGCCTCGGGTTAGTGTGCAGGGTATAACCTGAGTTGTTTTTTTTTTTTTTTTAAAATCTGGAAACTCAACATGATTAAAGCATTGATTAAATTCAAGTTTAAGTTGAATTGAATTCAAATAAGTTTATTAATTCAAAAAGTTTAAATGATAATTTAAATTTGAGGAAGATTTAAATTTAAATCTGGGAACAACAGTAAATGTAGTTTCAGGTTTTGAAATTCAGATTTTTAATTAAAAACAGTTTGTTCTTTTATAAATTTAAGGGTGGATTCAATATTTTAAAACAAGATTCAAATTTTGGTTTGAATGAGAATTAAGTTTAAATTCAAATCTGGAAAACAGTGTAAGTGTAGAATCAGGTTTTAAATCCAGATTTTAATTAAAAACAGTTTTGGTTCTTTTTAAAAATTTTAAAGGAGTTCAATGTTTAAAATTTAAATTCAAATTCAGGTTTGAATTTGAATTAAGTTCAGGAATACTTTGAATTCAAAATGAAACATTTAAATGATAGGCAAGATTTAAAATTGGGTTTGAAATCAAATTAAAAATGATTTCAGTTTTGGGTTTGAAATCTGTTTGAATTCAAATCAGTTTGAAAGTTTTAACATGGGACAGAAATGTTAGTAAGTAGAATTCAAATATGAATTTGATTTCAAATGAAGGTTTAAATTTTAAAAGAATTCTTTCTTTTAAGTATTGAAATAAAATGATGATATGTTTAACTTTAAATTGAAAAGCTAAATAATTTATTTATTTCAAATGTTTGATTTCTTAGTAAAATCAAGTAATATTGATTTTTAGACTTTTCTTATGGTTAAACATTTTTGAATCATAAATTTTGAAATGAAAGTTGAACTTAATTTTAGAAATGTATTATTTAAATACATTTTGAATATTTATAAGTTATAAATGAGTAAATGAATTATTTTAAAAATAATTAAGGATTTACTTATTTATTTGATTTTAATTAATAACTTGAATTAATTTATGATTAAAAATGACTAATGAATAATTAATTTAAGGTAATTATTCTTAAGTAAGGAATTAATGAAAATGTTGTTAATTATCTAACGATAATTAATAATTAATTAATGTAATTAATTTTGATAGATTAATTAGATTAATTATTTTAAGAAAATCAATTGTAATTTGTTAAATATATTACTTTATAAAAGTAATTAAGGGATTAATTACTTTTTGTAATTAATTCTGATAATGTGTTTTGTTAAATTAATTAATTTAGTTTAATTAATTTAAGAATAATTTAATCATTTAATGATAATAATTACTTAATGTAATTTATGGAGTAGGATTTTTAGAGAAGTAATAATTACTGGAATGTAATTAAGGAAGGGTGATTTATTTTTAATAAAGTAATTTGGATAATTACTTTTGTAATTAATCAAGGATTAATTAATAAAGATAATTAATTATTGGATAATTAATTTATCAATGAGTAATTAAGAGTAGTTAATTACTGGATTTAGATATTAATCAAGGTGATTAATAATGGAATTTAATTAATTACTAAATGTAATTAATTTTTAATTGAGTAATTAATTTAAATATTAATTATATCATTAATTATTATCATTAATGATGTAATTAAGAATTGTTTAATTAAGTGATAGTTAATTAATTAAGTGATTAATTAATTGTAATTAATTAAGGTTAAATGTAATTAATTATAATTAATTAATAAATTAAGTAATTAAATGTTAATTACTTATGATTAAGGTTAATTTATTTTATGAAATTAATTTAAGACTAATTACTTATTGTAATTAGTGGATGATTAATCATAAATGTTTAATCAAGTTTAATACTTAATGAATGATTAATTAACTAGGTTGATTAATCAATAGATTTATAAGCAAGATTTATAGGTAAGTAATTAATTTAATTTATTTAAATTAATTAAAGATAGAAGTAATTAATTTAATTCATTTTAAATTAATTATGAATGATGGATAATATATCATTGCTTTTGAATGATATTGATATACATTTGGATGGTTGTGATCTCAGGAATGAGATGAGTAGTATCTATAGGATATGGATGCTTAGTTATAGTATGATGGATTATTTGGTTGTGATGGTTGTTGTTATGATGTTGACTGTTGTGAAGATTATCTGTTGTGATAATGTTATGGTTATCAGTTATGATGAGAATATGTAGTTTATCTATCTGTGTGAAATAGATAAAAAAAAAAAAAAAAAAAAAAAGAGTTAATTATTTAAACCCTTAAGTACAACTTGGACATTAAAATGGCGTTTGGTTTCGATGAGACCGGGATCGGGTTTCCATATTTGGAATCCGAAAACCACATCGATTCCAATTAAACGTTAGGTCGATAATCCAAGTGGAGCAAGTGAAGACTCGAGGTGTAAGGGCTATACGTCAGTATAACTCTGTGGGTGATTCCGTAATGAGTTTGATGGAATAGTGCTTATAGATTCGAGATGGTGAATCAGAGTGCAAGGGCTATGGTCGTTGACTCTGAGGGTGATTCCAAAATGAGTGCAACGAGATAGTGCCTTCGGTTTCGTTCGAACCCGGAACGAACTTGTATGGATTGAATGCTTTCAGAACATCGTCAGGCGGACGATGAGTATTCTAAGATAATTGGTCCTATAAAGGTAATCGCAGCCTCAAGCCTCATCAACCGGGAATGGCTAAAACAGGGGAGGTGCAGCAAGGCTTCGTGGGTCGCGCCCACTAGAGGGCAAGATACATCCCTGTCTAGAGGTCCCTTATATTTCGGCTGTGTGGGCAGTTGTTGGCCACAACTGCGGGGTGGTCTTGTTCGGGACTGTTCAGTAAGGAATGGTCCCGGTCTTGTGTTGCAGGGGATGAAGGGAGTAATCCTCGGTACTGTGATCTAGGCCACGTACTGTGACGGGCGGTACCCCAGTAGCCCTGCCATTGTTGGAAACCCATTTTCCCTACGAGACCCTACGGTTTTGTTTGTATTACCCACTTTTGTGGCTAGTAGCTGGAATTTAATCATGTAACAATTTCGGCTATTTCATATTTACTTGAAAACCCTAGACACTATTATAATATCACTGGATTTCCTATCAAATGTTTTGGTTAGCGTAAGGTAAAAACTTTTCCATGTTTATGTGTGGGAAGTCTTACGTGATACCTTTTGTTTTCAAAGGATTTTCTAAAGTTAAGCAACTTTTAAACTATTTACTCACACCAGACCCCTGTCTGACCCGAGTGTTTATTTTCTGTTTTATTAAACTCTTGGGTACTCATATTATGTATGAGTAGTCAAGTAATTCAGGACTGCTTTGACGAGTTATGGAGGAGCAAATGGAGCAGGAGGCTTCTGCGTTGTAGTTATCTATTTTCCGCTGTGTTGGTATCTCTGAGTCATCTCTCTGAGTTGTTTCTTGTACTGTTTAGAGTTGTATAACTAGACAGGTGTTTATAACTGTCTAGTTTGTGTTGTATTGGCTGTAAAACTCTGATGTATATGATACTATGTAAAGTATTATGTGATATATTATATTTTATTCGTTCCGCTGTGAGATTCTGATGTTGTTTTGTGTTCTTCTTTCTCTTTCTTTTCTTCTTCTATCCTTTCTTTCTTCTTAGCGATGCGACTTCCTGGAGTCTGGAAGTTGGGTCGTCACATTTACACAATAGTGCAACATCATTCAATCATCACAGATTCAAGCATATCAATATCGATAAGTGGCATAATCCATAACTCTTATCTTCATTCACAGATTCACACATAAAGTAAATTTATCAATCACAAAGATTCACCATTACGATTCGATTTTCGGATAACCAACTGAAATCTGACTCTCTGTCGCATCGAAATTCAAATGCCGTTTTACGGGCTAAGGGGTTTTCATATTCACACGGCAGTATATTCATCATAGATATCACAGCTCAGCACAAAACAATTCATATTACATAGCATCACAATCACATAACAGAGATATCAATCCAATACACAGCATTCAATAACAATCAAACATCTTTAATTAAGATGAATAAATCGTGTGGTTTAAATTAATTAACCACATAATTACTTTCATTAATTGTTTTTAATCACTGATTAATTATCATTAATTATAATTGATTAAGTTTTATTCACCTTTATTATTTAATCATTTCTTAATTAGTTATGTTAATTAATTTATCCTTAATTACATTAATTAATTAACCGTTAATCAATTATCATTAAATTATCCTTAATCAGTTACCATTTAATTAGTTATCCTAAATTAATTACAATAAGTGATTATCCCTAATCACTTGATAAATCAACTTTAATCATTAATTAATCTAACCTTTAATAATAAATTTATTAACCCACTAACTTACACCTTTAAATTAATTACAACTATAAAAATCTTAATCTTTTAAACTAATTTCTTAATTAAAGTTTAATACCACATCGTTATATTTTCAAAAACACTTATTAATTAATAAATTAACTAATGTGAAATTTTCCAATATCAAAACAATTTCCCCTTAAAAACATTTAGCTTTCAAATTTTAAACTTGGAAATTTGTTTAAAACTTGTTTAACATTTCACTTTGAAACTCTGGTTATATATTTTTCCACTTTTCTTTTAAAATCTGTATATAACAAAAACCCAATCCAACCATGATTTACCCGAGCCAAATCATTTTTTCTCTCCTGAGAAACCTTAATTCAAATTTTCTTCGAGACAATCCATCGATTTCACGTGCTCGAACCCAAGCAAATACCTGAGTCGCCTTCTTCTTCTTCATTTTAACAGCCACGACCGAACACATCAACGTTACATCGTGCAACGTGCATGTGTACACGTCACGGGTGACCCACCGACGGACTTCATCGACGTTCTCAAATCGCCATCGATCCCCTCGATCCACAAAGCTACCCAGAAAACTTGAAATCCAAACAAATCGAAAATGAGCAAATCGAACGAACCCTGCAACAAAAATCGATCATCCAAAAATCAACCGCATCACCACCTTGGTCTGTTACACGCTACCGGAAACAACCCAGAGACCCGTCGACGTCCCCTCCATCGATTCCCCACCTTGCGGTCCAGCCTGGCCTTCCCACGGCGACTCAAACCCCTCAAAAACTATCGGAAATCAAAATGATAGTAAAACCTTACTACGCCAATTCACGACCACCACAGCCATCAGAAAAATACACCTATATTTTTCCAGCGACGCCTGACACCCAGGCCCCCTTCATGCCAAATCACGAGCCTTAATTCGTTGTTGACCACCAAGAATTCGTCCAAACCCATTCCACGTTCATCTTACTAATTCTCGAGATTTATCAAATTAAAAATCATAATTGTTACACCTAAATTCGTGATTTTTGATAATTAATCTGATCTTAGATTCCAATCATTAAATCGAGATGTTCCAATTTTTCCCAAATTCAAAAGTCCCACTGTAAAATTCCATTTCAGGGATGAATACTCAATCATTTAACTTGAAATCATTTTTATAAATGATGTAACTTTATTTCAAACATTTATTCTTCAGAAATTGAAGTTTAAAATAGATCCTAATAGCAAATAGGGATTTTGTTTTGAAATTCTTGAGTCTGTGATAACAACTGTGGCGCGCACACACACACACACATACAGTCATATATACACAGAGACATGCAAGCATATTCACGCAATCATTCGAGCATAATTCGTATCATACATCAAAGAAAAATCTAAACACTAAGAAATAAACCAGGATTTAGGGGTTTGCTCACCTGGAGTTTGGAAAGAACAGAGAAAGGCAGAGAACCGGAAGTGCACTTTTGAATTTGAATGTTGGCATTTGTTTTTGAATCTGCGTGCTTAAAACATTGAATTGCTCAAGTTGAAATACTTTAGGTTTTTATTCTGGGTTGTAGTTTGTCTCAGGTTTGATTTTACTTTGATTTCTTTTCCAGCCTTTGATCTTGTTGCATAGAGTTTTGATTGCTTCAGGGTGCTTTTGTTTTTGATTTCCAGGTTTCAAATCTTGATAATACTGATCTTCAACTTGATTTTATTTCTAACTTCATTTGTTTTCAGATCTGGTTTCAAGTTGAGGTATTTTGCAAATAGGTTATGGCTTTGATTTGATGTGAGATAAACTTTTGTTTTGGTATGAGATAAACTTTTGTTTTTCTTGTTTTTCTCAAAGTTTAGTTTCTCAGATTTGAGAAATTTTGAAAATGAAAACAGCCTGGTCATTTTCTTTTGATATCTATGCTTTTATTTTATTTTTATTTTTATAAAACCATTTTCACACTTGTTTGTTTCATAACACAATCATCCTACAAGTGTTATTTATGTTAAAACTTTTTATGTACAAGTGTTATAAGTTTGTAATTTTATGTTTTTATCCTTGTTTAAAATTAATTTAAAAATTTGCTTTAAATCCTTACTTTATTATAAATTACTTAATTTACATACAAACTATGTTTTAGCCCTTGTCTACTTAAGTATTTATGTTTATATAAACAAACAAACTTCATTTTGTATTTATACAAGTTTAAAACAAATTATACTTTAATAAATAACACACATATGTATATTATAAAAAAATTCTTTTAAACAACGTTCAAAAATTTTACTATATTTTAATCATTTGTTAAATTAAATGAACACTTATTGAACATTTGTCACTTTTGATTAAATTGTGTTTGAGTCCTTTTCTAAAATTAATTTATAATCTATACCCCTTTCTTCATTTTAATTAATGAAACATATTTATTTATTTTGTCTTCTTACATTCATATATTCTTATATATACATATTAAAATTAGAAAACAAATTTTTATTCATCTCAAAATATAAAGTATTCTAAATTCAGTTTTATTTCTAAAATATTTAATCTTGAATTTCAAACTCCAAATTCAATTTAAAAATCCATTTATATACATAAGTAAAAATATATCTTATTCAATTTGGAAAGTTCAAATAATTACACAACTTTATAAAATACTATTTTTTGAATTCCAATCCAAAATTCTATTTTCGCAATTTATTTATAAAACACATATTTTAATTGTTTTTGGAGAAACTCTAATTAATTTACCAATTAATCTCTTAATTTAATTCAAACTTTTATATTAATTACCAAATATTTCAAAGTTTTAATTCCGAAGATCAAATTAACTTTCGAATTAATCTTAGCTAAATTCCAGGAATGTTACAGATTCAATACTAGTGTAAGGCCTAACTACGGATGGCCGCTCCTATCCAGCCTTATTCTTCGTAATAACAGACAGTATTTCCTTTTAATACTCTCTGTTATTGTGAGTGTTAACGCTAAAATTTGAACGCTAACACCCCGGTGTATGAGTTATAGTTGTGAAAGCACCACCCGATAGCTCGGGAACAGATTACAAGCAAATAATAACAGAAAAGCAGTAAACAACAACAATTTTATAGTGGTTCGGCTTAAGGGTATAGCCTACGTCCACTTTAAGTACTTTTATTAATGATCTCGTTACAAGCTAATACAATTCTTCCCAAGTACAATACACTTTGAATTACAAGAGACTTAGAACAAGTAGCCTAAACTTCGATGAAGATGAGGGTTTTCGAATCCATGTTGGATGCATGTGATCTCTTCTTGAAGTTGTTTGTAGCGTTTTTAGTGTCTTGAGAGCTTCAAGTGTTAGATTGGTTCGGAATGCAGCAGAGTATCGGCGCTTGAAGAGAGTGAGCAAAAAGTCCCTTTTCAGTTGGAATTAGGGGTGTATTTATAGGCTTTGCTCGGACTTAAGTCGTAGGTCGTGACCGACCTAAGTAAGGTCGTAGGTCGTCTCCGACCTATGAAGCTCTGGTCAATCTTTTTTTTTATGAGTAGGCGCATCCTTTTTTCAACAAGTTCTAGGTCGTGCGCGACCTAACACTCAGCGGCATAGTAGAGGCGGCCTCTTTATTTACGTGTTTAGGTCGTTAGCGACCTACCCTAGGTCGTGAGTACTTTCCTGTAGCCATAGCTGATCTTAGGTCGCTGAATCCCTTAGGTCGCGAAACTTCATAGGTCGGTGGACAGTTAGGTCGCATAAAGTCTTTAGGTTGCTTGCTTGCTTATCTGGTTAGGTCGTGAAGCTTGGTAGGTCGCGGCCTCCTTTAGGTCGCAGCTCTCTGTTAGGTCGCAAAGCTTGATAGGTCGCTCCATATCTTCAGGAATTAGGTCGCTACTCCCCATAGGTCGTAGGTCGTGACAATGCTTAAGTCTTTAGGTCGCATAGCTGCTTCGTGGAGTTAGGTCGCTAATACAATTATGCCGTTAGGTCGTTGAGACCATTAAGTCGTCAAGTACTCTTAGGTCGTTGGGCTGCTGAGTTATAGGTCGCGGAGTTTTAGGTCGTGGTAGAAATAGGAGTTAACATTTGCCCCTCGAAGTACAGGCTTATGTGATAGGTCGTATGCTTCGACTTAACTTTGCTAGGTCGTAAGCGACCTAAAACATACGCTAACTCGCGTGTCTACTCGCCTTCTTCTTTCAGCTCCATATAAATTGCTAGGTCGTTTCTTCTCCATTACCTAACTGCTTCAATTTCTTGCTCTGCCATTAACAAAATTCTGCGATTTCAAAGACGAGTTCAACCAAATCATTCATCAATTCCTTCTTGCTATCAAATTACGTAAGCATCTTCGATCTTTATTCATTCCATAATCACCATCGAACCACGAACTCCAACCTCTGAACCTCAAATCGATTTTGCGCGTCGCGCTTCACTTTGAGTTGCGCTGTGATCGATTTTTGATCGTTATTGGTTATTGTGGTTGTTGCGATTCACGAACGCACAGTAGTGAGTTAGATTTATGATAGATCGGAGATACTTTGAATCGGTTTTTCGAATGGTTTGGTGGTATGAAAAGATGATGAACTTCACGAATAGGATGATGGATTTTGGTGTAGTTGATAGCGGGTTATCAGGTCCGGTGAAGCATTGCGTGGAGAGGAAACTGGCGACCTAGTGAATTTGAGCAACTTAAGATAATTCGTGATCTAAGAACCCTTGCGACCTAAGGAATAGTTTCGACCCATACTAGGTCGCTGAACGACCTAATATTTGCGCGACCTAAGACTTTTCATGAGCTACGAGTTACTCGAGCTAGGAACCGCACAACCTAACTTTCTTGCGACATCGACTCCAGGTCGCGGCCGAGCTAACACTATGACGAGATTGAAATGCCTTATCCTTTACTTTGCACAGCGCGACCTAAGAAGGTTCCGACCTATGCTAGGTCGCCGGGCGACCTAGGACTTGTGACATTTTGAGACAACTTTGATTGAACTGTTTGAACTTGGATTTTGTTGTACTTCCTTGCAGATTATCTCTAATGCTAATAACCTGTTAAACATAATATTTGCAGAAAACTGGGACGAATATACTGCCATTGACTGCCCACATCGAATGACAGATTAGTCGATAAAGAGTAATTAACTTAAATGAATTGTGTGAACGAAATGCTGTGAACCAATGAATTCAAGTGAAGTGTTAAAGCAAAACTAAAATATCCAGTTAAAGTTGATTCGTTCGCATTAACACTTCATTTGAGCTTTATATTAACAAGTCATGAAATCTCATAGTCGACTAATTGTCAACTAGCTTAACTTCAGTTATGTTTGCTTTTTTTTTTTAAAGTTCTGCACAACACTTCACACTTTTTAGGAAACGTGCACCTTCTCATCTGAACATCCAGTCGCTTATGTAGAATGATGTCTCAACAAGAAGAGATGATAGAACACGCTGAAGGGGTTTTCCCGATTGCTATTCCACTAAGAATCCTCCGGAAAGAACTCCTACCCTTTTGAAACAGCGGGCGCTTAATCAATTATGCGTTCAATTTGGCATTGCCGAGGCAGAAGTTCTACTCCCTGGACCAAATGACTCTGCTGATAGACCACCTTACGGTTTTGTTGCCATTAATCGACAAATGTGCTTGAGTGGAGCAATTCCTCCTCTTAATGAATTTCTCCGGCAAATCCTACTTCGGCTGACGATCTCTCCTTTTCAGCTGCACCCCAATGGCTATGCTATTTTGATGGGATTGTGTGTTCTGTTCAGGAGGACTCTTGATCGTCTTCCGAGTTTTGAGGAAATCTGTTACTTGTGCACTTTTGCGAAGAACAAGGACCATCCTTCAATTGTACTTGTAAGAGGTGCGCGGAACCGCAAACTTATTTTGGATTTGCCGGAGAGTGCACATGGATTCCTGAATCAATACTTCTACATTCGTTGCCCCGTAGAATTTTACGCAGACTGGAGAGTAGGAAGTGAGATCTTTTTTCTCTTTAATTTCATTCTAAGTTTTACCTGGTTCGTATTGCTAGATGCTGATTCCATTCCTTAATTTTCCAGCACTTCCTCCTCCTTCTAGAGATTCCAGCCATAAGTCAGTTTTTGAAAGGCTAAGCACTGTGGCTGCTGAAGAAAGAAGCGCAAAATTTCTATTGACAGAAGAACTTCTTCATCAGTTTGAGCTTCTACATCCTTCTCGTTCCACTCAAATACATGAAGTTCCAACGGAGGTTCCTGATTCTCCGACGAGCACTCCTGATGCCCCAGTCTCCACTAAAGAGCACTTACAGGGAGGAACCTCTATAGAAACTTCACTAGTTAAGTGTTCAATTCCGAAAGATGTTGCGGGGCCATCTGACAAGTCTATACTTGCCCCAGTTACTGAAGAGGAAGAACCCCCTCGATCTACTAGTGAAGGAGTTAAGAAAGCAAGCTCCAAAAAACAAGATGGCGATGATGTTTTTGAGGGGTTGAGCGATTTAATTGTGACATCTCAAGAACTTTTCAAAGATGATGTTTCTAAAACTGTCTCTTCTGTAATCGAGGCGACATCTTCTTTTCAACAAATGTCAACTCCTCCTACTCAAGTTATCACTACCTCTATTCCACAGAGTGGTTTGTAACTCGATGCGCGTAGTTTACACGTTACACGACACTCTGGATTTCTCATCACTTCTATGCACTTATCTTCTTGTACTTTAAAGATTTCTAAAGCTTATTATTTTAATTCCAGATTCTCCTATGGGGCGCAGCGGCTCGTATTATGACGATTTCCAGCGCTACGGGAGGCGTAGCCAGTATGATTACAGGCGTTACCTTCCTTCTTACAGAGAGTCGGATGAAGAGAGGGACATCAGGAAAGCCGACGAGAGACGAGCATATGAAGAACGTCGCCGAAGGGAACAAGAAAGACATGATCTTCCCCACAGAGATGATGATACCCAAAAGAGAAAAGCTCATGATGAGAGAGGAAAGACTCATATAGACGATTCTTCTAGCAAGCGGGCTAGACTTACTGAAAAAACAACTCCTTCAGCTTCTGAACATGTCCCTGCTCAATCTCCTGCTCCCGTTCGCTCCGATATTCAAGCAATCATCAACCGGCCCGCATACCAAGTCAGGCAAGGTCCTCCCACTCTTCAAAGTCGATTTCCTCAGTGGTGCCTGAGAGGGGTTCGATTTGATCTCGACTTGGTTCCTCTCGACAAACCGGCTATGCTGCGAAATCTTGATACTGTCAGGACCGATATCGAAAGAATGTCGAACTGGCAAAAACTCGTCGACGAACTTCAGAGGGTTAACCGAGCCAATCTCGAGGCCATGCTAACAATGGAGAATGATAAGGTTGAGTGGCAGAAGACTCTCGAACAGCACGACGCCGAAATGAGAAGTATTGCTTCCTACAATGAAAAGCTGGAAGCGGAAGTAGAAAAACTTAAGGAAGAATTAGCTACTTCATCTACTTTCCATTCTCAAAAGGAGAGCATGCTTCAACAACAAGTACGAGATGCGCATGCCAGTCAAAGAGCAGTCGAAGATAAGCTTGCACACAAGGAAAAGGTCATGGAAGAATATCGTGCTGAAACTGTACAACTGCGAGAACAGACCGGCTCTCAAAGCTTGGAGATAGAGTTGTTAAAAACTCGACTTGCTATGGCCGAAACGGAGCGCGACGAGGCTGTTGCTGGTAAACTTGCGGCCGAAGAGGCTCATCAAGCGACCAAAGCTGATATTAGTTCCACATTATTCGATTTTTATCTGCACAGCATTTTGGGACGTGGCAGCCTTGCCTTTCTAGGCCCCAAGTATGAAATCACACTGGCTGAAGTTTGGGAGGCAGCACTTGATATGCTCGGTGGTAAAGGTGCTGGATATGCTGAGTCAGCCCTTGAAGAGCATTATCTTGATGATGAAGCCCGCGCCGCTCTTGCCAAGGGAAAAGAGCAGCTTGCCAGAGCGCGGGCCGAGACGGCGGAAGAGGACCGTTCTGAGAAAGAAGCACCGCCTACTACCTCTGAACATCCTCTAGTTTCTCCCGAGGTGGACATTACAGGCTCTAGTGTTCATTCGCCGCCTCCTACAAGAACCGGGGTAATTACCCCTACTGATGAAGAGGCTTTGGAGGACATTGGGGCTCATAATTATGAGATTGAACTGACGAAGCCAACATCTTCAGGTAATTTCGACATTGGTCCGATTCAGGTGGATTACCTGCTTATTCCCCAAAAATTTGATGAGCTTCTCAATTACCTCTTGAATCTCGATGAACCCATATCTCCCTTCTTTCGGGAAGATACTAACATTTTCAATTTTTCTTCTTCTGCAGTTGAAACAACAAGTGCCGTGCAGACTTCGCCTTCTCTGGTTATTCCTCCTCCATCTCTTCAGGTGACTCCTCCTTCTGCTTCACAACCTGGGTCACAAGAGGAGAAAATTGAGGCTCTTCATGGCTTGGATGACCCTATTGCTTCGCAGGAGCAAAAAGATGAGGGACTCGAAGGAGGTGAGATCTCTCCGGAGCGGACTCCTTCTGACGCGTAGTTTTGTCCGCTCTCGTTACTCCGTGGAGTGAGTCTTCTTCGAAGAGAAGAAAGAAGCATGGGACATCGAAGAGGAGGGGGAAGAAAATTATCACCACTGAAGAGGAACTGGAAATTGCACCAGTTGCACCTCCCTCCCCTTCTTCCCTTATGCCTTCAGACCAACCTGAAAGACCTGAAAAGCTAACCACTCGGCCAGGTAAAGGGTCTAAAGGCGGCAAGAAGAAATGAAGAGTTGAGCTTTTTGATTCCTTTTTTGTGTAATGGTCGGATGTTGTGCAGGCACCGGCCCCTGCTTTTTATTTTGAAACCTGTATCTGCAATATCTACAATTGAATAAAATGATTCTTTATTTGTACAGACTTTTGTTTGAATTTGAGAATGCATTTATTATTCATTTTTGCACAAGTTTATTTATACGATGTTGCGGTGAGCTTGTGGTATGTTGTTTGAGCGTACTTTACCGACATAGTTATACCACTTTGTATGTAACTATACCATGTTGCCCCTATACCATGAGCTTACTGCAATATCGTATACTTTGAGGGGACTTGCACTCTCGTTTTCTAAAGAATAATTACTTCATTCTCGAAGAGAATTTTCGTAGAGTGCAACTTCCTTCATATAAGTTTCTACGCTTTGTCCTTCGAAGAAATCACTCTTTCCTTTTGCGTATGTATATATTTTGCCAAGTAAATTCTTCTATGTGGTAAAGCGGACCTCTGAATGTACTTTAACTTTCTTCCCCCTTATTTTTTTTTTAGAATAGGTAAATCGCTCTTCCTTTGAAAGTTAAAGTACGCTCTTGATGAGGATTTTTCTCTTTTTTTTAATAAAAATTTGTGCCTCTGAGGAGAGATTTTTTCACGTTTCAACACTTGGAAGTTTTATTTCAATCTCGGTGAAACGTGGGCTTCTGAAGAGGTCTTTCTTTTTAATTGTGTCCCCGGGAGGGGGTTGTACCTCTGAGGAGGGATTTCTCACGTTTCAACACTTGGAAGTTTTATTTCAATCTTGGTGAAACGTGTACCTCCAAAGAGTTGTGCCATCGAGGAAAGCCTTTTCACGTTTCGACACTTGGAAGTTTTATTTCAATCTCGGTGAAACACGGGCTTCCAGGAAGGTCTTTATCTTGTTTTGCATTTCAACTTTGGTGAAGTGAAACTCCGAAGAGCGGTTGTTACACTTCAACTCCTGGCGAAATGTGCCTCCGAAGAGGGCTTTTATTTTGTTTGCATTTCAACTTTGGTGAAGTGAAATCCCGAAGAGCGGTCATGACACTTCAACTCCTGGTGAAATGGGCCTCCGAAGAGGGCTTTTATTTTGTTTGCATTTCAACTATGGTGAAGTGTAATTCCGAAGAGCGGTCATAACACTTCAACTCTTGGTGAAATGGGCCTCCGAAGAGGGCTTTTATTTTGTTTGCATTTCAACTTTGGTGAAGTGAAATCCCGAAGAGCGGTCATGACACTTCAACTCCTGGTGAAATGGGCCTCCGAAGAGGGCTTTTATTTTGTTTGCATTTCAACTCTGGTGAAGTGTAATTCCGAAGAGCGGTCATAACACTTCAACTCCTGGTGAAATGGGCCTCCGAAGAGGGCTTTTATTTTGTTTGCATTTCAACTCTGGTGAAGTGTAATTCCGAAGAGCGGTCATAACACTTCAACTCCTGGTGAAATGCGCCTCAGAGAGGGTTTTCATCGCCTGGAAGTTACTCTCTCATGGTTGGAGGGTCATGACTCCTCCAATCTTTTTTGTTGAGTAGAGAACTTTCTTTTTTGTGGCGTATGACCCATTAGAGGTCTTTATCCTCCGAAGGGTTGTGCCTCCGAAGTGGACTTGTGCTGCCGATGATGGCTTTGGTTGTTCCTCTGTTCACTTGCTTATGCCTTTTCAATGATCCTCTGCCCCCCCTTTTTTTTTTTTCTTTTTTACAAGTAACTTGTTTAATCCAAGGAAGTGTGCTTCATTGTCAGGCAATTTCGTGAGAACGAGCACTAGCTTTTGATTGGATGTTTGTTTGTTCAAATGATCTTAATTTATTAGCAAAGACCCGTTTCTATCGAAATCATAGGCCGTTCAATTGAAGTACTTCCTATCTAGGATTTGAATTCAGGGCTCCTGTGACTTGAAATTTGGCGAGAATCACTTGGTCTTTTTATGTGCAAGTTTCACTTCCATTGTCTGCAACAATTCAAATTGACATTTCAGCAATACATTTTATGTACTTTTATATCGAAAATAAAGCAAACATGTAATAATAATAAGGAACACAAGATTTATAGTGGTTCGGCCAGGAATTTGGGCCTACATCCACTTTATATTTTTTCATTATTCACTTGCATCAGTTTTACAATTGCTTTCAATTACAAGAATCATATATTCGCAACTCTTTTTACAATATTTCAACAAAATTTTCAAGTAAAGTATGGACGCAAGTGATTGTTGTTCCATGCCCTTGGAATTTGATCTCCTTCAACAATAGTGAGTTTGAATGTGCCGTCAAGAAGCTTCTGACCTATGACATATGGTCCTTCCCAGTTTGGCCCAAACACACCTGTTGCTGTCATAATTCTCTTCAGGACTAGATCTCCAACTCAAAGCTGCGTTGGCGAACTTTGGAATTGAAATGTCTGGCTATCCTTTGCTGATGAGCTGCAATTCTGAGATTAGCTTCATACCTTTTTTCATCAAGGAAGTCTAGCGCTTCAAGCTGTAGCCTTTCATTTTCTGCTTGATTGAAATGGATCCTTCTGTGTGAAGGAACCTCTGTTTCCACCGGGATCATTGCTTCCGATCCGTATGCTAATGAGAAAGGAGTGTGCCCAGTCGCAGTTTTGTGAGTGGTTCTGTATGCCCATAGTGCAAGTGGTAGCTTATCGACCCAACCACCTTTTGCTCTTTCAAGTTGCTTTTTGATGGTTGATTTGATGATCTTGTTTACTGCTTCCACTTGCCCGTTTGCCTGCGGATGAGCAACTGCTGAAAAGCTTTTCTGGATTTTGAATCGCTTGCAAAAATCTTGGAATTCCTCGCTTTCAAACTGAGTACCATTGTCTGTGATTATTTTCTGAGGCACACCATACCTGCAAATGATATTCTTGGTCACGAAACTTATCATCTTTTTAGAGGTGATAGTAGCCAATGGTTCAGCTTCAGCCCATTTAGTAAAATAATCAACTGCAACAATAGCATATTTAATCCCTGATTTGGCAGTCGGTAGCGGCCCAATGAGATCCATTCCCCAAATTGCAAACGGCCATGGACTGACCATTTGTGTGAGTTCAATTGAAGGCGCTCTAGGAATTTTGGCAAATCTTTGGCATCTGTCACACTTTCGGGAATAGCTTGCAGCATCATGATTAATTTCTGGCCAAAAATATCCATATCGGAGAATTTTCTTTGCTAATGTTTGGCCACCTGAATGATCACCACATTCTCCTCCATGTACCTCAGCTAGAATTGTTTTGGACTCTTCCCTGGATACACATCGAAGCAATGGCATTGAGAATCCCCGTCTGTATAATCAGCCATCCTGAATTACATAGCGAGAGGCTTTCCTTAGTAGCTTCTGTCTCTCTCTCGAATTTTCTGGCAGAGAACCTCTGAGTAGGTAGTCCAGTATTGGAGTCATCCATGACTCTTGTTCTTGAGATACATTCATAATCCAGTCAATATCTATCTCGTCTATACTTGGTGCTGAAAGGACTTCTACGGGGACTAATCCCAATAGTTGAGCTTCACCAGAACTTGAATACTTTGCGAGGGAATCTGCCTTCATATTCTCTTCCCGAGGAATGTGGCTTATTGAATAGTGATCGAGCTCACACAGAAGTTCCCAAGCCTTTGACAAGTAAGCGGGCAGGTTTCCCCCTTTCGTTTGAAATTCCTTCTTGACTTGGCATACAATAAGCTGAGAATCACTAAAGATCTGTAATGCTCGGATGTTTAGTTCTATAGCGATTTTCAGTCCTGCGATAAGAGCTTCATATTCTGCTTCATTGTTTGTTGAAGGAAATTCCAATCTTAGTGCATAGCATAATGACCGACCTTCAGGAGTTTCAAGTACCACCCCTGCTCCAGAACAGTAGTCATTTCTTGCGCCATCAACATATAACTTCCACTGGATTGGGGAACCATTGATCGCTTCTTCCTCACCATTACCTTTCTCTGTGAATTCTGCAATGAAATCAGCTAAAGCTTGTCCGTTGATTGCTTTTCGGGGGTGATAAGTGATGTCATATTGAATGAGTTCAATGTTCCACTTTAGAAGGCGACCCAAAGTTTCAGGGCGAAACAGGACTTGCTTTAGAGGTTGATCGGTGAGTACCCTGATAGGATGAGCTTGGAAATATTGCCTCAACTTCCTTGATGCAACTAGTAGACAATAGGCGAGTTTTTCCAACTTGGAGTAATTCAGCTCTGCCCCAGTGAGTCTTTTGCTGATATAGTAAACCGGATGTTGAATCCTTTTGTCTTCCCGAATCAGCGCTGCACTTAGAGCATGAGATGATACTGCCAAGTATATAAGAAGATCCTCACCATTGCCTGGCCTAGAAAGTATTGGAGGCGTTTCCATATGACGGATCAATTCATCAAAGGCTTTTTGGCATTCGGGAGTCCATTCAAAGTTCTTCTTTCCTTTCTTCAGAGCGTCAAAGAATGGGATGCATTTATCAGTAGCTTTGGAAATGAACCGACTCAGGGCGGCGACCTTTCCGTTCAGACTTTGCAATTCCTTCTTCGTTCTAGGAGCTTTAACTTCTTTTAAGACAGTAATTTGAGCTGGACTAGCCTCAATTCCCCTAGCGCTGACGATAAACCCTAGGAACTTTCCGGACTCGACCCCAAACGTGCATTTCAGAGGGTTAAGCTTCATTCTGTATTTCCGGAGGACTGCGAACATTTCTGCTAAGTGTTCAATGTGATCCGCTGCTTTCTTAGACTTTACTAACATGTCGTCGACGTAGACTTCCATAGTTTTGCCCAATTGCGGTTTGAACATAGCATTAACAAGTCTTTGGTAGGTTGCCCCTGCATTTTTCAATCCGAAGGGCATAACTCTGTAGCAATAAAGACCAACATCGGTGATAAAGCTTGTGTCCTCCTGATCCGGTTCATGCATCATGATCTGGTTATATCCGGAGTAGGCATCCATGAAAGATAACAATTCATGCCCCGCTGTTCCATCTACTAGTTGATCGATCCTGGGTAAAGGGAAGCAATCTTTGGGGCAGGCCTTGTTCAGATCTGAAAAATCAATGCACACTCTCCATTTTCCATTAGCTTTCTTAACCAGCACAGGATTTGAAACCCAATTCGGATATGTAGATTCTTTGATGAAGTTATTTTCCATGAGTCGATCAACTTCCTCTTTTAATGCTGCTGACCTTTCTGGACCTTGGGTTCTTCTTTTCTGTTTTACTGGTGTAAACTTTGGGTCAATATTTAGAGCGTGTACTGTAACTTCTGGAGATATTCCACACATATCAGCATGAGTCCAAGCGAAGACATCCAGATTTGCTTTCAGGAAAGATATCAAGATATTCTGAATTGACACATTAAGCTGTGAACCCACATTCAACACCTTATTTGGGTTCTTCGGGTCAACAGGTACCGGTACTGTCGTTTCCACCGGTACTACTCTATTCTCCCCTGCACTGGCTTTTCTGGGATCCATTTCTTTCCGTGCCCCTCTATACTCGCCAGTGCAGGGTCCGCCCGTAATTGCTACAAGGCTGGCTCTTTGATGCGGACCGGGGCTGCCGCATCCTTTCCCATTTCCCTTTTTCTTGACTCTCGTAACTCTGTCAAATAGCACTCTCGCGCAGCATTTTGATCCCCTTTTATAACTCCTACTCCATTGTCTGTAGGGAATTTAATAGTGAGGCACCACGGGGCTAGGATAGCTTTGAACGCTGCGAGCGTTGGACGGCCAAGGAAAGCATTATAAGCAGAAAATTCATCGACGATCACAAATGTTTGCTTGCGGACTACTTTCCTTTCTCCTTCCCCAAGTTCTACAAGCAGATCGATGGTTCCTATTGGTTGCTTTGGCTCCCCAGTGAAGCCAGCGATCTTCTGCGATGAGGCTTGTACATCAACCATAGGGATTTTCATTTGGTCGAATGTCTTCTTGAAGAGGATATTACATGATGCTCCGCAGTCAATGAGAACTCTTCTGACAATGGCCGGTCCGATACCAGCTGAGATGACCAAGGGATCTAGGGTAGAAGCTTCGATACCTGTGGAATCTCTGGCTCTGAAAATAATATCATCACTGAAGGTTTTCTGTTGTTTCAGGGGCGTAGTGTCTTCTAAAACAAAGACGTCTTCTTCGGCTGGAACATATTTCAAAGCCCTAGTATATCTCTCCATCTCACCCCAGCTCTTGCCAGCTGGGTGAGGTCCTCCTGTAATGACATTGATAATGGGCCTTCCAGATTCATGCCCCATAGCTTTCTCACCTATCCTAGGCTGATGAACAGGAGCCTGTTGCCCCTGACTTGACGATGCAGGATTGTTGCTATTCTTTTTCACAAATTGCTGCAGCTTGTTTTCTCTTAGCAACTCTTCAATCAGATTTTTCAACTGGCGGCATTCATCGGTCTCATGACCGGGTTGATTATGGAAGCGGCAGAACTTCCCACTCTGTATAGCCTTTTTCCCGGTCCTCAAAGGGATAGGTTTAGGAAAATCAACAGAATCCTTAGTGGCAAGGTAGATGTGCTCCGGCGTATGTGATAATGGAGTATACTCTGATGGCTTGAAGGATCGGGGCTTCTTCAGATTACCCTGTTTCTTTCCATTATTACTCTCCCTTTTTTGCCCCACCGAATCATTCTTGCGTGGAGCGACAGTGTTATCTTCAACTTTCTCCAACACTGCCTTTACTGGTAAAGAACGGCTTTCCAGGCGTATGAATTCATCTGCCTTTTTGTAGAACTTTTCGAGGGAGGTCGGCTCCTTCATGTTTAGCCATTTCCCAAATTCGCTCGACTTATCAATAGCCCTCATCAGATAAGTCAATATCATTCGCGGTTCAGCATTGTCCACCTCTGCCAGCGCTATATTAAAGCGGTTCAAGAAAGATCTGATAGATTCACCAGGATTCTGTTCTATACTCGACAACGACATGATGTCCTTGGCCTTTGAAGCATATAGTCTGAACTGCTCCTTGAATTTTCGGGTCAAGTCTGAAAACTGATCAATAGATCGGACTGGCAACTTGGTGAACCACAGTAGAGCCACACCCTCAAGGTATACGGGGAAATATCGGCACTTTATCTCGTCAGAGGCTCTAGCACCTGTCATGTACCAATCATATTTATACAAGAATTCATTCGGATCACTTGTCCCTTTGTAAGCTGGGATAGTTGGAGGGACAAACTTCCTTGGAAATTCCGCCTTTAAGATTTTCTCTGTAAATGGAGTTTTACTTGGGGCGAAACCCCATTCTTTCTCATCTTCAACCCTTTGCATGCTTTCTTTCATGATTTGCCGGACCATTCCAGAAAGATACTCCTCATCATGTCGAGTTCCAGATCCACCAACCTCAGGAAGCGTTTGCTCAAAGGGACTGGCAGCCCTTTCAGGAGCATCATGAATGTTGCCAGCATAATTCCTTCCATTACCAGCCGGTTGATTGTTTGCCCCGAGCAAATCATTCAACTTATTCAGAATTAGAGCATTTTGGGCACTCTGAGCCTCTAATTGTGCATTCTGGGCGTTTATCTGCTGGTTCAGTCCTAATATTACAGCATCCAACTCCGCTTTCGTAACCCCAGCAGACGTAGTGGGTTGATTAGGTACAGGGGAAGCGGATGTTCCCTCTTGAACATTCCCAGATCTGACAGATCTACTCTTCCTTCCAGGAGCCATAATCTCAGACAGACTTCTGGTTTTCAAGGAAATTCTCTCTACAAATCTCTGTGAAGCAATGATGATAACTCACCTGAGTTCAATTCTCAATGAAAGCACCAAAAATGTTAACGCTAAAATTTGAACGCTAACACCCCGGTGTATGAGTTATAGTTGTGAAAGAACCACCCGATAGCTCGGGAACAGATTACAAGCAAATAATAACAGAAAAGCAGTAAACAACAACAATTTTATAGTGGTTCGGCTTAAGGGTATAGCCTACGTCCACTTTAAGTACTTTTATTAATGATCTCGTTACAAGCTGATACAATTCTTCCCAAGTACAATACACTTTGAATTACAAGAGACTTAGAACAAGTAGCCTAAACTTCGATGAAGATGAGGGTTTTCGAATCCATGTTGGATGCATGTGATCTCTTCTTGAAGTTGTTTGTAGCGTTTTTAGTGTCTTGAGAGCTTCAAGTGTTAGATTGGTTCGGAATGCAGCAGAGTATCGGCGCTTGAAGAGAGTGAGCAAAAAGTCCCTTTTCAGTTGGAATTAGGGGTGTATTTATAGGCTTTGCTCGGACTTAGGTCGTAGGTCGTAACCGACCTAAGTAAGGTCGTCTCCGAGCTATGAAGCTCTGGTCAATCTTTTTTTTTATGAGTAGGCGCATCCTTTTTTCAACAAGTTCTAGGTCGTGCGCGACCTAACACTCAGCGGCATAGTAGAGGCGGCCTCTTTATTTACGTGTTTAGGTCGTTAGCGACCTACCCTAGGTCGTGAGTACTTTCCTGTAGCCATAGCTGATCTTAGGTCGCTGAATCCCTTAGGTCGCGAAACTTCATAGGTCGGTGGACAGTTGGGTCGCATAAAGTCTTTAGGTTGCTTGCTTGCTTATCTGGTTAGGTCGTGAAGCTTGGTAGGTCGCGGCCTCCTTTAGGTCGCAGCTCTCTGTTAGGTCGCAAAGCTTGATAGGTCGCTCCATATCTTCAGGAATTAGGTCGCTACTCCCCATAGGTCGTAGGTCGTGACAATGCTTAAGTCTTTAGGTCGCATAGCTGCTTCGTGGAGTTAGGTCGCTAATACAATTATGCCGTTAGGTCGTTGAGACCATTAAGTCGTCAAGTACTCTTAGGTCGTTGGGCTGCTGAGTTATAGGTCGCGGAGTTTTAGGTCGTGGTAGAAATAGGAGTTAACAGTGAGCATAGAGGTGGGGCGTCACAGTTGGTATCAGAGCGAGGGGTTTTTGGACATAATATTGAACATAACTTAGATGGGACATGTGTTACAACTATTTGTTCATGTTTCCATTTGTGCCTTGAGTCAAAACTAAAGTTTTGAAATTAGGATGAAATTTTAAATATCTTTATTTAAAAATAAAAGTGAAATTGTGCTTTGATGATTGATTAATTTGTGTTCAGTTTATTAGAGTGCGCAACGGAAACAGTGAGACTGTCTTCGTTTAGTACAGCTGATAACCCTCTTGATTTAAAAATCAAAATATGAAAATGAAATTAAATTCATTGTGTTGTTACATAGATGTGTTTATTTTTGTTTTCTTTGAAAATTTCGAATCCGATTTGAGGATCCGAAGCGATTGCAATTATGTGATTTTGTTGAGATTTTGCTGTTCTAAATTATCTTCATTGAACATATACTCGAGTGATTTCTTTTTTCATCTTGTAGTGTGCGTGTAAATATGAGTTGCACGTTACTGCATTACTTTTACGTTGAACCGGTGTTTGTTTTTTAAAACGTATTTTTGCGCCGTTATTTTGATAACGGATTTTTTTTTTGCTCCGGTGCTATATTTTGATGCGTGTTTTTTTGATGGCGTTTTGACGAATAAAAATTACTGTTGTTTGACTTCAGTACCCGTCAATTTTAAGGTGAATTTTAAACGGGTATCACGCAACTCTTATTTGATAGCCGTTTTACCGGTATTTTATGAAGCGCAATTTCCTCGTTGAAATTGTTATAGTTGTTGCTGTTTAATCACGTTTTTTAAAAATCGTTTTAGAATAAAATTGTTTTCAAATTTTTTACAGTTTATGCTTTCAAAAGAATGAGGAATCGATTTAAACGTTTCAGCAAAATTAAGGACTATGAACCCTTACTTTTACTGATTCGGTTAATTCCGGACTTGTCCGTTTGAGAACGTAAAATGTTATTTATTTAAAATACACAATTTTGCACTTTTAAGGAAACGATGAAGAGATTTAAACGATTTAGCAAAAGTGCGGAGTATGGAACCATACTTTTACTATTTCTGTTAATTCCGGACTCGTTAATTGAAATAATTGTTGTTTGATGAATTTGATGGTTTTTGTGAGCTTTCGAGCCACTATGCTGGACCTTCGGGTCAAATACCGGTACTAGACCTTCGGGTCATATGTTGGACCTTCGGGTCATATGTTGGGCTCCAAAATTATGATGACGGTACTTGGTAGGCTTCGGCCATATGTTGATGCATGTGCGGCGTAGCTAAAACTCGCCATCTGCTGGGATCGATCCATCTTTTATGTTGATTTTCTAGATTATCTTAATTGATTTCTAGATATTTGTTGTTTCTAATTATCTGTAGGTAATTTGATATTTGTTGATTTGAGTTCTAATTATTTTTGTTGATAATTAGATATTTGTTGATTTGAGTTCTAATTATCTTTGTTGATAATTAGATATTTGTTGTTTTCTGATTATCGTTTTTGATAATTAGATATTTGTTGTTTTCTGATTATCGGTTTTGATAATTGGATATTTGTGTTTTCTGATTATCGTTTTTGATAATTAGATATTTGTTGTTTCTGATTATCGTCTTTGATAATTGGATATTTGTTGTTTTCTGATTATCGCTTTTGGTAATTGAATATTTGCGTTTTCTGATTATCGTTTTTGATAATTAGATATTTTTTGCTTCTGATTATCCTCCTTGATAATTAGATATTTGTTATTTCTGATTATCGTTTTTGATTACTAGGTATTTGTGTTTTCTGATTATCGTTTTTTGATAATTAGATATTTGCTGATTTGAGTTTTGATTATCGTTTTCGATAATTAGATATTTGTTGTTTTCTGATTATCATTTTTGATAATTAGATATTTGTGTTTTTTGATTATAGTTTTTGATAATTAGATATTTGATGTTTTCTGATTATCGTTTTGATAATTAGATATTTGTGTTTTCTGATTATCATTTTTGATAATTGGATGTTTGTTGTTTTCTGATTACCTTTTTTGATAATTAGATAATTGCTAATATTACTGATAATCGTATTTATTCAGTTTTATTGTTTCTGGTTATTTATTTAATAATTAGATTTTGTTGAGAATTTGTGAATTTCTTTTATGAAATTAAAAGATTTCTTTGGCGTTTGTATTCTTGACCTTTATTTTTCTAGCTTAACTAGTTTATGTTAGAAAAATAATTGTTATTGACGGCTTTAATTATGAAAATTGCGGGGACGCAATTTTTATAAGGAGAGGAGTCTGTAACAACCCGGGTTTCACACCAATTAATTATCGTCATTAAACAATTAATGTTGATAGCTATTTGCTATTGGGAGTTTTTAAATCAGGTTGAGGTTCTTTTATAAATTCTTTAGAGTTATGTGGGTTTTAAATAAAAATCTTGGCCCAATTTCTCTCTCTTTTATTTTTAAATAGTTTGGCCCGTTCCCTTTTCAATTAATTTGGCCCGTTCCTTTTTTATTTTTGCCATTCCCTTTTTGTTGAGATAATGGTGGCTCTGTTGTTTGTTCCTCTTCCTTCAAAAGTTAGGGTTTGCGAATATACGTGCTACGACGATCTGAAGGGGGAACTTCGACTGTGGATTTGGTTCTTCGAAACCATGTGAGTGATTTTCACATTTTCATTCACATCTAATCCAGTCTACAATTATTTGAATTTGTCAATTGGTTTATTTCGGCAGTTCGATTTTGTTCGATGTTAACGATTTTTGACTTGGTTAGATTTCTTGTTGTCTTCGGCTACCACTTGGTTTCGTTTGAATGTTGTTGATTTCTCTGACTTTTTCAATTTACAAGGTTTTGAACTGTGACTTGGTTCGATTCCTTGATTGCTTGGGTTTTTCGGCACTGCTTGGTTTTCGAGACCACCGCGGCTTCATTTGACTACAGTCATAGGATTTTGTGCATCGCCCTTGATTTTTAGCTTGATTTTTCGACCTCGGTCAATTGATTTGTGTAAGGCTGTGAGCTTGTTCAACTTCGGTTTTGATTTGACTTCCATTTTTGATGACTTTGGCCTTGACACTGATTTCTATTCGAACTGCTACTGTAGGCTTGACTGCACATACATGTTCATGTTTGTTGCATCTCGACTTGTACCCTTTTATAATTGCTGTTTCATGATATATATGTGTTCATGTTTACTTTATAGACTTGAGACTTGTGATTGCACTCGGTTTTTTTATTTGATTCATGTACAGTCTGTGACATTTTTGTTCCACTGGTGCATGTATCTTGTACTCCTGATGTAGTGCATTTGATTGGATTTTGAGTTGCATTGAATTTTGGTAGTACTTGAGCATTTCCTCAGTTTTGCTTGAGAACTTTTGAGTTGTGCTTTGTTTGGTGCACATCTTTGACATATTGCAGTGTTCAACCTAGTTTGTAACTATGTCAGGTTGCTATGCATTGCATCATATATTTGTTGCATCAATTTTTGGTTGCTGTAGTTTGTACCATTCGAGGCATTTGACATTTTTGTTTCGTGATACATATGGGCAGTGACGTGAACTTATTGGTTAATCATTGTTGCCCAGATCTGACCTTGTGTGATTTCTTGGTATTGCTGTTAGCTTGGTTTGGTTTTGCAGTTGTGTTGAGTCAGTTATTGACCTTTTGCATTTTGTTTGTGGGTTGGTGCCTTCTTGAATTTTGCAGTCTTTGGTAAGCATGTTGATGCAGTTTGCATTTGTTTTGGTATAACTGCCCTTGTGCACTTTTATATATAAGCTTATCTTGGTTTGTCGAGACCACAGTGGCAATTGCATATGTATTCGTCCACTCGTCTTGACCATTTTCATGAACTTGCACCTGAGTTGAATCTAGTTTGCAGCTCGGGTTTGACCTTGTGCTCGTTTGTGAATTTTCGTTGTGCATTCATGTATACTTGTGTGCATTTCTGTTTTGTACCTCTGCACACTTTGAAGTCTTGACCTGCTGTTAATATTTGGAGTTGTGATGGCATTATTTGCTGTAGTGGCGAGGCAATGCACGTGAACGTGTACTGCAGCCCTATTAGAATTGACGTTTTAATTGATATTTCAATTGCTTGAATTGTTTAATGTGTTCAATTTAATATTTTGAAATTGTATTTTGATTTGAGTTGATTTGATTATTTTGTTGCTATCTAATTATCTATTGGATAATTAGATTATGTGTTATAATTATTTATTTAATAATTAGATTTTGTTGTTAGTTGCTGTTTAGGCAATTCTGTTGTTTTCTAAATTATCTTCATTGATAATTCTTTTATTATCCCTGTTGATGATTTGACTTTGCTGATTTGCTGTTTAATGCCTCTACTTGTTATAATCACCGTTATCCAATTTTCTTATTAAAGGATCGGATAGGTGAGATTTACCGTGGCTGTCGTCTATTTGATTATTTAATTATTATTGCTTCCGCGCATTAATAACTGAGTTTGAATTAGACTGACCCGCGTATTATTTTCTTTTGAATTAATACTCAGGTCAGACCGAGTTATTACAGGCTGTTGATACCTCGCTTTGGGTTGCTGCTTGAGCTATGAAGTCTCTTTATATCTTTGGGAGTAGTCTTTGTCATTTTATAGGATGATATGTATTCATGTATATTATTTACAATAATGTACTTGTATATGTAACTTCCAGTGCCGATAGTTGTAATGTATCACTTGTGTTGTATCACATGTATTGTAACCGACTTAAGTTATATATATATATATATATATATATATATATATATGAGATTTGATATTATCCATGTCCTGTGTTTTTTTATCTGTGTTATAATTATATATGTGTCCTAAACTATTATGAACCATCGTAGTTCGTTTTATACTGGAATTGAATATGTCGATGGGAGTAAATAAAGAAAGAGATGAAAAATAAGTATATACACCACTCCTATCGAGAAAATCAATACTAGTGTAAAGCCTAACTACGGATGGCCGCTCCTATCCAGCCTTATTCTTCGTTATAACAGATAGTATTTCCTTTTAATACTCTTTGTTATTATGAGCATAGAGGTGGGGCGTCACACCATCACAATCACAAATGTTTGATGTGGTTTTCGGATATCCACTTGGAATTCGATCCCCGTCACATCGAAATTCAAATGACATAAAAAAGGCCATACAGCAAATTTTGAATGGTAACTGTTATCAGATTTAAATAATTTTTCCAATTACTTATTTTCACAATATCTTCGCAAGGTAACATTTTAGCACTTCATCTATTTGAAAACAAATTTCAAATCATTTTTCGCAGTTTAATACTTTGAAAACAATTTCAAATCATTTTTCCTTATGCGGAAAACTTTTCCAAATATTTATTCATTTCCACTGAAAATCTGTCGAGTTCAAATTTTTTAAAATAATTTAAAATGCTTATCCAAAATATACTTAGAGATATTAAAAATAAAACTATTTTGAAACACTTGCTTTAATATTAGTTATGAAAATATTATACTAATATCTCATATAAAAATTCAAGTCCAAAACTAATTTTAGAATAAAATTAATAGATAGGATATAACTATTTAAATTTTTAATTTCTAAAACCAATATCAATTAAATCTTTAAATCATTACTTCCATAATTAATTAAATAAATGATTACTTTAATGATTTACATAATAACTTAAGAAACTAGTTTCTCCAAAATATTCTTTTACATCAATTTCTAGAACTTTTAATTTATACTTCAAAAGTTACTTTAAAATATACTCGGCTTTGTAGGGAAAATACACCTTCCTTTTCAAAATGGATCATTTTTAATCAATAAATAAATCCTTTTGGATTTATTATAAATTTACATTCCAAATCCATAAATTTCTTTCCACGCTTTTAAAAATAAAACAATATTTATTTTTTTAAAACAAATTTCCCTTTCTTTTATAAAATTCCCATTGTGAATTTAGATTTTCAAATATCAACTGATATACGATTTTTAAATCGATTTCCAAATATTCACTTTCAACACCATATCAATTTTCAAATTGATTTTCCAAATTTATTTCGAACATCAAATTTATTATCTTTTGAAACAAATTCCTTTTTTAAAATTTATTCGATTTCCTAAAATTAATTTACTATAAATTTTATACTACATTTTCAAAATCTAATTCTATCTATTTCTAATATCCTATGATACCAAAATATATTCGGCTAAATTATAGCCCTCAGCGATTTAAATCACAATATGTCCTCACAAAGATTATAAATAGATAAACACACAACATATGAAACAAAATCAAATGTTTGAGGAATCCAGTTGGATCCCTCCAACCTGTTTCCCTGCATCCACAAATGTTAGCACAACAATTAAATACCAATCCCACTTCGAGGTGGAATATTGCGGTATATGGGATTTATAAAATATCATCCGCTATTATGCGGCGCAAAGGGTCTCATCCGCTATATAATATGGGAAATCAACAACTCCAAATACATATATAATACCAATTCCACTTCGAGGTGGAATATCGCGGTATATGGGTTTAAATATAATATCATCCGCTATTATGCGGCGCATAGGATCTAAACTAATATAACTAAAAATAAACCAATCATTCAAGCACACAGTCAATCAATTTTAAAATTGACTATTTAGAATTAATTCAGAAAAACTTGAATGAGTGAGAAGATCTTACCTTTTGCTTACGCATGCAATCCATTTCCATTCCCGTTTGTTTCTCGATTTTAGGCCTTGCATAACAATTGTATGATTTTAATTAATATTCGAATAAATAAAATAATTAAATTACCGTTTTGTAGATTTAATTTTAACGTATGATTTAATTTGACAAACAATTAAATTTTAAACTAAATTTCCTTAAAAATCTTATAGTAATTAAAACAATTAAATGAGTTTGTTAAACAAATTAATCACCCTCACTATATTATTTTTGAAATAACTAGTAGACTAAAATATGAATATGTATATTTAGTTTATTCTTTTCTTTGAAAATAATCTATATAGATTTAAAAATCTAATTTCAAACTTTATTTAAAAAAATATTTTCTATTTTCGCATAATCACAGTAATTTATCTTACTGTGTATATACAATTATTATTATTATTATTGTGCATATGGAAACATATATATTCAATTAAAGTAAAAAAAATAAAAAGATAATCACCTTACTGCCTGGCACCAGAGACTCGCCATCGGCCAGAACTTCGGCCATCACCACGTATGCACCACCATCAGGCACGAGCAACCTGACACCCTACGAACCCCTTCACGTGCATGCGCCTGTGCCTCAAAAACTTTTGCGAACGAGGAAGATGTCGTCGCCCCCTTTGTGCTCGCGACATCCACCAAAAAAAAATATGCTGCTCGACGCGCACGACCTACCCAAATGTGCCGCCACGCTCATGAGCCACCATCGCGATATCCATCATGGTTGTCGAGCCCCTTGCCGTTGCTTCCATTTCGACCTCGTCGCGCCATGACATCACTGCCCTGCGTGAATCTAACTCGGTCGCCTCCCCATATTTGCTCGCGCGAGCGCTTAATAGCGATTCAAAAATTATTATTTTTTATTTGGGGATTTCGAACTGCGTATGGATTGAATTAAGAAGAAAAGGGTTTCATGGATTTGGGTTTCGAAGGAGGGGGAGCGCTCAGCTGTTTGATTTTGGATAAAAGAAACTACGACCATTATTATCTAAATCTCTGAGTTAAAATTTGAATGAAGAAAAAGGTTTATTTTTTTTCATTAAGCACGAGAATCTTCTCTTGAACGCTTTTAATCTTAGCGAGGATAGCTTCACAAGGAAGATGGATACGCAACTTATACTGGAAGAGTCTCGAGTATGGATAATACGTTTGACTTTCAATTTTTATTATATTCTAAAATTTCCAAAATATCTTGTTATATATATAACTTAAAATCCCGATCTCCAATCGAGGCACGCCGCCAGGCGTTTATAATGTTATACGCCTATTCCGAACGCAAAGGAAAAGGTTTCGAGTCCTAACTCGATCGTATGGAGAAGATAGCTTTTGGACCCCAGTTATTAAATTAAACTTCGATTTAATTTTCAACGCGTTTGCTTATCGTACGCCAAATGACAACTCCAAACATTACGAAAATTGAAATCCGATAATAATACAATATTACGGATCCAATGGACCTGGTATCGTCGAATTCCGAGACTGTGCCTTAGAATGCTATTTTTAAATATTGATTTAAAAGATATAAATTCATAATTAAACAAAACATTTCCAAATTAAATTCTGAAGCTTCCATTATCTTCAGTATTATCAATATAAATTTTCTAAGCCATCAAATTATTTTTATTCAGTTTAAAGCTGAAGATTCAAATTTTTCTCTAACCTCAATAAATTAAATTCAAAAATTAAATTACCAAATTTATAATTAATTTTGAAATTCAAGTTCAATTAACTCCCAAATGCTTAAAATCAATTAAATACTTCAATTTCGAATGTTCAAAATTCTGGGTCGTCACATCCTTCCCCCCTTAAAAGAATTTCGTCCCGAAATTTCTGGTTAAGAAAATTGATCCTTAACCCATTTGCTATTTTTCCAAAACTAAACAGTTTTATCAACTTGTCCAGAACAAATATTTTCATTAGAGACCCACTATCATTTCATCTAACTTTCCAAAATCAATCATAGATTCCAAACAACATTGTTTTCTCAATAATTCAAATTTAAATCTAAATTCTAATTTTAAACTTTCAAAATTTTCTCAATATTCCAATTTACTCCACTAAATTGACTTATTAATTTATGGAAAATTTAGAATTAAATACCGGGTTAACTTTCTAATTATAAATAATAGATAAATATACTTACAACTTGTCTATATCCAAGTATATTTAAAACAAATTAAAAATTTATTTCTGATATCAAAAATAAATCTGTAGTAAAACTATTATAGTGGCCTTCCCACTTCGAAACTCGATAATGAATGTCGATGATGCGTGCACTCATCACCGAAATTATTTTCCAGCGACAGAGGGGTGTACAAAATTTATTTTTTTCCAAAATTTCTTTAAAACCATACTTTCCAATTATATTGAAATATTTATATCAGAAAATATTTCTAAATACTATTATTATATTTCAAAAACCTTTGAAAGCAATTTTTCAAAATCCCGGACTTAAGTTCTACAATTTCCAAATTTCATTGATTTTATTTTCAATCTTATTTTACCTATTATTTAAAAAATTTATTCCTTACAACCAATATATAATCTTTATAAAAATTTATTACTTTATATATAGAAAATATAATGGCAAAATTATTTCATTCACCTATATTAAAACAAATATTATGTCGGTCTGTCCTATTAAGTGTGTAGAAATCCCTATTGATGCCATAGCGTCCCATGCATCAACCATAATTTACAAATACAAAACGGAATAAATTAACACAATATTAAAACCTTTTTATAACACTAACAAATACGCTCTCTCATATATACACTCAGCGACTCCCATAGGGTATTACTACCCTATTAATAAAAAGTCAAACCCCACAAAGCTAAGGTTTATCGCTAAACCAAAGCTCTGACACCAGATGTAACGTCCCGCCTTTTCGCACGCTTTAAATCGACACACATGCCAATTCGAACCATATGGAAGGGCGGATTGTTATGGGGTAAATAAAAAAAACAAGAAAGAAAAAAAAAACAGAATCTCACCGCGGAAGGATAAAATATAATAATCAAATATATAGTTTATAAAGCTGTTTATAAAACATTTGATTATATTTATATAATACATATCAGAGTTACACATACCAATAATAATGCAGTGGAACAGTATGAGGGTAGTGCAATAATATAAATAACAATAATAATAATCTCCGGTCCTGAAACGCTCGGACTGACCCGAGCGAATTAAAAAGAAAAAACACTCGAGTCAGAACTAAAATATCTTATGTAAGTTAAATCAACTGAAATAAATATGAGTGCAGTAACTTAAAAGATGCTCGGGATTCACATCTCTTAAGGATCCGTCAAACTATTTACTATGTAGTATATATTTCGCTATTATAATAGTGTCTATTTGTAAAATAAACTTACTTTTAAATAGGGTTAAGGAGTTACCCAATCTCCCCCTTAACACAATAATAGTCCCAGTAGTCCATCCAATATCATAGTCCCTCCTGATCGGGAACCCACCAGAGGATACCACACGGGCTACTGGAAAAATCCAAACTCGTACAAGGCGCGATAGGGTAGGTGACATGGCACAACTAGGCAATGCCAGGGTAGATATACCAATTACGCTTCCGGGTCGGTGGTAACGCGTATGCACGCAACAAAGGGAAACCCTAAAAAAATCTACAGAACGCGTCGCCCAGGGTTTTGCCGCCGGTCCGTCAATTTGCGAAACACCTCCAACGCTTCCACTACGCTATGATCTGACGACATCCACGTCACGGCGATGGCTCGCCGCACCTCCCCAGGCCGAGCGCTTCCCCTCTGACGCCCCTTTATGAAACCGCCGCCACTGCCGTAAACCCCACAACCACGTCAAACTCCGGTCACATCTCGCCAAAGCAACCGCATAGATCGGCTCCACTCATCAAGCTCTTCACCGCAACATCACCTGATCGACTCCAAATTGAAGATCCACCGTTGAAATCGCCAAAATCAAAACGAACGGCCGCGAAGAAAACCTTGATTTCTGAGCAAACCGAAACTCGAATCGAAAAACGAATTGCACCATTGAATTACGCTCGTCGAGAGCATTAACATATTTTTTTTGAGATTTTTCCAAGGATTTCGAATTTTTATTTGATTTTAAATTGAAATTGGATCTAGGGTTTGCAGACATTGGGAAGAGGAAGATCTGAGGAAAAATGAACACACAAACAAATGAGAATAGATGGAGGCTAGGGTTTATAATTGGGTTTATATAGGTAGGTTATAAATTTGAATAGATGGATCGGGTTGGATATACGCGCTAACGCTAACTGGCCCAAAAAGCCCGTTTCGACTCCGGAACGAAATTGGGTAAACCCATATATCGAAATAGGTGTTTTAAAATATTCTAAACGCAATGGAAAGGTTTCACGTCCAAATTCCATCGTATGAAGAAGTTATGCTAAAATCAATATTTTCAAATTGATTTCAAATTGATTTCAATCAAATCGATTTCAAGGCGTTTCGCGTTCGTACGATCAAATGACAAGTCCGATCACTACGAAACTTGAAACCCTACAATAATTCACTGTTACGGATCCGATGAAACTGGTTTCGTTGAAATCCGAGTCCGTGACCATAATGGCTATTTTATATTAATTAAATAAATTAAGAATTAGTAAATAAATCCAATTTTAATATTTCAGTTTTTAGAATTGGAAATTTTTATCACTTAATAATTCTCAACATTTAAAATGATTTAACAATTTTTAAATGTCAATTTATCAAAGATTAGATCAATATAAATCTTCAGTTTCATAAAATTTAAAATTATAGATAAATTTCCAAATTTCCACCAAATTGAATTAACCCATAATTATTCCGTTCACAAATAGAAGGGTTTACCATTGGATTTAAAATTACCACATAAATATTTCCCGTTTTCAACTTAATTTTTAAAATAATGAAATAATTACATATTTCATTTTATTCATTTGCAATAAATCCAATTATTATAAATTAAATAAATTAACTCACTATTTAAAATTCAATTTCTATAATTCATAAATTTCATCATCTTGATTTACTTATTAATTTACTTTAAACAAATTCCCATCTCAATTTGAAGTAGCTTAATTCACTCATCATAGAATTTATTTCAATTTCTTAAAATAACCCCTTAATTATAAATTGAATCCCATTTATTTTAAATAAGTTTCCAATTATATGGATTAGATTCAAATTTCAACCTTACACTTAAGTTTAGGTCAAAATCAATTTATAACGTGTTACTCTCATAGTTATTTACATACATCTCGTATTAATTTCTCAATTAATCATAATTATTAAAGTAACACTTATAATCAATAACGACATTGTAATTACTCACATTTAAACGTTCGTTATTTCAATAAATTTATTGACCAATTAATTAAGAAATTTATAATAGTTGTTATCCTACCTTTAAATTTACTCCTTAATAACGTACTACCTACTCTCCTTTAATTGAAATTTGAATTCCAACCTTTATTCATCGTACTAACTAAAATAAATAACATATAGATTGTTACCTATTACCTTTACTAGCCTTTAGATTTATTACTTAACAATCCCCTTTAAAAATCCCGTGTATACACAAATTTTATATTTCGTAATCACATTCAATCAATTCTGTATTACTTTCCAGCAAGTAATATGCTTACTTAGATAACGTTGACTTTTATTCAATTACCATTTATTGAAATCCACATTAAATTAATTTATTAAATGCTTACATTTATTCTTCTATATCCAATTTGTTTCAACTTTATTTACATTGATACTATTCCCTTATTTTGGTTATTACTAATCAACTTGTTCTAACCTTACTTCCTAAATTTTCATTATTGTAAACCTTTATAAACTTTTTCATTTAAATTAAATTTTAAATTCCAATTCAATCAACCATTTCAACATGCAACTTATAATAATTGCTTAAAAGTATGAATGGAATTATCATATATTCCAATATTTTCTTAATTAACATTAACATATTAGTTAATTCCCTTTAAATGAAATTTATACCCGGTATAATACTTAACCCATTTCATTTACTGAAATTTATTCAATTTGCTAGTAAATAGGTTTTAAATCACCATTTATATATTTTATTTTAGCGTTCATTTCAATACTAGTTTCTAAAGTTTTTTTCACTAAAATTTAATTACAAGAATTTATTAATTCAACCAAATTAAATCCACAAAATTTATGGGTCGTTACAGTGTGTTTGTTGCTCGTTTATGTTAATTGGGTGATCTTGTTCTCTACCCTGAGCTCGAAAAGTCATGAGGGTATATCTTGTTGCCGTAAAATCAATATTGTATTCTGGTTTGCTTGCTACCTAATTAAATTAGGCATTTGAAAGGAAATTTGTACATACACTGTACAGGATTGGACGTAGGATTGGCTTATCCAAACCAATATAAAACTCCTGCTGTCATCTCTTTTAATTTTAGTTTATTTTTACTCCATTTATATATATCTTCCATTTCCAGTTAATGTATATCTGTGTTGATTATCTGTATTTAAATTTAAATTTTAAAACATATTTAGGGAAGTTCTATATAGGTTATAAAACACTATTACCCACTAGTGTTAAAATAGCCTTAAGATCTGTTAATATTTGTAACGACCCAGAACTTCTGTCATTTGAAATTCGTATATTTAATTGATTTTTAATATGCAAAAGTTAAATTTATAAGCTGAATAAATTTTATTTCGAATATCCAGATTTAATTGTATAATTTAAATCGATAATTTAATATTTGAAAATTACAGAAATAATTGGAAACTTGGTTTAATGTGATTAAAATTGATTTGTAAAGTTGTATTTAATCATATTGGAGTTAGAATGATGTTATAAAACTTTTAAAATTGAATTAAAAGTTAATTTGCAGAAATTGAATATTTTAATATTTAATTGACAAGTAAAAATAGTCATTTTTCAAACAGTCTCGGATCTCGATGAAACTAGATTCATCGGATCCGTAATGTTATATTATTGTATAGTTTTAAATTTTTTGTCAATCGGATTTAAGGTTTGTCCGAGGCAAGCTAAAAAGCGTGAAATCGGTTTGAGTGAATTTTGAATTTAAATAGTCGATTCAAAAACTTATCTTCCAAATTTGGTCGAATTGGCACCTGACATATACTAAATTGCGTTCGGAATAGGGGTAAAACATTATAAAATCCAGGCGGCACGCTTCTTTTGGAGTTCGGAAAAATTTCGGATGAATAGTGCGTGAATATTTTCTATATAAGGACCTCATATTTCACAATTAGCACATACCCTAGGTCTAAAAGCTTCAGCGGCCACATATGCTGTTAATGGCCGAAAATTGTTCATCTTCTTCCTTTAATCTCTTCCAATCCATCGATCTATTCAAGAAATCTTCAAGTAACAAATTATAGAGGGTAATGAGTGCTTTGATTCTATACGGTAATGATCGATTTTAGTCGAGTGATCAACGGCGAATTGCTTCCATTCGTTCATCTTTCGTGCGCGTTTTTCAAGTCAAGGAGGCAGCCAAGCATGGCCGGCCTCTGGCCGAAGGTGGCACGCGTAGGGGGCTTCAAAACCGTGGTGCTTGATCGTCATGAAGTCGAGCATGGAGGTTGCATTAATTAGGGTTTTAGGTAGCGGTCAATTTGGGTTCAAACGCGATTTTTTCACCTGGGGAAGAAAAAGGGAGGGGACGGCCGAGATCAACATCTAAGAAACGTGCGGCTGTGATTGAGCTAGGTTAAAAATAATCTAAAATTTGTAAATTTAATTATATTATAATTCGTTCGAACTTTGAAACATTATAACTTGTTCATACGAAGTCGAAAATGCACGAAAAGAATTGTGTTGGATTCGTTTTGTCGAATACTACACAATGGGGCTGGATTGGAGCTAGTGAAAATTTTGGATAAAATTAAACACGCGTTTAATTTTATTCGAAATAAAACACTGCAAATGTTATTGGAAGCAAGGTGAGAACTTCTCACTCAATCGAATTGTGTTTCGATTCAAATTTTAAATAGTTAAATTTAAAATTGCTTGATTGTGTGATTGAATGATAAATTGCTATCTATTGTATTGAAATAGACCCTATACATCGTATATTAAGCGGATGTTATTTATTAAACACATATACCGCGATATTCCATCTTGATGTGGAATTGGTATTATATATGTACTTGGAGTTGATTTTCCCGCATTATATAGCGGATGAGACCCTATTACGCCGCATAATAGCGGATTATATTTATATAAACCGATATAACGCGATATCCCATATTGAAACGGAATTGGTATTGTGCTAACATCTGTGCATGCAGGAAAACAGGTTGGAGGGATCCAAATGGATTCCTCAACGGTATTGATTTATTTACAGATATTTGCGATATATTCAGTTATCATACTGATATATGATGTTTGGATGCTGTGATTGTTATATTTAGTGTTGTTGCAGCACTGGGCCTATTTTTGGAGTTTTAAAAATGTTAAAATAACGATTTTGAATTTAAAAGGATTTTCAAGTGATTTTTTAAAGTATGCATTTTATTGAATTTTGAAATTGATTCTTTTAAATAAATAAACGTTATAATTTTTATGTTATAAAAATTATGATTTTTGAGAAATATAGTTAAAATGTGATTTTTGAAATGTGGAGTTGATGATTCTATAAAATAGTTCGCATTGAGATTTTTGAATTTATTATAAAAGCTTTATATAAAAGATTTATAAAATTGATATTTATTAATTAAAATATTGGAATTATAAAACGAGTTTTTTTAAGGGTTAAAATGAAGTATAAACGGATTTCATAAGTGAATGAAATTTATAGATTTATAAATTGTGAAGTTATAAAATGAATGAATTTGTAAATAGAGAATTTTAAGTAATTTGCTTATAATTTGGATTTGGCATGTAAATGAGACATAAATAGAATTTGTTAATAAAGTGATTTTATAAGTTGAAGTAGTTATAAAATATAATTGGAATTTACAAACATTGTTTTATAAATCCGAAATCGACTTATTTTGATAAGTTAATTATTATAGCTTATTAAAGGAAGCATATCCACGATATTGGACAGTGGATAATCCTTTAAATAAAATGTGTAGAAATGTTGAATTTGGTTAACGAATTATGTTCATGATTTTGGACAGTGAATTATATATTAAAGAAATGTTTTAGGAAGTGATCTTTTAAAAGGAATTAAAATGATTTAAAGGTGTTTTAAAATGTATTAAGTATCGAACCCATAGATTTCAACATTCATTGTTGAAATAGACGTTTCGAGAAATATAAGGAAATGGTGGACTATAACACTATTGTTATAGTAGATGATTTTCGAAAGGAAATGTTTTATATAGCATTGGAATTTATATATCTATCTTAATTTCGAATCCCTATGCTAGTGATTTTTAGTTGTCGTAACGATGTTTTACGCAACATTCGTTTTGACTCAAATGAATGTGTTTAAGAGAATGTTTTCCTTAAAGAATAAAATATATACTTAATTATGATTTAAGTATATCGAATATTTTCCAAATGTTGAAAATAAATAGATTTGTGAATTACTTATTATTAAATAAGTATGGAAATGTTTTCCAATATGAAGTGAAATGTTTTGAGACTTTATCTTTTAAAGATAAATTGAAAGTGAATATTTGAAATCGATTTGAAAATCGTATATTAATGAAAATTTGGAAATTTAAATTCATATGGAATTTATAAAGGAAAGGGAATTTGTTTAAAAAAATAAACATTGATTTATTTTTGAAGTGTGGGAAAATATATCTTGTAAAGATATTTTTGGAAAATAAATAATTTGGGAAATTATTTGGAATCTGGTGATGTTGTGCATATCTATTGATAGTTAAAGAACCGACTATCAATATTTACCTTTAAATGGGTATTTGTTGTGATCTACTTGAATTTCAATGCTACACTTATTTTAAAAATAAGCACTCGTTATTCAGTTTAGCCGGGAGGGGACCTTTGGGTCATAAATCCCATTCTGAATAGTGATACGTCAAAATGGATAGTATTTGAAGACCGGCGTTGAAGACCGGATATTTTCGAAAACGGAAGGATTACCGTCGAATGTCTCTGCATCGGTTGATCTCTGATATAGAGATTTTATCACCTTTTGTAATGGGAAGTCCGGTCATGATTAGTGAATATCCGGATTGCGAGGGCTTCTTGGGAAGTGCCTTCGGTTCCGTTCGATCCCAGAACTGTGATGACCCGGAATTTTAAAGCAATATCAATTTAATAATTTGAAATAAAAATTAAATTGATTTGATAATCTTCGTAATGAGATTTGAATTAATTTAATAATTCAATAAAATAAATAGTTAATTGATAGATTTTATCTTTGTAAATCTAATAAATTGCTTATATTTATAATATATATATAGAATATTGTATATATTGAATATAGATCTTGTTTTAATCTGATTAATAAATAAATCCTGTTTCCTATAAAATATGTATCTTTAGTAAAAATTGGAAATTATGATTTTATTTAAAAGTTAAACTTTTTAAAATTATTTAATAAATAAATATGGTTTTAAATACATAAGATAAATATTGAAAATAATTTAAAATATGTTTAACTCAAGTTTAAAATTTAAATAAATAACAATGAGGTTATTTTGAGTTTCTTTTAAATATAATGTGATAAAATAAATAACTTATTAATAAGAAAACAGTTTCTTCTAATAGTTCTTTATGGTTACTAAATATTGTTATTTCCAAAAATATAATAATACATTGTTTCAACAAATAAATTTTTAATAAAAATTAATGTTTTTTCAAAATTCAAATTTGTAGTGATATTTGTAAATAAACTGGGTTTCAAAATTCAATTTGAACTTGAATTCAAAGTTATTAAAATTTAAAGCATAAATGTTTTTAATTTGTTTTGATTTTGAAATATTTGTATAAGTTTAATTTTATAAATATAGTTTGATTTATTCATTCTAAAATCTATATACATATGAATAAATACATGGTTAACTAATTTATTTAAACATAGGATTATATTTATCTTATATTAAACATCTAATTTGAAATACAAGTTAACTAAATTTATAGCTTATTAACATTTAAATAAATAACTAATTAACATTTAATTTTAACTAATTAACATTTGGGACAAATGTAAACATCTTACAAATTAAATGAGCATGTGTTAATTAATTAACATACTTACTTGACAAATGTTAAGAATTGAGACAAGTGTTGTAATATAAAACAAGTGGCATTTTTGAATTTTTGTTTCTCTTTTATTTTATTTAAAACATCTTCAGCCTATCTTGAAACTAAAATAACCCAAGGCAAATCTGAAATTCAATTCATCTTCCTCAAATTAGATCCTGCAAACATCCTCCTAAACCAAATTATAAATCTGTAATCAAATTATAAATCTGTAATCATCTTCAATCAGAGATCAAAGCATGAAAACCCTCCACATTTTCAAAACTATTCAAAGCAATTGCATATTTCAAACTGTAAATCATTACCCTATAATCCACCTCCTATATCAAACCTGTAAAAGCATTTTCTAACTTGCAAATCAAAATCAAGCTTGTAACCATCTCAAAAATATGTAGCCTGCATCATTTCAATATGGAGTCTTCTAGATGCATTTGTATTATAAAACCTAGAATTAAAGTAAGTTTAAGAGCAAAGGGGTTTCCAGTTTTAAAAGCACTTCTGCAAAACCAGCTTTCAAAGTTTTTCAAATTGGAAGACCTGTCTTCGTACTAAAACTAGGTGAGTAACATTATAATTTAAGTGATTTAAAATATAAGTATGGTTGCATGTTTATCACAGATAATCAATATGTTTATGGATGCATTTATAAGTATATTTTTGTATAATTATATGGATGTATAGTGAGTATTGAGATGTTGTGCTCTGTTTTTTTTCCAGGCTCTAGTTTTCAGTTTTGTTTTTATTTTAACCACCTAATCTAGTTTGTTAAGACTCCATTTACAAACCCAGTATGTTTGAATTAATGTAAAACTTGTTGTTATGTCATAGAGCAGGCTTTAAAATTTGATGTAAATTAAATTGAATTTGAAAATCTCACTGGAAGCATGCAAACAACAATGAATGACAGACAAAGTGAAAACTCGACTTTGTAATTTAAGAATTCAGCATTATAAAGTGAGTAACACTTTCAAGTAGCTTAAGTTTGAATATAGTTGTATTTTAATATCTTAAAGGTATGTTTGTGTGAACATTTTTATATGCATAAATCTGTGGAATTTCTGTGTATAGGTGATTATGATTACCTGCATGTTAAAACTGTAACACCTCTGTATTATGATTTAAAACACATACCTCACTTCATTTCTGGTGGAACTAATTGTTGTTAGGACCTAGCATCTAAACAACAAATGTTTGTTTGATTTTTAAAGTTAAGTCTTATTAAGTTATAAAGAAATTTAAATCTGCTCTAAAAAAAGGAAAACTAAAAGAAAAAAAAAATAGGGCAGTTGAATCTGCTCTTTTAAGTCACTATGGTTGATCGAGTTCTATAGGGTGTTAGGAGATGGTTGCTGAGGTATGGTAGAGACTATGGCCGGTGGTGTTGGCATTCTGATGGCCGAAGTAGCTTGGTCGAAGCTTTGATAGGTTTTGGGTATTGATTGCTGTTGAGTTACCAGGTTTTGGGTTGACTGCTCATTTTTGTTTCGAGTGGTTGTGACGGTTTCAGATGGACGTGATCAAGTTTGGTGATGGTCGACAATGTGGGGAAGCCCTGGAGGGTGACCAGAGTTGGCCAGAGTCACGGTGCATATGCACCGTGCAATTTGAAAAGTTCTGGTGAACTTGTTGATGCAGAGAAGTTAGTACTCCAATTTACTCGAGTAAGTGTAGAAGATTACTCGGAGCCAACAGGATTTAGACTCGAAGCAAAGTTGTTTTAGCTCGGGTTGATTCTGTTGTTACAGTTTTCTGTAAAAAAAAAACTGTCTGTAGTTTTAAGTTTAAATCAAATTTAAAATGAACAAGCTGTGTTGATAAGATTAAACAAATTCAAATCTGCAAAATGAATTAGTTTTAAAAAGGTATGAAATCTGATGAGCTTTAAAATTTTAAAAGAGGGTTTTCAGTTTAAAAAAAAGAAAAAAAGAAAACCTAACAGTTTTCTGAAAAAGGAATTTCATTTTGAAAAATCTGAAACAAAATTTTAAATAGCAGTTTGAATTTCAAATTTTAGTTCAGTTTTCTTAAGATCTTTAAATCTTCAGTTTTTTTTAAAAAATAAATAAATTTGTATTTTAATAAAGAGACTTAAAATCAAGGTGTAAAGCAAGAGTTAAATTTCCAGATTAAGTTCAAATGATTTAAATAAGGAATGGATTCAAATATATTGAATTTAAATTTGATATTTGAATAAGTTTTAAAATTTGAATGTTTTTCAAACAAGTTAAATTTAATTTGTTTTCAAACAAATATTTAAATTGATTTTCCTTTTTGAATTGAAATCATTATAAATGGTTTGTAATAGAAAGATAATTGATTTGTTAACTTGAAATTTAAATAGTAATGTATTTTAAACTTAATTTTTAATTAAATTAAGTATATTAAGACTTATCTTATATAAGTTTTAATTATAAATGTTATTTACATTTATTTTGGAAAGAATAATAAATGAAATTTAAATTGGTTAAATTCTTAATATCATTTTGAATTTTAGATTCAAAATGAAAATTTGAATTTAATTTTTTTTATATGAAATGTTCTAAGTACATTTTAATATTTATGAAATTATTAATAAGGAATGGATTTTCTTAGAAATTATTAAGATATTAAATATAATTAAATAAATATGATGATTGAGGAATAACTTATTTATTTAATTTATTTAAATTAATTATTTGGATTAATTTAAAATTAGAGATAATTAAGAAGTAATTAAAGAAGGTAATTAGAGAATTAATAATAGTTAATGATGGTCATTAACTAAGTTTATTTACTAATTAATTAATATGATTAATTTTTAATAATTAATTAGATTGATTAATTAATGATAATAAATTGTAAAATTTATTTAAGTTTAATTAATTAAATAAAAGTAATTAAGACATTAATTACTTAATGTAATTAATGAAGTTTATTAAGGTTGGTTTAAATTAATTGATTAAGTTTAATTAATTCTAAACAATTGATTTGATAATAATTACTTAATGTAATTAATGGAATTACTCAGTAAAGTAATTAGAGATAATTACAGGATGTAATTAGTGGATAATGTTGGAATTGTGAATGTAATTTGGATTAAATTATCTTGTATAATTAATCAAGAGATTAATTAAGAAATTAATTAAAGGGTAATTAATTTGATAAGTAATTAAAGGTAGTTAATTACAGATTGAGATTAATCAAAGGTGATTAATAATTATGGATTAAATGAGATTAATTACTAAAAGTAATTAATTTAATTGAGTAATTAATTAAAAATAATTAAAAATCATTAATTAATATAATTTATGATGTAATAAAGATTGATTAATTAATATTAATTAATCAATAATAAGTAATTAAGGATAATTAATTAATTGTAATTAATTAAGGTTAAATGTAATTAATTATAGTTAATTAATTAATGAAGTAATTAAAGGTTAATTACTGTATTTGGTTTAGGATAATTAATATTGTGGAATTAATTAAAGTATAATTAATCAGGATTGATTAATTAAGATTATAAAATTAGAGGTTAATTAATTAATTAATTTGTAATTAATTAATGATAATATAAGCAAGATTTATATTGAGTAAGTGATTAATTTAATTCATTTTAAATTGATTAGAGATAATATAATTAATTTAATTCAATTTAAATTAATTATAGATGGTATGATTATAAGTCATTGCTTATAAATGGTTGATATTGATTACTTTGAATCTCAGAGATGAGATTAGTAATGTTGATTGATATGGATGCATTGGTTGCATTGTGATATTGATATGGATTATCTTTTAATAGTGATAATGTGGATTATCTGTGGTTTCATAATGATAATTATCCGTTGTGAATCTATGAGTTATCTACTTGTGTGTATATAGATAATGTTATTGAATTGTTTTAAACTTTAGAACAACTTGGACCTAAAAGACACGCTTTGGATTTCAATGAGACCGGGATCGGGTTTCCATATTTGGAATCCGAAAACCACATCGATTCCAATTAAACATTAGGTCGTTAATCCAAGTGGAGCGAGTGAAGACTCGAGGTGTAAGGGCTATACGTCAGTATAACTCTGTGGGTGATTCCGTAATGAGATTGACGGAATAGTACTTATAGATTCGAGATGGAGATTCAGAGTGCAAGGGTTATCGTCGTTAACTCTGTGGGTGATTCCGTAATGAGTGTAACGAGATAATGCCTTCGGTTTCGTTCGAACCCGGAACGAATTTGTATGGATCGAATGCTTTCAGAACATCGTCAGGTGGACGATGAGCATTCTAAGATAATGTGTCCTCTGAAGGTAATCGTAGCCTCAAGCCTTGTAAAGACCCGCAAATCCGTACTCCTTGAAAATACACTAATCTCCATAAATTAACTCAAGATGAACGGAAATACGAATTCTCAATGTTTAAGAAAAAAAGAAAAAAAGAAAGAAGAAGAGAGAAAAGATAGAAAATAGGACGGAAAGAAATAACACAACAATAACAGAATCTCACAATCGCAGCGGAACAACATATAATAGATAAACGAATAATCTTTAAACAAAGAACTATATCAGTTATTACATTACATTACATTACATTACATCATATCATTAGAGTGTACAACAACAACAATAAACAAACAGCGGAAAAGAAATAATATATACTAGTAATACGCCATGCCATCCAGCTTGCCTCCAGCAACTCCAGAATATCCTGATAAACCTAACTATTGACTGCCCGTGTGGAAATTGGTGGGCACCCAGAGTTTAGGAAGGAAAACAATAAACTCCGAGTCAGTCATGTGACTGGTGTGAGAACTCAAAACAGTTTATTTATCTTTAAAATCAAAATAGAGGAATATTTTTAAAGTCAATTCGCAATTCTTTTAAAAATGAGACTACCATAAGGCCTCCCGCACACACACACAATGCAAACGCAGAATCGGAGGAGATTTCTCCTTATGATAGTCAAAGATGCTTGATATGCATTAAAAATAGCATTTGATATTATGAGTAGTGCATAGTGTAGGAAAAATTCATTTCGAAAATAAAGATATAAATCTTAGCCAGCATAGACATTCCGCACTTATGCCCACTATAGCTACCATGTTCAATAGCAGGTTACCGCCACATTCCATGGCAGGTTATACAACTAAAACTGTACAAGATCGTATTGTTTCTTTGGATTTTCAACGAATGGTCACGCCAAGGAACTTCCCATTGCCACATGAGAACGCCTCTGGAAGGACGTCCCCGAGAACCAAACCGGATCTCTGCCAACACATAGCCGGGTTACCCCTAACTGGGTAACTACTGACACGAGTATGCCATCCCCCGGTCCTTTGGGACCTTTAACCGAGCGCTCGTAATCAACATCACACAATCATAAATAAAGTGTTTCAACATGAGTAAGTATCTGGGCTCCATATCATGATACCACCCTTTCCAGAAGGAAATGCACATACCCTAAAGGGAGCTACCCCTCATAACCTTGCCGCATCTTTCCTGTTTTGTCCATTCCGGGGTGTGAGGCCCGACGAAGTCTCGTCCACAAAGCCACGCTTTATACAAAAGCTGTGTTTTGGGTCAACAAATGATCATAGAAATGATCACAAAGATAAACGATCAAACAAATGATCCTATCACAAAGGATCAACACAATGATCATTTCACAGCAACACTCAGCATGTCACATTACCAAATTGGGAATATATCGCTGATAACCTTCAACTACATAACCTCTGAGCTCGTACGTCTCAGAGAAGGGTGTTAAGCTAAAAGAATAAATTCTCCGCCACCAACAGAAATATATTTGAAAGAAATCAGCTTTATATCTCAATTTGTAATGTCAGACATACAATCCATACAAGTCTGTTCCGGGCTCGAACAGAACCGAAGGCACTTACAAAGAAGTCCTTGCAATCCAGATATCCACAATCCTGATCGGATTCCCCATCACATATGGAGAACTCTATACCGGAGCAACTCGGTGCAGAGTCAATCGACAGGTCAACCTATCGCTCTTGCAAATACCCAGTCTTCAACACCGGTCATCAAATGCAATCCATTACGTCGTATCACTATTCGGAATGGGTAATCCGTATAACGAGCGCAATAATTTAAAAATAAGTGTGGCATTCAAATTCAGCAAATCACAACAAATACCCATTCAAAGGTAAATATTGATAGTCGGTTATTGAACTATCAATGGATATGCACAACATCACCAGATTTTAAATAATTTTCCAAATTATTTATTTCCCAAAAATATCTGTACAAGATATAAAATTTCAGTACCTCAAAAATAAATCAATATTTATTTTTAAACAAATTCCCCTTTCTTTTATAAATTCCATAGTGAATTTACATTCCAAAATATTTATGAATATGCGATTTCAATTATTCATTTTCAATTTATCTTCAAAAAGATAAATTCTCAAAATATTCACTTTATATTGGAAAACATTTCCATACTTACTTAATAAGTAATTCACAAATCTTTTTATTTTCTACACTTGGAAAATATTCAATATACTTAAATCGAGATTAAGTATATATTGCATTCTTTAAGGAAATCATTCTCTTAAACATATTTATTTGGGCCAAAACGAATGTTGCGTAAAACATCGCTACGACAACCCAAAATCACTAGTATAGGGATTCGAAATTAAAATAGATATATAAATCCCAATACTATACAAAAAATTTCCTTTCGGAAATCATTTACTATAACAACAGTGTTATAGTCCTCCATTTCCTTTTATTTCTCGAAAACGTCTATTTCAACAATGAATGTTGAAATCTATGGTTTCGAATCTTAACACATTTTAAAACATCGTTAGATCGTTTTAATTCTATTTAAAACATCATATCCAAAACTTTTTCTTTAACATATTATTCACTATTCAAAAACGTGAATATACTACGTTAACAATTTCATCATTTCTATACGTTTTATTTTAAAGGATTATTCACTGTCTAAAACGTGAATATAACTCCATAAATAAGTTATAACAATTTACTTATCAAAATAAGTCGTTCGCGGATTTATAAAACAATGTTTATAAATTCCTTTATTAACCTATATTCAGTTCATAACTCAATTATATACCAAAGGTTCATATTATAAGTTAAACACTTACGATTTATTTGTTTACAAAAATCATTCTTTTAAACTTCCCAAATTATAAATCTTATAACTTATAAGATTCATTTATTTATCCAAATCTATTCTTCAAATAACCTTTACAAATTTTATAAAACTACTGCTTCTAAAATTCCATTTATAACTTCACCTTTTATAATTCTATAAATTTCATTCACTTATGAAATTCATTCACAATTCATTCTAACACTTATAAAAACTCCTTTTATAATTCAAATATTTTAATTTATAAATTATCAATTTATAAATCTTTTATATAAATCAATTTATATTATTATTTCAAAACGTCTTTAAAGTCCTTTATAATTTCACCATTTTTGATTTATAAAATAATCAAATTTCATAAATCCTATATTTAAACTTTTCACAATAAATTCAAAAATCCCAATTTAAACTATTTTATAAAATCATTACCCTCATATTTTCAAAAATCAACTTTTAACTATTTTTCTCAAAAATCATAATTTTTATAACATTAAAAATCATAACGTTATTTATTTAAAATGGATCAATTCCAAAAATATTTTATAAACATATACTTTCAAAAATCACTTTAAAAATCATTTTTAAAGTTCCAAAATTTGGCCCAATGATGCTACACACCAAATAGTCAATCACGACAGCTACGACATCATATCGTATATGATAATCAACGAATATCAAAATATCCATAATCAAATAAATACTGTTGAGGAATCCAGTTGGATCCCTCCAACCTGTTTCCTGCATCCAAAGATGTTAGCACAATACCAATTCCGTTCCAGTACGAAATTATCGCGGTATATGGGATTTAAAATATTATCCGCTTAGTAGACGGCGCAATAGGGTCTCATCCGCTATATAATGCGGGATATCAATAACTGCAATATATACATATGCCAATATATATATATATATATATATTGCTATTATATATAATACCAATTTCACTATTTATGAAATATTCGCGGTATATGTTTTTAATAAATAACATCCGCTTACTAACGGCGCATAATGTCTATTTTAACAATCAATAGATAACAATCATCATTCAAACATACATTCAAGAATTTTAAATCTAACTATTTAAAATTAAAATCGAAACCGATTCGATTGAGTGAGAAGTTCTCACCTTGATTTCAATTTCGTTTTAGCGATTTATTTCGAATAAAATTAAATGGACATTTAATTTTATCCAAAATTCTCACTAACACCAAACGACTCCAATCCAATTCCATAGCGTAGTGTTCGTCCATACGATTCCAGCGCAACAGGTTTCGCGCGTTTTCGACCTCGTATGAAAAAGTTATGATTTTTAGAATTTACACGAATTTTTTATAAACTAATTTACAAATTCTTTTATAATTTTAACCTACAACCAAATCTGGCTGTCCATCGTATCACATGCAAATCCAAGCCGTGCGTGCTTTCTTCCATCTCTTCGTTTCTTCTATAGGCCGAACAAAACAAGAAACCCATTCATTAAAATTAGGGTTAATTATTTCGGCCCCCACGCTTGAATTGATGACGATCAGATTACTCCATTCTAACGCTTGACTCGTGCTCGACTCTCGGCCATGACAGGGGCAAACTCGGTCGACTCTCCTACGTGCAAAACGAAGATGAACGTGGCCCCTTTTCACTTGATTTCTGGCCACCACGATCCACTAAATACGATCTCGACCGTTGATATGATAGATCACATTGTCCTCTACAATCTTGTAGTTGGAAGTTCGTCGAACGTTGTGTAGATTTGAAGATAATTGAGGGAGAAGAAGGTGAATTCCCATCCATCAAACTAGATAATGGCGGCTGCTGTTAGGTTTAGGGTTTGACATTTTCTTATGCAAATGAGAGAAGTGTGGGTGCTTTTATAGAAAATTTTCCAGTTTACTATTCACCCGGAATTTCCGAACTCCAAACGAAGCGTGTCGGTTGGCGTTTCTAAGGTTTACCCCACGTTCCAAACACAATGGAATGTGTTTCGGGAGCTAATTTGGTCATCTGTGCGAGTTATGGCAATAAACGTTCAATTTAAAATTAAACCGATTAAACGATTTTCTAGGGGTTTTAGCTTGCATCGAACAAACGGTAAATCCAATTGACACGAAATTTGAAACCACACAATAATATCACATTACGGATCCGATGAAACTGGTTTCGTCGAAATCCGAGACTGTTTGAAAAATGACCATTTTAACTCGCTAATTTAATAATTAAACAATTGCGATGCGTTTCGAGCTGCCACGGTCAAACGATAACTCCGACTGACACGAAAATTGAAATCCGATAATAACAAACTATTACGGATCCAATGGAACAAGTTTCGTCCAATTCTGAGACTGTTTGAAAATTGACTAATTTCACTAGTCGATTAAATATTAAAATATTCAATTTTCACAAATTAACTTTTAATTCGATTTTAAAAGTTCTAAAACATCATTCTAACTTCAACATGATAAAATAAAATTTTATAAATCATTTTCAATCATATTTAACCCAATTTTCAATTATTTCTGTAATTTAACATATTAAATTATCGATTTAATTATCCAATTAAATCCAATTATTCGAATTAAAATTTATTCAACCTATAAATTTCACTTATTAATATTTAAAATTAATTAAATATACAAATTTTAATTAATAAAAATTCTGGGTCGTTACAATTTTCCCCCCTTAAAAGAATTTCGTCCTCGAAATTATCAAGTAAGAAAAGTTACAGAATCTATTAACTTTACCAAAATTCATAGTTAAATTTCTTACAATAACTTTACTAAGTTTTCAAATCATACTTAGTTATCTTTTCAAAAACAACCTACTATTGTTTAACTTTCAATTCCAAATCAAAGTTATAGTTTTCAAAACTTTCCAATTTTTCTCAAATTTATTCTAACGCCTTAAATTTTCGGAAAAATTCGCCAGAGTCTCCTTTGCGCGGCTCGATCCGAAAAAAAATGACAGTATATATATCACAAATATACATCTCATCAAGTAATGAGGCATCCCGCAGGGAAAAAGTGTAAAAGTACGGTATGTAATCCGAGATATGTACCTTATTTATTATTAGCAAGCATATATGTAACGACCCACTATTTTGTGCCATTCGAATTCGACAAATATGATAATTGTCGAGCTGGAATAGTTCAAAATAATAGATTGTAAATATAGCTAAGGAACAAATGAATCCAAATACACAGAATCACAGACACAGATATCAAAATCTCACAGCGGAATATAAATTAATACAGTGGTTCATGAAGCCACTGAAAACTTTCACCAACAGAAATACATTGTTCAAAACTTTAATACAAATTTTTAAGCCATAATAAAACATAGTCTTCCAAATGTCTTGAATTACAAAATAGATGGAGATGAAGAAGCTTCCAACTAGCAAAGAGTGATCTAGTCCTAGCTCCAGAAAGAAAAGCTGAATCTGCAACTCAGGCTGACCCGAGCGTACAATAAAACAAAACACTCGAGTCAGGACATACATACTTATATAATGTAAGCTAAATCAAGTGTACTGTAATGTAAAGAGCAAGTAACTTAAAAGATGCTTGGGATCGCCCATCCTTTAAGGATCCGTTAAACTATTTACTATATAGTATATTGCGCTATTATAATAGTGTCTATATTAAAATAAACTTACTTTTTATATAGCGTTAAGGGGTTACCCATATAGCCCTTAACACATAATAGTCCCAGTAGTCCATCCAATATCATAGCTCCTCCTGATCGGGAAGCAACTAGAGGATACCACACGGGCTACGGGAGAAAACCAAACTCGTACAAGGCTCGATATGGTAGGTGACACGGCACAACTAGGCAATGCCAGGGTAGATATACCAATTGCTATCCGGACCGGTGGTAACGCGAAGCCGCAGCAACCGCCCACCTCGAACAACACTCCCAAATCAAAGGTGCGCACCAAACAATCACAAAAGTAATAGAATGGCAAACGAAGAAGTGCGTTCGATCAGAGGAGCTACCTCATTAATCCGAGAATCGCTCCTGTTTTAGCCACCTTATGCCAACTCACGGGAGTCGGGTCCACGTATATACCTTTCAAGAAACCGCCACCACCATCCTACTTCATTCTGGAATCTCCACCGCGTACACGGTTGTCAAAGTGGTTTTCGGTATCGACAGAGAGTATGTCCATATCCGATCCCGGTCTCTTTGCCAACCAACCGTTATTATAACCCGTGGTTATAGTTTGAAAATGGTATTCATTTTTAAATCAATATATATTAAACATCTATAAATTTCAAATCCTTGATTTGAACATTTCTTCGAAAATATACCATTTCAATTTATTCAATTAAATTTGGAATTTATTTTATAATAGAAATCATATTTTCCTTTAAAATCTATCCAAACTCAATTTCTAGATTTTTTTATTTATTACATATTTAAATTCCAAAGTTTAACTTATTCTCAAAATTTCTATAGAGTAAATAAATCAAATTTCAAATTTTCTACAGCATCTAGGAAAAATGCTGTCTAAAGTTATAAGTTTTAACCTAGTCAAATTCAAAAAGATAGCAATTTAAATGCTATTGTAGACCTTAAGATTTAAAATCTATTTCTAAATATAACTTGTTATATATATAATTGTCTTAATTTAAATTTTGTTCTTTCAAAACTCCAGAATTTCTGGAACAAGTTATACTCAAATTTTATTCTATATTTATTTATTTAACATTTAAATCATTATACAACCTATAAAATATTTTTACTAGAATATCTTCAATTTCTTAAAAATAATTTAAAATATTTCCAGAAAATAATATATATAAACCACGGGCCTGTATAAGATTTCCTAGCCTAGGTCAAGTGAAACGGATCTATATCATTTCAATCCGATATTTACACAATTCCGGGTTCTATCATTTCGAACCCGCAATCCCAAGATAATTTACATAGTTAACAGAATAGGTGAACAATAATAATCAATTAGGCCTATCATTTCAGCCATAACAATATATATATACAGGGAACTTGCAGTGTGATTTAAGCAGTAAATAATAACATAATATAGCTGCAGATATCATATAACATATAAATGACTGATGGGGTATCAATTTAAATGGGGTTTATCATTCTATATTACACTACAGACAGATAATAGTGAAATACAATTTTACACATACACTTGCAATAATTTACGAAATATAAATACGTATGTCTGGTGAGAAGTACTCACTTGGATGTTGCAGAAAATTTGAATTCAAAAATTACAATTCACCGGTACAGACTGACAGAGAGTAACGGTCAAATTTCCCGGGCGTCGCCTAGATTTAGATCTAGAACAAAATTTCAAAATATAGGAACGCGACTTAGATTTTATAGTCAAAGAAAATTCAAAGATAAGGAAGAGAAATTTTTGACTTGCTCGACCCAAAATTTTTCTAAAACACGATTTGCAAAATGAATACGAGTGCACCCCTAACTTGTTCATGCCTATCCCATACCTATTCATTCATCATTTTCATCATTTTTTTTTTTTTTTTTCACAAATGATTTCCAAACTCAATTTATGCCCCAGGTCACCACTGCATAACAACTCAACAATATTTGTCTCCAACCCGAGTTTCCCTTCATTTGCTTCGAGACAAAACAGGGTTTTCTTCGAGTCAAGACACCTTCTGCTTCGGGTCATTTATGCTTAAGCTTCGAGTCAAAATCTGGAAATGTTAAACCACATATATTTCGAGGCACTCATCCTTCTCTGGCCTTCACTGCCCCTGCTACCTCCTACCACTGCCTTCACTAGTCCATCCACCTCTTATACACCAAGTTATAGTGTCAGACCCATCAACCTTGGCCCTGCACTTGAGTGCATCTGCTGTGCACAAAACTTGTGCACGTGCACACTTGAATATGCAACTGTGGCATCATTTTCCCACTTCTTCCCAAAACTTTCTACTGCTAACCAACTTCACCCTTAACTGCATCACCAAACAACATTCACCAGATGCACCTTTCAGATCTGCCAGTCTTCATTCAAACCTTCCCCCTTCCAGATTTTCAGACCTGGCAGCTCCACCAACCTCAGCCATATTCAACTACACTTCAGTTTACATGCTACCCTATCTCTCATCTATCAGTGCTACATCTAGTATGTGTGCAGACTGAATTATGAAGGTAGATCTGAACTTAAACATGCCTACATATGCAACTGACACCATATTCATATGCACTGTCTGAACTACTAATATGATTTATACATATACCCTATCATGATGCAGACAACTCTTATACAAAATTATATGAATGGTGGGTCTTGAACACTTAAATATGTATGTAGATGCAACTGAAATCATCTGCCTACCTGATGCAAACTAAAATCATCCTATCCAGATTAAATTGACTACTACTATGATTCTTATAAACAAGCCTAATATAATTGCAGACAGCTCCTATACCAATTTATAGCCTACTCCTTCCACTGCAGGCTTCATCAAAAGAACACACACCCAGACTTGTTCATATCTCCCCAGATCTATATGTCTCATACAATCAGATATCATGTTTTCACCAGATCTGGCTATCAACTATAGACTGCCTATCCTATATGTCCATTTTGTAAAGCTATAGACAGTACACATACAGATCTTATACCAAAAATGGCCTGGCCGAGCAAGACACAAAAATGACAGAGAGAAACTTAGAATAGGAAGGAAAAAGAAGGAAGACCATTACCTGAATTTACTGAGCAAAAGAACTGACTGAATGTAGAGAAAAATATGTAGAAAAAGGTGAAAGATATATAGGCCGAGACTTAAAATTCCAGAGGAGATCAAGGCAGTTTCCTATGTAATACTCTGGGAAGTTTCGAGCTAATTAAGCTATCAGTTTCAATATGAATAGCTGATGCGTGATCAAAGCAGTGATAACTGAATGCTGAGGTAAAGGGGGAAATTGATGCTTATTTCAGATTTATATTGTGCATTTAATTTGATAACTGATGAAGGCATGGTTTTAAAAAGCAAGACTTGATAATTGATACAAGAAATTGCGTGATTTATGTTTTAAAAATTGATGATGCAGCGGCTAAATGAAAAGAGAACGCATGCATGGCTTTGAAAATGAATGTGAAAGGAATATATCAGAGAAAAAGAAAACAATTATGAACGTTACATATAATTAGTGTTTGCGTGATCCATTTATTTAGCTAACTTCTGATTTTAGTTTGAAGTCAAAATTTTAAAAGGTGAACATTTGTGTGGGCTTGAAAAAAAAAACGTATGCAAAGTTACAAACAAATGGTCCTTTAAAATGAAATAACGTCCGTCTTAAAATCACTGACCAATATTTTTCTTCAAAAAAAATTTAAAATATTATTTTTACACTACGTTAAACAGACGCAGTCTAAAATATCAAAAATTTTCACAAAAATAACAATTTGAAAACACACGTTTTATAACGTCACTTTAACCCGATAAATCACGCGTCTTTCAAACTCGAAATTTAACGGTTCAATCCTAGCTTAAAATTTTACAGTTATTATTTAATTTTTATTGACAACTAAAATTTTCAAAATATATCTCAAAATTTAATATTTAAACTATATTATTAAACACAATTTATAAAATATATTATTTAAAAATAAAAACAAATTAAATAAAATAACAACTGAACTAGGGTTGTTACACTCTCCCCCACTTAAGAACTTTTCGTCCTCGAAAAGGAACGAGAGAAAAAGAATCAAAGGAAGATAAGCTAGATAAACAAATACCTTAAATGAATAGTTCTGGATTTGAAGCACGAATGCTTTCCTCCGTCTCCCATGTGCAATCTCGCTCATCGGTGCTCCATTGCACTTTGACCAATTGGACAGATTTTCTTCTAAGCTGTTTCGTACCTCGATCGACGATACGAAGCGGCTTTCTTTCAATAGTTAGATCGGGTTCGATGTCCAGACCATCAAGAGCAGTAGGCTGGATGACAAGAGATGGATCGTGAAGACAGCGACGAAGATGAGACACATGGAAGACATTGTGAATTCCGGCAAATTTCTCTGGTAGATCCAGTCTATATGCCAGAGATCCAATTCTCTCCAAGATACGGAATGGACCGATGAATCTAGGTGCTAGCTTTCTCCTCCGACCAAACCGAACCACATTACTTAAAGGAGAAATTTTTAGAAATACCAAATCTCCAACATCAAACTCTAACTTCCTTCTACGCCGATCAGCGTACTTCTTTTGTCTATCCTGAGCAACCTTTAATCTCCTCTTAATTTCCTCTACTTTCTCTGAAGCTTCTAAGATCATCTCGGGGCCAAGAACTAAGCGGTTACCAGACTCAATCCAACAAGAAGGAGATCTACACGGTTTCCCGTATAGAGCAGCAAAAGGGGACATCTTAAGACTAGCCTGATAACTGTTGTTATAGGTGAATTCCACAAGATGGAGATGATCTTCCCAAGATCCTCCATAGTCTAAGATGCAAGCACGAAGAAGATCTTCAAGAATTTGATTCACCCTCTCAGTCTGACCGTCAGTTTGTGGGTGGTAAGCAGTGCTCAGGTTCAAACGAGTACCCAAGGACTCTTGGAATGCTTTCCAAAACTGACTAGTGAAAATGGGGTCACGATCGCAGACAATGCTTAGAGGAACGCCATGGAGGCGAACGATCTCCCTCATATAAATCTCAGATAAACTCGAAGCTGTGCGGGTAGATCTGACTGGAATGAAATGAGCAGACTTAGTCAGTCTATCCACAATAACCCAAATACTTTCATTTCCCCTTCGAGATCTTGGCAATCCATCAATAAAGTCCATAGAAACTTGTTCCCACTTCCAGTTTGGAATTTCCAAAGGCTGCAATAAACCGGGTGTTTTCTGATGGTCTGCCTTAACTTGCTGGCAAGTCGCACATCTACTGACAAAGATGGAGACATCTCGCTTCATACCCTTCCACCAGTATAGCTTCTTCAAATCCTGATACATTTTAGCTACGCCAGGATGAATGGAGAGTCGGGACTGATGATGTTCCCGGAGTAATTCCTGCCTTAAACCGTCAACATTAGGGACACAAATCCTTCCATTTATCCTTAAAACTCCTTTATCATCGATCTGAGCTCCCTTTCCATCAGAGCTATTACCACCAATTCTGCTACGAACACTTCCCTTTATACGCCTAAGCATCTCGTCTTCATCTTGTTTAGCCACGATACGATCCAAAAGAGGGGAAGATACAAAAATCTGACATAACAAAGATTTCTTCCTGCTTAGCGCATCTGCCACTACATTGGCTTTCCCAGGAGTATAGTTGATGTCGAGGTCATATGCAGCAAGGAACTCGAGCCATCGCACCTGTCCTTGATTTAAATCTTTCTGGGTAAAGATATATTTCAGAGATTTATGATCGGTGAACAGATCAAACTTAGCTCCCAAGAGATGGTGTCTCCAAAGCTTCAAGGCAAAAACAACAGCCAGCAATTCTAAATCGTGGGCAGCGTAATTAGCTTCATGTGTCTTCAGCTGACGACTAGCATAAGCAATTACTCTCCCATCTTGCATCAACACTGCTCCCAATCCTTCTCGACAAGCATCGGTGAATACCGTTAATCTTTCACTTCCATTTGGTACAGTAAGTACTGGGGCGGAGGTGAGCTTATCCTTTAACTCTTTGAAAGCAGCTATACACTTATCGCTCCATATAAACTTGACATTCTTCCGAGTAAGAGCCGTCAGAGGTGCCGAAATCCAAGCAAAGTTCTTAATGAATCTTCGGTAGTAGCCGGCAAGGCCTAGAAAACTACGGATATCGGTGGGAGTCTTAGGTTCTTCCCAATCTTTGATTGCAGCGATCTTGACTGGATCAACAGAAACTCCTTCTTTAGAGACAATGTGTCCGAGGAATCGGACTTCTTCTTCCCAGAAATGGCATTTAGAGAACTTAGCCTTCAATTGGTGGTTCCGAAGAGTCTCTAAAACATACTTCAAATGAGCTTTATGCTCTTCCCCAGACTTGGAGAAAACAAGGATGTCATCAATAAAGACAAGGACAAACTTATTGAGCACTTCTCGGAAAACTCGGTTCATCAAGTCGACGAAGAAAGCAGGGGCATTAGTCAAGCCAAAAGGCATAACTAGCCATTCAAAGAAGCCGTTCTCAGTTCGGAAAGCAGTTTTGGGGATGCTCTCCTCAGAAATTCTAAGCTGATGGAAACCAGTGGCTAAATCAAGCTGAGAGAAAACAGTTGCTCCATAGAGCTGATCGAACATATCGTTTATGCGGGGCATAGGATATCTATTCTTCATGGTAAGCTTGTTGAGTTCCCTATAATCAACACACATCCTGAGAGAACCATCGGATTTGGTGACAAAGACAACAGCGGCTCCCCATTCTGAGAAGCTAGGTCTGATCAGACCTTTAGAAGATAGATCTTGAATCTGATTTCTCAATTCGCTCTTTTCCCGTGGTGCCATTCTTCTAGGTGGAAGGACTACAGGTCGTGCTCCCGGAATAAGATCGATACGGAAATCAATTTCCCGTTTTGGAGGTAAAGAAGTGACTTCACCAAACACATCGGGAAATAGTTTGACTACAGGGGTCAAATGTATATCATCTGGGAAAGTGTCAAGAGAATAGATGAAACTACCAGCAAACTCCTGAGGCAGCTTACACTGGATCTCTAATGGATTCCCTAAATCATCTTTAAGAACAACAGTACGAGAACTACAAGAGATATCTGCACCATGCCTATCTAACCAATCGCCTCCGAGTAAAAGGTCGAAAGCGTCGAAACCCAAAACATAAAAGTCTCCAGTGAAGCATTGTTGGAAATGGAGGAGCTTCACATCCCTACAAACTTTACTGAGGTTCGCAGGACCACCGATGGGGTTTGAGACACATAAAGGTATGGGAGAAAGTTCAGGAGAAAGGCGATGTTCAAATTTATTGCAGAGATCAGATGAAATGAAGCTGTGGGAAGCTCCGGTATCGAATAAAACTCGAACAGGTAATTTGAACAAAGTAAAAGTTCCTTGAAGAGTACCTTGAGAATCATCTGGGGCTGGATCTGATACTGGTGCAGGTGCAGGCTGCGGAGCCGTAGAAGATGCAGAAGTTACTGCAAAGACTCCGGATGTTGTGCCTCTCTTTTGAGTGGGACAATCCTTCTTGTAGTGTCCTGGCTGGAGGCAGATGTGACATAGATCCCTCCTAGCAAACTGAGCAGGTGGTGGAATGGCAGCACCCAAAGTAGGACAGCGGTTAGCAAAATGTCCTTTCTGGTGGCATCTGTGGCATGTGATGGTCGACAAATCCACTGGTGGCCTTGCTGAAGCAGAAGATGATGATGAACCTAGCCCTTGAGTCTTGTTCCTCTTATTGCGGTAGAAATTTGACTTCCTCTTTCTTGAATTACCGGAAGACTGGGCCGATGCAGACGGGGTAGCAAAAGTGGCCTTAGATGTAGGGTTCTCATACCGGAGAGCCATATCCATCAATGCCGTGAATGACCCATGCACATGAGTAATGAGTCGATCGTAGAACTAGGGTCGAGCTCCAGCGATAAACTTCTCGTTCAACTTGAGCGGGGTGTCAATCAGGTTCAGGCCATACTGTGAGAGTTCATTAAACTTCCTCTCATATTTTGTGAAGGTCATACTGCCTTGCTTTAGATCCATGAAGTCTCGATAGAGCTGAGACTTGCCTGCTTCGGGCATCCACTTGGCCAAAAAGGCCTCCCTAAATTGCTCCCAAGTGATGTCAGCCTCATTTGTTTGAGCTGTAATAGATAGCCACCAGTTTAAAGCAGCGCCTTTCATTTGCCAAGCGGCGAGTTGCCTCTGCTGGGCATTAGTAATCTCGAGGCAGGAGAAAATCCTTTCTAGATCTCGAAGCCATTGCTGAGCTTCTATGATAGATTCCGTCCCCATAAATTTTGTGCCACCAAGCTCAACATAGTCCTTGCACAATTTAGTGAATCGGACTGGGGCAACCGGAGGAGGAGCGACTTGCCCTCGACCTTGATTATTTCTTCGATTCATCCTGAAAGGTCAAGAATGAATTCTAAGGACAGAGGGAAAAATCAAGATATTCTAGGATAAGACAAACTCTAAGCAATAAAAGCTCGAATATAACGATGAAGAGAAGGCAAAAGGGTTTGGAAAACTTATTTTAAAACACGAAGTTTTATACTAAAATACTTCTTTTAAAATCTTTTTGAAATCATTTTATATTTTTAAAATACGTTCTCTCACAAGAAAAGATTCCGGAATTTGACTTCACTCATTCTAGAGTATTGCTACTCTATCTCTAATGAGTTTTTGTTCCTTAGCTATGGATAAACCTGGCTCTGATACCAACTGTAACGACCCACTATTTTGTGCCATTCGAATTCGACAAATATGATAATTGTCGAGCTGGAATAGTTCAAAATAATAGATTGTAAATATAGCTAAGGAACAAATGAATCCAAATACACAGAATCACAGACACAGATATCAAAATCTCACAGCGGAATATAAATTAATACAGTGGTTCATGAAGCCACTGAAAACTTTCACCAACAGAAATACATTGTTCAAAACTTTAATACAAATTTTTAAGCCATAATAAAACATAGTCTTCCAAATGTCTTGAATTACAAAATAGATGGAGATGAAGAAGCTTCCAACTAGCAAAGAGTGATCTAGTCCTAGCTCCAGAAAGAAAAGCTGAATCTGCAACTCAGGCTGACCCGAGCGTACAATAAAACAAAACACTCGAGTCAGGACATACATACTTATATAATGTAAGCTAAATCAAGTGTACTGTAATGTAAAGAGCAAGTAACTTAAAAGATGCTTGGGATCGCCCATCCTTTAAGGATCCGTTAAACTATTTACTATATAGTATATTGCGCTATTATAATAGTGTCTATATTAAAATAAACTTACTTTTTATATAGCGTTAAGGGGTTACCCATATAGCCCTTAACACATAATAGTCCCAGTAGTCCATCCAATATCATAGCTCCTCCTGATCGGGAAGCAACTAGAGGATACCACACGGGCTACGGGAGAAAACCAAACTCGTACAAGGCTCGATATGGTAGGTGACACGGCACAACTAGGCAATGCCAGGGTAGATATACCAATTGCTATCCGGACCGGTGGTAACGCGAAGCCGCAGCAACCGCCCACCTCGAACAACACTCCCAAATCAAAGGTGCGCACCAAACAATCACAAAAGTAATAGAATGGCAAACGAAGAAGTGCGTTCGATCAGAGGAGCTACCTCATTAATCCGAGAATCGCTCCTGTTTTAGCCACCTTATGCCAACTCACGGGAGTCGGGTCCACGTATATACCTTTCAAGAAACCGCCACCACCATCCTACTTCATTCTGGAATCTCCACCGCGTACACGGTTGTCAAAGTGGTTTTCGGTATCGACAGAGAGTATGTCCATATCCGATCCCGGTCTCTTTGCCAACCAACCGTTATTATAACCCGTGGTTATAGTTTGAAAATGGTATTCATTTTTAAATCAATATATATTAAACATCTATAAATTTCAAATCCTTGATTTGAACATTTCTTCGAAAATATACCATTTCAATTTATTCAATTAAATTTGGAATTTATTTTATAATAGAAATCATATTTTCCTTTAAAATCTATCCAAACTCAATTTCTAGATTTTTTTATTTATTACATATTTAAATTCCAAAGTTTAACTTATTCTCAAAATTTCTATAGAGTAAATAAATCAAATTTCAAATTTTCTACAGCATCTAGGAAAAATGCTGTCTAAAGTTATAAGTTTTAACCTAGTCAAATTCAAAAAGATAGCAATTTAAATGCTATTGTAGACCTTAAGATTTAAAATCTATTTCTAAATATAACTTGTTATATATATAATTGTCTTAATTTAAATTTTGTTCTTTCAAAACTCCAGAATTTCTGGAACAAGTTATACTCAAATTTTATTCTATATTTATTTATTTAACATTTAAATCATTATACAACCTATAAAATATTTTTACTAGAATATCTTCAATTTCTTAAAAATAATTTAAAATATTTCCAGAAAATAATATATATAAACCACGGGCCTGTATAAGATTTCCTAGCCTAGGTCAAGTGAAACGGATCTATATCATTTCAATCCGATATTTACACAATTCCGGGTTCTATCATTTCGAACCCGCAATCCCAAGATAATTTACATAGTTAACAGAATAGGTGAACAATAATAATCAATTAGGCCTATCATTTCAGCCATAACAATATATATATACAGGGAACTTGCAGTGTGATTTAAGCAGTAAATAATAACATAATATAGCTGCAGATATCATATAACATATAAATGACTGATGGGGTATCAATTTAAATGGGGTTTATCATTCTATATTACACTACAGACAGATAATAGTGAAATACAATTTTACACATACACTTGCAATAATTTACGAAATATAAATACGTATGTCTGGTGAGAAGTACTCACTTGGATGTTGCAGAAAATTTGAATTCAAAAATGACAATTCACCGGTACAGACTGACAAAGAGTAACGGTCAAATTTCCCGGGCGTCGCCTAGATTTAGATCTAGAACAAAATTTCAAAATATAGGAACGCGACTTAGATTTTATAGTCAAAGAAAATTCAAAGATATGGAAGAGAAATTTTTGACTTGCTCGACCCAAAATTTTTCTAAAACACGATTTGCAAAATGAATACGAGTGCACCCCTAACTTGTTCATGCCTATCCCATACCTATTCATTCATCATTTTCATCATTTTTTTTTTTTTTTTCACAAATGATTTCCAAACTCAATTTATGCCCCAGGTCACCACTGCATAACAACTCAACAATATTTGTCTCCAACCCGAGTTTCCCTTCATTTGCTTCGAGACAAAACAGGGTTTTCTTCGAGTCAAGACACCTTCTGCTTCGGGTCATTTATGCTTAAGCTTCGAGTCAAAATCTGGAAATGTTAAACCACATATATTTCGAGGCACTCATCCTTCTCTGGCCTTCACTGCCCCTGCTACCTCCTACCACTGCCTTCACTAGTCCATCCACCTCCTATACACCAAGTTATAGTGTCAGACCCATCAACCTTGGCCCTGCACTTGAGTGCATCTGCTGTGCACAAAACTTGTGCACGTGCACACTTGAATATGCAACTGTGGCATCATTTTCCCACTTCTTCCCAAAACTTTCTACTGCTAACCAACTTCACCCTTAACTGCATCACCAAACAACATTCACCAGATGCACCTTTCAGATCTGCCAGTCTTCATTCAAACCTTCCCCCTTCCAGATTTTCAGACCTGGCAGCTCCACCAACCTCAGCCATATTCAACTACACTTCAGTTTACATGCTACCCTATCTCTCATCTATCAGTGCTACATCTAGTATGTGTGCAGACTGAATTATGAAGGTAGATCTGAACTTAAACATGCCTACATATGCAACTGACACCATATTCATATGCACTGTCTGAACTACTAATATGATTTATACATATACCCTATCATGATGCAGACAACTCTTATACAAAATTATATGAATGGTGGGTCTTGAACACTTAAATATGTATGTAGATGCAACTGAAATCATCTGCCTACCTGATGCAAACTAAAATCATCCTATCCAGATTAAATTGACTACTACTATGATTCTTATAAACAAGCCTAATATAATTGCAGACAGCTCCTATACCAATTTATAGCCTACTCCTTCCACTGCAGGCTTCATCAAAAGAACACACACCCAGACTTGTTCATATCTCCCCAGATCTATATGTCTCATACAATCAGATATCATGTTTTCACCAGATCTGGCTATCAACTATAGACTGCCTATCCTATATGTCCATTTTGTAAAGCTATAGACAGTACACATACAGATCTTATACCAAAAATGGCCTGGCCGAGCAAGACACAAAAATGACAGAGAGAAACTTAGAATAGGAAGGAAAAAGAAGGAAGACCATTACCTGAATTTACTGAGCAAAAGAGCTGACTGAATGTAGAGAAAAATATGTAGAAAAAGGTGAAAGATATATAGGCCGAGACTTAAAATTCCAGAGGAGATCAAGGCAGTTTCCTATGTAATACTCTGGGAAGTTTCGAGCTAATTAAGCTATCAGTTTCAATATGAATAGCTGATGCGTGATCAAAGCAGTGATAACTGAATGCTGAGGTAAAGGGGGAAATTGATGCTTATTTCAGATTTATATTGTGCATTTAATTTGATAACTGATGAAGGCATGGTTTTAAAAAGCAAGACTTGATAATTGATACAAGAAATTGCGTGATTTATGTTTTAAAAATTGATGATGCAGCGGCTAAATGAAAAGAGAACGCATGCATGGCTTTGAAAATGAATGTGAAAGTAATATATCAGAGAAAAAGAAAACAATTATGAACGTTACATATAATTAGTGTTTGCGTGATCCATTTATTTAGCTAACTTCTGATTTTAGTTTGAAGTCAAAATTTTAAAAGGTGAACATTTGTGTGGGCTTGAAAAAAAAAAACGTATGCAAAGTTACAAACAAATGGTCCTTTAAAATGAAATAACGTCCGTCTTAAAATCACTGACCAATATTTTTCTTCAAAAAAAATTTAAAATATTATTTTTACACTACGTTAAACAGACGCAGTCTAAAATATCAAAAATTTTCACAAAAATAACAATTTGAAAACACACGTTTTATAACGTCACTTTAACCCGATAAATCACGCGTCTTTCAAACTCGAAATTTAACGGTTCAATCCTAGCTTAAAATTTTACAGTTATTATTTAATTTTTATTGACAACTAAAATTTTCAAAATATATCTCAAAATTTAATATTTAAACTATATTATTAAACACAATTTATAAAATATATTATTTAAAAATAAAAACAAATTAAATAAAATAACAACTGAACTAGGGTTGTTACAATATACGGCTAATATAGCACGAAAGCGAGCTTCAAATGCGAAGCAAACGCGATGCGCACCTACTAAACACTCAACAAACAACATGAGAAACATGTATATAGACAATAGTATCGATATACAACATATAGCAACATAATAACTATATATGCCAACATAGCAAATGCAACAAAAACAATATATTCAACCATCAACCAACTATCATTCAACTAGCATTCATAACCAATAAATATTCATTCTTATTCTCATTAATATTCAATGAAATGGTTTTCAATTTAATCACATTTGATTTATTAACAGTGGATGTTTTTACTAACATTCATTTTCAATTAGTTTATATTCACTAATTCATATTCAAGTTGGTTCACTTCCAAATCAAATTCAATTCCATTTAAGATCCACTTAACTTCCAATTGAATTTCAATTACTTTAACTTTCAATTTCATTAACACTTAATGAATTATATACAATCAACTAACAACCATATAACAACCAATGTATATTAATTACAACCAAATTCCTTTGCTTTTAATTGGTTTAATTAAATTGATTTTCATTCAACTATTCAACTTCCTTTAACATTAGATTTTAATGAATTACACTTATATTCATTATTCCATATCAATTATTCACATTTAATTGATTAATATTCAATCCATTCATTCAATTCAATTACAAAAGTTGAATTTCATTTACATAACTTAAGTTCACATTTATCACTTCACTTTATTACTTTACTTTGATATCAAAATCAACTTCATTCAACATCTCTTAAGTTATAATCCATTTAAACATTATTTGTTTTTACTTAACTTAAATTCCCACTTATAAATCAATTCAGATTCCAATTCTAAAGTAAATTTCCATTTAGCTTTAAATTCATTTTTATTTACAACTCATATTCATATAGTTTCACTTCTTATATATATAAGTTTATTTCACCATTGCAAATCACTTTAATTATAATTCAATTCTCATAATTCTTTTTACTTATACAATTATTCTTTTATTTAGATTATTCAAACAACCAAACAATCCACTTATATACTTTAATAATTCTGAAAAATTATTCCTTTATATATAAAAATATAATCAAGGTAAAATTATTTCATTTACCCGATTTTAAAACAATATAGTGCCGAATTGTTCTATTCAAGTGTTTATAAACCCCTTCGGCATAGTTGTGCATACCGTGCTGACGAAGGTTCACATGCCACTCAATAAACCAATCATCACAATATAAAACAATTTTTATATTCACTAACAAATACGCTCTCATAGCTATTATTACACTCAAACTCATTATAGAGTACTACTGACTCCATCTCTAATGAGTAATACCCAACAGAGCCATGGTTGTCGCTTAACCATATGCTCTGATACCACCTGTGAAGACCCGCAAATCCGTACTCCTTGAATATACACTAATCTCCATAGACTAACTCAAGATGAACGGAAATACGAATTCTCAATGTTTAAGAAAAAAAGAAAAAAAGACAGAAGAAGAGAGAAAAGATAGAAAATAGGACCGAAAAAAATAACACAACAATAACAGAATCTCACAATCGCAGCGGAACAACATATAATAGATAAATGAATAATCTTTAAACAAAGAACTATATCAGTTATTACATTACATTACATTACATTACATCATCAGAGTGTACAACAACAACAATAAAACAAACAACGGAAAAGAAATACTATATACTAGTAATACGCCATGCCATCCAGCTTGCCTCCAACAACTCTAGAATATCCTGATAAACCTAACTCTTGACTGCCTGTGTGGAAATTGGTGGGCACCCAGAGTTTAGGAAGGAAAACAATAAACTCCGAGTCAGTCATGTGACTAGTGTGAGAACTCAAAACAATTTATTTATCTTTAAAATCAAAATAGAGGAATATTTTTAAAGTCAATTCGCAATGCTTTTAAAAATGAGACTACCATAAGGCCTCCCGCACACACACACAATGCAAACGCAGAATCGGAGGAGATTTCTCCTTATGATAGTCAAAGATGCTTAATACGCATTAAAAAGAACATTTGATATTATTAGTAGTGTGTAACAACCCTAGATTTTGACTATATGTTTAAATTTGACTTTATTTCATTTTGAAATTATTTTAATTTTTTTAATTTGTGTGATATCATTTCTAAACATTTTTAAAATGATAATATAATTTTTCCAAAATTTACCGTATTTATTTCCTATTTTTAAAGGCTGTTTTCTAATTTTCTGCCATTTTCTTCATTTTTAAATTTCTTTATTTTATTTTAAATTTGTTTTATTTGTGAAAATTAATCTCTAAATATTTTTAAAATAATAATAGAATTTTTCTAAAAATTACTGTGTTGATTTCCTATTTTTAAGGGCTGTTTTCCCATTTTCTGCTATTTTCTGCATTATAATTTTATATTTAAATTAAATTTTAAATATTTATTTTTTAAATATATTTTTATTTTATGTCATTATTTATGTTTAAAAATACTTTACAAGCTTATATGAATTTTCTAAAAATTATTTCATTTAACTTCAAATTTTGCTAGTCTAGTTCACTGTTTTAACTATTTTCCTTAATTTTACTTTACATTATTGATAAATATTATATATATTTGTATATTGGTTGAAAATTTCGAAATATTATCTGATATTATTATTATTTCAGCTACATAAATTTATATAAATAATAAAAGATAAATTGAAAGGGTTTGTGACCTTTTGTTTCCTGTGCCTTTTGATTTTCCTACCTTTTCACATTTTAACGTTTCTTTTCACTCAAATGGCCATATTTCTTCATTCTTTCAGCTGCCACCCTCATTTCTCATTCACTTACTTCATTTGTTCTCTCATTTCCTCAAAAAAATTTGGCCATAGCTTTTGAAGAAAGTTTGGTAAACTTTATTTCCTTTTTCCATTTGTTTATGCTTGAATTCATGGTTTTTACACTTGTTCTTCTTCATCATAGGTTCGGCCTTGCTCCTCCACTACCATAGCCGCCTCCACCATCACCACATCAGGTCACCATCTCCTCCAGCCCACTGACCAAGCCATGCCGTGGTCATCTATGACTAGATCCACCAAAGTTTATGCAAACACTCCACTTGTTCAGCCTAGCCAAACCATTTATGCACATACCCTTCATTTTTCACCTAAACCACCTCCTTGGCCGCCACCACCAGTCCATCCATCACCTTTGGCCGACACTCCAGACCCCACCTGACCTTCACCTTGTAGGGGCCGAGCCCAATGGTCCTTTGGTTGAGCCATGGTTGCACAAAAGTGACTTATTTGCCTTAAACCCTTTGTATTCACACCTTGTAACTTCCACCACTTCACCACACCCTTAGCCGGCCTTTGCACCACCTTCTCCAGCTCATACCTGAACCAAAACCACTGCCACACCATCTCCTAGCCTCCAGCAGGTCTGGCCATGCCATTTGTAGCCTTGCCCGATGCTTGAAATTGCACGAAAATCCACTTGTTTGCCTTGTACTTGTATTTTAATACATAGCAACTTCCATACCTTCACTACCCTTTCTAGGCCGACCATATATGACCCATACCTGACCAAATACACCCCATGGCAGTACCTTATCACCCTATAGGCTGAGCATAGTGATGGTGGAAGCAAGTGCAAGTGTTTGATTAATTGTTGTTCCTTAATTTCTAGCATCGTTTATCGTATTTTTGGTCTGAAACCTTATAATTATTATATTGTTTGTTTGATTTGTATTCAAGGGAATTAATCCTTGGCTCCTCCATTTCGTATCTGTATCGTGCTTTTGTGCTTGTGTAGATCCCGTTGTGCAATTCTTCGTTGTGTCATCAGCTCAAAACAGTGAGTAAATCTCACCAGACTAATATGTACTTATGTAGTGATAAACTGACATCACCTGAATCTGTAAATGCATATCATCCTGTTATAACTGCTATATTACATTCATATGAAGTTCACACTATTTACACTTGTTATATCATATGTTACTGTTATTTCATGCTATTCTGTTATTTTCATCAGTTTATCACACTGCAAGTTCCCTGTAGACTAGAATCACTATGGGTTGAAATGATACATACCCGAACGGAATTTAGAATAGGAGAAAATCGTTATGGGCTAAAATGATAGGCCTGAATGATTTTCAATTATTTTCTTTTACTTGGGATTGCGGGTTTGAAATGATCAAACCCGGTTTTCTTTGTAAATTACGGGTTGAAATGATATATTACCCGTATCACTTCATCTAGGCTAGAAAATGAAATACAGACCCGTTGTTAAAATATGTTTTTCTAAAATTTTTTATTATTTTAGAAATGTAAATATTATAATATTTTGATTTAAATTTGATTAAAAATGATTTTTGTAAAGCATTATTGATTTTCTGAAAATTTATAAGTGAAATAAATAAATGGTAAAGTTAGAAAATCTGGAATGTAAGTTACTTTGGAAACTAGAATTTGGTGATAAATGGAATTTAAATTAAATATGAAAATATGATAAATTTATGATATTTTGAATTAAATGAATTTAAAATGATTTTATAATATATCAATGATTTTTGAATAAAGTTAAAATGTGAAATGAATGAATATTTAGGTTGAAATTTGGAAATATAACTAAAATTAGAAATTTGTGAATTTGTCTTAAAAGTGAATTTTAAGTTAAGTAAATAAAAATGAAATTAAGTTATATTTGAAAATTTTAAACTTAAGTGTTAAATTAAATTAAATTTAATGAATTTGAAATTTTATGTTGGAATTTAATAAGTGAATTATTATTAAATTTTTATTTTTGAATGGAGATTTAACTTTATAAAATCATGCATATAAGGGTATTTGAATGACTGTTTTAAAAGTGAAATTATATGATTTTATAAGCTAAAAATGATTTAAATAAAAATATAATTGTTTGTGAAATTATATTGAATACTTGAAGTTAATTAACTGCATTTCTGAAATGCTATTAATTCTAATGTAAATGATAATACAACATTTGTAAATGCTGTAGTTGATAATAATGAACCAAATGGCTAAGTTTAATTAAAGGTTATTATAGCATTTTTGTAAATGCTATAATTATTGAATTTAACTAAGTTTCATTTGAAACTAATGTAACCCTATTACAACCTTTTTAAATGCTATCTTTTATTAAATTGAACTGTTTTGAATGTAACTTTCCATTGCAATTTCTAAATGCTACGAAAGTTGAATTTTCATCTGTTTTAATAAATTAAGTGGATAAATGGATTTTGAAAGACTAAAATTTTGTAAATTTAATAATTTAATTATTAAATATAATAACTTCATTTTATGATTTAAAATGAAGTAATTTGTTTCGAAATATAAACTATTTTGAAATGTGTTTTGTAATGGTATTTAAATTAAATAAAAATGAATGTGGTTTGGAAGATATGATATTTTGAATGATATTGAATTTTGAAATTACATTTGATTTTGAAGTATAAAATACCATTTTGAAATTTTAACCACGGGATGTAATTAATTTATAGTTTAACTGATTCTTAAAGGATGGGTGATCCCAAGCATCCTTTAAGTTATTGTGCATTTCTACTACAGTTCACTTGAGTTGGTTTACATTATATAAGTATATATTGTCCTGACTCGAGTGTTTTGTGTTTTACTTTACGCTCGGGTCAGCCTGAGTATTCACAGCTTTGGATTCTCTTTCTGGAGCTGGTCTTTGCTTGAGTTTCTTCTTATCTACATTTATATCTACTTTCTGTTTCAGCTATTCTAGTTTATCTCATGTATTAGTGAATTTCTATGTGTTTCGGATTTCTATTATGTTGTTTTCAGACTGTATTATGTATTTGGTTTGAGACTCTGCCGTAGTAGCTTCATGAACTACTATGTATTTTATATTCCGCTGTGAGGTATTCTGTTTGTTCCATGTCTGTGATTCTGTGATTGTATTTCATTTGCTCCAAATTTATTTACAACGCGGTATTTTGATCAATTCAAGTCCGACATGTGCGGATGCGAATGGATGAAAAATATCGGGTTGTTACAGTTGGTATCAGAGCTTAGGTTTTTAGGCAAACCTTAGCCTGCGGAGCAAAAACTCATTAGAGATAGGGTAGAAATACCCTAGAATGAGTGAAATCAATCTCAGGATCCTTTCTTTGTGAGAGAAAGTATTTTCGAAGTATAAAATGATTTTTAAAAAGATTTTTCAAAGAATATTTTGGCATAAAAATGTTCTTATTTCGAAATCAAGATTTTCTAAACTTCATCTCTTCGTTATCCACCTTGTTAGAAATCTTTTGGTTAAGATTCTTATCGACTAGGATTCCTTGAACTTTGGAACACTCCCACTTGTTCTGGAATCCAGTCTTATTTTCCCCATTTTTCCTTTTAATTTTGGAGCATTTGTAACTCTACTTTGGAATGACCTCTCTAAAGAGCGATGATTCCGTAAATCTTTGAATGATTTGTAAAGGGGTGAAACTCCTTTACAATTGGCATTGATTCACTGAAGATTTTTATATTCTCGGATGTCGATGCTATCTATCTCCTGCTCTACCCCGATTCTATTCTCTGGCGATCGAAGGTCGATTTGCCTTAGATTTCCGTATTGAATATATTCCTAAAGTCTCGGGTGACCGGTTAAGTTCGCCCACGATTTATATAGGCTTATCTATCCTCTATTTGGTAATTAAATTATCTCATCTTCGTTTGAGTTTATCTTCGAACTAGAATTCTATTTGATTAGAGTCCCTCTAATTTTGAATCTTTGTTTGTTTGAAATCCTTCCCTGAATCATCCTTTGGAAATTTGTATTTGGTTGTATTTTGAAATTGTGCATACATCGAAATTATTAAGGATGGCCATATTTTTATATATAAAAGTGAAATGTTTTCGATAAGGATTATATACCTTTCAAAAATGAAAATTTGGAATTTTGAAAGAATTTGAAATTTTGAAAATTTTATAAGAACTTGATTTATACAAAAATGATTTATAACTGAAGGGTTTTGAATTTGAATTTCGAGGAATCGAATTCCGGTATTTTGAAATTGGTTTTAAGATTTTGGAAAATATATATAGTAATATGATTTAAAGACATATATATATATATATATATATATATATATATTTCAAATAAGAAATGTTTCAAATGTATTCGAATGAATTTCAATGATTTCGAAGGAATTTCAAAGAAGTTTTTCAAAGTTAATTGAAGTCCAGAACTCACTTATGTCGCTGGAAAATAATTTCGGTGATGAATGCATGCATCATCGACATTGATTTTCAAGTTTCTGAGTGAGAGAGAGGCCACTCTAGTAGCTTTGCTGTGCGAGTGATTTTTTGAAACCAATTTTGATTTCAGATTTCGAAGTATGGTTTGATATTCGAAAGATAGATCCGTATATATATATATATATATATTTGAAAAGATTTAAAGTAAGCCGCTGTTCAGTTCTCGAGTTTCAGATTTTGAAACCTAACTTTTGAAATTGATTTACTGATTTAGTGTTGATTTTCAACTCTTGGATTGAAAATATGACTTCTTCGACTATTTTAAGATTCGAGCACTTCCAAATCAAGGTTAATTTTTTCAAAGCTAAATTTTTTTTGAAAGGTATAAGGTATTTGATAAAGAATATAAGTTTAGTTTGTATGTTTCAAGTATGAAACAATATGGTTTTTTATAAGTTGAAACTGTTTTGTTAAGTAAATAAATAAGACTATTTTGAATTATACTAATATGAAATTTAGTTTTCAAATGTTTTGGATAAAAATTAGTCTTCAAATGTTTGAGAAAATTTTGGTTTTAAATGTTTTAACTTAGTAACATCTTTATAAAACTATTTATTTAACAAGTTGGAATAGATACATAAGTTGTACGTACGTTGTTTTATTCGCATAATTAATTTGATCCAAGTTTGAGTACACAAGTTCGAGGTGAGTTACACCATTTCGTGTTAGGATTTTTCATTTGATTCTTGATGGGCAATATTTGATATGGATTTTGGGCTTGATTCTAGAATTCTCTATCATAGTATATGGCTATGCAAGGAGACTGATGGCTTCTAGTCAAGAAACCATATCGAAGTCCGCATTAGGGAAGTCGAATGGACAATACTAGTTTGAAAGCGAACTTGTGTGATCAAGCGAGCAATCGAATGTATTGTTGCGAAATAATGACATATGTAAGTAATAATGAAGTAAAGTTTGAGATATATGAAATTATGAAATTTAGTTTTGAAATATGGTATATTTAAGCCTTGAAACATATTTAAGATTTAATATTTTATTTTGTAAATCAAATCTGTATTTGAAATTGATAATATTTGAAATGGTTTTGTTGGAAAACTAAATTGAAACTGATGGTTTGAATTGAATTAAAATTGGAAATTTTAGATTTTGGTTTAATTGAAAAAAATTGAAATGAAAAGAATTAAGGGCATGTTTTATGATTTCAAATGCATGATGTCTAAATGTTATGATTTTCAAAGTGTAATGATTTCAAGTATTTTAGTTTCGAAAGATTCATAACTTTGAAAGTATTATGACTTTTGAAATGAATGCATGTTTGAAATGGAAATGGATTTATTTGACTTAAATTTTGTTGATTTGGAAATTTGGATTATTTTCTAAGCCTATTGTTTTAAGAAATTTTGAAACTGAATATGTATAACTTGAAAGAAATGATTTGGTGACATCATATATAGTTTTAAAAATTTATTTGATATCGAAATGGTTTGAAATTTAGAACCTTGTTTTATTAAATACTTGATTTGGGAGCTATCGAACTTATATAAAAATGACTTGTATAAGTAAACTGTTGAATTGGAACTGTTGATTTGAAAGGGTACCCAAATTTTGAAAAGTGAAATCTTATATAATCGAAATCTATATAAGTGTGATTTGATATACTAGTATTTTGAAAAGTATTTGATTTGAAATGAAATCTTATATAAAATGGACTTTATATAAGTATGATATTTGAAAGTGATTTTGAAGGGTACTATATGATACATATTTTCGAAGTAAAGATATGGAAAGTGCCTTCTGCTTGATATCCGCTTTGTGGCCACACTGTGGATTCATTCTATCGATATTATTCTCTTTCTTTGATTTGGGTTTTCCGGATATGATACTCGAGTGTCCATCGAATTCCACGGCGATCCCCGTGGTCTTATGATCGCGACTACATAGCGCAACTGCCTGGCTGAGTCTTGCCTAGGGGTACAGATTGTTTCCTGGGGGATTCAGGCGTAACCATTGTGTATCCTGCAATCTGTGTAGGTCGCGAAGAGTAGCGCAAGTGCCTGGCTGAGTCTTGCCTAGGGGTACGGATTGTTTCCTGGGGGATCCAGGCGTAACCATTGTGTATCTTGCATTCTACTCGTCATCATGGCGTAACTCGCAGGGCTGAGAAAGCTTACGGATACGGATTGTTTCCTGGGGGATCCAGGCGTAACCATTGTGTATATGCGATCCATGGTTAGACAACTGTTTCGGTTTGGTTGATTTGTTTGGATTGTACTTTCCATATCTTTTTTTAAAAGTGTTTTCATTATTTTCACTGGGTGTTGAAACAAGTCTACTAAGTACTTGGAGAATTCTAGCTTTGCGCCTGACCAACGCATAGCCAGAGTCTGCAGGAACGAAAGTAAACTTGTTAAGACATCGAGTTATAAAAGTATTTTGATAAACGTATTTTGATAAAGTACTATATAAAAAATATTTTGATAAGTTATTTTCCCTTCTAAAAATTTAAAATGTTTTAAATATTGTTTACTTTGAACCATCAGAATTGAATCAAATGACTATTCATCATAAAAAAAAAATTTGAAATGTATAGTGGTTCAAATAATGGTTCATCCTTGTCATTCAACCTGCTTTACCTCCTAGCTATCTTTTTTTCCCTACCTTCTTTCGGGGATGCATTCCAACCTATTGTTCTTTCTTGTTGTTTCTCCGCTTCCTTCCTTTTCGAGGACGAAAAGATTTGAGTGGGGGAGAGTGTAACAACCCTAGATTTTGACTATATATTTAAATTTGACTTTATTTCATTTTGAAATTATTTTAAATTTTTTTTATTTGTGTGATATCATTTCTAAACATTTTTAAAATGATAATATAATTTTTCCAAAATTTACCGTATTTATTTCCTATTTTTAAAGGCTGTTTTCTAATTTTCTGCCATTTTCTTCATTTTTAAATTTCTTTATTTTATTTTAAATTTGTTTTATTTGTGAAAATTAATCTCTAAATATTTTTAAAATAATAATAGAATTTTTCTAAAAATTACTGTGTTGATTTCCTATTTTTAAGGGCTGTTTTCCCATTTTCTGCTATTTTCTGCATTATAATTTTATATTTAAATTAATTTTAAATATTTATTTTTTGAATATATTTGTATTTTATGTTATTATTTATGTTTAAAAATACTTTACAAGCTTATATGAATTTTCTAAAAATTATTTCATTAAACTTCAAATTTTGCTAGTCTAGTTCACTGTTTTAACTATTTTCCTTAATTTTACTTTACATAATTGATAAATATTATATATATTTGTATATTGGTTGAAAATTTCGAAAATCTGATATTATTATTATTTCAGCTACATAAATTTATATAAATAATAAAAGGTAAATTGAAAGGGTTTGTGACCTTTTGTTTCCTGTGCCTTTTGATTTTCCTACCTTTTCACATTTTAACGTTTCTTTTCATTCAAATGACCATATCTCTTCATTCTTTCAGCTGCCACCCTCATTTCTCATTCACTTACTTCATTTTTTCTCTCATTTCCTCAAAAAATTTCGGCCATAGCTTTTGAAGAAAGTTTGGTAAACTTTATTTCCTTATTCCATTTGTTTATGCTTGAATTCATGGTTTTTACACTTGTTCTTCTTCATCATAGGTTCGGCCTTGCTCCTCCACCACCATAGCCGCCTCCACCATCACCACATCAGGTCACCATCTCCTCCAGCCCACTGACCAAGCCATGCCGTGGTCATCTATGACTAGATCCACCAAAGTTTATGCAAACACTCCACTTGTTCAGCCTAACCAAACCATTTATGCACATACCCTTCATTTTTCACCTAAACCACCTCCTTGGCCGCCGCCACCAGTCCATCCATCACCTTTGGCCGACACTCCAGACCCCACCTGACCTTCACCTTGTAGGGGCCGAGCCCAATGGTCCTTTGGTTGAGCCATGGTTGCACAAAAGCGACTTATTTGCCTTAAACCCTTTCTATTCACACCTTGTAACTTCCACCACTTCACCACACCCTTAGCCGGCCTTTGCACCACCTTCTCCAGCTCATACCTAAACCAAAACCACTGCCACACCATCTCCTAGCCTCCAGCAGGTCTGGCTATGCCATTTGTAGCCTTGCCCGATGCTTGAAATTGCACGTAAATCCACTTGTTTGCCTTGTACTTGTATTTTCATACATAGCAACTTCCATACCTTCACTACCCTTGCTAGGCCGACCATATATGACCCATACCTGACCAAATACACCCCATGGCAGTACCTTATCACCCTATAGGCTGAGCATAGTGATGGTGGAAGCAAGTGCAAGTGTTTGATTAATTGTTGTTCCTTAATTTCTAGCATCGTTTATCGTATTTTTGGTCTGAAACCTTATAATTATTATATTGTTTGTTTGATTTGTATTCAAGGGAATTAATCCTTGGCTCCTCCATTTCATATCTGTATCGTGCTTTTGTGCTTGTGTAGATCCCGTTGTGAAGTTCTTCGTTGTGTCATCAGCTCAAAACAGTGAGTAAATCTCACCAGACTAATATGTACTTATGTAGTGATAAACTGACATCACCTGAATCTGTAAATGCATATCATCCTGTTATAACTGCTATATTACATTCATATGAAGTTCACACCTATATTTACACTTGTTATACCATATGTTACTGTTATTTCATGCTATTCTGTTATTTTCATCAGTTTATCACACTGCAAGTTCCCTGTAGACTAGAATCACTATGGGTTGAAATGATACATACCCGAACGGAATTTAGAATAGGAGAAAATCGTCATGGGCTGAAATGATAGGCCTGAATGATTTTCAATTATTTTCTTTTACTTGGGATTGCGGGTTTGAAATGATCAAACCCGGTTTTCTTTGTAAATTACGGGTTGAAATGATATATAACCCGTATCACTTCATCTAGGCTAGAAAATGAAATACAGACCCGTTGTTAAAATATGTTTTTCTAAAATTTTAATTATTTTAGAAATGTAAATATTATAATATTTTGATTTAAATTTGATTAAAAATGATTTTTGTAAAGCATTATTGATTTTCTGAAAATTTATAAGTGAAATAAATAAATGGTAAAGTTAGAAAATCTAGAATGTAAGTTATTTTGGAAACTAGAATTTGGTGATAAATGGAATTTAAATTAAATATGAAAATATGATAAATTTATGATATTTTGAATTAAATGAATTTAAAATGATTTTATAATATATCAATGATTTTTGAATAAAGTTAAAATGTGAAATGAATGAATATTTAGGTTGAAATTTGGAAATATAACTAAAATTGAAAATTTGTGAATTTGTCTTAAAAGTGAATTTTAAGTTAAGTAAAAAAAATGAAATTAAGTTATATTTGAAAATTTTAAACTTAAGTGTTAAATTAAATTAAATTTAATGAATTTGAAATTTTCTGTTGGAATTTAATAAGTGAATTATTATTAAATTTTGATTTTTGAATGGAGATTTAACTTTATAAAATCATGAACATAAGGGCATTTGAATGACTATTTTAAAAGTGAAATTATATGATTTTATAAGCTAAAAATGATTTAAATAAAAATATAATTGTTTGTGAAATTATATTGAATACTTGAAGTTAATTAACTGCATTTCTGAAATGCTATTAATTCTAATGTAAATGATAATACAACATTTGTAAATGCTGTAGTTGATAATAATGAACCAAATGGCTAAGTTTAATTAAAGGTTATTATAGCATTTTTGTAAATGCTATAATTATTGAATTTAACTACGTTTTATTTGAAACTAATGTAACCCTATTACAACCTTTTTAAATGCTATCTTTTATTAAATTGAACTGTTTTGAATGTAACTTTCCGTAGCAATTTCTAAATGCTACGAAAGTTGAATTTCATCTGTTTTAATAAATTAAGTGGATAAATGAATTTTGAAAGACTAAAATTTTGTAAATTTAATAATTTAATTATTAAATATAATAACTTCATTTTATGATTTAAAATGAAGTAATTTGTTTCGAAATATAAACTATTTTGAAATGTGTTTTGTAATGGTATTTAAATTAAATAAAAATAAATGTGGTTTGGAAGATATGATATTTTGAATGATATTGAATTTTGAAATTACATTTGATTTTGAAGTATAAAATACCATTTTGAAATTTTAACCACGGGATGTAATTAATTTATAATTTAACTGATTCTTAAAGGATGGGTAATCCCAAGCATCCTTTAAGTTATTGTGCATTTCTACTAAAGTTCACTTGAGTTGGTTTACATTATATAAGTATATATTGTCCTGACTCGAGTGTTTTGTGTTTTACTTTACGCTCGGGTCAGCCTGAGTATTCACAGCTTTGGATTCTCTTTCTGGAGCTGGTCTTTGCTGGAGTTTCTGCTTATCTACATTTATATCTACTTTCTGTTTCAGCTATTCTAGTTTATCTCATGTATTAGTGAATTTCTATGTGTTTCGGATTTCTATTATGTTGTTTTCAGACTGTATTATGTATTTGGTTTGAGACTCTGCCGTAGTAGCTTCATGAACTACTATGTATTTTATATTCCGCTGCGAGGTGCTCTGTTTGTTCTATGTCTGTGATTCTATGATTGTATTTCATTTGCTCCAAATTTATTTACAACGCGGTATTTTGATCAATTCAAGTCCGACATGTGCGGATGCGAATGGCTGAAAAATATCGGGTTGTTACATAGTGCATAGTGTAGGAAAAATTCATTTCGAAAATAAAGATATAAATCTTAGCCAGCATAGACATTCCGCACTTATGCCTACTATAGCTACCATGTTCAATAGAAGGTTACCGCCACATTCCATGGCAGATTATACAACTAAAACCGTACAAGATCGTATTGTTTCTTTGGATTTCCAACGAATGGTAACGCCAAGGAACTTCCCATTGCCACATGAGAACGCCTCTGGAAGGACGTCCCCGAGAACCAAACCGGATCTCTGCTAACACAAGGCCGGGTTACCCCTAACTGGGTAACTACTGACATGAGTGTGCCATCCCCCGGTCCTTTGGGACCTTTAACCGAGCGCTCGTAATCAACATCACACAATCATAAATAAAGTGTTTCAACATGAGTAAGTATCTGGGCTCCATACCATGATACCACCCTTTTCCAGAAGGAAATGCACATACCCTAAAGGGAGCTACCCCTCATAACCTTGCCGCATCTTTCCTGTTTTGACCATTCCGGGGTGTGAGGCTCGACGAAGTCTCGTCCACAAAGCCACGCTTTATACAAAAGCCGTGCTTTGGGTCAACAAATGATCATAGAAATGATCACAAAGATAAATGATCAAACAAATGATCATATCACAAATGATCAACACAATGATCATTTCACAGCATCACTCAGCATGTCACGTTACCAAATTGGGAATATATCGCTGATAACCTTCAACTACATAACCTCTGAGCTCGTACGTCTCAGAGAAGGGTGTTAAGCTAAAAGAATAAATTCTCCGCCACCAACAGAAATATATTTGAAAGAAATCAGCTTTATATCTCAATTTGTAATGTCAGACATACTATCCATACAAGTCTATTCCGGGCTCGAACAAAGCCGAAGGCACTTACAAAGAAGTCCTTGCAATCCGGATATCCACAATCCTGATCGGATTCCCCATCACATATGGAGAACTCTATACCGGAGCAACTCGGTGCAGAGTCAATCGACAGGTCATCCTATCGCTCTCGCAAATACCCGGTCTTCAACACCGATCATCAAATGCAATCCATTACGTCGTATCACTATTCGGAATGGGTAATCCGAATAACGAGCGCAATAATTTAAAAATAAGTGTGGCATTCAAATTCAGCAAATCACAACAAATACCCATTCAAAGGTAAATATTGATAGTCGGTTATTGAACTATCAATGGATATGCACAACATCACTAGATTCCAAATAATTTTCCAAATTATCTATTTCCCAAAAATATCTTTACAAGATATAAAATTTCAATACCTCAAAAATAAATCAATATTTATTTTTAAACAAATTCCCCTTTCTTTTATAAATTCCATAGTGAATTTACATTCCAAAATATTTATGAATATACGATTTCAATTATTCATTTTCAATTTATCTTCAAAAAGATAAATTCTCAAAATATTCTCTTTATATTGGAAAACATTTCCATACTTACTTAATAAGTAATTCACAAATCTTTTTATTTTCTACACTTGGAAAATATTCAATATACTTAAATCGAGATTAAGTATATATTTCATTCTTTAAGGAAATCATTCTCTTAAACATATTTATTTGGGCCAAAACGAATGTTGCGTAAAACATCGTTACGACAACCCAAAATCACTAGTATAGGGATTCGAAATTAAAATAGATATATAAATCCCAATACTATACAAAACATTTCCTTTCGGAAATCATTTACTATAACAACAGTGTTATAGTCCACCATTTCCTTTTATTTCTCGGAAACGTCTATTTCAACAATGAATGTTAAAATCTATGGTTTCGATCTTAACACATTTTAAAACATCGTTAGATCGTTTTAATTCTATTTAAAACATCACATCCAAAACATTTTCTTTAGCATATTATTCACTATTCAAAAACGTGAATATACTACGTTAACAATTTCATCATTTCTATACGTTTTATTTTAAAGGATTATTCACTGTCTAAAACGTGGATATAACTCCATAAATAAGTTATAACAATTTACTTATCAAAATAAGTCGTTTGCGGATTTATAAAACAATGTTTATAAATTCCTTTATTAACCTATATTCAGTTCATAACTCAATTATATACCAAAGGTTCATATTATAAGTTAAACACTTACGATTTATTTGTTTACAAAAATCGTTCTTTTAAACTTCCCAAATTATAAATCTTATAACTTATAAGATTCATTTATTTATCCAAATCTATTCTTCAAATAACCTTTACAAATTTTATAAACCTACTGCTTATAAAATTCCATTTATAGCTTCACCGTTTATAATTCTATAAATTTCATTCGTTTATGAAATTCATTCACAATTCATTTTAACACTTATAAAAACTCGTTTTATAATTCAAATATTTTAATTTATAAATTATCAATTTATAAATCTTTTATATAAATCAATTTATATTATTATTATTTCAAAACGTCTTTAAAGTCCTTTATAATTTCACCATTTTTGATTTATAAAATAATCAAATTTCATAAATCCTATATTCAAACTTTTCACAATAAATTCAAAAATCCCAATTTAAACTATTTTATAACCCTCATATTTTCAAAAATCAACTTTTAACTATTTTTCTCAAAAATCATAATTTTTATAACATTAAAAATCATAACGTTATTTATTTAAAATGGATCAATTCCAAAAATATTTTATAAACATATACTTTCAAAAATCACTTTAAAAATCATTTTTAAAGTTCCAAAATTTGGCCCAATGATGCTACACACCAAATAGTCAATCACGACAACTACGACATCATATATCGTATATGATAATCAACGAATATCAAAATATCCATAATCATATAAATACTGTTGAGGAATCCAGTTGGATTCCTCCAACCTGTTTCCTGCATCCAAAGATGTTAGCACAATAACAATTCCGTTCCAGTACGAAATTATCGCGGTATATGGGATTTAAAATATTATCCGCTTAATAGACGGCGCAATAGGGTCTCATCCGCTATATAATGCGGAAAATCAATAACTGCAATATATACATATGCCAATATGTATATATTGCTATTATATATAATACCAATTTCACTGTTTATGAAATATTCGCGGTATATGTTCTTAATAAATAACATCCGCTTACTAACGGCGCATAATGTCTATTTTAACAATCAATGGATAACAATCATCATTCAAACATACATTCAAGAATTTTAAATCTAACTATTTAAAATTAAAATCGAAACCGATTCGATTGAGTGAGAAGTTCTCACCTTGATTTCAATTTCGTTTTAGCGATTTATTTCGAATACGTTTAATTTTACCCGAAATTCACACTAACTCCAAACGACTCCAATCCAATTCCATAGCGTAGTGCTAGTCCATACGATTCCAACGCAACTGGTTTCGCGCGTTTTCGACCTCATATGAAAAAGTTATGATTTTTAGAACTTACACGAATTTTTTATAAACTAATTTACAAATTCTTTTATAATTTTAACCTACAACCAAATCTGGCTGTCCATCGTATCACCTGCAAATCCAAGCCGTGCGTGCTTTCTTCCATCTCTTCTTTTCTTCTACAGGCCGAACAAAACAAGAAACCCATTCATTAAAATTAGGGTTAATTATTTCGGCCCCCACGCTTGAATTGATGACGATCAGATTACTCCATTATAACGCTTGACTCGTGCTCGACTCTCGGCCATGACAGGGGCAAACTCGGTCGACTCTCCTTCGTGCAAAACGAAGATGAACGTGGCCCCTTTTCACTTGATTTCTGGCCACCATGATCCACTAAATACGATCTCGACCGTTGATATGATAGATCACATTGTCCTCTACAATCTTGTAGTTGGAAGTTCGTCGAATCGTTGTGTAGATTTGAAGATAATTGAGGGAGAAGAAGGTGAATTATCAGCCATCAAACTAGATAGTGGCGGCTACTGTTAGGTTTAGGGTTTGACATTTTCTTATGCAAATGAGAGAAGTGTGGGTGCTTTTATAGAAAATTTTCCAATTTACTATTCACCCGGAATTTCCGAACTCCAAACGAAGCATGCCGGTTGGCGTTTCTAAGGTTTACCCCGCGTTCCGAACACAATGGAACGTGTTTCGGGAGCTAATTCGGTCATCTGTACGAGTTATGGCAATAAACGTTCAATTTAAAATTAAACCGATTAAACGATTTTCTAGGCATTTTAGCTTGCACCGGACAAACGGTAAATCTAATTGACACGAAATTTGAAACCATACAATAATATCACATTACGGATCCGACGAAACTGGTTTCGTCGAAATCGGAGACTGTTTGAAAAATGACCATTTTAACTCGCTAATTTAATAATTAAACAATTTCGATGCGTTTCGAGCTGCCACGGTCAAACGATAACTCCGATTGACACGAACATTGAAATCCGATAATAACAAACTATTATGGATCCAATGGAACTAGTTTCATCCAATTCTGAGACTGTTCGAAAATTGACTAATTTCACTAGTCGATTAAATATTAAAATATTCAATTTTCACAAATTAACTTTTAATTCGATTTTAAAAGTTCTAAAAAATCATTCTAACTTCAACATGATAAAATAAAATTTTATAAATCATTTTCAATCATTTTTAACCCAATTTTCAATTATTTCTGTAATTTAACATATTAAATTATCGATTTAATTATCCAATTAAATCCAATTATTCGAATTAAAATTTATTCAACTTATAAATTTCACTTATTAATATTTAAAATTAATTAAATATAAAAATTTTAATTAATAAAAATTCTGGGTCGTTACAATCCTCATCAACCGGGAATGGCTAAAACAGGGGAGGTGCAGCAAGGCTTCGTGGGTAGCACCCACTGGAGAGCAAGATTGATCCCTGTCTAGAGGTCCCTTTTTATTCGGCTTAGTGGGCAGTTGGAATCGCGCGCCAACTGCGGGGTTGTCTTGTTCGAAACTGTTCAGTAAGGAATGGGTCCGGCCTTGTGTTGCAGGGGAGTGGGAGTACTCATCGGTACGTTGATCTTGGCCACGTACTGTGACGGGCGGTACCCCAGTAGCCCTGCCATTGTATGGAATCCAAAATCCAATAAGTGCCAATGGTTTTGATTGTATTACCCACTTTTGTGGCTAGTAGCTGGAATTTAATCATGTAACAATTTCGGCTATTTCATATTTACTTGTAAACCCTAGACCTATTTTAATATCACTGGATTTCCTATCAAATGTTTTGGTTAGCGTAAGGTAAAAACTTTTCCATGTTTATGTGTGGGAAGTCTTACGTGATACCTTTCTTTTCAAAAGGTTTTTGAAGTTAAGCAACTTTAACCTGTTACTCACACCAGACCCATGTCTGACCCGGAGTTTATCTTTTGTTTTCATAAACTCTTGGGTACTCAAATTTTTACGAGTAGCCAAGAGATTCAGGTTAGCTTTGACGAATATTGGGGAGCAATGGAGCAGGAGGCTACTGCGTTAGATATATAGTGTTCCGCTGTGTGTCTCTGTGTTTTCTTTGGATTGTATTATGTTGTAAATACTAGACAGGTGTTTATAACTGTCTAGTATATGTTGTATATCTATGTACTCTGATAGTGGTTGTAAACTATGTAATATTTTATGTTATTAATATAATTTATTCGTTCCGCTGTTTAGATTCTGACGTGTTGTTTCTTCTTCTTCTCTTTCTTTCTCTTTTCTATCCCTTTCTTTCTTAATAGCGATGTGACTTCCTAGTGTTTTGGAAGTTGGGTCGTTACAGTGGTATCAGAGCATTAGGTTGAGTGAATACCTAGGCTCTGTAGTGGTGACTATCTTGAGGGAGCGTATTTGTAATTTTAAATATATTTATATATATTTATCTATTTCTATCTATCTGTTGGGTTATCTGTTCAGGTTTTCCAATATAGCTATAAAGGTAGATAAGGTAGTAGTGTTTGTAACACGATTACTACCATTGGTTGGAGTCTGTTGTTTGAGGTTGGTAAGTGTATCTATCGAGACTGTAGACCTAATATTGTCTCGAATAAGTTTTGTTGTGTTGAAGTATTTCATCGATCTCTGAAGGAAACCTATTAAGGTTCGGAGACATCTTTGAAGTATAGAGATTGGTGAGTAGGGTTTGGATCTGTTCGGTTAGGTTAGAGCAAGTGATGGTATTTTGATACCTCGGGAAGTTGTAACTGCGTGATGAGATGCAGTGACTATGGATGTGTCCGAAGATATTTCTTTGGAACAAGTTTTGGAAGTATTCTACTTCAGTGTTGTGGCTGGATTCAGCAGGATGTTGTGGTTAGCTTTGAAGTACGAGTTTCTCAAAGAGCCTTGGATTAGGAAGTTTGGCATCGATGTCAGCAATGCAGCTCGGAGTGTTCTGAGAGCCGACAGGGAGGTCTTAGCTGAGTAGTTTTTATGGAGATGGAATTCTGAAGTAGTAGAGTGAATCCGTTTCTTCAATGGATTGACTAGACCAGTGTAAGTTGTTCTTTTTGGTAAAGAGAGAACAGTTTTATTTGGAAATTTATTTGGGTTGATCGCAAAAGTGACTTGCGATTGTTTGAGTGTTCTCTTGGATTGTTGGAGATTTTCTGGAGGTCTTTTGGGAAAGACTGATGTTCGTCCGCATCTGGAAATTGAGTTTTCTTATCGACTAGTATTCCAGGAGTGGAGCCGGTGGTTCTGTTTAGTTGGAGAATGATTCCTAGAGATGGAGTTTGATGAAGTAACTTAGTGTTCGGAGGAATTTCTGAGTTTTCTTTATGGATCTGTAGAACTATATTTCTAGAGGTGATGTCCAGTTGTGTTAGTATTCTTCATCAGTATTTTCTTATCTACTTCGGATCAGAGTGGTGCAGCGGAAGTAGTTTGGATGTGTTTCTGATTGTCTTTTCCGGATTAGGAGAAGTTTGTTGTCTTCTGTTGTTTATGAAGTAGAATTGTGGTTTGGTTTTGGATCGATCTTGAGGAGATCATTATATTGGGTTGTTTTTAGTTCTGATTGTTTCTAGAGGAATCAGCAAGGGTTAAGCTGATCGGTTTGGATGTTGGCAGCCCAGGATTTGTCTGAAGACTTTCGAGGATAAGGGACAGAGAAATTTGGAATTTGAAGTTGGAGACTTCGTTATTGTTAGAGTTTTCTCTGATTCAGGGGCTATAAGTTTTGGTGAATCTGGAAAGTTAGCTCCGTGATGTTTAGATCTCATCTGTGTTTTGGTTGGATCAGTGTTTGGTATTTCAGGATTGAATTGTCAGTTGGGATAACTGGAATTCGATGAGTTTCACGTATCTCTGAGGGAGTACGTGTATGGTCTATCTCTGGTTTTGGTACCAGCTGTTATAGAGGTTGGTTTTTGAGTCAGACTCATCTGTAGTCTGATATGTTGTCTAGTACTGTAGATATAGATGAATAGGAGCTCTATACCTTAATAGTATTGATTGTTTGGAATATATAGAGCGAGTATTCCGATATTTTACCGAAAAAACTCGTGAAAGTTTATCCAGAATTTTTCTGGATAATTAGATTTGTTTGATTTGGGTGAATTGATTGTTATGGTTGTTAGCATATCATTGGTATATGCTTGTGTTTTAAAAATTTAAATCCTTTAAATAGATTATTAAATTACCTTTGTTTTAAATTTCGGGGATGAAATTCTTTTGAGGGGGGAGGAATGTGATGACCCGGAATTTTAAAGCAATATCAATTTAATAATTTGAAATAAAAATTATATTGATTTGATAATCTTTGTAATGAGATTTGAATTAATTTAATAATTCAATAAAATAAATAGTTAATTGATAGATTTTATCTTTTTAAATCTAATAAATTGTTTATATTTATAATATATATAGAATATCGTATATATTGAATATAGATCTTGTTTTAATCTGATTAATAAATAAATCATGTTTCCTATAAAATATGTATCTTTAGTAAAAATTGGAAATTATGATTTTATTTAGAAGTTAAACTTTTTAATATTATTTAATAAATAAATATGGTTTTAAATACATAAGTTAAATATTGAAAATAATTTAAAATATGTTTAACTCAAGTTTAAAATTTAAATAAATAACAATGAGGTTATTTTGAGTTTCTTTTAAATATAATGTGATAAAATAAATAAATTATTAATAAGAAAACAATTTCTTTTAATAGTTATTTATGGTTATTAAATATTGCTATTTCTAAAAATATAATAATACATTGTTTCAACAAATAAATTTTTAATAAAAATTATTGTTTTTCAAAATTCAAATTTGTAGTGGTATTTGTAAATAAACTGGGTTACAAAATTCAATTTGAACTTGAATTCAAAGTTTTTAAAATTTAAAGCATAAATGTTTTTAATTTGTTTTGATTTTGAAATATTTGTATAAGTTTAATTTTATAAATATAGTTTGATTTATTCATTTTAAAATCTATATACATGTGAATAAATACATGGTTAACTAATTTATTTAAACATAGGATTACATTTATCTTATATTAAACATCTAATTTGAAATACAAGTTAACTAAATTTATAGCTTATTAACATTTAAATAAATAACTAATTAACATTGAATTTTACTAATTAACATTTGGGACAAATGTAAACTCTTACAAATTAAATGAGCATGTGTTAATTAATTAACATACTTACTTGACAAATGTTAAGAATTGAGACAAGTGTTGTAATATAAAACAAGTGGCATTTTTGAATTTTTGTTTCTCTTTTATTTTATTTAAAACATCTTCAGCCTATTTTCAAACTAAAATAACCCAAGGCAAATCTGAAATTCAATTCATCTTCCTCAAATTAGATCCTACAAACATCCTCCTAAACCAAATTATAAATCTGTAATCATCTTCAATCAGAGATCAAAGCATGAAAACCCTCCACATTTTCAAAACTATTCAAAGCAATTGCATATTTCAAACTGTAAATCATTACCTTGTAATCCACCTCCTATATCAAACCTGTAAAAGCATTTTCTAACCTGCAAATCAAAATCAAGCTTGTAACCATCTCAAAAATATGTAGCCTGCATCATTTCAATATGGAGTCTTCTGCATGCATTTGTATTATAAAACCTGGAATTAAAGTATGTTTAAAAGCAAAGGGGTTTCCAGTTTTAAAAGCACTTCTGCAAATCGAGCTTTCAAAGTTTTTCAAATTGGAAGCCTGTCTTCATACTAAAACCAGGTGAGTAACATTATAATTTAAGTGATTTAAAATATAAGTATGGTTGCATGTTTATCACAGATAACCAATATGTTTATGGATGCATTTATAAATATATTTTTGTATAATCATATGGATGTATAGTGAGTATTGAGATGTTGTACTTTGTTTTTTTTTTCCAGACTCAAGTTTTCAGTTTTGTTTTTATTTTAACCACCTAATCTAGTTTGTTAAGACTCCATTTACAAACCCAGTATGTTTGAATTAATGTAAAACTTGTTGTTATGTCATAGAGCAGGCTTTAAAATTTGATGTAAATTAAATTGAATTTGAAAATCTCACTGGAAGTATGAAAACAACAATGAATGATAGACAAAGTGAAAACTCGACTTTGTAATTTAAGAATTCAGCATTATAAAGTGAGTAACACTTTCAAGTAACTTAAGTTTGAATATAGTTGTATTTTAATATCTTAAAGGTATGTTTGTGTGAACATTTTTATATGCATAGATCTGTGGAATTTCTGTGTATAGGTGATTATGATTACCTGCATGTTAAAACTGTAACACCTCTGTATTATGATTTAAAACACATACCTTACTTCATTTCTGGTGGAACTAATTTGTAACGACCTAGGATTTTTAGTAATAAAAAATTGGATATTTAATTTATTTTAAATATTAAGAAGTGAATTTATAAGTCAAATAAATTTTTATTTGAATTATTGGATTTAATTGGATAATTAAATCAGTAATTTAATATGTTAAATTATGGAAATAATTGAAAATTGAGTTAAATATGATTGAAAATGATTTGGGAAATTTTATTTTATCATATTGGAGTTAGAATGATATTTTAGAACTTTTAAAATCGAATTAAAAGTTAATTTGTGAAAATTGAATATTTTAATATTAAAATCGACTAGTGAAAATAGCCAATTTTTGAACAGTCTCAGAATTGAACGAAACTAGTTCCATTGGATCTGTAATAGTTAGTTATTACCGGATTTCAAATTTCGTGTCAATCGGAGTTACCGTTTGATCGTGGCAGCTCGAAACCCATTGAATTGTTTTTAATTTTAATTTGGCGAGTTAAAATTGGCATTTTTCAAAAAGTCTCGGATTTCGACGAAACTAGTTTCATCGGATCCGTAATATGATATTATTGTAAGGTTTCAAATTTCGTGTCAATTGGAATTACCGTTTGTCCGGTACAAATTAAAACGCCTAGAAATCGATTTAAATCGGTTTAATTTAAATTGAACGTTTGCAGCCATAACTCGCACAGATGTCCGAATTAGCTTCCGAAACCTGTTCCATTGTGTCCGGAACGCGGGGTAAACCCTAGAAACGCTGATTACGGCGCGTAAATCGGAGTTTGGAATTTCCGGGATGAATAGTGTTTCGTCGGTTCCTTATAAATAGCCCACCATTCACAAATAAAATAAAATAAAATATCTAAACCCTAGTTGCAATGCACAGCCGCCTCTTTTATAATTGAATGGCCAGAAAGCTCCAATTTTCATCCCTTAATTACTTCCAATCCGTGAAGTTTTAGCCAAAGTTGTTAACTACAACATTGTAGAGGGTAACGAGGGCTTTAAATCTATAAGGTGATGATCGTGTCTCGTGTAGCGTAGAGGGAGATATGGGGGCCGATTGCTTCAGGTTGCGCACGCAAATTCACGCACATGATGAGGCCGAGCTTGCTCTTGTCGAGGCCGAACATAGAGGGGGTTTGGAGCTTCGATTTGGCGCATCCTGATCGCGTTCAAGTTCGTCGAGGAGGCGGAGATGTTTAACCCTAGTTTGGAGCTAAGTGGGTTCGGTTGCGTGATGTTGTCTGGAGGAAGAACGTGAGTTTGGGGGAGAAGAAAATGAACGGACCTGATGATGGGGTGATGGATCCAAGGGCAGTGATGGGTTAGGTTGAAAAAATAAAAGATTTAAGTTGTAAATTTATAAATAAAAACTCGTGTAACTTCAAATATTCATAACTTTTCAATACGAGGTCGAAAACGCGCGAAACCAGTTGCGTTGGAATCGTATGGACGAGCACTATGCGATGAAAATGGATTGGAGTCGTTTGGAGTTAGTGAGAATTTTGGGTAAAATTAAACGTCCGTTTAATTTTATTCGAAATAAATCGCTAAAACGGAAATTAAAACCAAGGTGAGAACTTCTCACTCAATCGAATCAGTTTCGATTTTATTTTAAATAGTTAGATTTAAAATATTTGAATGCATGTTTGAATGATGATTGTTATCTATTGATTGTTAAAATAGACATTATGCGCCGTTAGTAAGCGGATGTTATTTATTAAAAACATATACCGCGAATATTTCATAAACAGTGAAATTGGAATTATATATAATAGCAATATATATATATTGGCATATGTATATATTGGAGTTATTGATTTCCCGCATTTTTTGTTTAGCGGATGAGACCCTATTGCGCCGTCTATTAAGCGGATAATATTTTAAATCCCATATACCGCGATAATTTCGTACTGGAGCGAAATTGGTATTGTGCTAATGTTTGTGGATGCAGGAAAACAGGTTGGAGGGATCCAACTGGATTCCTCAACAGTATTTATTTGATTATGGATATTTTAATGTTCATTGATTTTCATATCGATATATGATATCGTTGTTGTCGTGATTGACTACTTGGTATATAGCATCATTGGACCAAATTTTGGAATTTTAAAATGATTCATAAAGTGATTTTTGAAAATATACTATATGTTTGGAATTTGATCTATTTTTAAATAAATAAACGTTATAATTTTTAAAGTTATAAAAATTATGATTTTTGAGAAAAATAGTTAAAAACTGATTTTTGAGAATATGATGCTAATGATTTTATAAAATAGTTAAATCGGAATTTTTTGAATTTATTATTGAAAGTTTAAATATAGGGTTTATAAAATTTAATTATTTTATAAATCAAGAGAATGATGAAGTTTTTAAAGGAGTTTAAAGACGTTTTAATAGAATAATATAAATTGATTTATATTAAGAGATTTGTAAATGGATATTTATAAATTGAAATATTGACATTATAAAACGAGTTTTTATAAGTGTTTGAATGAAGTGAAAATGAATTTTGTAAATGAATGGAATTTATAAAATTATAAATGGTGAAGTTATAAATGAAATTTATAAATAGTAAGATTTATAAATTTTGTGAAATTATTAAAGAATATATTAGGATGAATAATTGAATCTTATAAGTTATAAGATTTATAATTATGAAGTTTAAAAGAACGATTTTATAAAATAATCGTTTTATAAGTATTTGACTTATAATATGAACCTTTGTTTTATAATTGAGTTATAAATCGAATAGGTTAATAAAGAAAATTTATAAAAGGAAGTTGTTATAAAATAATTAGAAATGGAATTTATAAACGTTGTTTTATAAATTCGCAAATGACTTATTTTGATAAGTAAACTGTTGAAACTTAGCAATGGAGTTATATTCACGTTTTTAACTGTGAATAATCCTTTAAAACAAAATGTATAAAAGGATGAAAATTTGTTAACGTAGTATATTCACGTTTTTGAATAGTGAATAATATGTTAAAGAAATTGTTTTGAATGTGATATTTGAAATAGAATTAAAACGATCTAACGATGTTTTAAAAAGTGTTGAGATTCGAAACCATAGATTTCAACATTTATTGTTGAAATAGACGTTTTCGAGAAATAAAAGGAAATGTTGGACTATAACACTGTTGTTATAGCAAATGATTTCCGAAAGGAAATGTTTTGTATAGTATTGGGATTTATATATCTATTTTAATTTCGAATCCCTATACTAGTGATTTTGGGTTGTCGTAACGATGTTCTACGCAACATGCGTTTTGGCCCAAATAAATATGTTTAAGAGAATGATTTCCTTAAAGAATGAAATATGTACTTAATCTCGATTGAAGTATATTGAATATTTTCTAAGTGTTGAAAATAAATAAAATTTGTGAATTACTTATGAATAAATAAGTATGGAAATGTTTTTCCAATATAAAGTGAATATTAGAGAATTTATCTTTTTGAAGGTAAATTGAAATGAATAATTGAAATCGAATATTCATTGATATTTTGAAATATAAATTCACTATGGAATTTATAAAAGAAAGTGGAATTTGTTTAAAAATAAATATTGATTTATTTTTGAAGTATTGAAATTATATATCTTGTAAAGATATTTTGTGAAATAAATAATTTGGAAAATTATTTGGAATCTGGTGATGTGTGCATATCCATTGATAGTTCAATAACCGACTATCAATATTTCCCTTTGAATGGGTAATTGATGTGATTTGTTTGAATATGAATGCCACACTTATTTTTGAATAAGCGCTCACTATTCGGGTTAACCGGGAAAGGACCATGGGGTCGTATAACCCATTCCGAATATGTGATACGTCGTTGTGAATTGCATTAATGACCGGTGTTGAAGACCGAGTATTTGTGAAAGCGATAGGATGACCTATCGATTGTCTCTGCACTGGGTAGCTCCTGGTATAGAGATTCCTTAAGTGATGGGAAATTCGATCGGGATTGTGAATACCCGGATTACAAGGGCTTTGTAAGAAGTGCCTTCGGTTTTGTTCGAGTCCGGAACAGAATTGTATGGATTGTATGTCTGACATTACAAATTGAGATATAAAGCCGATTTCTTTCAAATATATTTCTGTTGGTGGCGGAGAATTTATTCTTTTAGCTTAACACCGTTCTCTAAGACGTACGAGCTCAGAGGTTATGTAGTTGAAGGTTATCAGCGATATATTCCCAATTTGGTAATGTGACATGCTGAGTGTTGCTGTAAATGATCATTGTGTTGATTATTTGTGATAGGATCGTTTATTTGATCGTCTATCTTGGTGATCATTTCTATGATCATTTGTTGACCCAAAGCATGGCTTTTGTATAAAGTATCTTTTTGTGGACGTGACTTCGTCGAGCCTCACACCCCGTGAATGGTCAAAACAGGAAAGATGCGGCAAGGTTATGAGGGGTAGCGCCCTTTAGGATGTGTGCATTTCGTTCTGGAAAAGGGTGGTATCATGGTATGGAGCCCAGATACTTACTCATGTTGAAAACACTTTGTTATGATTGTGTGAATTGATTACGAGCGCTCGGTGAAAGGTCCCAAAGGACCGGGGGATGGCATATTCGGTCAGTTGTTACTCAGTTAGGGGTAACCCGGCCTTGTGTTGGTAGAGATCCGGTTTGGTTCTCGGGGATGTCCATCCAGAGGCATTCTCATGTGGCAATGGGAAGTTCCTTGGCCTGATCATTCGTTGGAAATCCAAAGAAACAATACGAGACTTGTACGGTTTTAGTTGTATAACCTGCTATGGAATGTGGCGGTAACCTGCTATTGAACATAGTTAGCTATAGTAGGCATAGTTCGAAATGTCTATGCTGGCTAAGATTTATATTCTACTTTCGAAATGATTTTCTCTACACTATGCACTAGTAATAATATCAAATGTTCTTTTAAATGCGTATCAAGCATCTTTGACTATCATAAGGAGAAATCTCCTCCGATTCTGCGTTTGCATTGTGTGTGTGTGCGGGAGGCCTTATGGTAGTCTCATTTTTAAAAGCATTGCGAATTGACTTTAAAAATATTCCTCTATTTCGATTTGAAAAATAAATAAACTGTTTTGAGTTCCCACACCAGTCACATGACTGACTCGGAGTTTATTGTTTTCCTTCCTAAACTCTGGGTGCCCACCAATTTCCACACGGGCAGTCAAGAGTTAAGGTTTATCAGGATATTCTGGATATTCTGGAATTGCTGGAGGCAAGCTGGATGGCATGGTGTATTACTAGTTTATATAGTATTTCTTTTTCCGCTGCATTGTTTGTTGTTGTATACTCTGATGATATAATGTAATGTATAAAATGTAATAACTGATGTAGTTCTTTGTTTAAAGATTATTCATTTATTATTATATGTTGTTCCGCAGCGAATTGTGAGATTCTGATGTTGTTCTGTTGTTTTCGGTTCCGTTCTATTTTCTTTCTGTTCTATTCTCCATTTCTATTTTTCTATTTTCTTTCCTCTCCATCTTCTTATCTCTTCTTCTGACTTTTTCTTCTTTCTTAAACCCTCAGTGTTCGGTTTTCCGTCGTTCGATTACTCGGCAGTCGATAAAGTGAGTGTCGATGTTGAATTTTCGGAAGACGAAGAATCGGGTTCTGACAATATGGTATCAGAGCATATGGTTAAGCGACAACCATGGTTCTGTTGGGTATTACTCATTAGAGATAGAGTCAGTAGTACTCTAGAATGAGTTTGAGTGTAATAATAGCTATGAGAGCGTATTTGTTAGTGAATATGAATTTGTTTTATATTGTGATGATTGGTTTGTTGAGTGGTATATAGATTCTGGTTAATACGAGTAATTAACGTTGTTGATAGGGATATCTAAACACTTGTGCAGAACAATTCGACACAATATTGTTTTTAAAATTGGGTAAATGAAATAATTTTACCTTGAGTATATTTTATATATAAAGGGATAATTTTTCAAAATTATTAAAGTGTATATAAGTTGATTGTTTAGTTGTTTGAATAATCTAAATAAAAGGATAATTGTATAAGCAAAAGAATTATAAGAATTGAATCATAATTAATGTGATTTACAATTGTGAAATAAACTTATATACATAAGAAGTGAAACTATATGAATATATTTATAAATATGAGTTGTAAAAAAAAAATGAATTTAAAGTTAAATGGAATATAACTTAGGTGTTGTTGAATGGAATTGATATTAGTATCAAAGTAAATTAATAAAGTTAAGTAATAGATATGAACTTGAGTTATGTAAATGAAATTCAACTTGAAATGGTTAAATGAATTACCAATTGAATTGAATGAATGAATTGAATGTAAATCAATTGAATGTAAATTAAGTTGATATGAAATAATGAATGTATGTATAAGTGTTAATTCATTAAAATCTAATGTTATTGTAAGTTGGAAGATTTAATAAAAATCAATCTAATTAAACCAATTGAAAGTAAAGGAATTTGGTTGAAATCAATATACTTTGGTTGTTATATGATTGTTAGTTGATTGATTGTATATAATTCTGTAACAACCGTGGTATTTTCAACCATTCGCATCCATTATAAGTGTATAGGTAGACACTCATGCCGGAATTAAATTGCTCAAAATACCGCGTTGTAAATAAAAATTTGGCAAATCTCAGAATATACAGTAAATAAAAATCATAGAATCACAGACACAGAGTAATAATAGTGCAGCGGAAGCAAAAGAAATAGTAGTTCATGAAGCTACTATATAAAAATATCAGAGTTACATAAAATACAATAGAGGAAATAAGGTACAAAAGAAGTCTCACTTCGTAGAAGTCAACTAATACAAGCGCTGAAAGGAACAACAGGTTTCAAAAGATAAACATGACAAGTAGATAATCTCCAGCGATTCCAATCTCCAGAAAGTGGAAATCCAAATCTGTGAATAACTCAGGCTGACCCGAGCGTAAATAAAAATACAAACACTCGAGTCAGGACATACATACTTATACAATGTAAACCAACTCAAGTGAACTGTAGTAAAGGTACAACTAACTTAGAAGATGCTTGGGACCGCCCATCCTCTAAGGATCCGTTAAACTATTTACTATGTAGTATATTGCGCTATATACAGTAGTGTCTAATCAGTAAAGTATAATCATATAGAAAATAGCATTAAGGGGATGGTGAACCTTAACGCTGTCGAATCTTTAAAACCAAAATCGTAGTGGGCTCGATATAAGGATATGACACGGCACGCGAGGCAATGCCAGGGTGGATACACCGTTTGCACTCCCGGACCGGTGGTGACGGCAAGCCAGCAGCTTCCGCCCACCTCGAACAATACCCCCGAATCAAATGTGGTGCCACCGAATCGAATCACAAAAGTAATAGAATGGTTTCCGATGGAGCATGCTCGATGAAAGGATGCGACCCTTTGTGTAGCCCGGTATAGCTCCTGTTTTAGTCATATATGCCAACTCACGGGAGTTGGGTCCACGTAATATACCTCGAGAACGTCGCCACCATCCTACTTCATTCTGGAATCTCCACCGCGTACACAGTTGTTAAAGTGGTTTTCGGTATTGGCCGGCTATAAGACAATATCCGATCCCGGTCTCTTTAACAACCAATCGTTATTATAACCCGTAGTTATAACTTTAAAACATATTTATACTTCAAAATATAATATCATTTCAACCCAAATCTTTATCAAAATAAAGATTAAATCATTTCCAAACCATTTCAATATATCATCATACCATATCTTTCAATTCAAATATTTATCAAAGTAATTATCAAGTCATTTCAAATCATTTTTAATACATAAACATCACATCTTCCAAATTCAATATTTATCAAAATAATTATCAAGTCATTTCAAATCATTTTTAATACATAAACATCATATCTTCCAAATTCAATATTTATCAAAATAATTATCAAGTCATTTCAAATCATTTTTAATACATAAACATCACATCTTTCAAACTTCATTTTCAAATCGTCTTAATTTCAAAATATCATAACTTTCAAAACTTCATCTTCGAATCATTTAATATATACCAGAATATCATATCTTTCAAAACTTCATTTCAAATCATTTCAATATATCATATCTTTTCGAAACCACATTTCAATCATTTAATATATCAAAATATCATCTCTTTTCACAACCACATTCATTTCAATATCATTATTCATTTTATTCAATTTAAAATACCATTTCAATTCATATTTCAAAACAGTTTATATTCCAAAAATCATTTTTAATCACTAAAATGAAGTTATTATGTTTAATAATTAAATTATTAAACTTCCAAAATTTTCAACTTTCAATGTTCATTTATTCACTTAAGTTTATTAAAACAGTAAAGATTCACTTTTCGTGGCATTTAGAAAATGCTACGGAAAAATACATTCAAAACAGTTCACTTTAACAAAAGACAACATTTTAAAATGTTGTAATAGGGTTTACTTAAATTTCAAATAAACTTAGTTAAATTCAAAAATTATAGCACTTACAAAAATTTTCTATAATAGCTTTTAATTCAATTTAGCTTTTTATTTCATTATCGTCAACTACAGCATTTACAATGCTGTAATATCATTCACATTGTAATTAATAGAATTTCAAAAATGCAGTAAATTAACTTCAAATATTCAATAAAATTTCTCAACCAGTTATATTTTTATTTAAAACATTTTTTAACTTATAAAATCATACATTTCACATTTATAAACTTCATTTAATTTTCCTCAAGTTCATGATTTTATAAAGTTAAATTTCCATTCAAAAATCAAGTTTTAATAATAATTCACTTATCAAAATGCAATGTTCAATTTTAGATTCACTACATTAAATTTCAACTTAACATTTATGTTAAAATTCTCAAATATAACTTATTTTTATTTTTATTTACCTAACTAAAATTTCCCTTTCAAGTCAATTTCATAAATTTCCAATTTTAGTTATATTTCAAAATTTCAACTTAAAATATTCATTCATTTCACATTTCAGCTTTATTAAAAATCACTAATATGATATAAAATCACTTTAAATTCAATTTATATTCAAATTATCATAAATTCATATTCAATTAAATTTCCAATTATAATTAAATCAATTTTTCCAAAATAACTTACGTTCAAAATTTCTAACTTTTCCATTAATTCAATTCACTTACAATTATTCATAAAATCAATAATATTTTACAAAAATCCTTTTTAATTATATTTAAATCAAAATAATGTAATATTTACATTTCTAAAATAACTTTAAAGATTTTAGGAAAACATATATTAACTACGGGTCTTTATATAATTTTCTACGCTAGGTAAAGTGATACGGATATGTATCATTTCAATCCGCAGTTTAAAAAGAAAAATCCGGGTTTTATCATTTCAAACCCGCAATCCCAAGTTAAATAAATGATTTGAAAATCATTCAGGCCTATCATTTCAGCCCATAACAATTTTCCCTTATTCCAAAGTCCGTTCGGGTATATATCATTTCAACCCATAGTGATTCTAATCAAAAGGGAACTTGCAGTGTGATAAACTGATATAAATAAACAGAATAGCATAATAAACAGTAACAAGTGATATAACAGGTGTAATAACAGGTGTAAACATCATATGATCATAATATAGCAGTTATAACATGATGCAATACATTTACAGATTCAAATGGTGTCGGTTTATCAGTTATATAGCTACAGATTGTCTGGTGAGAATAACTCACCGGTTTGAGCTGGAGACACAACAACGAATTTCACGAACGGAATCTACGCAAGCACAAAAGCACGAGATAGATACGAATGGAGGAGCGAAGGATTAATTCCCTTGAATACAAATCAAACAAACAATAACAAACATGAATTATAAACCAAGATATTACAAAACAATGCTAGGAATAAGTACACAATTCAAAGCTAGAACTTTTGCACTTGCATTCACCTTTGTATGCTTCAGCTATGGACTGGAAAAGCACTGTAATGGGATGGTTTTGTATCAGGTTTGGATGCAACAGGTCAGCGTATCATGGATTTGATGATGGTGCAAAGGTATGTGTACATGAAACTATGACTACAAGGCATAAACAAGGATTTTGGTCCATATTTGGCTCGACCTATGGCACACTTGGGATGGCTATACTTACTCTAGATCTAGACAGTGGAGAGTGATGCTATAGCAGCACCCAAAGGTCATGTGGTTGCTGGTGGTGGTGGTTCTAGGGGTGGCCAAGAGGAGTATGTGAAAGGATATTGGCATTAAGGCTCGGCTAGGCTAGTTTTAAGGGTTTGCTTGCAATTTTTGTGGAGTTTTCAACATGGGGAGGCCACGGCCTGATCTGGTTCAGGTCTGGACAGTGGGTAGGTGGAGGATCAAAGGTTGTATCGTGGTGGTGGTGGAACAATAGGAGGTGGCCAAGGCAAGATATGAAGGAGATAGTGGAGTATATGGCTAGGCTAGGCAATTTCAAGGGGTTTGGTGCAAAGTTTGTGATGCTAACCTCAATGGATGGGCAAAACTTGGTTAATGTCAGAGGAGGGGGAGGAGGAGCTGCTGTAGATGGTGGAGGAGATGGTGGAGCTAATGGTGGAGAGGTTAGGCTGAGCAAAGCATGAAGAAGCAGGGCAAAAATCAAGGCAAACAAATGGAAAAAGGAAGAAGATGAGAGGAGAATGGAAGCCATATTTTTCTTTGAAGTGCCGTGAGTTTTTAGGAGATGAAGGAGGACATTTGTTTACGTGCAAATGATATGTGATCAGCTGAAAGAAATGAGATATGGTTGGCCTCAATTGAATGCAAGAGTTAGAAAATGAAAAGGTGGGAAAACAAAGAGACTTAAGCAACTAAAGAGTCACAAAACCTTTCAAATTTCCACTAAATTCTTTTTAATTTGAAATAACTGAAATATATATATAAATCCAGATAAAAATAAGAAAATTTAGTAAATAAACAAAAATAAATAAATAAATTATTAATTATATATAGTTTAATTAAATAAAACAACAAAATTTACAACTAGTGCTGAAAATATGAAAAATAAGTGCAATGAACTTGGAAAAAATTTTATGTACTTAAAAATATTTATAAATAAAGATAAGAACACAAAATAAAATGAATTCACAAAATAAATAAATAAATTTTAATTAAAATATAGTTTAGACGAAGAAAATAGCAGAAAAAGGAAACAGCCTTTTAAAAATAGGAAATCATCATAGTAAATTTTAGAAAAATCCTATTATTATTTTTAAAATATTTAGAGATGAAAATATACATAAATTAACATATCTACCCATATTAAAAGAAATATAAGAAAGAAAAATATGATTTATAAAATTTAAAATAGGCAAAATTGCACAATAAAACAAATTATACTAGAAATTGAAATGTACATAACTTTTACATTTTAACTCCGTTTTCAACGAAACGAAAAGTGGTGTTCTTAGAATTTTATGTAATTTCATAATGAATGATAAAATTTATAATTTTAAACTTTTAAAATTTTAAGTCAAAAGTCAAAGTTTGACTATTTTGACCAAAATCAACATTTCAGGAACATATTCAAATTACACAAGTTTGGAATTATAATTTCATATAAAATCAAGATTTATATTTAAGTAATAAAATTTAATCATTTAAAATAAGTAAATAAGTTTTTTTTAAATCAAAATAATTAAAATATAAAAAAAAAATACAGGGTTGTCACACTCTCCCCCACTCAAATCTTTTCGTCCTCGAAAAGGAACGAGGTACGGAAAAGCACAGAAAAAAAGATAGAGTGAAATAGGATTAAGATAAGATGACAAGAAGATTGAAATTATACCTGATAACTGTTGTTATAGGTAAGTTTAACAAGGTGGAGATGATCTTTCCAAGATTCTCCAAAATTAAGAACACAGGCACGAAAAGGTAGATTCAAAATGATTACCAAAGATCTATCAAAGATTATAGAAAGATTTCTAACATAAAGATTGTAGAAAGATGCCTATACCAATCTATATCAAGATAAGGATGATAAGGACAACCAAAATATAGTTTGGAAAGCAAAATAAGGAAACAGATTTGAAAGCATGGAAATTTCAACTTAAATTGATAATTAATATTTTTACACAAGTTAAATAAATCTTAACTATATCAAGTTTCATTATCTTATTATCCAATCATCTTAAACTAACAAAAAATTTCTTATAATTGAAAATATTCTTTAAAAATAAAATTTAAGAATTAAATTTTCGATTACATTCAAACCATTTAGAGATAAGTCATAATATATATAATATGTCAAATCAAATTTCAATCATATATCTATATTATTATAAATCAAGTCATATTTTAGAAATTCAAATCAATTAAATTCCCCAAAACAAAGCTGTAGCAAGACTACATAACAGTCTCTTAACTTCGAACTCGAAAATGAACGTCGATGATGTCGCGATCATCACCGAAGTTATTTTCCAGCGACAAAGAGAAGAGCACTAATTTTAAACCTTTAAAATTCTTTGAAAACAAATTCTATTCAAAATACTTTAAATAATATAACCCTTTTAAAACTTTTAAACCAAAGTTCGAGATCATCGGAAAATAAATTCTCAGATTTCTTTTCTAAATTCATTTAAGTTCCCAAATCAATTTATAAACAATTATTTATAAATTCATTTATAGAACAATAAATGATAAATCAAGTATTATCATTTCAAATTATCAATTTGAATCATTTCATTAAATTCCATAGATATATATATCAAAATTTTATTTCATTAACCAAATTTTTTAAAATAATATTGTGTCAGTTTGTTCTATCAAAGTGTTTTAGAAATCCTATCGATAGCGCTGATCAGACGAATCGATCGGAAACCCAAATCAACATCAACAACTCAAACAACACAATATATAAAAAAATATAGATTGACAAATACAATTCAAAATGTTTGAAAATATGTTGGAAACAAAAGACAAGATGATTAAATATAGAGTAGGGAGGTGGATTAGCTAATATAAATCACGGGCAACCTTAATCGGGTCAACCGTGACTTAAAGTATAAGGTCGAAGTGGATTTTCTGGGGTAAATCTACATTCAACCTCATAAGATAGAGTTTTGGATAATAGGAGATACTAGCATCTAAACTGAGGATATAAAATCTTTGGTGAATCGATGCTGTTGTAAAGGAGTTTCACCCCTTTTACAAGAAAATTTTTGAGATTGGCGAGACCGCCAATTCACTATAAAGATCATTCGAAGTGGAGTTATAGGATACTCCAGACTCAAATGAAGATGAATAGCGGGGAATAAGAATGGATTTTGGAACCACAGGGAACGTTCCAAAATTCAAAGGAATCGAGTCAAAAGAAAGAGATTCAACTCGAATGAAAGGGATTCTGTAAATACATCTACTCCATATGCTGAGTTTTGCCTAGAGCTACCAAAGCTCTGATACCAACTGTAACAACCGTGGTATTTTCAACCATTCGCATCCATTATAAGTGTATAGGTAGACACTCATGCCGGAATTAAATTGCTCAAAATACCGCGTTGTAAATAAAAATTTGGCAAATCTCAGAATATACAGTAAATAAAAATCATAGAATCACAGACACAGAGTAATAATAGTGCAGCGGAAGCAAAAGAAATAGTAGTTCATGAAGCTACTATATAAAAATATCAGAGTTACATAAAATACAATAGAGGAAATAAGGTACAAAAGAAGTCTCACTTCGTAGAAGTCAACTAATACAAGCGCTGAAAGGAACAACAGGTTTCAAAAGATAAACATGACAAGTAGATAATCTCCAGCGATTCCAATCTCCAGAAAGTGGAAATCCAAATCTGTGAATAACTCAGGCTGACCCGAGCGTAAATAAAAATACAAACACTCGAGTCAGGACATACATACTTATACAATGTAAACCAACTCAAGTGAACTGTAGTAAAGGTACAAGTAACTTAGAAGATGCTTGGGACCGCCCATCCTCTAAGGATCCGTTAAACTATTTACTATGTAGTATATTGCGATATATACAGTAGTGTCTAATCAGTAAAGTATAATCATATAGAAAATAGCATTAAGGGGATGGTGAACCTTAACGCTGTCGAATCTTTAAAACCAAAATCGTAGTGGGCTCGATATAAGGATATGACACGGCACGCGAGGCAATGCCAGGGTGGATACACCGTTTGCACTCCCGGACCGGTGGTGACGGCAAGCCAGCAGCTTCCGCCCACCTCGAACAATACCCCCGAATCAAATGTGGCGCCACCGAATCGAATCACAAAAGTAATAGAATGGTTTCCGATGGAGCATGCTCGATGAAAGGGTGCGACCCTTTGTGTAGCCCGGTATAGCTCCTGTTTTAGTCATATATGCCAACTCACGGGAGTTGGGTCCACGTAATATACCTCGAGAACGTCGCCACCATCCTACTTCATTCTGTAATCTCCACCGCGTACACAGTTGTTAAAGTGGTTTTCGGTATTGGCCGGCTATAAGACAATATCCGATCCCGGTCTCTTTAACAACCAATCGTTATTATAACCCGTAGTTATAACTTTAAAACATATTTTATACTTCAAAATAAAATATCATTTCAACCCAAATCTTTATCAAAATAAAGATTAAATCATTTCCAAACCATTTCAATATATCATCATACCATATCTTTCAATTCAAATATTTATCAAAGTAATTATCAAGTCATTTCAAATCATTTTTAATACATAGACATCACATCTTCCAAATTCAATATTTATCAAAATAATTATCAAGTTATTTCAAATCATTTTTAATACATAAACATCATATCTTCCAAATTCAATATTTATCAAAATAATTATCAAGTCATTTCAAATCATTTTTAATACATAAACATCACATCTTTCAAACTTCATTTTCAAATCGTCTTAATTTCAAAATATCATAACTTTCAAAACTTCATCTTCGAATCATTTAATATATACCAGAATATCATATCTTTCAAAACTTCATTTCAAATCATTTCAATATATCATATCTTTTCGAAACCATATTTCAATCATTTAATATATCAAAATATCATCTCTTTTCACAACCACATTCATTTCAATATCATTATTCATTTTATTCAATTTAAAATACCATTTCAATTCATATTTCAAAACAGTTTATATTCCAAAAATCATTTTTAATCACTAAAACGTAGTTATTATGTTTAATAATTAAATTATTAAACTTCCAAAATTTTCAACTTTCAATGTTCATTTATTCACTTAAGTTTATTAAAACAGTAAAGATTCACTTTTCGTGGCATTTAGAAAATGCTACGGAAAAATACATTCAAAACAGTTCACTTTAACAAAAGGCAACATTTTAAAATGTTGTAATAGGGTTTACTTAAATTTCAAATAAACTTAGTTAAATTCAAAAATTATAGCACTTACAAAAATTTTCTATAATAGCTTTTAATTCAATTTAGCTTTTTATTTCATTATCGTCAACTACAGCATTTACAATGCTGTAATATCATTCACATTGTAATTAATAGAATTCCAAAAATGCAGTAAATTAACTTCAAATATTCAATAAAATTTCTCAACCAGTTATATTTTTATTTAAAACATTTTTTAACTTATAAAATCATACATTTCACATTTATAAACTTCATTTAATTTTCCTCAAGTTCATGATTTTATAAAGTTAAATTTCCATTCAAAAATCAAGTTTTAATAATAATTCACTTATCAAAATGCAATGTTCAATTTTAGATTCACTACATTAAATTTCAACTTAACATTTATGTTAAAATTCTCAAATATAACTTATTTTTATTTTTATTTACCTAACTAAAATTTCCCTTTCAAGTCAATTTCATAAATTTCCAATTTTAGTTATATTTCAAAATTTCAACTTAAAATATTCATTCATTTCACATTTCAGCTTTATTAAAAATCACTAATATGATATAAAATCACTTTAAATTCAATTTATATTCAAATTATCATAAATTCATATTCAATTAAATTTCCAATTATAATTAAATCAATTTTTCCAAAATAACTTACGTTCAAAATTTCTAACTTTTCCATTAATTCAATTCACTTACAATTATTCATAAAATCAATAATATTTTACAAAAATCCTTTTTAATTATATTTAAATCAAAATAATGTAATATTTACATTTCTAAAATAACTTTAAAGATTTTAGGAAAACATATATTAACTACGGGTCTTTATATAATTTTCTACGCTAGGTAAAGTGATACGGATATGTATCATTTCAATCCGCAGTTTAAAAAGAAAAATCCGGGTTTTATCATTTCAAACCCGCAATCCCAAGTTAAATAAATGATTTGAAAATCATTCAGGCCTATCATTTCAGCCCATAACAATTTTCCCTTATTCCAAAGTCCGTTCGGGTATATATCATTTCAACCCATAGTGATTCTAATCAAAAGGGAACTTGCAGTGTGATAAACTGATATAAATAAACAGAATAGCATAATAAACAGTAACAAGTGATATAACAGGTGTAATAACAGGTGTAAACATCATATGATCATAATATAGCAGTTATAACATGATGCAATACATTTACAGATTCAAATGGTGTCGGTTTATCAGTTATATAGCTACAGATTGTCTGGTGAGAATAACTCACCGGTTTGAGCTGGAGACACAACAACGAATTTCACGAACGGAATCTACACAAGCACAAAAGCACGACATAGATACGAATGGAGGAGCGAAGGATTAATTCCCTTGAATACAAATCAAACAAACAATAACAAACATGAATTATAAACCAAGATATTACAAAACAATGCTAGGAATAAGTACACAATTCAAAGCTAGAACTTTTGCACTTGCATTCACCTTTGTATGCTTCAGCTATGGACTGGAAAAGCACTGTAATGGGATGGTTTTGTATCAGGTTTGGATGCAACAGGTCAGCGTATCATGGATTTGATGATGGTGCAAAGGTATGTGTACATGAAACTATGACTACAAGGCATAAACAAGGATTTTGGTCCATATTTGGCTCGACCTATGGCACACTTGGGATGGCTATACTTACTCTAGATCTAGACAGTGGAGAGTGATGCTATAGCAGCACCCAAAGGTCATGTGGTTGCTGGTGGTGGTGGTTCTAGGGGTGGCCAAGAGGAGTATGTGAAAGGATATTGGCATTAAGGCTCGGCTAGGCTAGTTTTAAGGGTTTGCTTGCAATTTTTGTGGAGTTTTCAACATGGGGAGGCCACGGCCTGATCTGGTTCAGGTCTGGACAGTGGGTAGGTGGAGGATCAAAGGTTGTATCGTGGTGGTGGTGGAACAATAGGAGGTGGCCAAGGCAAGATATGAAGGAGATAGTGGAGTATATGGCTAGGCTAGGCAATTTCAAGGGGTTTGGTGCAAAGTTTGTGATGCTAACCTCAATGGATGGGCAAAACTTGGTTAATGTCAGAGGAGGGGGAGGAGGAGCTGCTGTAGATGGTGGAGGAGATGGTGGAGCTAATGGTGGAGAGGTTAGGCTGAGCAAAGCATGAAGAAGCAGGGCAAAAATCAAGGCAAACAAATGGAAAAAGGAAGAAGATGAGAGGAGAATGGAAGCCATATTTTTCTTTGAAGTGCCGTGAGTTTTTAGGAGATGAAGGAGGACATTTGTTTACGTGCAAATGATATGTGATCAGCTGAAAGAAATGAGATATGGTTGGCCTCAATTGAATGCAAGAGTTAGAAAATGAAAAGGTGGGAAAACAAAGAGACTTAAGCAACTAAAGAGTCACAAAACCTTTCAAATTTCCACTAAATTCTTTTTAATTTGAAATAACTGAAATATATATATAAATCCAGATAAAAATAAGAAAATTTAGTAAATAAACAAAAATAAATAAATAAATTATTAATTATATATAGTTTAATTAAATAAAACAACAAAATTTACAACTAGTGCTGAAAATATGAAAAATAAGTGCAATGAACTTGGAAAAAATTTTATGTACTTAAAAATATTTATAAATAAAGATAAGAACACAAAATAAAATGAATTCACAAAATAAATAAATAAATTTTAATTAAAATATAGTTTAGACGAAGAAAATAGCAGAAAAAGGAAACAGCCTTTTAAAAATAGGAAATCATCATAGTAAATTTTAGAAAAATCCTATTATTATTTTTAAAATATTTAGAGATGAAAATATACATAAATTAACATATCTACCCATATTAAAAGAAATATAAGAAAGAAAAATATGATTTATAAAATTTAAAATAGGCAAAATTGCACAATAAAACAAATTATACTAGAAATTGAAATGTACATAACTTTTACATTTTAACTCCGTTTTCAACGAAACGAAAAGTGGTGTTCTTAGAATTTTATGTAATTTCATAATGAATGATAAAATTTATAATTTTAAACTTTTAAAATTTTAAGTCAAAAGTCAAAGTTTGACTATTTTGACCAAAATCAACATTTCAGGAACATATTCAAATTACACAAGTTTGGAATTATAATTTCATATAAAATCAAGATTTATATTTAAGTAATAAAATTTAATCATTTAAAATAAGTAAATAAGTTTTTTTTTTAAATCAAAATAATTAAAATATAAAAAAAAATACAGGGTTGTCACAAATTCATTAAGAATTAATGAAATTGAAAGCTAAAGTGATTGAAATTCAATTGGAAGTTAAGTGAATCTTAAATAGAATTGAATTTGATTTGGAAGTGAACCAACTTGAATATGAATTAGTGAACATAAACTAATTAAAAATGATTGTTAGTAAACATCCACTGTATATGAATCGAATGTGATTTAAATTGAAAATCCATTTCATTGAATATTAATGAGAATATGAATGAATATTTATTGGTTATGAATGCTAGTTGGTTGATGGTTGAATATATTGCTTTAGTTGCATTTGCTATGTTGGCATATATAGTTATTATGTTGCTATATGATGTATATTGATACTATTGTCTATATACATGATTCTCATGTTGTTTGTTGAGTAATTAGTAGGTGCGGATCGCGTTTGCTTCGCATTTGGAGCTCGCTTTCGCGCTATATTAGCCGTATATGCTCGCTAATAAAATATAAGGTACATATCTCGGATTACATACCGTACTTTTATACTTTTTCCCTGCGGGATGCCTCATTACTTGATGAGATGTATATTTGTGATATATATATACTGTCATTTTTTTTCGGATCGAGCCGCGCAAAGGAGACTATGGCGAATTTTTCCGAAAATTTAAGGCGTTAGAAAAAATTTGAGAAAATTGGAAAATTTTGAAAACTTTAACTTTGATTTGGAATTGAAGGTTAAACAATAGTAGTTGTTTTTGAAAAGATAACTAAGTATGATTTGAAAACTTAGTAAGTTATTATAAGAAGTTTGACTATGGATTTTAGAAAATTAATAAATTCTGCAACTTTTCTTACTTGTTAATTTCGAGGACGAAATTCTTTTAAGTGGGGGAAGATTGTAACGACCCAGGATTTTTAGTAATAAAAATTTGGATATTTAATTTATTTTAAATATTAAGAAGTGAATTTATAAGTCAAATAAATTTTTATTTGAATTATTGGATTTAATTGGACAATTAAATCAGTAATTTAATATGTTAAATTATGGAAATAATTGAAAATTGAGTTAAATATGATTGAAAATGATTTGGGAAATTTTATTTTATCATATTGGAGTTAGAATGATATTTTAGAACTTTTAAAATCGAATTAAAAGTTAATTTGTGAAAATTGAATATTTTAATATTAAAATCGACTAGTGAAAATAGCCAATTTTTGAACAGTCTCAGAATTGAACGAAACTAGTTCCATTGGATCCGTAATAGTTAGTTATTACCGGATTTCAAATTTCGTGTCAATCGGAGTTACCGTTTGATCGTGGCAGTTCGAAACGCATTGAATTGTTTTTAATTTTAATTTGGCGAGTTAAAATAGCCATTTTTCAAAAAGTCTCGGATTTCGACGAAACCAGTTTCATCGGATCCGTAATGTGATATTATTGTAAGGTTTCAAATTTCGTGTCAATTGGATTTACCGTTTGTCCGGTACAAATTAAAACGCCTAGAAATCGATTTAAATCAGTTTAATTTAAATTGAACGTTTGCAGCCATAACTCGCACAGATGTCCGAATTAGCTTCCGAAACCTGTTCCATTGTGTCCGGAACGCGGGGTAAACCCTAGAAACGCTGGTTACGGCGCGTAAATCGGAGTTTGGAATTTCCGGGATGAATAGTGTTTCGTCGGTTCCTTATAAATAGCCCACCATTCACAAATAAAATAAAAAAAAATATCTAAACCCTAGTTGCAATGCACAGCCGCCTCTTTTATAATTGAATGGCCAGAAAGCTCCAATTTTCATCCCTTAATTACTTCCAATCCGTGAAGTTTTAGCCAAAGTTGTTAACTACAACATTGTAGAGGGTAACGAGGGCTTTAAATCTATAAGGTGATGATCGTGTCTCGTGTAGCGTAGAGGGAGATATGGGGGCCGATTGCTTCAGGTTGCGCACGCAAATTCACGCACATGATGAGGCCGAGCTTGCTCTTATCGAGGCCGAACATAGAGGGGGTTTGGAGCTTCGATTTGGCGCATCCTGATCGCGTTCAAGTTCGTCGAGGAGGCGGAGATGTTTAACCCTAGTTTGGAGCTAAGTGGGTTCGGTTGCGTGATGTTGTCTGGAGGAAGAACGTGAGTTTGGGGGAGAAGAAAATGAACGGGCCTGATGATGGGGTGATGGATCCAAGGGCAGTGATGGGTTAGGTTGAAAAAATAAAAGATTTAAGTTGTAAATTTATAAATAAAAACTCGTGTAACTTCAAATATTCATAACTTTTTCATACGAGGTCGAAAACGTGCGAAACCAGTTGCGTTGAAATCGTATGGACGAGCACTACGCGATGAAATTAGATTGGAGTCGTTTGGAGTTAGTGAGAATTTTGGGTAAAATTAAACGTCCGTTTAATTTTATTCGAAATAAATCGCTAAAACGGAAATTAAAACCAAGGTGAGAACTTCTCACTCAATCGAATCAGTTTCGATTTTATTTTAAATAGTTAGATTTAAAATATTTGAATGCATGTTTGAATGATGATTGTTATCTATTGATTGTTAAAATAGACATTATGCGCCGTTAGTAAGCGGATGTTATTTATTAAAAACATATACCGCGAATATTTCATAAACAGTGAAATTGGTATTATATATAATAGCAATATATATATATTGGCATATGTATATATTGGAGTTATTGATTTCCCGCATTTTTTGTTTAGCGGATGAGACCCTATTACGCCGTCTATTAAGCGGATAATATTTTAAATCCCATATACCGCGATAATTTCGTACTGGAGCGAAATTGGTATTGTGCTAATGTTTGTGGATGCAGGAAAACAGGTTGGAGGGATCCAACTGGATTCCTCAATAGTATTTATTTGATTATGGATATTTTAATATTCATTGATTTTCATATCGATATATGATATCGTTGTTGTCGTGATTGACTATTTGGTATGTAGCATCATTGGACCAAATTTTGGAATTTTAAAATGATTCATAAAGTGATTTTTGAAAATATACTATATGTTTGGAATTTGATCTATTTTTAAATAAATAAACGTTATAATTTTTAAAGTTATAAAAATTATGATTTTTGAGAAAAATAGTTAAAAACTGATTTTTGAGAATATGATGCTAATGATTTTATAAAATAGTTAAATCGGAATTTTTTGAATTTATTATTGAAAGTTTAAATATAGGATTTATAAAATTTAATTATTTTATAAATCAAGAGAATGATGAAGTTTAAAAAGGAGTTTAAAGACGTTTTAATAGAATAATATAAATTGATTTATATTAAGAGATTTATAAATGGATATTTATAAATTGAAATATTGACATTATAAAACGAGTTTTTATAAGTGTTTGAATGAAGTGAAAATGAATTTTGTAAATGAATGGAATTTATAAAATTATAAATGGTGAAGTTATAAATGAAATTTATAAATAGTAAGATTTATAAATTTTGTGAAATTATTAAAAAATATATTTGGATGAATAATTGAATCTTATAAGTTATAAGATTTATAATTATGAAGTTTAAAAGAACGATTTTGTAAAATAATCGTTTTATAAGTATTTGACTTATAATATGAACCTTTGTTTTATAATTGAGTTATAAATCGAGTAGGTTAATAAAGAAAATTTATAAAAGGAAGTTGTTATAAAATAATTAGAAATGGAATTTATAAACGTTGTTTTATAAATTCGCAAATGACTTATTTTGATAAGTAAACTGTTGAAACTTAGTAATGGAGTTATATTCACGTTTTTAACTGTGAATAATCCTTTAAAATAAAATGTATAAAAGGATGAAAATTTGTTAACGTAGTATATTCACGTTTTTGAATAGTGAATAATATGTTAAAGAAATTGTTTTGAATGTGATATTTGAAATAGAATTAAAACGATCTAACGATGTTTTAAAAAGTGTTGAGATTCGAAACCATAGATTTCAACATTTATTGTTGAAATAGACGTTTTCGAGAAATAAAAGGAAATGTTGGACTATAACACTGTTGTTATAGCAAATGATTTCCGAAAGGAAATGTTTTGTATAGTATTGGGATTTATATATCTATTTTAATTTCGAATCCCTATACTCGTGATTTTGGGTTGTCGTAACGATGTTCTACGCAACATGCGTTTTGGCCCAAATAAATATGTTTAAGAGAATGATTTCCTTAAAGAATGAAATATGTACTTAATCTCGATTGAAGTATATTGAATATTTTCTAAGTGTTGAAAATAAATAAAATTTGTGAATTACTTATGAATAAATAAGTATGGAAATGTTTTTCCAATATAAAGTGAATATTAGAGAATTTATCTTTTTGAAGGTAAATTGAAATGAATAATTGAAATCGAATATTCATTGATATTTTGAAATATAAATTCACTATGGAATTTATAAAAGAAAGTGGAATTTGTTTAAAAATAAATATTGATTTATTTTTGAAGTATTGAAATTATATATCTTGTAAAGATATTTTGTGAAATAAATAATTTGGAAAATTATTTGGAATCTGGTGATGTGTGCATATCCATTGATAGTTCAATAACCGACTATCAATATTTCCCTTTGAATGGGTAATTGATGTGATTTGTTTGAATATGAATGCCACACTTATTTTTGAATAAGCGCTCACTATTCGGGTTAACCGGGAAAGGACCATGGGGTCGTATAACCCATTCCGAATATGTGATACGTCGTTGTGAATTGCATTGATGACCGGTGTTGAAGACCGAGTATTTGTGAAAGCGATAGGATGACCTATCGATTGTCTCTGCAGTGGGTAGCTCCTGGTATAGAGATTCCTTAAGTGATGGGAAATTCGATCGGGATTGTGAATACCCGGATTACAAGGGCTTCGTAAGAAGTGCCTTCGGTTTTGTTCGAGCCCGGAACAGACTTGTATGGATTGTATGTCTGACATTACAAATTGAGATATAAAGCCGATTTCTTTCAAATATATTTCTGTTGGTGGCGGAGAATTTATTCTTTTAGCTTAACACCGTTCTCTGAGACGTACGAGCTCAGAGGTTATGTAGTTGAAGGTTATCAGCGATATATTCCCAATTTGGTAATGTGACATGCTGAGTGTTGCTGTAAATGATCATTGTGTTGATTATTTGTGATAGGATCGTTTATTTGATCGTCTATCTTGGTGATCATTTCTATGATCATTTGTTGACCCAAAGCATGGCTTTTGTATAAAGTATGTTTTTGTGGACGTGACTTCGTCGAGCCTCACACCCCGTGAATGGTCAAAACAGGAAAGATGCGGCAAGGTTATGAGGGGTAGCGCCCTTTAGGATGTGTGCATTTCCTTCTGGAAAAGGGTGGTATCATGGTATGGAGCCCAGATACTTACTCATGTTGAAAACACTTTGTTATGATTGTGTGAATTGATTACGAGCGCTCGGTGAAAGGTCCCAAAGGACCGGGGGATGGCATATTCGGTCAGTTGGTACTCAGTTAGGGGTAACCCGGCCTTGTGTTGGTAGAGATCCGGTTTGGTTCTCGGGGATGTCCATCCAGAGGCATTCTCATGTGGCAATGGGCAGTTCCTTGGCCTGATCATTCGTTGGAAATCCAAAGAAACAATACGAGATTTGTACGGTTTTAGTTGTATAACCTGCTATGGAATCTGGCGGTAACCTGCTATTGAACATAGTTAGCTATAGTAGGCATAGTTCGAAATGTCTATGCTGGCTAAGATTTATATTCTACTTTCGAAATGATTTTCTCTACACTATGCACTAGTAATAATATCAAATGTTCTTTTAAATGCGTATCAAGCATTTTTGACTATCATAAGGAGAAATCTCCTCTGATCTGCGTTTGCATTGTGTGTGTGTGCGGGAGGCCTTATGCTTGTCTCATTTTTAAAAGCATTGCGAATTGACTTTAAAAATATTCCTCTATTTTGATTTGAAAGATAAATAAACTGTTTTGAGTTCCCACACCAGTCACATGACTGACTCGGAGTTTATTGTTTTCCTTCCTAAACTCTGGGTGCCCACCAATTTCCACACGGGCAGTCAAGAGTTAAGGTTTATCAGGATATTCTGGATATTCTGGAATTGCTGGAGGCAAGCTGGATGGCATGGTGTATTACTAGTTTATATAGTATTTCTTTTTCCGTTGCATTGTTTGTTGTTGTATACTCTGATGATATAATGTAATGTATAAAATGTAATAACTGATATAGTTCTTTGTTTAAAGATTATTCATTTATTATTATATGTTGTTCCGCTGCGAATTGTGAGATTCTGATGTTGTTCTGTTGTTTTCGGTTCCGTTCTATTTTCTTTCTGTTCTATTCTCCATTTCTATTTTTCTATTTTCTTTCCTCTCCATCTTCTTATCTCTTCTTATGTCTTTTTCTTCTTTCTTAAACCCTTAGTGTTCGGTTTTCCGTCGTTCGATTACTCGACAGTCGATAAAGTGAGTGTCGATGTTGAATTTTCGGAAGACGAAGAATCGGGTTCTGACATAATTGCTGTTAGGACCTAGCATCTAAACAACAAATGTTTGTTTGATTTTTAAAGTTAAGTCTTATTAAGTTATAATAAATTTAAATCTGCTCTAAAAAAAGGAAAACAAAAAGAAAAAAAACAGGGCAGTTGAATCTGCTCTTTTAGGTCACTATGGTTGATCGAGTTCTATAGGGTGTTAGGAGATGGTTGCTGAGGTATGGTAGAGACTATGGCCGGTGGTGTTGGCATTCTGATGGCCAGAGTAGCTTGGTCGAAGCTTTGGCAGGTTTTTTGGGTATTGATTGCTGTTGAGTTACCAGGTTTTGGGTTGACTGCTCATTTTTGTTTCGAGTGGTTGTGATGGTTTCAGATGGACGTGATCAAGTTTGGTGATGGTCGGCAATGTGGGGAAGGCCTGGAGGGTGACCAGAGTTGGCCAGAGTCACGGTGCATGTGCACCGTGCAATTTGAAAAGTTCTGATGAACTTGTTAATGCAGAGAAGTTAGTACTCGAATTTACTCGAGTAAGTGTAGAAGATTACTCAGAGCCAACAAGATTTAGACTCGAAGCAAAGTTGTTTTGGCTCAGGTTGATTCTGCTGTTACAGTTTTCTGTAAAAAAAAAAACTGTCTGTAGTTTTAAGTTTAAATCAAATTTAAAATAAACAAGCTGTGTTGATAAGATTAAACAAATTCAAATCTGCAGAATGAATTAGTTTAAAAAGGTATGAAATCTGATGAGCTTTAAATCTTTAAAAGAGGGTTTTCAGTTTAAAAAAAAAGAAAAAAAGAAAACCTAACAGTTTTCTGAAAAAGGAATTTCATTTTGAAAAATCTGAAAAAAAATTTTAAATAGCAGTTTGAATTTCAAATTTTAGTTCAGTTTTCGTAAGATCTTTAAATCTTCAGTTTTTTTTTAAAAATAAATAAATTTGTATTTTAATAAAGAGACTTAAAATCAAGGTGTAAAGCAAGAGTTAAATTTCCAGATTAAGTTCAAATGATTTAAATAAGGAATGGATTCAAATATATTGAATTTAAATTTGATATTTGAATAAGTTTAAAAATTTGAATGTTTTTCAAACAAGTTAAATTTAATTTGTTTATTAGAAGTAAATTTGTTTTCAAACAAATATTTAAATTGATTTTCCTTTTTGAATTGAAATCATTATAAATGGTTTGTAATAGAAAGGTAAATGATTTGTTAACTTGAATTTGAAATTTAAATAGTAATGTATTTTAAAACTTATTTTTAATTAAATTAAGTATATTAAGACTTATCTTATATAAGTTTTAATTATAAATGTTATTTACATTTATTTTGGAAAGAATAATAAATGAAATTTAAATTGGTTAAATTCTTAATATCATTTTGAATTTTAGATTCAAAATGAAAATTTGAATTTTTTTTTAAATGAAATGTTCTAAGTACATTTTAATATTTATGAAATTATTAATAAGGAATGGATTTTCTTAGAAATTATTAAGATATTAAATATAATTAAATAAATAGGATAATTGAGGAATAACTTATTTATTTAATTTATTTAAATTAATTATTTGGATTAATTTAAAATTAGATGTAATTAAGAATTAATTAAAGAAATGTAATTAGAGAATTAATAATAGTTAATGATGTTCATTAACTAAGTTTATTTGCTAATTAATTAATATGATTAATTTTTAATAATTAATTAGATTGATTAATTAATGATAATAAATTGTAAAATTTATTTAAGTTTAATTACTTAAATAAAAGTAATTAAGACATTAATTACTTAATGTAATTAATGAAGTTTATTAAGGTTGGTTTAAATTAATTAATTAAGTTTAATTAATTCTAAACATTTGATTTGATAATAATTACTTAATGTAATTAATCGAATTACTCACTAAAGTAATTAGAGATAATTACAGAATGTAATTAGTGGATAATGTTGGAATTGTAAATGTAATTTGGATTAAATTATCTTGTATAATTAATCAAGAGATTAATTAAGAAATTAATTAAAGGGTAATTAATTTGATAAGTAATTAAAGGTAGTTAATTACAGATTGAGATTAATCAAAGGTGATTAATAATTATGGATTAAATGAGATTAATTACTGAAAGTAATTAATTTAATTGAGTAATTAATTAAAAATAATTAAAAATCATTAATTAATATAATTCAAGATGTAATAAAGATTGATTAATTAATATTAATTAATCAATAACAAGTAATTAAGGATAATTAATTAATTGTAATTAATTGAGGTTAAATGTAATTAATTATAGTTAATTAATTAATGAAGTAATTAAAGGTTAATTACTGTATTTGGTTTAGGATAATTAATATTGTGGAATTAATTAAAGTATAATTAATCAGGATTGATTAATTAAGATGATAAAATTAGAGGTTAATTAATTAATAAATTTGTAATTAATTAATGATGATATAAGTAAGATTTATATTGAGTAAGTGATTAATTTAATTTATTTTAAATTGATTAGAGATAATATAATTAATTTAATTCAATTTAAATTAATTATAGATGGTATGATTATAAGTCATTGCTTATAGATGGTTGATATTGATTACTTTGAATGGTTTGAATCTTAGAGATGAGATTAGTAATGTTGATTGATACGGATGCATTGGTTGCATTGTGATATTGATATGGATTATCTTTTAATAGTGATAATGTGGATTATTTGTGGTTTGATAATGATAATTATCCGTTGTGAATCTATGAGTTATCTATCTGTGTGTATATAGATAATGTTATTGAATTGTTTTAAACTTTAAAACAACTTGGACTTAAAAGACACGCTTTGGATTTCGATGAGACCGGAATCGGGTTTCCATATTTGGAATCGGAAAACCACATCGATTCCAATTAAACGTTAGGTCGTTAATCCAAGTGGAGCGAGTGAAGACTCGAGGTGTAAGGGCTATACGTCAGTATAACTCTGTGGGTGATTCCGTAATGAGTTTGACGGAATAGTACTTATAGATTCGAGATGGAGATTCAGAGTGCAAGGGTTATCGTCGTTAACTCTGTGGGTGATACCGTATTGAGTGTAACGAGATAATGCCTTCGGTTTCGTTCGAACCCGGAACGAACTTGTATGGATTGAATGCTTTCAGAACATCGTCAGGTGGACGATGAGCATTCTAAGATAATGTGTCCTCTGAAGGTAATCGTAGCCTCAAGTCTCATCAACCGGGAATGGCTAAAACAGGGGAGGTGCAGCAAGGCTTCGTGGGTAGCACCCACTGGAGAGCAAGATTGATCCCTGTCTAGAGGTCCCTTTTTATTCGGCTTAGTGGGCAGTTGGAATCGCACGCCAACTGCAGGGTTGTCTTGTTCGAAACTGTTCAGTAAGGAATGGGTCCGGCCTTGTGTTGCAGGGGAGTGGGAGTACTCCACGGTACGTTGATCTAGGCCACGTACTGTGACGGGCTGTACCCCAGTAGCCCTGCCATTGTATGGAATCCAAAATCCAATAAGTGCCAACGGTTTTGATTGTATTACCCACTTTTGTGGCTAGTAGTTGGAATTTAATCATGTAACAATTTCGGCTATTTCATATTTACTTGAAAACCCTAGACCTATTATAATATTACTGGATTTCCTATCAAATGTTTTGCTTAGCGTAAGGTAAAAACTTTTCCATGTTTATGTGTGGGAAGTCTTACGTGATACCTTTCTTTTCAAAAGGTTTTTGAAGTTAAGCAACTTTAACCTGTTACTCACACCAGACCCATGTCTGACCCGGAGTTTATCTTTTGCTTTCATAAACTCTTGGGTACTGAAATTTTCACGAGTAGCCATGGGATTCAGGTTAGCTTTGACGAATATTGGGGAGCAATGGAGCAGGAGGCTTCTGCGTTAGATATATAGTATTCCGCTGTGTGTCTATGTGTTGTATTATGTTGTAAATACTAGACAGGTGTTTATAACTGTCTATTATATATTGTATATCTGTGTACTCTGATAGTGGTTGTAAAGTATGTAATATTTTATGTTATTAATATAATTTATTCGTTCCGCTATTTAGATACTGACGTGTTGTTTCTTCTTCTTATCTTTCTTTCTCTTTTGTATCCCTTTCTTACTTAATAGCGATGCGACTTCCTGGTGTTTTGGAAGTTGGGTCGTTACAAGAACGGACTTGTATGGATGTGTGTCTGACGTTACAATTTGAGATGTAAAGCTGGTTTCTATCAAATATATTTCTGTTGGTGGTGGAGAATTTATTATCTTAGCTTAACACCCTTCTTTGAGACGTACGAGCTAAGAGGTTATGTAGTTGATGTTACTAGTGATACATTCCCAAATTAGTAATGTGGCATACGACGTGATGCTGATCATTTGTTGATCAAAGCACAGTTTTTGTATAAAGCGTAGCTTTGTGGACGAGACTTGCTTGTCTTAGTGAAATGTGATGGGGGGTTCTCGCTTCGTGGTTAGGTGACGAACGGGAGACTCTTACCCTTACACGTCCTCTTTATGGGGTTGGTTAGGCATAACCCGTGACAGTCGAAAGGCTGGCTGTAAAAGCAAGTTTCGGGTACCATTTGTAACCATGGTGGGTCTGGGATGGTTGCAAAGCCTACCGGTCGCTACTGCCTCGGGTCTTACAAAGTGGTATCAGAGCATTTGGTTAAGAGACAACCTTGGCTCTGTTGCGTGTTACTCATTAGAGATAGAGTCAGTAGTACTCTAGAATGAATGTGAGTGTATTAATAGATATGAGCGCGTATTTGTTAGTAAATATAAAAATGTTTTATATTATGTTTGCTTATCCGTGGAGCTGTTTATGAATTCTGGTCGGTGCGGAAAGTACAACCGTAATCGAAAGGGATTTCTAAACTCTTAAACGAGATAAACCGACATAGTATCATTTTAAATTGGGTAAATTAACTAATTTTACCTTTATTATATTTTATATATGAAGGAAATAATTTTTCAGAATTATTAAAGTGTATGTAAATTGATTATTTGATTGTTGAAAATGTAAGAATATATATAAGTTAATTAAAATAAATTGTATAAGCAAATGAATTATAAAGTATGAATTATAATTAATGTGATTTACAATTGTGAAATAATCTTATATATACAATAAGTGAAATTCTATAAGAAAAAGATTTATAAATGTGATTTATGAATAAAAGGATTTTTTTGAAAGAATATTAAGCACTGAATTCACTACTGCTGATGGGAAATAATAGGGGTGATGACTACAACATCATCAGTATCATTTTCAAGTTTCTGTGTGATTGATTTGCTACCAATAATAAATTGAAATTGAAGTTTTGTTTTGTTAAACGAACTTAAATTTAGAAAAATCCAGGCTGTAATTGTTGAATATAAGTAATCAAGTTTTGAACTTATAATATGAAATAATAAATTTGGCTTTGGTAAAGAATAAAGAATTTGGGTTAGTATAGTAAATATATGTTTTGGAATTTAACTAAAGGAAAGTTAAATAGAATTTACTTTAGAATTGGAATCTGAATTGGATTTATAAGTGGAAATTTAAGTTAAGTTAAACAAATGATGTTTGAAATGGAATATAACTTAAGTGATGTTGAATAAAGTCGATTTTTGTATCGAAGTAAAATAATAAAGTGAATTAAATGGATATGAACTTGAGTTATATAAATGAAATTCAACTTTATATGGTAAAATGAATTAGCAATTGAAATAATGAATGAATTGAATGTAAATCAACTGAATGTAAATAAATTGATATGAAATAATGGATGTAAGTGTTAATTCATTAAAGCTAATTAAAAGTGATGAACCAAATTGAATGAATGTAAGCAAAGTAAAGAAATTTGGTAATGTTGGATATACATTATTTGTTAGATAATTGTTAGTAGATTGTATAGAAAATTCGAATGAAATTCAATAAATGAAAATGAAAGCTATAAATCATTGAATTCAAATTGGAAGTAAGTAAATCTAAATAGAACTGAATTTGATTTGGGAGTGAACCAACTTGAATATGAATTAGTGAATATAAACTAATTGAATATGAATAAATGAATGTTAGTTAAAAAAAAATCAAATGTTAAGGAATCAAATGTGATTTAAATTGGAAAACCAATTCATTGAATACTAAAGAGAAGTGAAAGCGTATCGATTTGGTTATGGATGTTAGTTGAATGCTAGTTGGTTGATGGTTGGATTTGTTGCATTTGCTATATTGGCATATGTAGTTGTTGTGGGGGTATATGTTGTATATTGATATTACTTTCATATATACATGTTTCTCATTGTTGTTGAGTATTTAGTAGGTGTGGATTGCGCTTTCTTCGCGTTTGGAGATCGCTTTCGCGCTATATAAGCCGTATATGCTCGCTAATAATATATAAGGTACATATCTCGAATTACATATCGTACTTTTACACTTTTTTCCCTACAAGATGCCTCATTACTTTGATGAGGTGTATATTTGTGATATATATATTGCCCTTTTTTTGGATCGAGCCACGCAAAGGAGGTTATGGAAAAAATTTCTGAAAATTTAAGGCGTTAGAATATTTTTGAGAAAATTAGAAAATTCTAAAAAGATAACTAAGTATGATTTGAAAACCTATTAAAGTTATTGTAAGTAGTTTAACTATGGATTTTGGGAAAGTTAAACACTCAAATGAAATTGAAATTTAATTTGTACAAATGATTTTGAAAAGTTAATGTATTATGTAACTTTTTCTTACTTGGAAATTTCGAGGACGAAATTCTTTTAAGGAGGGAAGTTTGTAACAACCCAGAATTTCTATCATTTCAAATTCGTATATTTAATTGACTTTTAATATGCAAAAGTTAAATTTATAAGCTGAATAAATTTTATTTCGAATATCTGATTTAATTGTATAATTTAAATCAATAATTTAATATTTGAAAATTATAGAAATAATTGGAAATTGGGTTTAATGTGATTAAAATTGATTTTTAATGTTGTATTTAATCATATTGGAGTTAGAATGATGTTATAAAACTTTTAAAATTGAATTAAAAGTTAATTTGCAGAAAATGAATATTTTAATATCTAATTGACGAGTAAAAATAATCATTTTTCATGTCTCGGATTTCGACGAAACCAGTTTCATCGGATTCGTAATGTTATACTATATTATAGTTTCATATTTCGTGTCAATCGGATTTATGGTTTGTCTGGGCAAGCTAAAACGCGTAGAAATCGGTTTGAGTGAATTTTGAATTTAAATAGTCGATTCAAAAACTTATCTTCCAAATTTGATCAAATTGGCTCGCGATATATATTCCATTGCGTTTGGAATAGGGGTAAAACATTATAAACGCCAGACGGCATGCTTCGTTTGGAGTTCAGAAAAATTTCGGGTGAATAGTGCGCGAATATTTTCTATATAAGGACTTCATATTTCACAATTTGCAGAAACCCTAGGTCTAAAAGCTTCAGCCGCCACATATGCTGTTAATGGCTAAAAATTGTTCATCTTCTTCCTTTAATCTCTTCCAATCCATCGATCTATTCAAGAAATCTTCAACTAACAAATTATAGAGGGCAATGAGAGCTTCGATTCTATACGGTGATGATCGATTTTAGTCGAGTGGATCAACGTCAAATTGCTTCCGTTCATTCGTCTTTCGTGTGCGTTTTTTGAGGCAAGGAGGCAACCGAGCATGGCCGGCCTCTGGCCGAAGGTGGCACGCGTAGGGGGCTTCAAAACCGTGGTGCTTGATCGTCATGAAGTCGAGCGTGGAGGTTGCGTTAATTAGGGTTTTAGGTGGCGGCCAATTTGGGTTCGAACGCGATTTTTTCACCTGGGGAAGAAGAAGGGAAGGGACTGCCGAGATCAGCATCTAAGAAACGTGCGGCGGTGATTGAGCTAGGTTAAAAATAAAATAAAAATTGTAAATTTAATTATATTATAATTCTTTCGGACTTTGAAATATTATAACTTGTTCATACGAGGTCGAAAACGCACGAAACGAATTGCTTTGGATTCGTTTTGTGGAATACTACGCAATGGAGCTGGATTGGAATCGATTAGAGCTAGTGAAAATTTTAGGTAGAATTAAACGCGCTTTTAATTTTATTCGAAATAAAGTACTGCAATTGTTATTGGAAGCAAGGTGAGAACTTCTCACTCAATCGAATTGTGTTTCGATTTAAATTTTAAATAGTTAAATTTAAAATTGCTTGATTGTGTTATTGGATGATAAATTGCTATCTATTGTATTGAAATAGACCCTTTATGCCGTATATTAAGCAAATGTTATTTATTAAACACATATACTGCGATATTTCATCTTGATGTGGAATTGGTATTATATATGTAATTGGAGTTGATTTTCCCGCATTATATAGCGGATGAGACCCTATTGCGCCGCATAATAGTGGATAATATTTATATAAACCCATATACCGCGATATCCCATATTGAAACGGGATTGATATTATGCTAACATCTGTGGATGCAGGGAAATAGGTTGGAGGAATCCAACTGGATTCCTCAACGGTATTGATTTATTTACAGATATTTGCGATATATTCTGTTATCATACTGATATATGATGTTTGGATGCTATGATTGTTATATTTAGTGTTGTTGCAGCATTGGGCCTAATTTTGGAGTTTTAAAAATGTTAAAATAACGATTTTGAATTTAAAAGGATTTTCAAGTGATTTTTTAAAGTATGCATTTTATTGAATTTTGAAATTGATTCTTTTTAAATAAATAAACGTTATAATTTTTATGTTATAAAAATTATGATTTTTGAGAAATATAGTTAAAATGTGATTTTTGAAATGTGGAATTAATGATTTAAAAAATAGTTTACATTGAGATTTTTGAATTTATTATAAAAGCTTTATATAAAAGATTTATAAAATTGATATTTATTAATTAAAATATTGGAATTATAAAATGAGTTTTTTAAGGGTTAAAATGAAGTATAAAGAGATTTCATAAGTGAATGAAATTTATAGATTTATAAATTGTGAAGTTATAAAATGAATGAATTTGTAAATAAAGAATTTTAAGTAATTTTCTTATAATTTGGATTTGGCGTGTAAATGAGACATAAATAGAATTTGTTAATAAAGTGATTTTATAAGTTGAAGTAGTTATAAAATATAAATAGAATTTATAAACATTGTTTTATAAATCCGAAATCGACTTATTTTGATAAGTTAATTATTATAGCGGAAGCATATCCACGATTTTGGACAGTGGATAATCCTTTAAATAAAATGTGTAGAAATGTTGAATTTGGTTAACGAAGTATATTTACGATTTTGGACAGTGAATGTAACAACCCGCATATTTATCGAGTTTACATTTAAATATTTTTATTTAAATATTAAATCGTTAATCGGATTTTGGTCCGAAAAACTACTTTTTGCAAACGGTCAAATTAGGACTCGAGACCACTTCCATTGAGTTCGAAATGTCGTTTACAACTTTTTAAGTATAAACATCGATAGGTTTGGAGTTAGTGAAATTTCACTAACTTTTCCCGCTTTGGACTTTGGGTTAGTTTAGCCTATTAAGCCCAAGTTCCAACCCTCTTCTCCTCACTCTTCATAAATTTCCTAACTAACTCAAGCTTTAGCATTAATGGTGAAGAGAATGGGAAATTAAAACTCCAAGCTCAAATTCAATTGCAACTCCATCATTCAACTCCAAATTCAAGTAGAAGATATTGGATTCAAGCTTTGGATTGCTTCTCCTTGCTTTCAAGCTTCATCTTCATAAATTTTAGTGCAAAGGTGAGATTTTTATCTCACAATTCTAGCCTATAACTATATTGGACTGTTGGGAATGATTCCCTATCATTTTTGCATGCATGTTAGCATTTGGTTTGGATTGGATTGGCAAAAAACTCCAATTTTTAGCGTTTTGTTGAATTTTCCGCACTTGAGTCGCTGAGTCGTTGGACCCTTAAGTCGCTGAGTCGTGGACCCTTGAGTCGCTGAGTCGTTGGACCCTTGAGTCGCTGAGTCGTTCGACCCTTGAGTCGCTGAGTCGTGGACCCTTGAGTCGCTGAGTCGTTGGACCCTTGAGTCGCTGAGTCGTTCGACCCTTGAGTCGCTGAGTCGTGGACCCTTGAGTCGCTGAGTCGTGGACCCTTGAGTCGCTGAGTCGTTGGACCCTTGAGTCGCTGAGTCGTTGGACCCTTGAGTCGCTGAGTCGTTGGACCCTTGAGTCGCTGAGTCGTTGGACCCTTGAGTCGCTGAGTCGTTGGACCCTTGAGTCGCTGAGTCGTTGGACCCTTGAGTCGCTGAGTCGTAGACCCTTGAGTCGTTAGGTCGTATGACCCTTGAGTCGCTAGGTCGATGGACCCTTGAGTCGTTAGGTCGTATGACCCTTGAGTCGTTAAGTCGTTAGACCCTTGAGTCCTTAGGTCGTTAGACCTCATTTTATCTTCACTAGGTCGTACCGTTTTGGTCGGGGCGCTGCCCCGCACCCCGCCGGGGGCGCTTCCCCCTGGACCCCCGCGACCTGACCGGCAGGTCGAACCCCGTAAGCGGTGGCGTTGCCCCCGCACCCCCACCTTGGGGGGTTGCCACCCCCCCTGGACCCCCCCTCCGTAGGGGATCTTATCTGAAAAACATTGAGCTGGTTTCCTTGGATTTTATTCACATCTCCGTATGCGATTTTTGTGACTGATTGTTTCGACAATTGCTTCTGTGTTTTGTCACTTTATAATATAAAGGTTTCAATACTAGTAGTAAATATCAAAACTCTTTTAACAAACAATTTCAACTCTATTTTTAATAACAAAGCTCTTTTCTTAAACCGTTTTCCAATCTATTAGTATATACAAACCTTTACCTCACTCGGATGAGAAATCTAATTAAACGACTTAGTAAAACAAGTGGTATGAAACGCTTGCGTTCACTTCGTCGGTTAATTCTTGGACTTGTTCGATTGAACCTCTTGTGACAATTTTATTAGTGAAGATTTACAGTTTGTTCGTAAATATTTAAGTTAAGCAAGTGGTTATGGGACATGAAGCTAAACTTCTATATTTACTAGCTTAGTGTAATTGACACTTCTCGTTGATCTTGATGATCGCTTTATGAATTAGACTAGCAATTGCGCGATGTCTCTTTCATTGCAAGGTTAGACTAGACACCACTTGTGTGATTCCATTCACACATACCTTTCTGCTTTTTGGTTAGTCTTGACCTCAATCTGTGTGATTCCACTCACACATGTGGGGTAGCTCCCCATGGTCTTCGGACCGTCATATGATAGGCCTCTTTCCCTTTTTATGATTTCTGGATTTCTCGTGTTGATTTCTGGAATTTATGTCATTGACTTGTTATGAGTACAAGTTTAGGGTATGATGCCCCCTTCGAATCTTTGAGAAGATTCTTGTGATATTGATTATCTCTTATTGATTGATCTTCTGTTGATCATTATTTACATACTTATAGTGGTATGTCGTTATGGATGTTTATGTTTATGCCATATCTTTTATGTTATATCATGTCATCTGATATTTATAGCTAGACTGATCCGTTTATTATTTTCTTAAATAATACTCGGATCAGACCGAGATGTTACAGGTGCTTCTGCTTGACTTCTTCCCAGGGATTCATCACTCTAACTTTTGGCTAACTGTTTAGATTAGCAGTTTTTGTTGTATACACTTGAGATATAGACTCATAGTTGTATTCTTTTGTATAGCACGTGTTGCTATTCTTTTGTATTATCGTGGATCTTATTGACCACTACTCTGATGTACACTTTCATGTGTTAGTTATATATTCACATCTTCTTCCGCCTTTGTGATATGGATATCTGTGACTGATTTGTGATATGATTATTTCTATGTTTGTTTCCGAAGATTATTTATAGCCACCGTGTGATAAGCAATTACATGGATGGTCGCTCCTCAACAGCCTTATTCTCCGTGCTAGTTGACAGCACTTCTCCGGAGTGTTCTTGGCTAGCGTGGGTATAGAGGTGGGGCGTCACAGTGAATTATATATTAAAGAAATGTTTTAGGAAATGATCTTGTAGTGGTGTGTGGTGGTCTGATAGATATTGTAGTGGTGTGTAACGTTTTTGATTTTTCGTTGCCGAAAACCCGAAATGTTATGGGTTTTAAAAAGAATTTAAGAAAAGAAAAAGAAAGAAGAAGAGAGAGAAGGAAGAAAATAGGAAATAGAGAGGAAAAAGAGAATAAGAAAATAGAACTGAAAGAAAATAACAGAACAACATCAGAATCTCACAATTCGCAGCGGAACAACATATAATAATAAATGAATAATCTTTAAACAAAGAACTATATCGGTTATTACATTTCATACATTACATTACATCATATCATCAGAGTGTACAACAACAACAACAACAAACAGTGCAGCGGAAAAAGAAATACTATATAGTAGTAATTCGCCATGCCATCCATCTTGCCTCCAGCAACTCCAGAATTTCCAGAATATCCTGATAAACCTAACTCTTGACTGCCCGTGTGGAAATTGGTGGGCACCCAGAGTTTAGTAAGGAAAACAATAAACTCCGAGTCAGTCATGTGACTGGTGTGGGAACTCAAAACAGTTTATTTATCTTTAAAATCAAAATAGAGGAATATTTTTTAAAGTCAATTCGCAATGCTTTTAAAAATGAGACTACCATAAGACCTCCTGCCACAAACACAATGCAAACGCAGACTTGGAGGAGATTTCTCCTTATGATAGTCAAAGATGCTTGATACGGATTAAAAAAAAGAACATTTGATATTATTACTAGTGCATAGTGTAGGAAACAATTTCATTTCGAAAGTAGAATATAAATCTTAGCCAGCATAGGTACCATTATAGTATGCTTACTATAGCTACCATATTAAATGGCAGGTTCTACAACTAAAACCGTACAAGTCTCGTATTGTTTCTTTGGATTTCCAACGAATGATCAGGCCAAGGAACTTCCCATTGCCACATGAGAATGCCTCTGGATGGACATCCCCGAGAACCAAACCGGATCTCTACCAACACAAGGCCGGGTTACCCCTAACTGAGTAACAACTGACCGAATATGCCATCCCCCGGTCCTTTGGGACCTTTCACCGAGCGCTCGCAATCAATTCACACAATCATAAAGTGTTTTCAACATGAGTAAGTATCTGGGCTCCATACCATGATACCACCCTTTTCCAGAATGAAATGCACATACCCTAAAGGGCGCTACCCCTCATAACCTTGCCGCATCTTTCCTGTTTTGACCATTCACGGGGTGTGAGGCTCGACGAAGTCACGTCCACAAAAACATACTTTATACAAAAGCCATGCTTTGGGTCAACAAATGATCATAGAAATGATCACCAGGATAGACGATCAAATAAACGATCCTATCACAAATAATCAACACAATGATCATTTACAGCAACACTCAGCATGTCACATTACCAAATTGGGAATATATCGCTGATAACCTTCAACTACATAACCTCTGAGCTCGTACGTCTCAGAGAAGGGTGTTAAGCTAAAAGAATAAATTCTCCGCCACCAACAGAAATATATTTGAAAGAAATCTGCTTTATATCTCAATTTGTAATGTCAGACATACAATCCATACAAGTCTGTTCCGGGCTCGAACAAAACCGAAGGCACTTCTCACGAAGCCCTTGCAATCCGGGTATTCACAATCCCGATCGAATTTCCCATCACTTATGGGATCTCTATACCAGGAGCTACCCAGTGCAGAGACAATCGATAGGTCATCCTATCGCTTTCGCAAATACTCGGTCTTCAACACCGGTCATGAATTGCAATTCATAACGACGTATCACATATTCGGAATGGGTTATACGACCCCATGGTCCTTTCCCGGTTATCCTGAATAGTGAGCGCTTATTCAAAAATAAGTGTGGCATTCAAATTCAACAAATCACATCAATTACCCATTCAAAGGGAAATATTGATAGTCGGCTATTGAACTATCAATGGATATGCACACATCACCAGTTTCCAAATAATTTTCCAAATTATTTATTTTCCAAAATATCTTTACTAGATATATAATTTTCACACTTCAAAAATAAATCAATATTTATTTTTAAACAAATTCCCCTTTCCTTTATAAATTCCTTAGTGAATTTATAATCCAAAATATCTATGAATATTCGATTTCAATTATTCATTTCAATATTCCTTTTCAATTTATCTTCAAAAAGATAAATTCTCAAAATATTCACTTTATATTGGAAAACATTTCCATACTTATTTATTCATAAGTAATTCACAAATTTTATTTATTTTCAACACTTGGAAAATATTCAATATACTTAAATCGAATTTAAGTATCTATTTCATTCTTTAAGGAAATCATTCTCTTAAACATATTTATTTGGGCCAAAACGAATGTTACGTAAAACATCGTTACGACAACCCAAAATCACTAGTATAGGGATTCGAAATTAAAATAGATATATAAATCCCAATACTATACAAAACATTTCCTTTCGGAAATCATTTACTATAACAACAGTGTTATAGTCCACCATTTCCTTCTATTCCTCGAAAACGTCTATTTCAACAATAGGTGTTGAAATCTATGGTTTCGAATCTCAACACATTTTAAAACATCGTTAGATCGTTTTAATTTTATTTAAAACATCAAATCTAAACATTTTCTTTAACATATTATTCACTATTCAAAAACGTGAATATACCACGTTAACCAATTTCATCCTTTATTCATTTTATTTCAAAGGATTATTCACAGTCAAAAATGTGAATATAACTCCATTAATAGGTTTCAACAATTTACTTATCAAGTTAAGTCGTTTACGAATTTATAAAACAACGTTTATAAATTCCATTTCTATTTATTTTATAACAACTTCCTTTATAAATCTCCTTTATTAGCCTATTCGATTTATATCTCAATTATGAACTAAAAGTCCATATTATAAGTTAAATGCTTATAAAACGATTATTTTACAAAATTGTTCCTTTAAACTTCATAATTATAAATCTTATAACTTATAAGATTCATTTATTTACCCAAATATATTCTTTAATAACTTCACAAAATTTATAAATCCTACTATTTATAAATTTCATTTATAACTTCACCATTTATAATTTTATAAATTCCATTCACTTATGCAATCCATTTTCACTTCATTCAAACACTTACAAAAACTCGTTTTATAATTTCAATATTTCGATTTATAAATATCCATTTATAAATCTCTTATATAAATCAATTCATATTAATATTTCAAAACGTCTTTAAACTCCTTTAAAAACTTCATCATTTTGATTTATAAAATAATCAAATTTTATAAATCCTATTTTTAAACTTTTCATAATAAATTCAAAAATCCCGATTAACTATTTTATAAAATCATTAGCATCATATTCTCAAAAATTAGTTTTTAACTATATTTCTCAAAAACCATAATTTTTATAACATTTAAAAGTATGACGTTTATTTATTTAAAATGAATCAATTCCAAAAATATTTTATATTTTCAAAAATCACTTTAAAAATCATTTTAAAGTTTCAAAATTTGGTCCAATGATGCTACATACCAAATAGCCAATCACGACAACAACGACATCATATATCGATATGAAAATCAATGAATATCAAAATATTCAAAATCAAATATATACTGTTGAGGAATCCAGTTGGATCCCTCTAACCTGTTTTCCTGCATCCACAAATATTAGCACAATACCAATTTCGCTCCAGTACGAAATTATCGCGGTATATGGGATTTAAAATATTATCCGCTTAATAGACCGCGCAATAGGGTCTCATCCGCTAAACAAATGCGGGAAATCAATAACTCCAATATATACATATGCCAATATATATATATTGCTATTATATATAATACCAATTTCACTGTTTATGAAATATTCGCGGTATATGTTTTTATTAAATAACATCCGCTTACTAACGGCGCATAATGTCTATTTTAACAATCAATAGATATCAATCATCATTCAAACATGCATTCAAATATTTTAAATCTAACTATTTAAAATAAAATCGAAACTGATTCGATTGAGTGAGAAGTTCTCACCTTGATTTTAATTTCGTTTTAGCGATTTATTTCGAATAAAATTAAACGGACGTTTAATTTTACCCAAAATTCTCACTAACTCCAAACGACTCCAATCCATTTTCATTGCGTAGTGCTCGTCCATACGATTCCAACGCAACTGGTTTCGCGCGTTTTCGACCTCGTATGAAAAAGTTATGCATTTATGAAGTTTGTACACGATTTATATATAACTAATTACAACATTTCATAATTAATTTTCAACCTAATCAAAGTCAAGCCGTTGGATCTCCTTCCACCAGATCATAGCCGCATGATCCTTCTCCTCTCCCTCACGTTCTTGTTCTACAGGCCGCAACACACACACATGAACCCATCAAGCACAAATTAGGTTTTCAAATTCGAGCCTCCTCGCTACACTAAACCTCATCACACCACCGCCATGTCGAAGCCCATTGCAAGAGCTACCTCCACCACCACCAGCATGAAGCTCGGCCCCCCCTACCTCCTCGAGTTGCGTGTGCAACTTGCCACAAATGGCCCCCGATATCTCACAATTTATAGCTCCAATCCACATCTTAACCGTTGATCTTGTAGTTCTCTTCATGCTCTACCTCTTTGTAGTTGGAAGTTTCGTCTAATTGCTGATGGATTTGGAGAAATCGAGGGAGGAAGGAGATTGTTTTCTGGCCGTTTATCAGGGAGGTGGCGGCTACTAGGGTTAGGGTTAGATGTTTATTTTTTTATTTTTTATTTATGAAGGGGTGTTGGTGTATTTATAGGGAAACGTTGAACACTATTCATCCGGAAATTCCGAACTCCGATTTACGCGCCGTAACTGACGTTCCTAGGGTTTATCCCACGTTCCGGACACAATGGAACAGGTTTCGAAAGCTAATTCGGACATCTGTGCGAGTTATGGCAACAAACGATCGATTTAATTTAAACCGATTTAAATCGATTTCTAGGCGTTTTAATTTGTACCGGACAAACGGTAAATCCGATTGACACGAAATTTGAAACCTTACAATAATATCACATTACGGATCTGATGAAACTGGTTTCGTCGAAATCCGAGACTTTTTGAAAAATGGCTATTTTAACTCGCCAAATTAATATTAAAAATAATTCGATGCGTTTCGAGCTGCTACGATCAAACGATAACTCCGATTGACACGAAAATTGAAATCCGGTAATAACTAACTATTACGGATCCAATGGAACTGGTCTCGTCCAATTCTGAGACTGTTTAAAAATTGACTATTTTCACTAGTCGATTAAATATTAAAATATTCAATTTTCACAAATTAACTTTTAATTCGATTTTAAAAGTTCTAAAATATCGTTCTAACTCCAATATGACATAATAAAATTTTACAAATCATTTTCAATCATATTTAACTCAATTTTCAATTATTTCCATAATTTAACATATTAAATTATCGATTTAATTATCCAATTAAATCCAATTATTCAAAATAAAATTTTATTCGACTTATAAATTCACTTATAAATATTTAAAATTAATTAAATATTCAAATTTTAATAAATTTAAATTCTGGGTCGTTACAATCTTCCCCCCCCTAAAAGAATTTCGTCCTCGAAATTAACAAGTAAGAAAAGTTACAGAATCTATTAATTTTCCCAAAATTCATAGTTAAACTCCTTACAATAACTTTACTAAGTTTTCAAATCATACTTAGTTATCTTTTCAAAAACAACTACTATTGTTTAACTTTCAATTCCAAATAAAAGTCTATAGTTTTCAAAATTTTCAAATTTTCTCAAATTTTTCTAACGCCTTAAATTTTCGAAAAAATTCGCCATAGTCTCCTTTGCGCGGCTCGATTCGAAAAAAAATGACAGTATATATATGACAAATATACATCTCATCAAGTAATGAGGCATCCCGCAGGGAAAAAGTATAAAAGTACGGTATGTAATCCGAGATATGTACCTTATATTTTATTAGCGAGCATATACGGCTAATATAGCGCGAAAGCAAGCTCCGAATGTGAAGCAAACGCGATCCGCACCTACTAAACACTCAACAAGCAACATGAGAACATGTATATAGACAATAGTATCAATATACAACATATAGCAACATAATAACTATATATGTCAACATAGCAATTGAAACAAAAGCAATAAATGCAAACATCAACCATCATCCATAACCAATAAATATTCATTTATATTCTCATCAATATTCAATGAAATAGGTTTCAATTTAATCACATTTGATTTATTAACAGTGGATGTTTTTACTAACATTCATTTTCAATTTTAATTAGTTTGCATTCAAATTCATATTCAAGTTGGTTCACTTCTAATTCAAATTCAATTCTATTTAAGATTCACTTAACTTCCAATTGGATTTCAATTACCTTAGCTTCCAATTCCATTAACTCAATTCCATTAACACTTAATGAATTATATACAATCAACTAACAACCATATAACAACCAATGTTTATTTATTTCAACCAAATTACTTTGCATATATTCATTCAATTTGGTTTAATTAATTGATTTTTCATTCAACTATTCAACTTTCAATAACATTAGATTTTAATGAATTAACACTTATTCATTATTCCATATCAACTTTATTCACATTCAACTGATCATTAGTCAATCCATTCATTCAATTCAATTTCTAAAGTTGAATTTCATTTACATAACTTAAGTTCACATTTATCACTTAACTTTAATAATTTACTTTGATACCAATATCAATTTCATTCAACATCACTTAAGTTATATTTCATTTATAATCATCACTTGTTTTTACATAACTTAAATCCCTAAATATATCCATATAGTTTCACTTCTTATATATATAAGTTTATTTCACAATTGTAAATCACTTTAATTATAATTCAATTCTTATAATTCTTTACTTATACAATTATTCTTTTATTTAGATTATTTCAAACAACTTATTCAACAACTTATATATACTTTAATAATTCTGAAAAATTATTCTTTATATATAAAATATACTCAAGTAAAATTATTTCATTTACCTAATTTTAAAACAATATTGTGTCGAATTGTTCTATTCAAGTGTTTAGAAACCCCTTCGGCATAGTTGTCGAGACCACGCTGACGAAGGTTCACATGCCACTCAACAAACCAATCATCACAATATAAAACAATTTATATTCACTAGCAAATACGCTCTCATAGCTATTATTACACTCAAATTCATTCTAGAGTACTACTGACTCTATCTCTAATGAGTAATACCCAACAGAACCATGGTTGTCGCTTAACCATAAGCTCTGATACCAAATGTAACGTTTTCGATTTTTCGTTGCCGAAAACCCGAAATGTTATGGGTTTTAAAAAGAATTTAAGAAAAGAAAAAGAAAGAAGAAGAGAGAGAAGGAAGAAAATAGGAAATAGAGAGGAAAAAGAGAATAAGAAAATAGAACTGAAAGAAAATAACAGAACAACATCAGAATCTCACAATTCGCAGTGGAACAACATATAATAATAAATGAATAATCTTTATAAAAAGAACTATATCCGTTATTACATTTCATACATTACATTACATCATATCATCAGAGTGTACAACAACAACAACAAACAGTGCAGCGGAAAAAGAAATACTATATAGTAGTAATACGCCATGCCATCCATCTTGCCTCCAGCAACTCCAGAATATCCTGATAAACCTAACTCTTGACTGCCCGTGTGGAAATTGGTGGGCACCCAGAGTTTAGGAAGGAAAACAATAAACTCCGAGTCAGTCATGTGACTGGTGTGGGAACTCAAAACAGTTTATTTATCTTTAAAATCAAAATAGAGGAATATTTTTTAAAGTCAATTCGCAATGCTTTTAAAAATGAGACTACCATAAGACCTCCTGCCACACACACAATGCAAACGCAGACTTGGAGGAGATTTCTCCTTATGATAGTCAAAGATGCTTGATACGCATTAAAAAAAAGAACATTTGATATTATTACTAGTGCAAAGTGTAGGAAACAATTTCATTTCGAAAGTAGAATATAAATCTTAGCAATCATAGGTACCATTATAGTATGCTTACTATAGCTACCATATTAAATGGCAGGTTCTACAACTAAAACCGTACATGTCTCGTATTGTTTCTTTGGATTTCCAACGAATGATCAGGCCAAGGAACTTCCCATTGGCACATGAGAACGCCTCTGGATGGACATCCCCGAGAACCAAACCGGATCTCTACCAACACAAGGCCGGGTTACCCCTAACTGAGTAACAACTGACCGAATATGCCATCCCCCGGTCCTTTGGGACCTTTCACCGAGCGCTCGCAATCAATTCACACAATCATAAAGTGTTTTCAACATGAGTAAGTATCTGGGCTCCATACCATGATACCACCCTTTTCCAGAAGGAAATGCACATATCCTAAAGGGCGCTACCCCTCATAAACTTGCCGCATCTTTCCTGTTTTGACCATTCACGGGGTGTGAGGCTCGACGAAGTCACGTCCACAAAAACATACTTTATACAAAAGCCATGCTTTGGGTCAACAAATGATCATAGAAATGATCACCAGGATAGACGATCAAATAAACGATCCTATCACAAATAATCAACACAATGATCATTTACAGCAACACTCAGCATGTCACATTACCAAATTGGGAATATATCGCTGATAACCTTCAACTACATAACCTCTGAGCTCGTACGTCTCAGAGAAGGGTGTTAAGCTAAAAGAATAAATTCTCCGCCACCAACAGAAATATATTTGAAAGAAATCTGCTTTATATCTCAATTTGTAATGTCAGACATACAATCCATACAAGTCTGTTCCGGGCTCGAACAAAACCGAAGGCACTTCTCACGAAGCCCTTGCAATCCGGGTATTCACAATCCCGATCGAATTTCCCATCACTTATGGGATCTCTATACCAGGAGCTACCCAGTGCAGAGACAATCGATAGGTCATCCTATCGCTTTCGCAAATACTCGGTCTTCAACACCGGTCATGAATTGCAATTCATAACGACGTATCACATATTCGGAATGGGTTATACGACCCCATGGTCCTTTCCCGGTTAACCCGAATAGTGAGCGCTTATTCAAAAATAAGTGTGGCATTCAAATTCAACAAATCACATCAATTACCCATTCAAAGGGAAATATTGATAGTTGGCTATTGAACTATCAATGGATATACACACATCACCAGTTTCCAAATAATTTTCCAAATCATTTATTTTCCAAAATATCTTTACTAGATATATAATTTTCACACTTCAAAAATAAATCAATATTTATTTTTAAACAAATTCCCCTTTCCTTTATAAATTCCTTAGTGAATTTATAATCCAAAATATCTATGAATATTCGATTTCAATTATTCATTTCAATATTCCTTTTCAATTTATCTTCAAAAAGATAAATTCTCAAAATATTCACTTTATATTGGAAAACATTTCCATACTTATTTATTCATAAGTAATTCACAAATTTTATTTATTTTCAACACTTGGAAAATATTCAATATACTTAAATCGAATTTAAGTATATATTTCATTCTTTAAGGAAATCATTCTCTTAAACATATTTATTTGGGCCAAAACGAATGTTACGTAAAACATCTTTACGACAACCCAAAATCACTAGTATAGGGATTCGAAATTAAAATAGATATATAAATCCCAATATTATACAAAACATTTCCTTTCGGAAATCATTTACTATAACAACAGTGTTATAGTCCACCATTTCCTTCTATTCCTCGAAAACGTCTATTTCAACAATAGATGTTGAAATCTATGGTTTCGAATCTCAACACATTTTAAAACATCGTTAGATCGTTTTAATTTTATTTAAAACATCAAATCTAAACATTTTCTTTAACATATTATTCACTATTCAAAAACGTGAATATACTACGTTAACCAATTTCATCCTTTATTCATTTTATTTCAAAGGATTATTCACAGTCAAAAATGTGAATATAACTCCATTAATAGGTTTCAACAATTTACTTATCAAGATAAGTCGTTTACGAATTTATAAAACAACGTTTATAAATTCCATTTCTATTTATTTTATAACAACTTCCTTTATAAATCTCATTTATTAGCCTATTCGATTTATATCTCAATTATGAACTAAAAGTCCATATTATAAGTTAAATGCTTATAAAACGATTATTTTACAAAATCGTTCCTTTAAACTTCATAATTATAAATCTTATAACTTATAAGATTCATTTATTTACCCAAATATATTCTTTAATAACTTCACAAAATTTATAAATCCTACTATTTATAAATTTCATTTATAACTTCACCATTTATAATTTTATAAATTCCATTCACTTATGCAATCCATTTTCACTTCATTCAAACACATACAAAAACTCGTTTTATAATTTCAATATTTCGATTTATAAATATCCATTTATAAATCTCTTATATAAATCAATTCATATTAATATTTCAAAACGTCTTTAAACTCCTTTAAAAACTTCATCATTTTGATTTATAAAATAATCAAATTTTATACATCCTATTTTAAACTTTTCATAATAAATTCAAAAATCCCGATTATTTTATAAAATCATTAGCATCATATTCTCAAAAATCAGTTTTTAACTATATTTCTCAAAAACCATAATTTTTATAACATTTAAAAGTATAACGTTTATTTATTTAAAATGAATCAATTCCAAAAATATTTTATATTTTCAAAAATCACTTTAAAAATCATTTTAAAGTTTCAAAATTTGGTCCAATGATGCTACATACCAAATAGCCAATCACGACAACAACGACATCGTATATCGATATGAAAATCAATGAATATCAAAATATTCAAAATCAAATAAATACTGTTGAGGAATCCAGTTGGATCCCTCCAACCTGTTTTCCTCCATCTACAAACATTAGCACAATACCAATTTCGCTCCAGTACGAAATTATCGCGGTATATGGGATTTAAAATATTATCCGCTTAATAGACGGCGCAATAGGGTCTCATCCGCTAAACAAATGCGGGAAATCAATAACTCCAATATATACATATGCCAATATATATATATATTGCTATTATATATAATACCAATTTCACTGTTTATGAAATATTCGCGGTATATGTTTTTATTAAATAACATCCGCTTACTAACGGCGCATAATGTCTATTTTAACAATCAATAGATATCAATCATCATTCAAACATGCATTCAAATATTTTAAATCTAACTATTTAAAATAAAATCGAAACTGATTCGATTGAGTGAGAAGTTCTCAACTTGATTTTAATTTCGTTTTAGCGATTTATTTCGAATAAAATTAAACGGACGTTTAATTTTACCCAAAATTCTCACTAACTCTAAATGACTCCAATCCAATTTCATCGCGTAGTGCTCATCCATACGATTCCAACGCAACTGGTTTCGCGCGTTTTCGACCTCGTATGAAAAAGTTATACATTTATGAAGTTTGTACACGATTTATATATAACTAATTACAACATTTCATAGTTAATTTTCAACCTAATCAAAGTCAAGCCGTTGGATCTCCTTCCACCAGATCATAGCCGCATGCTCCTTCTCCTCTCCCTCACGTTCTTGTTCTACAGGCCGCAACATACACACATGAACCCATCAAGCACAAATTAGGTTTTCAAATTCGAGCCTCCTCGCTACACTAAACCTCATCACACCACCGCCATGTCGAAGCCCATTGCAAGAGCTACCTCCACCACCACCAGCATGAAGCTCGGCCCCCCCTACCTCCTCGAGTTGCGTGCGCAACTTGCCACAAACGGCCCCCCATATCTCACAATTTATAGCTCCAATCCACATCTTAACCGTTGATCTTGTAGTTCTCTTCATGCTCTACCTCTTTGTAGTTGGAAGTTTCGTCTAATTGCTGATGGATTTGGAGAATTCGAGGGAGGAAGGAGATTGTTTTCTGGTCGTTTATCAGGGAGGTGGCGGCTACTAGGGTTAGGGTTAGATGTTTATTTTTTTATTTTTTATTTATGAAGGGGTGTTGGTGTATTTATAGGGAAACGTTGAACACTATTCATCCGCAAATTCCGAACTCCGATTTACGCGCTGAAACTGACGTTCCTAGGGTTTATCCCGCGTTCTGGACACAATGGAATAGGTTTCGAAAGCTATTTCGGACATCTGTGCGAGTTATGGCAACAAACGATCGATTTAATTTAAACCGATTTAAATCGATTTCTAGGCGTTTTAATTTGTACCGGACAAACGGTAAATCCGATTGACACGAAATTTGAAACCTTACAATAATATCACATTACGGATCCGATGAAACTGGTTTCGTCGAAATCCGAGACTTTTTGAAAAATGGCTATTTTAACTCGCCAAATTAATATTAAAAATAATTCGATGCGTTTCGAGCTGCTACGATCAAACGATAACTCCGATTGACACGAAAATTGAAATCCGATAATAACTAACTATTACGGATCCAATGGAACTGGTCTCGTCCAATTCTGAGACTGTTTAAAAATTGACTATTTTCACTAGTCGATTAAATATTAAAATATTCAATTTTCACAAATTAACTTTTAATTCGATTTTAAAAGTTCTAAAATATCGTTCTAACTCCAATATGACATAATAAAATTTTACAAATCATTTTCAATCATATTTAACTCAATTTTCAATTATTTCCATAATTTAACATATTAAATTATCGATTTAATTATCCAATTAAATCCAATTATTCAAAATAAAATTTTATTTGACTTATAAATTCACTTATAAATATTTAAAATTAATTAAATATTCAAATTTTAATAAATTAAAATTCTGGGTCGTTACATGGTGTGTGCTGGTCTGGTCAGAGGCGGCGGCGGCGGCTAGAGGTGGTGGTGGTGGTGGAAAAAGAGGTGGTGAAGCAACAAGGCTCAAACTAGCATGTTTTCAATTAGGCATAGGTTGCCTTTTTTTGGATTTTAGCATCATGGTGGGTTTGACCATGGTTCAGATCTAAGGAGTAGGTGGTGACGATGATAGGGAAGAGGAGTAGGAGGTGGTGGCCATGGCTATGGAGTGGAGGCCAAGCAAAAGAGTGGAGAGAACAAGGCGAAAATACATAAGAAAATAGGAAGAAAAGGAAGAAAATAAGAGGAAGACATTACCCAAAATGTTTGAAGCCATGAATAAAATGAAAGAATGGTTTTTTGAGTGAGAAAAAGGATGAAAGTCACGACTAGAAAACTAAAAATGGACAGCCAAAATGAATAAATGAGATGGTTATGGCATTTGAAACGTTTTTGGACAATGAAACGTCTAGAAATGAAACGCCTTAAACTCTTCATGTTTCCCTTTTCTAAAGATCAAATAAAAACCAAAGTGAATCAGAAAATACTTGTAAAAACCGAAACCAAGTGAAATAATATGAATATAAATAATAAAATTTAAAGAAAATAGAAAAAGAATAAAAGGAATTGCTTAAAAATTCAAAACAGGGTCCAGAAATTACATATAAATCACTACTAGTCTTGAAAAAATGTCCACTTCATTTTAAAAATATTATGAAGTGAAAATTTGAAATAAAATAATTTATTTATCATTTTAAAAATAAAATAAATAATAAAATTGGAGGAAAATAGAAAAAGAACTAAAGAAAATGTATAAAAATTGAAAATAGGGCATGGAAATTACAAGAAAAATACTACTAACTCTAGAAAATTCCTACCTCACTTTAAAATATTAAAAGCCAAAATATACATAAAATAACATATTAATACATATTAAAATAAAATATGACAAAGAAAATTTAATTTATACAATTTAAAATAACAAAATTGCAGAATAAACAAATTGCACTCAATATTGAAATATACATAATTTTCACAGTTTAAGTCTGTTTCCAACGAAATGAAACGCTATCTTCAAGTTATCCATCTATTTTCAAAATAAAAGATAAAATTTAAGATTTTAAATAATTTAAATTTGAAGTTTAAAAGTCAAAGTTTGACCAATTTGAACAGAAATTCACTTTTCAGTAAAATATTCAATTTATACAAGTTTGAAACTATAATTCACATAAAAATCAACATTTATATTTAAAATAACATAACTTATTCATTATAATAAATAAAATAAAACTCTTAAATCAAAATTTCAAATAGAATAATCAAAATAAAAAAAATCACAAAATTCAGGGTTGTTACACTCTCCCCCACTCAAAACTTTTCGTCCCCGAAAAGGAATGAGGTACGGGAAAGGACAGAAAAAGATAGAGTGAAATAGGATTAAGATAAGATGACATGAAGATTGAAATTATACCTGATAACTGTTGTTATAGGTAAGTTTAACAAGGTGGAGATGATCTTTCCAAGATTCTCCAAAATCAAGAACACAAGCACGCAAAAATAGATTCAAAATGAGTACCAAAGATTATCAAAGATTATAGAAAGATTTCTAAATAGAAAGATTATAGAAAGATGCCTATACCAGTCTATAGCAAGGTAAGGATGATAAGGACAACCAAAAGATAGTTTGAAAATAAATAAGGAAATAAATTTGAAAGCATGGAAATTTCAACTTAAATAGAGAATAAATCTTTACACAAGTTAAATAAATCTTAACTATCTCAAATTTCATTATCTTATTATCCAATCATCTTAAATTAACAATTTTTTAAAACCATGGGTTTGAAAAATATTCATTTATTACACTCACAATGTACTTAATAAATTTTATTCTTCTATATTCCTAATTAAAATTAAATTTATTCCTCTCAATATATTTATCACTTATGTTGAATATACTTACACTTATTATAACTGCTTTCTTTTATTCTTAGTTCTTTTAACATTATTTTATTGTAAGTTATTCAATTACCCTTTATTATATTTACCTCTGTTGATCATTTTATAATTAAAATTTAAGTGTATAACACTTATTATAACCACTCAAATTTTATTTATAAAATCATTTTATATTGTATATTGTCCAATTACATTGTTAACTTCTAAAAATTAAGGTAAGTTATATTGGAATGAAATCGTGTGTTATACAAATAAAACATTCTAATTAAATCATTTCAACCTTGAATACTCATCCAAAATTTTGATTTTCTTTTTTTTCTATAATTGAAATTAAGAATTAAATTTCCGATTTCTTCAAACCATTTAAAGATAAATAAATGTATGTACATAACTTATCAAATCAATTTAAATCATATGTCTATATATATTATAAATAAAGTCATATTTTAGAAATTCAAATCAATTTGATTTCCCAAAACAAAGCTGTAGCAACAGGGCGGTCTCTTCATTTCGAAACTCGAAAATGAATGTCGATGATGACGCGGTCATCACCGAAATTATTTTCCAATGACAAAGAGAAGAGCACTAATTTTTTGAACTTTTAAAATTCTTTGAAAACAAATTTCTATTCAAATATACTCTAAATAATATAACCTTTTAAAACTTTAAACACAAGGTTTGAAACCATCGGAAATTAAATTCTCAAATTTCTTGTTCTAAATTCATTTCAGTTCCCAAATCAATTTATAAACAACTATTTATAAATTCATTTATAGAACAATAAATGATAAATCAAGTACTATCACTTCAAATAATCAATTTAAATTAGTTTATTAAGTTCCATAAATTTACTTATATATCAAAATTTATTTCTTTAACCAAATTTTAAAATAATATTATGTCAGTTTGTTCTGTCAAAGTGTTTTGGAAATCTTACCGATAGCGTTGATTAGACTAATCGACCAGAAACCCAATTCAACATCAACAACTCAAACAACACAATATATAAACAAAACATAGATTTACAAGTACAATTCGAATGTTTGAAGATAGGTTGGAAACAAAAGACAAGATGATTAAATAACAAAATAGGGAGGTGGATAAGCTTAAATAAATCACGGGCAACCTTAACCGGGTCAACCGTGACTTAAAGAATAAGATCAATGTCGATTTTTCTGGGGTAAATCTACATTCGATCTCAAGAGTTAGAGTTTGGGATAATAAAAGATATTAGCATCTAAACCAAGGATAGATATAAATCTCTGGTGAATCAATGCTAATTGTATAGGAGTTTCACCCTTTTACAATTCAATTTTTTTAGATTGGCGGGACTGCCAACTCATTATAAAGATCATTTTGAAGTAGAGTTATGGGATACTCCAGAACCAAAAGAAGATGAATAGTGAGGGACATGAATGGATTTTGGAACCGCGGGGAATGTGCCAAAATTCAAAGGAAAACCGAATTGAAGAAGAAGGAATTCAAGCTCGAACGAAAGTGATTCTGAAATTAAATCTACTCTATACACCGAGTTTTGCCTAAAACCAGAGCTTTGATACCAACTGTAACGACCCAATATTTTCAACCATTCACATCCATTATAAGTGTATAGGTAGATACTCATGCCGGAATTGAATTTCTCAAAATACCGCGTTGTAAATAAAAATTTGGCAAATTTCAGAATATACAGTAAATAATAATCACAAATCACAGACATAGAGTATTTAATAATGCAGCGGAAGTAAAAGAGATAGTGGTTCATGAAGCTACTATATAAATATATCGGAGTTAAACAAGATACAACAGAAGAAATAAAATACAACAGAAGTTTCAATATGATAATCAAGTACAAGCTGAATGGAACAGCCGAACTGAAATAGATAAGACTACATAAGCAGATAATCTCCAGCGATTCCAATCTCCAGTATGTGGAATCCAAATCTGTGAATAACTCAGGCTGACCCGAGCATAAATAAAAATACAAACATTTGAGTCAGGTCATGCATACTTATACAATGTAAACCAACTCAAGTGAACTGTAGTAAAAGTACATGTAACTTAGAAGATGCTTGGGACCGCCCATCCTCTAAGGATCCGTTAAACTATTTACTATGTAGTATATTGCGCTATATACAATAGTGTCTAATCAATAAAGTATAATCATATAGAAAATAGCGTTAAGGGGATAGTGAACCTTAATGCGGTCGGATCTTTAAACCAAAATCGTTATGGGCTCGATATAAGGAACATATAACAAGGCACGCGAGGCAATGCGAGGGTGGATACACCGTTTGCACTCCCGGACCGGTGGTGACGGCAAGCCAGCAGCTTCCGCCCACCTCGTGACATACCCCGAATCAAAGTGGCGCCACCATATCGAATCACAAAAGTAATAGAATGGTTTCCGAAGAAGCATGCTCGATGAAAGGGTGCGAGCCTTTGTGTAGCCCGGTATAGCTCATGTTTTAGTCATAATTAGGCCATCCATTAGCGTTCTCTTACTTCATTCCAATAGCGTTCGGTAACCAACCTACTTCGTTGTGGAATCTCCACCGCATACATGGTTGTTAAAGTGGTTTTCGGTTTCGACAGAGAGTACGCCAGATATCCGATCCCCGTCCCTTTGCCAACCAATTGTTATTATAAGCCTAGTTATAACTTTTAAAACAATATTTTATACTTCAAAATAAAATATCCTTTTCAATCCAAATCTTTATCAAAATAAAGATTAAATCATTTCCAAAACCATTTCAATATATCGACATACCATATAATTCAAACTCAAATATTTGTCAAAATAAATATCAAGTCATTTCTAACCATTTCAATATACTAAATTATCATATCCTTTCAAAAACTCCTTTCAAATCCATTTAATATACTAAAATATCATATCTTTTCAAAACTTCCTTTCAAATCATTTTATTATCAAAATATCACATCTTTCAAAACTTCATTTCAAAACATTTGTAATATCAAAATATCATATCTTTCAAAAATTCATTCCAAAACATTTTTAATATCAAAATATCATATCTTTCAAAAATTCATTTCAAATCATTTTAATATATCAAAATATCAAAGTATTATTCAAAACATCTTTCATTTTTAATTCATTTAAATACCATTTAAAACCATTCTTTTTATTTAGAAATTAATCACCATTTCAAACTTACATTTCAAGGGAGTTTATAGTTAAAGATTAAATCTTTTCATAAAAAGATAAAGTCAATCCTTATTATGTAATAGTTAAATATTAAATTTCCAAAGTTTAAATCTTATTCCAAAGATTAATCTCATTAAAATTTAATAAAATAATAAAATTCAGTTTCCGTAGCACTTAAAAATGCTACGCAAAGTTATAGTTTAAAACAGTTCATTTCACAAAATACAACATTTAAGTGATGTAATCGATTTTCTTTAAATTTCAAATAAACTTTAAATGTTAAGTTTAACCACTATAGCACTTACAATGTGTTATAATAGCCTTTATTTCAAATTAACTTTTTAGTTCATTTAAAACAACTACGGCATTTACAAAATGCTGTAATATCCTTTATATTACACTTCAAAAATGCTGTTAAATCAAATTTAGGGTTTAAATACAAATTTCACCAACAGTTAATCTTTAATTTAAATCATTTAACTTATAAACATCATAAAGTTTACATTTTAAAATCATCATTTCAATACTCTTATTTTTATGATTTTTATAAAGTTAAATCTCATTCAAAAATCAATTTTTAACATAATTTCTTATTTAAATCCAAGTATTAAATTTCATTTCTTTAATTAAATTATTAACTTAACAATTAGGTTTGAATTTACAAAAATAACTTATTTCCATAAATTTTACTTAATTAAAATTTCACTTTTTTAAACAAAATTTCACATTTCACATTTAAGTTATATTTCAAAATTTACTTAAACATTCATTTTCTTAACATTTTAACTTATTCAAAAATCATTATTATTTTTATAAAATCATTTAAAATACATTTTTAAATCAAAATATTATATTTTTCTTACTTTACATAATTTCCTTTTTAAAACAAAACAGAAATTCCAAAATTTACTTACAGTTCAAATTCTACTTTACCCTTTACTTAATTCATTATTTAATTTATAGAAAATCGCTAATATTTCTACAAAATCATTTTTTATTAAATTTAAATCAAAATATTATCATAATATTATAAATTTTACATTTTAAAATATTTTAAAACATTTTCAAAGATATTACATAAACCACGGGTCTGTATATAGTTTTCTAGCCTAAGTCAAGTAATACAGATATATATCATTTCAATCCGCAGTTTACAAAGAAAAACTGGGTTCTATCATTTCAAATCCGCAGTCCCAAGTAAAATGAATGATTTTGGAAACCGTTCAGGCCTATCATTTCAGCCCATAACGTTTTTCCCCTATTCCAAAGTCCGTTTGGGTATGTATCATTTCAACCCATAGTGATTCTAGTCTACAGGGAACTTGCAATGGTGATAACTGATATAAATGACAGAATAGCATGAAATAACAATAACATATGATACAACAGGTGCAATAACAGGTGTGAACATCATATGATAATAATATAGCAGATATAGCATGATGATAAACAGTTACAGATTCAAATGGTGTCAGTTTATCAGTTATATAAGTACATATTAGTCTGGTAAGATTTACTCACATTTATGGCTGGAGATTGCAATCCAAATGACACAACAGATTCCAGAAGGCACGATTACACAACAATAGGCTCAAGTGGGAAGAGATCCAAGCTTAGAACATGTGTTGCAACCCAAAATAAAACCAAAATAAATTAACATTTCAACACAACATTAAATTGAAACAACTTTTAAATAAAAGGAGATACGAATACACAGTCTTTTGCCTTGCTTGCTAAATTCGATTGCACGGCCTAGGGGATGTTTTGGCTCAGGTTTGGACATGCTTTGGCTTAGGTTTGAACATAGGAAATGCATGGCATGAAGGCTAGACATGCGGAGGAAGTTACAAGGTAGGAATGTGAAGGGGTTTAGGCAAAATAGGTGGGTTTTTGGTCAACAAAAGGCTCGGCCATGTTGGAGTTTGGCTTGGCCATTTGTAACAGCCCGCGAATCCGTACCCCTTGAGTCAACACTACCTAAATCAACTCAATTTGCACAGAAATACGAACCATTAGGGTTAAAGAAGAAGAGGTAGAAGAAGAAGATAGAAAACAACATCAGAATCTAACCATCGCAGCGGAAGAAAATATAATAGATAATAAATAATCTTTACTCAAAAATCAAATATATCTGTCTATATATATATTACATCATCAGAGTGCATCAATCACAGTTCAACATCAATATCATACAAATGGATACACTACAACTCAACACAGCGGGATATATATATATATATATACAAGTATGGAAGTACATATCGTCATCCAGCTCGTCTCCTGAGCTCCACAGCATCATATCCTATATCCTATAATACTCGGTCTGACCCGAGCATTACAGTTAAATAATACCCGAGTCAGTCTGGAATACCAGCATGAGAAAATCACACCCAATTGATTATTAAAGTTTCAAAAATCCTTTGAAAAACAAAAGCATCTCGTAAGACCACGCCATAAATAAACATGTCGGGTTTTTACCTTACAATAGCTAAAATAATTTTTATAGAAATCCTCTGATATTATAATAGGGTCTATATACAAATACTTATAAAATAGCCGAAATTGTTACATTCATTAAATTCCAGCTACTAGCCACAGAGTGGGTAATACAAACAAAACTCGTACAAGGCCCGTAGGGAGAATGGATTTCCAACTAATGACTAGGCACTGGGGTACCACCTGTCACAGTACGGGGCCTAGATCACCGTACCGACGAGTACGCCCGCTCCCCTGCAGCACAAGGCCGGGACCATCCCTTACTGGATAATCCCGAGTGAGATCACCCCGCGGTTGGGATCAGCAACCGCCCACTAAGCCGAAATAAAAAGGGACATCTAGACTGGAATGACCTCACCCTCCTTGGGTGCTACCCACCTAGCCTTGCTGCATAACCCCTGATTTTCAGTCATTCCCATTTGATGAGGCTTGAGGTTAAGCATTACCTTTTAAGAATATATCCCTTAGAATGCCCATCGTCCACCTGACGATGTTTCGCAAGCATTCATCCATACAAGTCCGTCCCGGGTTCGAACGGAACCGATGGCACTATTCCTACTATATCCATTTTGGAAATATCCTCAGGATTAGTAGCGACTAGACCTTGTACTTCATAGCTCCATCTTCGACTCCGAACATGTTTTTATGAAACGTACAAACCAGATCGAAGTGGTTTTCGAGAAATAAATCTCGATCCCGGTCTCTTCGAAACGATCAACGCATTTGTCCAATATTGATAGTCGGTTATTTAACTATCAATTAATACTCACAAACATCCATCATACAACAAATAATTTTCCACATTATTTATTAACCTCAAAATATCTTCACAAGATATATTTCTATTTTCAATCCTTTGAAAACAGTTTCAAAACCATCCTTCCTTTCAGAATAAACTTACCCAATTATTTTCTATCTCCTCTGAAATCATCAAGCACAAAACTAGATTTTAAAATAATTTAAAACACTTTACTTTGAAATATACTTTAAAACATTTAAGTTAAACTACTTCAATAATTTGTTAAAAATACGTACTATGTAAATATTTGAAAATAAGGTTATTTAATAAAATATAAACTAGATTTTTCACTTTGAAAATAAAATACTAAGTCACTTTCTAAGTAATTACTACTATAATAGATTTGAGAAAATACTTATTTTTGAATTTAAATATTAGAAATAATAGATTTTCCAAAACCTACCTTTTTAAAAAACTTTAAAACCTTTAATTTATATTTTAAAATTTGTTTTAAAAACGTACTTGGTTATCTAGGGAGAATCCCATTTTCAATCACTTAAATCAATTTTCCAAATTGATTCCTAATTTATTCCATTTGAAATAAATTTCTCCACTTATTAGTTTCTCTCAAAATTCATTAATTATGACCTTATATTCATTATTTTCCGTTTTGATTTTATACCATTTAACTGAAATATACCAATTTCAGTTTCTTCCAAATTTCTTCTTTATTCTTTTCAATAAATTGAATCTTAAATTTTGAGTAAATGTTTATTATTTTAAATTAATAATACTAAAATTTAAAATTCCTTAATCTGCTGATTACTCAAATTTCCCTTACTAAACTTAAAATTTATTAGAATTTTAAAAGGGCACCTTATTTCTTTTCCAATTGATTTTTAAATTTATTCAAATTTTCTATAATTATTTTACTTACATATTCACTTCTTTTATTATCTTTCCAAATCCAATTTATATATTTTTGGTAATTCATCATGTCCAACTATATCCAATCGAACCATAACATTCAATATTTCAATACAACTCATCATAGAATATAAAATAATCACCACAGGAAATGTAAAAAAAATTAAATAATTGTTGAGGGATCCAGTTGGATCCCTCCAACCTGTTTTTCCTTGCATCCACAGACGTTAGCACAATATAGTATACCAATTCCAAAATATCATACTACATCACATCAACCAATTCAAGCATTCAAACAATTGTTTAAATTTAATCATTTAAATTTAAATTTAACTGAGTGAGATTAACTCACCTTTGCTCTTTAATTTGCAACCCGATTCAAAATCCGACTTGTTTCTTCACTATTTCATACCTTGTATAAATGTTATACAGCCTATTAATTATTTGAATAAATTGAACTGCAAATTTTTATTTAAATAAATTTAATTAACCAGGAATTTAAATCCAATTAATTTTCCTTTAATAAATTATTATTTTTTGAAACAACCTATACTTCAAATGATCTGCCTTTTTTTTCTTCTTTTCTTTTCTTAACCCCATATAACGTTTCTTTAAAATTCCTATATTTCTAAAATTAATGAATTTCCAGATTATAGTCACTATTTTATATATTTCCCTTCTTAGTAAATTAACATGCAGGTAAAACTAGTAAATAAATTATTTAAACTAAGTAAAAATCATTACCGAAGCTTATCTCTCAATCGCTACTCGTGCTAGACCCATGCCGTCGTGACCAAGATCGCCACCGAGCTCGACACGACGCCGCTGAACGCTACCCTCCTCCCATCCATAAATTTGCTGCGCCGCGACAGCATCTCCTTCCATCTATTTCCCTACCCTCGAGCACACAGCGTCGCACCGAACCCTAGTCGCCTAAAACCTAGTCGCGACCACCAGCCTTCTCTGACAAACCTCCCACCTCGCGACGAGAACCTACCGGCCACCACAATCGCTCCACCTCTCGCGCTCACCCTGACCATCGAGCCCGTGTTTAGCTTGCACTCGAACCCCTGAAACTCCCCCACCCCCCCCCCCCCACACGCACAACCATAGCTGCCGAGGGAAAACCAAATCGCGAGTTCTTCTGGCTTCGAATTGGAGAGAAACGGCAAGGGGAAAATCGCGATTTTAAATGAAGGAGGCGACCATTATATTTTTTTTTTGAATCGATATGAAGAAGCACGGCTTCGGCCATTAAATTCCTTTTTTTTCGAACGATGAAAAATGAGAAGAGGGGAAAGGAAATCTCGGCTTCCTCGATAATAAAATATCTCTGCTCGATTTTGGCTTCTCGAAGAAGGATGAAGAATCGTGTTTCGTAAGCCACAGGTAGTGCTTTGCACGATCTTATCGCCGTGATTTTTAAACTGAAAAGGAAAGAGAGGAAGGACGTGAAAGGATTGACTGTTTAAACAATGTCTAAATTTGATTCAAGCTTAAAATTAAGTCGATCCGAATTTTCGATATAGATTTAAGCACGTTTATATATCGTATGCTCACACAACAACTCCAAACGGTACGAAAATTGAAATCCGATAAAAATTCAATATTACGGATCCAATGGAACTGATTTCGTCGAATTCCGAGACCGTGCTTCGGAAAGCTATTTTTAAATTCACTTTAAACGATAAAATTTCAAAACCGAATAAATCGTTGTTAAATTCAATTTTAGAATTTCCATTATCTTCAGTGTTATCAATATAAATTTTATAAGCCTTCAATTTATTTTTGACCAGCTTAAAATTCCAGATTCAACAATTTACCCAACTTCTAATTATTAAATTCTATTATTTAATTACCAAATAAATAGTGAGATTTGAATTCATGTTAGAATTAACATTTGAATATTTAAAAATCAATTAAATATTTCAATTTTTAATGCTTGAAAATTCCGGGTCGTCACATTCCTCCCCCCTTAAAAGAATTTCGTCCCCGAAATTACTAGTTAGGAAGAATGGTCCAATACCCGTTTACTTATTTCCAAAACCAAACAATCCAACATTTTACTAACTATCTTTTATAAAAGACCCATTATGATTCTTATTAACTTTCCAGGCCTTTCCCTAGTTTGCAAACAATCCTATTTGTCCAACCATTCAAGTTTAAATCATAAAACCAAATTTGAATTAGAAAAATTTTCTCAAAATTTTTCTATCTCCCTAATTTTCCGAAAATTTTTGCCAGCGTCTCCTTTGCGCGGCTAACTCGGTACAACTACATAATGGCTCTACGGCCTCCCAAATCCGAAAAGAAAACAAAAAGCCAAGTGGCTCAATCCAAATCCCAATCAAATTTCATACAAAAATTAAATACATACCTTTTTGTCGAGCATTTCAAATTTATCTTTTGAAATCAAAACCAATTCTTCTTTCCCTTTATAATACCTGCATATCCTGCTTAGCACTAATATCCAATCACAAAACTCCTAGAACATCATATCAACTTTATTACAAAATGTCAGTATTTATTCATTCAAATATTAACTTAGATATATTTGCAATATTCAATTTCCAATTAAGAATTGACCATTCCTTACTTAAGTTAACATAAGCATTTTATATGTTTCTCTATTTATTCCCGTCTTACCACTTTAGTTTATATCTATTTCTATTCAAATTAATTCTTTCATTTCCATATGAATTCAATTTATCTTTAACTCTGCATATATAAATTTTATTTGTCATTTATTACTAATTCATATTATTATTTCAAATTGGTTTCCTTTACTAATTTATTTTAGTTTCCGATTTGAATTTGTTTGTCGTTAACACAATTTTCCAAAAATTCCAAAAAATTTCCAACTCCCAAAATTTCTGAAAATTTTTAGCAGAGTCTCCTTTGTACGGAGGAGCTTTTGCAATTTGACAAAAGAGATAAATATATATACATCGACCCACACGGTCGGAAAAACCAAAAATAGTTCATATTTCCTATTTTTATTGCGTAGGCGTACCTTATTTAGCATTTTAAGCAAACAACTTATTAATTTAGTAGTTAGCGCAACCCAATCCAACCACACGGCTTTCAGGTACCTGTACTTACTCAATTTAAACATGTAAGTGCCAAATATATGCAGTTTAACTATATTTCACTTAGTTACAGTGGTAAAAACATATGAATTCTAAAAGAAATGCACATCAAACATTTTCCGTAAGCAATTTATACAATTCTTATACTAATTTAACTGTTTCGATTAATTTATAAACCATTCTCATTCAATGTGAATGTTTTTCAATCCATTCGTATATAACTTCATCAATTTGAATGGTTTAAAACTCAATCGCTTACATTTAATTTATTCTTAAGCAAACTGAACTCATATTTAATTCAATTGCTTTCAAAATCAATTTATTTTACCCTTATCAACACATAGAATTTTAATTACTTCCATTTACATCAAATGACAATTTATTCCATGCAATTCGCGAGATTTATGTGAATAAATAAGTATTTATGTTTATAACCAATTTAAATGGATTTCAACTCAATTTATACTTAATGCTATCCCATTTTCAATTTATTCACAATCCATATATTTTCATTTTCATTGCATTTCAGATTTGAATTCATTCACTTGCATTTCATTTTATTAACCAAACTAGTTCATTTAAAACCATTAACAACTTAGATTCATCTTCATTACCAATTAAATTTCCTTTTATTTCAATTCATTTACGACCATTTATTTAGCTCGACACATTCCATTTAAATTTCATTTACAATCCATTTATTTACATTTCATTCCATATTTGTTTATTCCAAACTATTATATTTAGCTCGAAGACAATCCAAGCTATTGCATTCCATAACCATTTTCCAACTTATTTAAACCACATTTCATTTGATACTTATTTATTCCATCATTTATTTATTCAATATAATTAGTTTATCCACATTCACTTAAACCATTCTAATAACCTCGAAACATTCTATTTTCCTTATTGTCTCAAGTTATTTCAATCCCTTAATAATTTAAATAGTTACAATTATTTATTTAATCATTTTCATTCCATTAAATATTATCGGCAACCCACCAAATTTTATTTCAATTAAAATTTATTTTTACTTGATTTAAATCCAATCCACTATTATTAAACTTAATTTTTAGTTGAACTCAATTCAACTCTTTTCCATCTTTTAGCTTAAGTTTATTCACTCCAATTTTATACTTAAGCTCATTTCGTTTCAAGTAAATCTTTCTCTTCAATTCAATTTAATTCTTTTTTAGTAAATTTCATTTGATTTGTTATTATCAAATTTAACCTTTTAGATTCAGTTCATCCAATTTATTACATGGCCATTTCCAATTAATTTCCACTTAGTTGGATTTTATTTTCAATCCAAACCATTACTATTTAAATCCATTTCCATTTTTTTTATTCGATACATTTTAATTATATCTAATTTATTAACACTTCAAGTTAAATTTTAAATTAATAACTCAAGTTCTGAATCCACCATTCACTTTTTAGTTTACCATACAATTTTTATCAACTTACATTGCAATTTCATTCACAAATTACTTAATTTTATTGTAAGGCCACTTCAATTATATTTTCTTCACTAATGATTCAAGTCGAATTTGATTTATAACTTGAGTTCTATTTCCAATCTTCATTATTAGCTTACAATTCAGCTTCTATTTAACTACATTGATTTCCATTTACACATGTCATTAACTAATTTATTATCAATTAGTTCTTCCCTTATTTATAATCCAACTCTTGAATTTTAATCCCAAATATCACTGCCTTTAATTTTCCTAGTTCAATTTAGTTTATAATCCAAGTTTTGATTTTTATTGTATTCTCCAATTCATCAATAATATTTATCTTGGAGTTTTGTATCTCACTTTTCAAATTTAATAAGTCACAACTTATTATTTACACAATTCCATTCCTCATAGGCTTGAATATATTATTCTTTTATTTTAACTCAAGCCTTATGCTTATTTATATCCCAAGCGTATCTTGTTCCATGTATTTTGATTCCTTTACAAGTTATTCTAATTTATTCGCTTCAATCCAATCCTTAACCAATTTAATTTCCATTTATTCAGGTAAGAATCTAATTTCATTCAATAATTCAATTGAATTATTATTCCAATTCAATTTTATTTTAACTCTGTTTAATTTAACTCAATTCGATTTCAACTTAATTCGAATACCACTGGATATAATTTTCAGCTTATTCAATTTGTTCCAATCCAGTTAAATTTTTATTTCCCAATCCAAGTTAATTTCATTTTTTTTAACTTCACACTTTTAATTCAAATTCCAACATTCAAAGCTTATATTTCCTTCCTGATTTAAAAATCATCTCAATTTATAAATTTACAACTATCTCATCAGGATTTTTATACACCCGGCTTTTGGTTTCAAATTACCTTGAAATCTTCAACATCACAAATCACACCTTTCAAAAAAATTTAAACCAACCCTGTTTTTATTTCCAACAAAATTTCCTTTGGAATTTCAAAAATAAACAGGTTTTCCTGAGCAAATCAATTAGGCAGCAATTCATCACTTAGAAACTCGAAAATGAACATCGATGATGCTGCAGTCATCACCGAAGTTATTTTCCAAATACTGAAGTGAATTCAATGCTATATCTCTTCCCAAAATTTATTTGAAACAATTTTCCCTTCAGTAATACCCCAAAAACAACAATAATACTATTTACCTCCAAAGTACTTCCAAAATCTCCGGGGTTTTTATGTTTCAAATTCTATTTTAATTCAATTTTTAACTAAAAATGCATTTGTATAGTTTATGCTTATTCAAATTCCCAGTTAATTATATTTCAATTCATAATTTACATTTTTAATTCATATTTATAAATTTCATTTTATAATGAAATTATTCCCTAAATTTTAGTTATATTTCAATTTCTAGTTAAATTTTTACCCACGATGATAATAATTTAATATTATTATTCCTAACATCCAAGCAACCATATATTAGCTAAAATAGCTTACAAAAACTACTGTTTATATCAGAATATATTTTAGGTAAAATTATTTCATTTACCCACATTTAAAACAATACCGTGTCAATTGTTCTATTCAAGTGCTTAGAAACCCCTTAAATACAGTTGCGCAGACTGTGTTGACGAAGGTTCATATGCCACTCAATAAACCGATCAACACGATATTAAAACAATTTATATCCACTAACAAATATGCGTTCATATTTATTAATATGCTCAAACTCATTCTAGAGTACTACGGACTCTATTTGAGTAATTCCCACCAGAGCCAAGGTTATCACCAACCTAGCTCTGATACCAACTGTAACAGCCCGCAAATCCGTACCCCTTGAGTCAACACTATTCAACCTAAATCAACTCAAGTTGCACAGAAATACAAACAATTAGGGTTAAAGAAGAAGAGGTAGAAGAAGAAGATAGAAAACAACATCAGAATCTAACCATCGCAGCGGAAGAAAATATAATAGATAATAAATAATCTTTACTCAAAAATCAAATATATATGTCTCTCTATATATATATATTACATCATCAGAGTACATCAATCACAGTTCAACATCAATAACATACAAATGGATACACAACAACTCAACACAGCGGGACACACACATATATATATATATACAAGTACAGAAGTACATACCGTCATCTAGCTCGTCTCTTGAGCTCCATAGCATCATATCCTGTATCCTATAATACTCGGTCTGACCCGAGCATTACAGTTAAATATTACCCGAGTCGGTCTGGAATACCAGCGTGAGAAAATCACACCCAATTGATTATTAAAGTTTCAAAAATCCTTTGAAAAACAAAAGCATCTCGTAAGACAACGCCATAAATAAACATGTCGGGTTTTTACCTTATGATAGCTAAAATAATTTTTATAGAAATCCTCTAATATTATAATAGGGTCTATATATAAATACTTATAAAATAGCCGAAATTGTTACATTCATTAAATTCCAGCTACTAGCCACAGAGTGGGTAATACAAACAAAACTCGTACAAGGCCCGTAGGGAGAATGGATTTCCAACTAATGACTAGGCACTGGGGTACCACCTGTCACAGTACGGGGCCTAGATCACCGTACCGACGAGTATGCCCGCTCTCCTGCAGCACAAGGCCGGGACCATCCCTTACTGGATAATCCCGAGTGAGATCACCCCGCGGTTGGGATCAGCAACCGCCCACTAAGCCGAAATAAAAAGGGACATCTAGACTGGAATGACCTCACCCTGCTTGGGTGCTACCCACCTAGCCTTGCTGCATAACCCTTGATTTTCAGTCATTCCCATTTGATGAGGCTTGAGGTTAAGCGTTACCTTTTAAGAATATATCCCTTAGAATGCCCATCGTCCACCTGACGATGTTTCGCAAGCATTCATCCATACAAGTCCGTCCCGGGTTCGAACGGAACCGAAGGCACTATTCCTACTACATCCATTTTGGAAATATCCTCAGGATTAGTAGCGACTAGCCATTGTACTTCATAGCTCCATCTTCGACTCCGAACATGTAACAACCCTGTATTTTGTAATTATTTTATTGTATATTTTAATTATTTTTAGTGTAAGATTTTGATTTAAAAACTTATTTTACTTATTTGAAATGATTAAATTTATTATTTAAATATAATCTTGATTTTTATATGAGTTATAATTCCAAAATTTTGTAAGTTGAATATTTGCCTAAAATGCTGATTTTGGTCAAAATAGTCAAACTGTGACTTTCAACTTAAAATTTTAAAAATTTAAAAATTTAAATTTTTTCTTTTATTATGAAAGTACATAAAATTATAAGAACACCACTTTTCGTTTCGTTGAATTTGGATGTAAATTGTGAAAGTTATACCTTTACAATATTGTGCGTATATAGGGTTATTTAACAATGACTATTTTAAATTGTATAAATTACTTCTTCTTGGTTATATTTTATTTTAATATGTGATAATATGTTTTATTATGTATATTTTGACTTTTAAATATTTTTAAATGATAATAGAATTTTTCCAAAATTTACTGTATTTATTTCTTATTTTTAAAGGCTGTTTTCTAATTTTCTGCCATTTTCTTCATATAAATTATATTTAATAAAAAAAAATTTTGTGAATGCACTTTTTTTGTTGTTATTTTTTTTGTTATAAATATTTTACAAGTCCATGAAGATTTTCTAAAGTTCATTTGGATTTATTTCTAATTTTAAAGCCAAGTCTACAATTTTAAGCCATTTTCTTATTTTAATTATATATAATTAAAATTTATTTATTAATTTTATGAACTCACTTTTATTTGCTTTGTTTTACTTTATTTTATTCATTTTACATGTATTTAAATTTAAGTAAATTTTTCCAAAGTGTATTGAAGTTATTTCTAATTCTTAAGTCTTGTTTTCATTTTTCTGTGCTATTTTTCTTATTTAATCATATCTAATTAATATTTAATTTTTAATATTTTGTTTATCTGTTATATTTTCGAATTTTAACTGAGATTTTAATTATTTTCAGTTATTTGGATGTATAAAAATATATATGAGAAATTTGAAATGGTTAAGATCTAAGAAACGGAAAAAACGTTTTATCCGTTTCTTTTGCAGTTTCTTCTGTCATTAATACATCAATCAATCTTAGCCATTCCTTTCCCCATCCTTTGCAGCCGACTTCCTCTTGTCATTCACGAATTTTTGAAGCCCCAAAACCCTAAAAATCATGGCCTCCACCTTGAAGAAAAAAAAATTAGGTAAATCCCTCTCTTCTTTCTACTTTTCTTACTTTTCTATGCAATTTTGCCTTGTTTCTCTTCTAAGTATGGATCGGCCTCTTCTCCATAGCCGCAGCCACAAACTCCTACATCTCTTCCACGCCTCCAACACCATCTACTCCACCAACCATGACCATGGCCGAGCCATCTATGGTGGCCAGACCCTTCAAATTGCAACCTACATGCCTAAAACAATGTTTTTGACCATTGTTGCCTCATTCCCTTCATCTCCACTTGTTGCCTTGCCTATATGATGTTAAACCTGACCTATATGATGTCATACCTGAGCCAAAGCATCATCATAGCCAAGCATAAGTGTCCCTTAGGCCAATCGTTGAAGTGGTTGAAGCAAGGTCCAATCTATCTTGTTTCAAAATTGTTTCAATGTTATTTTATGTTGAATATTTATATATTGTCTGGTTTGTTTTGTTTTGGGTTGATGATACAAAATCATATCTTGGCTATCTTTCAACTCAAATCAAAAGTCGTGAAATTGTGCTTGTCGTTCCTTTGGAGTCGTGCTTGTATGTTGTTTTGGTCTCTAGCTTTGAAAAAGGTGAGTCTTTCTCACTCTGACATATAAACTTATGAAAAGTGGATTGATGACAAGTGTTTAGTAATGTAAAATGTTTATGCAAGTTAATGATGATCATATGATATGCTATGCCGTGTTATTACCATGTTATTACCATGTTAAAACTGTTAGTTTTCACCTGACATTTGATACATGACTGTATATTGTGATATTGACATTGTTTATATTATTTCTGTATATGATCACACTGCAAGTTCCCTGTTAGGATAAAAATCATTATGGGCTAAAATGATAGGCCTGAGTTATTTTATTTATTTATTTAAACTTGGGATTGCGGGTTTGAAATGATAGAACCCGAATTTTTACCTTTTAAACTGCGGATTGAAATGATACATATCCGTATCACTTGACCTAGGTTAGAAAACTATATACAGACCCGTGGTTATTCTATAAAGTGCTTTGAATATTTTAAGTATTTTAAAAATATAAAATTATGAAATTTGATTTAAATAGATTTTGAAAGGTTTCAAAATAAATAAATTATGATTTTTCTATGTGTTAAAATGTAATTTATGAATGGATTAACTGGATTTTGAAGTATAACTTATGTTTGAAATTTGGAATTTTGACTAAAAATGATATTTAAGTTACATGAATAAAATGGACTTTAATTTTATTTGGAAAATGGTAAATATGATAAATTGATTTATATTTGAATTTAAGTGATTTATTAAAGAATTATTGATTTTCTATAAATTTAAGTGGTTGAATAAATGACTGTTGAAAATGAAATTTTAAAATATAACTTGACTTGAAAATGTGAAATTTGAGTTTTAACTAAAGATGTTAAATTAATTAAATAAACTGGAAGTTTAGTTAAATCTGTGAAATGGTAATATAAATCTGAAATGTTAAGTTTAAATTAATGAAAGAGACGTATAGGTTGAAACGTATAGGTTTTAATTTATGAAAGAAACGTATAGGTTTTAATTTATGAAAGAAACGTATAGGTTGAAACGTATAGGTTTTAATTTATGAAAGACACGTATAGGTTTTAATTAATGAAAGAAACGTATAGGTTTTAATTTATGAAAGAAACGTATAGGTTTTAATTTATGAAAGGAACGTATAGGTTTTAATTTATGAAAGGAACGTATAGGTTTTAATTTATGAAAGAAACGTATAGGTTGAAACGTATAGGTTTTAATATATGAAAGAAACGTATAGGTTTTAATCTATGAAAAAAACGTATAGGTTTAATTTATGAAAGAAACGTATAGGTTTTAATTAATGAAAGAAACATATAGGTTTAAATTTATGAAAGAAACGTATAGGTTTTAATTTATGAAAGAAACGTATAGGTTTTAATTTATGAAAGAAACGTATAGGTTGAAACGTATAGGTTTTAATTTATGAAAGAAACGTATAGGTTTTAATTAATGAAAGAAACGTATAGGTTTTAATTTATGAAAGAAACGTATAGGTTTTAATTTATGAAAGGAACGTATAGGTTTTAATATATGAAAGGAACGTATAGGTTTTAATTTATGAAAGAAACGTATAGGTTGAAACGTATAGGTTTTAATATATGAAAGAAACGTATAGGTTTTAATCTATGAAAGAAACGTATAGGTTTAATTTATGAAAGAAACGTATAGGTTTTAATTAATGAAAGAAACATATAGGTTTAAATTTATGAAAGAAACGTATAGGTTTTAATTTATGAAAGAAACGTATAGGTTTTAATTTATGAAAGAAACGTATAGGTTTAAATTTATGAAAGAAACGTATAGGTTTTAATTTATGAAAGAAACATATAGGTTTTAATTTATGAAAGAAACGTACAGGTTTTAATTAATGAAAGAACGTATGGTGTTCTAATTAATGATAGGAACATGTAAATTCCTAATTAATGAAAGAAAGGTATAAGTTTTAATTAATAAAAGAAATGTATAAGTTTTTAATTAATGAAAGAAACATGTAAAGTCCTAATTAATGAGAGAACATGAAAGTTTTAATTAATGCAAGAACATGTAAAGTTTTAATTAAGAAAGAAACATGTAAAGTTTTAAGTAGTGTGGTATTGATTTAATTAATAAATGTTCATTATTGTAATAGGAATATAAAATTTAAAACGTACATTTGACACGTAGATTTTAATCAATGTAATGGTGTATTTTAAATTGATTAAAATGATAAATATTACTTACTGTAATAATAAAATGTAAGTTGATAACGTACATTTGATAAGCAAGTTTTAATTTATGTGAATGACATACTTTAAATGATTAAAATAATAAAGTTTCTTTATTGTAATAATAATGTAAGTTAATAAGGTGCTTTTAACTTAACATAAGAATTTCGGTTTAAATTGTATATTACAGTAAGAAAGTTTATTTAACTATAAGGCTATGATAAATTGACATGTTAAAATTTTAAGCTTATCAATACTTTGAATTATATACAATGTATAGTGGAAAGTAGTACATTCCAAAAATGCTATGATTCCTTACGGTAACGTTTCCAAAATGCTATGATAATTTAAAGGAATATTTCAAGTTTAATAAATTTAAAGAAATATTCAATGATTTGAAAATTTGGGTTTTATTTGAATGATATAATATTGAATTATTTTTGAAATGGAAATGATACAATTGTGATATTGTTTTGAAATGAGTATGATATTTTGGTCTTGAAAGTATAAATTATTTGAAATAAATATCCATGGGTTATAATAACGATTGGTTGTTAAAGAGACCGGGATCGGATATTGTCTTATAGCCGGACAATACCGAAAACCACTTTAACAACTGTGTACGCGGTGGAGATTCCAGAATGAAGTAGGATGGTGGCGACATTCCCGAGGTATATTACGTGGACCCAACTCCCGTGAGTTGGCATATATGACTAAAACAGGAGCTATACCGGGCTACACAAAGGGTCGCACCCTTTCATCGAGCATGCTCCATCGGAAACTATTCTATTACTGTTGTGATTCGATTCGGTGGCGCCACTTTGATTCAGGGGTATTGTTCGAGGTAGGCGGAAGCTGCTGGCTTTCCGTCACCACCGGTCCGGGAGTGCAAACGGTGTATCCACCCTGGCATTGCCTCGCGTGCCGTGTCATATCCTTATATCGAGCCCACTACGATTTTGGTTTTAAAGATCCGACCGCGTTACGGTTCACCATCCCCTTAACGCTATTTTCTATATGATTATACTTTTGCTGATTAGACACTACCGTATATAGCGTATATTACTACATGGTAAATAGTTTAACGGATCCTTAGAGGATGGGCGGTCCCAAGCATCCTTTAAGTTACTGATGCATTTTGTTACTGTTCACTTGAGTTGATTTACAGTTTATAAGTATTTATGTCCTGACTCGAGGGTTTTGTGTTTTACTTTACGCTCGGGTCAGATTGAGTGAGTTAGCATTCCAGATTCACCTTCGGCGTTGGAGCCTTCCTTGAAGATCCAGCCATCTATTTTGTTTCAGTATCCAGTGGTTCAGTGATGTATCTGATTTGTACCTAATGTATCTTGTTACTCTTCTGTTGTATCTTATTTAACTCTGATGTATCTCATATTTATATAGTAGCTTCATGAACTACTATCTCTTTTTTTTCTGCTACATTTTTTATATACTCTGTGTCTGTGATCTGTGATTTTTATTTACTGTATATTCTGAGATTTGCCAAATTTTTATTTACAACGCGGTATTTTGAGCAATTCAATTCCGGCATGAGTGTCTACCTATACACTTATAATGGATGTGAATGGTTGAAAATACCGGATCGTTACAGAACACGTTTCACGAAACGTACAACCGAATCGAAGTGGTTTATGAGAAATAAATCTCGATCCCGGTCTCTTCGAAACGATCAACGCATTTGTCCAATATTGATAGTCGGTTATTTAGCTATCAATTAATATTCACAAACATCCATCATACAACAAATAATTTTCCACATTATTTATTAACCTCAAAATATCTTCACAAGATATATTTTTATTTTCAATCCTTTGAAAACAGTTTCAAAACCATCCTTCCTTTCAGAATAAACTTTCCCAATTATTTTCTATCCCCTCTGAAATCACCAAGCACAAAACTAGATTTTAAAATAATTTAAAACACTTTACTTTGAAATATACTTTAAAACATTTAAGTTAAACTACTTCAATAATTTGTTAAAAATACGTACTATTTAAATATTTGAAAATAAGGTTATTTAATAAAATATAAACTAGATTTTTCACTTTGAAAATAAAATACTAAGTCACTTTCTAAGTAATTAATACTATAATAGATTTGAGAAAATACTTATTTTTAAATTTAAATATTAGAAATAATAGATTTTCCAAAACCTACCTTTTTAAACAACTTTAAAACCTTTAATTTATATTTTAAAATTTGTTTTAAAAACGTACTTGGTTATCCAGGGAGAATCCCATTTTCAACCACTTAAATCAATTTTCCAAATTGATTCCCAATTTATTCCATTTGAAATAAATTTCTCTACTTATTAGTTTCTCTCAAAATTCATTAATTATGACGTTATATTCATTATTTTCCGTTTTGATTTTATACCATTTAACTGAAATATACCAATTTCAGTTTCTTCCAAAAAAATTTCTTTATTCTTTTCAATAAGTTGAATCTTAAATTTTAAGTAAATGTTTATTCTTTTAATTTAATAATACTAAAATTTAAAATTCCTTAATCTTCTGATTATTCAAATTTCCCTTACTAAACTTAAAATTTATTAGAATTTTAAAAGGGAACCTTATTTCTTTTCCAATTGATTTTTAAATTTATTCAAATTTTCTATAATTATTTTACTTACATATTCACTTCTTTTATTATCTTTCCAAATCCAATTTATATATTTTTGGCAATTCATCATGTCCAATTATATCCATTCGAACCATAACATTCAATATTTCAATACAACTCATCATAGAATATAAAATAAACACCACAGAGAATGTAAAAAAAAAAAATTGTTGAGGGATCTAGTTGGATCCCTCCAACCTGTTTTTCCCTATATCCACAGACGTTAGCACAATATAGTATACCAATTCCAAAATATCATACTATGTCACATCAACCAATTCAAGCATTCAAACAATTTTTTAAATTTAATCATTTAAATTTAAATTTAACTGAGTAAGATTAACTCACCTTTGCTCTTTGATTTGCAACCCGATTCAAAATCCGACTTGTTTCTTCACTATTTCATACCTTGTATAAATGTTATACAGCCTATTAATTATTTGAATAAATTGAACTGCAAATTTTTATCTAAATAAATTTAATTAACTAGGAATTTAAATCTAACTAATTTTCCTTTAATAAATTATTATTTTTTGAAACAACCTATACCTCAAATGGTCTACCTTTTTTTTCTTCTTTTCTTTTCTTAACCTCATATAATGTTTCTTTAAAATTCCTATATTTCTAAAATTAATGGATTTCCATATTATAGTCACTATTGTATATATTTCCCTTCTTAGTAAATTAGCAAGCAGGTAAAAATAGTAAATAAATTATTTAAACTAAGTAAAAATCATTACCGAAGCTTATCTCTCAATCGCTACTCGTGCTAGACCCATGCCGTCGTGACCAAGATCGCCACCGAGCTCGACACGACGCCGCTGAACGCTACCCTCCTCCCATCCACAAATTTGCAGCGCCGCGACAGCATCTCCTTCCATCTACTGCCCTACCCTCGAGCACACAGCGTCGCACCGAACCCTAGTCGCCTAAAACCTAGTCGCGACCACCAGCCTTCTCTGACAAACCTCCCACCTCGCGACGAGAACCTACCGGCCACCACAATCGCTCCACCTCTCGCGCTCAACCTGACCATCGAGCCTGTGTTTAGCTTGCACTCGAACCCCTGAAACTCCCCCCCACACGCACAACCTTAGCTGCCGAGGGAAAACCCAAATCGCGAGTTCTTCTGGATTTGAATTGGAGAGAAACGGCAAGGGGAAAATCGCGATTTTAAATGAAGGAGGCGGCCATTTTTTTTTTGAATCGATTTGAAGAAGCACGGCTTCGGCCATTAAATTCCTTTTTTTTCGAACGGTGAAAAATGAGAAGAGGGGAAAGGAAATCTCGGCTTCCTCGATAATAAAATATCTCTGCTCGATTTTGGCAGGACGAAGAATCGTGTTTCGTAAGCCACAGGTAATGCTTTGCACGATCTTATCGCCGTGATTTTTAAACTGAAAAGGAAAGAGAGAAGGACGTGAAAGGATTGATTGTTTAAACAATGTCTAAATTTGATTCAAGCTTAGAATTAAATCGATCGGAATTTTCGATATAGATTTAAGCACGTTTATATATCGTATGCTCACACAACAACTCCAAACGGTACAAAAATTGAAATCCGATAAAAATTCAATATTACGGATCCAATGGAACTGATTTCGTCGAATTCTGAGACCGTGCTTCGGAAAGCTATTTTTAAATTCACTTTAAACGATAAAATTTCAAAACCGAATAAATCATTGTTAAATTCAATTTTAGAATTTCCATTATCTTCAATGTTATCAATATAAATTTTATAAGCCTTCAATTTACTTTTGACCAGCTTAAAATTCCAGATTCGACAATTTACCCAACTTCTAATTATTAAACTCTATTATTTAATTGCCAAATAAACAGTGAGATTTGAATTCAAGTTAGAATTAACATTTGAATATTTAAAAATCAATTAAATATTTCAATTTTAAATGCTTGAAAATTCCGGGTCGTCACACCATTCAAGTTCAAGTCTGGATAGATGTTGTAGTGGTGTGTGGTAGTCTGGTCAGAGGTGGTGGTGGCGGCTAGATGTGGTGGTGGTGGTGGAAAAAGAGGTGCTGAAACAACAAGGCTCAAACTAGCATGTTTTCAAGGCACAGGTTGTATTTTTTTGGATTTTAGCATCATGGTGGGTTTGAACATGGTTCAGATCTAAGGAGTAGGCTGTGATGATGACAGGGAAGAGGTGTAGGAGGTGGTGGCCATGGCTATGGAGTGGAGGCCTAGCAAAAGAGTGGAGAGAACAAGGCAAAAATACATAAGAAAATAGGAAGAAAAGGAAGAAAATAAGAGGAAGACATCACCCAAAATGCTTGAAGCCATGAATAAAATGAAAGAATGGTTTCTTGAGTGAGAAATAGGATGAAATTCATGGCTAGAAAACTGAAAATGGGCAGCCAAAATGAATAAATGAGATGGTTATGGTATTTGAATTGTTTTTGGACAATGAAACGTCTAGAAATGAAACGCCTTAAACTCTTCACGTTTCCATTTTCTAAAGATCAAATAAAAATAAAAGTGAATTAGAAAATAGTTGTAAAAACCGAAACCAAGTGAAATAATATGAAAATAAATAATAAAATTTAAAGAAAATAGAAAAAGAATAAAATGAATTGCTTAAAAATTCAAACAGGGTCCAGAAATTACATATAAATCACTACTAGTCTTGAAAAAATGTCCACTTCATTTTAAAAATATTATGAAGTGAAAATTTGAAATAAAATAATTTATTTATCATTTTCAAAATAAAATAAATAATTAAATTGGAGAAAAATAGAAAAATAATTGAAGAAAATGTATAAAAATTGAAAACAGGGAATGGAAATTACAAGAAAAATACTACTAACTCTAGAAAAATTCCTACCTCGGTTTAAAATATTAAAAGACAAAATATACATAAAATAACATATTAATACATATTAAAATAAAACATGACAAAGAAAATATAATTTATACATTTAAAATAACAAATTTGAAGAATAAACAAATTGCACTCAATATTGAAATATACATAACTTTCACAGTTTAAGTCTGTTTCCAACGAAACGAAAAGCAGTCTTCAAGTTATTTCATCTATTTTCAAAATAAAAGATAAAATTTAAGATTTTAAATAATTTAAATTTTAAGTTTAAAGTCAAAGTTTGACCAGTTTGAATAGAAATTCACTTTTCAGTAAAATATTCAATTTATACAAGTTTGAAACTATAATTCACTTCAAACTCAACATTTATATTTAAAATAACATAACTTATTCATTTTAATAAATAAAATAAAAATCATAAATCAAATTTTCAAATAGAATAATCAAAATAAACAGAAAAAAAATCACAAAATTCAGGGTTGTTACATTTTATAATAAGTATGTTTACATGGTTGTCATTATCAAAAAAGAAGAGATTGCTAATACAATGGATGTTGATTTTGATAACAACAACCATATAAACATAAATACTGATGTTTTCCAAGTTGTGTAGAATATTTTGCAGGATAATACATAGGTTTATACAAGTACAAGGTAATCAAATTTGAAGACTGGTCAATAAAAAAATTGGAGATCAAGAATTCAGAGATGATCAAGATAATTTAAGACTCATGGATTTAAAGACAAAGACATGAAGAGTTCATGACTATAGATAATAGTTAATAGATATTAGATTAATTTGTTAAATTTCTTGAATATTAACTTTCTTTTCTTCGAACTCTCCCATCGGCATAACTATTTTGTTTTCAACATATATTTCTACGAATATTTTATAAAAAGTTTTATATATTAAAAACAGTTTTTAAATGATTTTACAAAATATCATAATTTTATAACACTTTAAATATATTAATATTATTCTCAAAATACAAGGGTATAACGACATACCCTACATATGTATGTCGACATATGTACCGTTGAAGAGATGTCTTTTGAATTTTGAATAGTTCTGATTTTTGGCTTCATCTCTCAGCGAATAGATATATCCCTTTAAACACTATATAAAAGAGACAGAAAAGAGAATTTTAATAACTACTTTCTCTGTATTCTTCTTACTTCAAATTCTTGTTATATATTTCACAAAATCCACTTTTTATACTCTTTAAATTCACTCAAATTCAGTTTCTACTTTACCACGTTCATTCTTTATAATTTACTCACTGATTTGCAAATATTCTCTCTTCAATTCAAAGATCAAAATGCTATCAATGGGCTGTCGGATACTTTGTATCCATAATACAACTGTATTTGGAATTAACAACTCTTTACTATCATTTGTGTAGTTTGCTTGTTGCCCGTGCAAAACAAATGGGTGTGCTTGTTGTTCATTTAAGTCAAATGGATGTGCTTTTTCTCATTTAAATCAAGTGGGTGATCTTGTTATCCGGTTAAATCAAGAGTCTACCCTGAGCTCGGAAAGTCGAGATGATGTATCTTGTTGCCTTGAAATCAAAGATTGTATTCTTATTTGTTTGTTACCTGATTAAAGTAGGCGTTTGAAATGAAATACGTACATATACTGTACATGATTCGACACATGATTTGTTGATCCGAAATAGTATAAAACTCCTAGTGTCAGCTCTCTTACTTTTACTTTATTTTTACTGCATATATATGTGTGTGTGTGTGTGCGCGCGCGCGTGTGTGTGACTGCCTGTTAATATATATGTATTGATTATCTATGTTTGAATTTAAACTTTAAAAATGTTTAGAAAAGTTCTAAGTTACAAAACACTATTCGCCCCCCACCCCCTCTAGTGTTAAAATAGCCTTACAATCCGTTTTTATCAGTATAAATTATACTACACCATTTCTCACACATACAGACACAAACATATGTGTGTGTGTTTACACAGGGCAGTAATATATAAATATACACAGGCGTATCTACGTACCTACATGTGTATTTATGATTGTATCAGTATTGCCTGGAAGAGTACATGACAAACTCAAGCTTTAAAACTTGAGATAGGAAAGTATTTGCTCGAAAAACAATAATAATTTCAATCCATGTACAAGAGAAACCATACAAAAGAAAATTAGGCCAGAATTAGGTTAAATTACTTCTGCATTCCTTCTTGCATTGGCAACTAGACATTTGGAACTGATGCTAGAACTCCTATGCAAGCGACGACTACTATAATTTGGTTTATCTGCACCATTTGTATATTGGCAACCGTGGAGGGCTTTGAAGCTTAGTCCACACAACTGGTTCTGCACTTCTTTTCTCAAACTCTTGATTTTGGTCAGGAATTTCATTTTCTGATCTGCACACTCTTTCCCTATAATTAATGAAGTTGTGACATCGTTTCCATTTTGAATATATTATCCACAATCTTATTTCAGATGTTGCCTGTACTGAGTGGATAGCTAGGAGAGGAAAAACCTTGTGCAACAGTTTAACTTTTACATAAAAATGGGCATAAAATCCTACATCGGCGCAAATTTCATGGGGCTATACATCCATGCAAATTTCTGAGAGATGTATTCAGTTTACAAGCAGGCCTGATCCATGGTAAATTTGGGATTGGACGACCCCAATATATACATGGAAATGTCATAAAAAAATAGAACTGATTGGACTTAAACCCTGCTGACGTAAAACACTTTACCGTGCACCTTAACACATTCTTTTAAAATTAAGTCAATATTGTCATTTATATAATAATGAATCGGAAGAATGGACCCTATTCCTATACTGGGATCTGCGCAGTCGCTTTCGATAGCCCATGCCAAGGCCTAGCCCGTTTATAAGAAAAATAACTTGATACCATTCCACATACAAGCTAACAACTTGGGTAATAATGCCTGAACTGATGGCTAAGTACTATAAGTCAGAGACAACAGCTGTAACGTCCCGCCTTTTCGCACGCTTCAAATCGACACACGTGCCAATTCAAACCTTACGGAAGGACAGATTGTTATGGGGTAAATAAGAAAAACAAGAAAGAAATAAAACAAACAAAATCTCACAGCGGAAGGATAAAATATAATAAACAAATATACAGTTCATGAAGCTGTTTTTCAAAATATTTAATTATACATACAATATATATCAAAGTTACACATACCAACAAATAAAATCTATGCAGCGAAATACAGTGTAGTGGAATACTATAATAAATAATAGTAATACAAATCTTCGTCTTCGTCCTCCAGAATAAAATCTTTAAATCCTGAAACGCTCGGACTGACCCGAACGAATTGAAAAGACAAAACACTCGAGTCCGAACTAAAAGATCTTATGTAAGTTAAATCAACAAAAATAAATATGAGTGCAGTAACTCAAGAGATGCTCGGGATTTACATCTCTTAAGGATCCGTTAAACCATTTACTATATAGTATATTTCGCTATTATAATAGTGTCTAATTGTAAAATAAACTTACTTTTAAATAGCGTTAAGGCTTTACATTTTCCACCTTAACACATAAAATGCCAATAGTCTATACAGTACCATAATACCTTCTGATTGGAAGGCTACAAGAGGATACTCCATAGGTACGACACAAATAGAAACTCGTACAAGGCGCGATAGGGTAGGTGACACGGCACAACTAGGCAATGCCAGGGTAGATATACCAATTACGTATCCGGGCTGGTGGTAACGCGTAGCAGCTACTACCGCCCACCTTAAACAACACCCCAAAAATCAAAATCAAAAGTGGCCACCGAATCTGTAACGACCCGGTATTTTCAACCATTTGCATCCATTGTAAGTGTATAGATAGACACTCATGCCGGAATTGAATTGCTCAAAATACCGCGTTGTAAATAAAATTTTGGCAAACCTTAGAATATACAGTAAATAAAATCACAGATCACAGACACAGAGTATATAATAATGCAGCGGAAGTAAAAGAGATAGTAGTTCATGAAGCTACTAAAAAAAATATATAAGATACATCAGAGTTAAATGAGATACAACAGAAGAGTAACAAGATACATCACTGAAACACTGGATACTGAAACAAAATAGAAGGCTGGATCTTCAAGGAAAGCTCCAACTCCGAAGGTGAATCTTGAATGCTAACTCAATCAATCTGACCCGAGCGTAAAGCAAAACACAAAACCCTCGAGTCAGGACATAAATACTTATAAACTGTAAATCAACTCAAGTGAACAGTAACAAAATGCATCAATAACTTAAAGGATGCTTGGGACCGCCCATCCTCTAAGGATCCGTTAAACTATTTACTATATAGTAATATACGCTATATACGGTAGTGTCTAATCAGTAAAGTATAATCATATAGAAAATAGTGTTAAGGGGATGGTGAACCTTAACGCGGTCGGATCTTTAAAACCAAAATCGTAGTGGGCTCGATATAAGGATATGACACGGCACGCGAGGCAATGCCAGGGTGGATACACCGGTGGTGACGGCAAGCCAGCAGCTTCCGTCCACCTCGAACAATACCCCCGAATCAAAGTGGCGCCACCGAATCGAATCACAACAGTAATAGAATAGTTTTCGATGGAGCATGCTCGATGAAAGGGTGCGACCCTTTGTGTAGCCCGGTATAGCTCCTGTTTTAGTCATATATGCCAACTCACGGGAGTTGGGTCCACGTAACATACCTCGAGAACGTTGTGACGACCCGGAATTTTCGAGCATTTAAAATAAGGATATTTAATTGATTTTAAATATTCAATAGAGTAATTTTAACTTGAATTACGAATATCACAATTTATTTGATAATTGAATTATTGAATTAAATAATTTGAAGTTGGGTGAAATGTGGAATCTAGGGTTTTAAGCCTGTTAAAAATAATTTGAAGGTTCGTAGACTTTATATTGATAGTGCGGAAGATAATAGAAGTTTTAAAATTGAATTTAACAGTGATTTGTTCAGTTTTGAAATTTCATTGTTTGAATTGAATTTAAAAATAGCCTTCCGAGGCAGAGTCTCGGAATTCGACGAAACCAGTTCCTTTGGGTCCGTAATATTGTATTATTATCGGATTTCAAATTTCGTTTTGACCGGAATCAGTGTGTGGGCGTACGAAATATAAACGTGCTAGGGATTTAATTGATAATAACCTAATAAAATTTAATTTATTAGGTTAAGCTTCTTGGATACGTCTCTTTTCTCTTTTATTAACAAGCCGATCCTTCTAAAAATATCTTACACCTTTTTTCTTTCCATTGATTCAAAGCTATTATAAAAAAAATGGCCGGCAAAAGAATCCCCTTCACCTCTGAACAAAATCAAGTCTTCATCCTCCTTTAAAAATCGTTCACGAATTCGTTCATTCCCAAATAATCATGGCCGTGTTTACTTTCCCCTTCCTACCCCATTCGATCTCAGTTTAAATATATTTTTTATCAGGCCGAAGCCACTTTTCCCAAATCGATTTTGTAAAGGTGAGGAATGAGCCTCGTTCGTCGTCCAAAATTCGCGAAACCCTAGTGAATCGCGAGTTGGTCGTCATCTTGAAGTCGAAAGAAAGGCCGATGGAAGGGCGACGTCTAGACATATGCCTGGGCAAGACGACGATGTCGTGGGGCATTCTGAAGGGTCGTGGGCTCGTAGTCGAGGCCGCAAAGTCGATTCTTGCTAGACATCGAAGGAGGAGTTGTGGAGGTGTAGCGCGCGTGGGTTCAATCATGATGCTGGACGAGAGGGCAGAGGCGATTTGGGGGTCTGCGTGTGTTGATGGCTAATTGGGTTTGACTGTGAGGTCGCGTTCGACGATGGGGTTTCGTCCTCAAGGCAGTAAGGTATAAATTTAAATTTTTGTTGATTAAAATTAATTATATATATCTTGGCTGATTTAAGAAAAGAAGAAAAAAAAATTCAGGGTACTTAAAATTTTGATGCTGAAACATGAGATTTATATAAGGTTTAGAAGGAATTATAGAAAGGATTTGTGATAAAATTTTACGATTTACGAATTTAATTTATTTTGTTACCAAAAGATGTAATAAAGGAAAATTAATTCAAAATTAAATTGAATGGTAATTAGGTGTTCGATTTATATTTCGAATATTAATAAATCATAAAATATTTATTCAAGGTTAGAAATTGGGGATAACAAGTCGAGATGGATATGATGGCAAATAAAAAGGCAAAGGTGAGTTAATCTCACTCAGTTTAAATTTAAATTTAAATGATTAAATTTAATAATTGATTGTATGGTTGAATTGACTGATGTGATATAGTATGATATTTTGGAATTGGTGTATTATGTTGTGCTAACATCTTTGGATGCAGGGAAAACAGGTTGGAGGGATCCAACTGGACCCCTCACATATATTTAAATTATTCAATATGCTTTGTTGTGATTATTTGATATCCTATGATGAGTTATCTTGGAATATTGAATGTTGTGGTTTGATTGGATATTCGGTTATAATGAATTCCTAAAATTTATGAATTGGATTGTTGAAAAGAAATTAAACGGAAGTAAATTTGTAAGCGAAATAATTATAGAAAGTTTGAATAAATTTAAGAATGAATTGGAGAAGAAATAATGTGACTTTAAAATTTCTAATAAATAAATTGTGGAGTATAGAAAGGAAATTTGAATAAACAGGAAGATATTGAATTACAATCTTCAACGATATTAAAGAACAAAACATTTATTTAAAATGTAAGATTTAAATTTTTAAAAAAAATAATATTAATAAAGAAGAAGTTGGGAAAAGCTGAAATTTGTATATTTCAGTTAAAAGATTTAAAATCAAATGGAAAAGAATAACAATAATAATTAAGTGCACAATTAAATGAAATTTGAAATGAATTGACTAAGTTAAGAAAACTTATCTCAAATGGAATAAATTGAAAATCAATTTGGAAAATTGATTTAAATGTTTGGAGCTGGAATTCTTCTTGGATCACTAAGTACGCTTTCAAGTAAATTTTAAATATAAGTTAATAGTTTTAAAATTGTTTTTAAAAGGTATGTTTTGAAAAATTTATTATTTCTAATATTTAAATTTTAAGGTAAGTATTTCCTCAAATCTAGCATAGTAGTAATTATTTAAAAAGTGACTTAATATTTTGTTTCAAAAGTGTAATTCTAGTTTTATATTTTATTTAGTAACTTTATTTTCAAATATTCATATAAGATGTATTTTGACCAAATTATTAAAAGTAGTTTTAATTTAAATGTTTTTAAAGTATATATTTCAAAGTAAAGTGTTTTAAATTATTTTAAAAATCTAGTTTTGAGCTTGGTGATTTCAGAGGAAATAGAAAATATTGGGAAAGTTTATTCTAAAAAAGAAAGATGGTATTGAACAGTTTTCAAAGGATTGAAAATAGAAATATATCTTGTAAAGATATTTTGAAGGTAATAAATAATTTGGGAAATTATTTATTGTTGGATGGTTGTTTGTGAATATTAATTGATAGTTAAATCACCGACTATCAATATTGGACAAATGCGCTGATCGTTTCGAAGAGACCGAGATCGAGATTTATTTCTCGAAAACCACTTCGATCCGGTTTGTACGTTTCGTGCGAAAAACGTGTTCGGAGTCGAAGATGGAGCAGTGAAGTGCAAGGGCTAGTCGCTACTAATCCTGAGGATATTTCCAAAATGGATGTAGTAGGAATAGTGCCTTCGGTTCCGTTCGAACCCGGGACGGACTTGTATGGACGAATGCTTGCGAAACATCGTCAGGTGGACGATGGGCATTCTAAGTGAAAACGTTCTAAAGGTAACGCTCAGCCTCAAGCCTCATCAAATGGGAATGACTGAAAATCAGGGGATATGCAGCAAGGTTAGGTGGGTCATGCCCAAGCAGGACAAGATAATTCCCCTGTCTAGATGTCCCTTTTTATATATTTCGGCTTAGTGGGTGGCTGGTCGCGCCAACCACGGGGTTTATCTTGTTCGGGACTGTTCAGTAAGGAATGGTTCCGGCCTTGTGTTGCAGGGGATGAAGGGAGTAATCCTCGGTACGGTGATCTAGGCCCCGTACTGTGACAGGTGGTACCCCAGTGCCTAGTCATTGTTGGAAATCCATTTTCCCTACGAGCCTTGTACGAGTTTTGTTTGTATTACCCACTTCGGTGGCTAGTAGCTGGAATTTAATCATGTAACAATTTCGGCTATTTTATAAGTATTTGTATATAGACCCTATTATAATATCAGAGGATTTCTATAAAAAATTGTTTTAGCTATCGTAAGGTAAAAACCCGACATGTTTATTTGTGGCGTGGTCTTACGAGATGCTTTTGTTTTCAAAGGATTTTCGAAACTTTAATAATCAATTGGGTATGATTTTCTCACGCTGGTATTCCAGACTACTCGGGTATTATTTAACTGTAATGCTCGGGTCAGACCGAGTATTATAGGATACAGGATATGATGCTGTGGAGCTCAGGAGACGAGCTGGATGACGATTACGTATTCTCATACTTATTTATATATATATTTCCGCTGTGTTGAGTTGTTATGTATCCATTGTATGTTATTGATGTGAGCTGTGATTGATGTACTCTGATGATGTAATATATGTAAACAGTTATATTTGATTTTGAGTAAAGATTATTTATTATCTATTATATTTTATTCCGCTGCGATGGTTAGATTCTGATGTTGATTTTGTTTTCTCTTCTTCTACCTCTTCTTCTTTAACCCAAATGGTTCGTATTTTTGTATAACTTGAGTTGATTTAGGTAGAATAGTGTTAACTCAAGGAGTACGGATTTGCGAGCTGTTACAAACGTCGCCACCATCCTACTTCATTCTGGAATCTCCACCGCGTACACAGTTGTTAAAGTGGTTTTCGGTATTGTCCGGCTATAAGACAATATCCGATCCCGGTCTCTTTAACAACCAATCGTTATTATAACCCATGGATATTAATTTCAAATAATTTATACTTTCAAGACCAAAATATCATACTCATTTCAAAACAATATCACAATTGTATCATTTCCATTTCAAAAATAATTCAATATTATATCGTTCAAATAAAACCCAAATTTTTAAATCATTGAATATTTCTTTAAATTTATTAAACTTGAAATATTCCTTTAAATTATCATAGCATTTTGGAAATGTTACCTTAAGGAATCATAGCATTTTTGGAATGTACTACTTTCCACTTTACATTGTATATAATCAAAGTATTGATAAGCTTAAAATTTTAACATGTCAATTTATCATAGCCTTATAGTTAAATAAACTTTCTTACTGTAATATACAATTTAAACCGAAATTCTTATGTTAAGTTAAAAGCACCTTATTAACTTACATTATTATTACAATAAGTAACATTTATCATTTTAATCAATTTAAAATACACCATTACATTGATTAAAATCTACGTGTCAAATGTACGTTTTAAATTTTATATTCCTATTACAATAATGAACATTTATTAATTAAATCAATATCACACTACTTAAAACTTTACATGTTTCTTTCTTAATTAAACTTTACATGTTCTTGCATTAATTAAAACTTTCATGTTCTCTCATTAATTAGGACTTTACACGTTTCTTTCATTAATTAAAAACTTATACGTTTCTTTCATTAATTAAAACTTATACCATTCTTTCATTAATTGGGAATTTACATGTTCCTATCATTAATTAGAACACCATACGTTCTTTCATTAATTAAAACCTATACGTTTCTTTCATAAATTAAAACCTATACGTTTCTTTCATAAATTAAAACATATACGTTTCTTTCATAAATTAAAACCTGTACGTTTCTTTCATAAATTAAAACCTGTACGTTTCTTTCATAAATTAAAACCTGTACGTTTCTTTCATAAATTAAAACTTAACATTTCAGATTTATATTACCTTTTCACAAATTTAACTAAACTTCCTGTTTATATAATTAATTTAACATCTTTAGTTAAAACTCAAATTTCACATTTTCAAGTCAAGTTATATTTTAAAATTTCATTTTCAACAGTCATTTATTCAACCACTTAAATTTGTAGAAAATCAATAATTCTTTAATAAATCACTTAAATTCAAATATAATTCAATTTATCATATTTACCATTTTCCAAATAAAATTAAAGTCCATTTTATTCATGTAACTGAAATATCATTTTTAGTCAAAATTCCAAATTTCAAACATAAGTTATATTTCAAAATGCAGTTAATCCATTCATAAATTACATTTTTAACACATAGAAAAATCAAAATTTATTTATTTTAAAACCTTTCAAAATCTATTTAAATCAAATTTCATAATTTTATATTTTTAAAATACTTAAAATATTCAAAGCACTTTATAGAATAACCACGGGTCTGTATATACTTTTCTAACCTAGGTCAAGTGATACGGATATGTATCATTTCAATCCGCAGTTTTAAAAGGTAAAAATCCGGGTTCTATCATTTCAAACCCGCAATCCCAAGTATAGATAAATAAATAAAATAACTCAGGCTTATCATTTCAGCCCATAATGATTTTTATCCTAACAAGGAACTTACAGTGTGATCATATCCAGAAATAATATAAACAATGTCAATATCACAATATACAGTCATGTATCAGATGTCAGGTGAAAATTAACAGTTTCAACATGGTAATAACATGGTAATAACATGGCATAGCATATCATATGATCATCATTAACTTGCATAAACATTTTACATTACTAAACACTTGTCATCAATCCACTTTTCATAAGTATATATGTCAGAGTGAGAAAGACTCACCTTTTTCAAAGCTAGAGACCAAAACAACATACAAGCACGACTCCAAAGGCACGACAAGCACAATTTCACGACTTTTGATTTGAGTTGAAAGATAGCCAAGATATGATTTTGTATCACCAACCCAAAACAAAACAATGAAAGGAGAACAAATGAAATAAAACAAGAGTGAAAAGAAGAAAGAAAGCAAAAAAGAGAAAAAAATGAAAGGAAAAGCATGCGTCGGTTCATACCTTCAGGAGATGCTTACGCAAATTTTTGATGGAAGCAAAATGAATAATTTATGGTATGGAACTTTTGAACGTGAAATATATATTAACATTTGCTCACTAATTTATGTAGAGGGCAGGCAAGAGAAAAATTGTAACGTCCCCCCTTTTCGCACACTTTAAACCGACACACGTGCCAATTCAAACCATACGGAAGGGCGGATTGTTATGGGGTAAATGAGAAAAACAGAGAAGAAATAAAACAAAACAGAATCTCACAGCGGAAGGATAAAATATAATAATCAAATATACAGTTCATGAAACTGTTTTACAAAATAATTTATTTTTCTTGTGCAATAAATATCAGAGTTACACATACCAATACAACAATGCAGCGGAATTAAATGGTGTAGTGCAATACTATATATAAAATAATACTGATTCTTCGTCTTCGTCCTCCAAAGCTAAAATCTGCTATCCTGAAACGCTCGGACTGACCCGAGCGAATTCGAAAAGTCAAAAACACTCGAGTCAGACTAGAATATCTTATGTGAGTTAAATAAACAGAAATAAATATGAGTACAGTAACTCAAGAGATGTTCGGGATTTACATCTCCTAAGGATCCGTTAAACTATTTACTATGTAGTATATTGTGCTATTATAATAGTGTCTATTTATAAAATAAACTTACTTTTTAATAGCGTTAAGGGGTTACCCATATAGCCCTTAACACAAATAATGCCAATAGTCTATACAGTACCGTAATACCTCCTGATCGGGAGGCTACCAGAGGATACTCCATAGGTACGACACAAATAGAAACTCGTAGTAAAGGCTCGGTATGGTAGGTGACACGGCACAACTAGGCAATGCCAGGGTAGATATACCAATTGCTATCCAAGCTGGTGGAAACGCGTAGCCGCAGTTACCGCCCACCTCGGACTAACTCCCCAAAATCAAAATATAGAAGTGGCCACTGAATCAATCCAAGTCAAAGTATAATGTCGAAGAGGAGCGTCCGATCAGAGGAATGACCTCATTGGCCTGAGAATCGCTCCTGTTTTAGCCACCTTATGCCAACTCACGGGAGTCGGGTCCACGTATTTACCTTACAGGAAACGTCGCCACCACCTACTTCATTCTGGAATCTCCACCGCGTACACGGTTAGTCAAAGTGGTTTTCGGTATCGACAGAGAGTATGTCCATATCCGATCCCGGTCTCTTTGCCAACCCATCGTTATTATAACACCGCGGTCATTTAAAATAGTTTATACTTTAAAACCAGAATATAATCCATTTCAAACCATAATATTACGATATCATTTCTTCTTTTAAAACCCAAACCAATATGACATCGTTTATCCCAAACATAGTTTTCCAAAATCATAATGCTTTAAACTTCATAACTTCTGAAACCCAAATATTTTCAAACATAATATTTTGAAATCCGTAATTTCAAACCATAACCTTTGAAACTCAAATGGTTTGGATATTCAACGGTATATAGAGTAAATGGTTTAACTTTTAAAGTTTACTTTGTAAAGAAATAATTTCTACGGTTTTATAAATAAGATTCTTTATTTTAAAGTCTAAACCATAACTTAAATATCACTCTTGAGTTCCAGAATCATTTCAATTTATATACATATATGCCTATATTCATTTGGAGTATTTATATTTCAAAACTAAAGTTGGGTTTTTTTTTTCTACAAATCAAATGTTTTATTAATTAGCCTTGCATATACCCATAAACCCATAAATAAATGAGCTCCAATTTTTAGAAATAAAACATATATATTTTCCAAATGCAAATTATACCAGAATATTTTTCCCATTTCAATTTATACTAGAATATTCATTTCAATTTATTTTGGGAAAGTCCAATTATAAATATCATATCTTAAAGTTCCAAACTTAACATTTAAACATGTGATGTGAATTATCCACTCCATTTTCTTAATTGTTTTCCATTTGTAATAAAGAAATTAAACATCTCTTAATTTCAAAATTTTCAACTTCATATGTATATAAATATGGAAGAAAATATTTATACAGTATAAAATTTAAGATTATTATAAACCGTATTCCATCCAAACCATAGAAATTTCATTTAAAATAGTTATATATAGACCGCGGTGCCTGTATATAGTTTTCTATCCTATGGTGAAGTGATACGGATATTTATCATTTCAATCCGCAATTTAAAAATAAAAATTTGCGGTTATATATCATTTCAAACCACAATCCCGAATGAAATGAAATATGCATGATAATTTGCAATTTAATGATATGCAATAAACATTCATTCATCAACAACATCCATCATCCAATCGCAACCATCAACCAATATCAATCAATAACAATATATATATATATATATATATATATATATATATGATCATATATAACAGGTGATAACTGGCAGTTTATTCAAATTAAATTTATCAACTATTAATCCAACAGTTTATTTAGTAAAAATTTACATAACTATTGACTAGCAGTTCATATGCAAACAATAATTTCTAACAGTCAATTAATACGCAATAAATCAATTAAATTTACAGTTAAATTCAATAAAATGCAATGTAACAGATATGAATGAAATAACATGCCAAAAACTCATAAATAAATTACTATTCATTTCTAAAATTTATTTAACAAACATAAAAGCTTCTAGTAGTTGTGAGTGGGTTAAAACACTCACCTTTTGAATTTAAATCGAATTTAAATTCGATTTAAACCCAAAAATTCGCCCATCTCGGAATTCGTCCAAACCAGCGTCATCAAGTCCGGGATTAAATTACGATCCTAACAAAAGAAATTTCGTTCGAAACGGATAACGTATGAGAAAGTTATGCGAATAAATCGATTTGAACACAAATTAAATAAATAGACAAAAAAGAACACAATCAAATACCAAAATGAGCCACGTCACTCCCTCTTGTACGCAGCAGATAGTCCCTCTCTCACGTGCTCGCATCAACCCTCTCCGTGTGAACCCATCGCAGACCAACATTTCAGCCGCCACGAAGTGCCACCGAGCTTCCCCTTCACCACGCGTCGACAGCCCCATGCGCGCCTACATCCCACTCCCCTTTGCGCGGCCAGCCATCATCACCGATCGGCCCAAAATCAGGTAGCAGCCGCCACCTAAATTGAGACCCTAATTCAATTAAAGCCGTCGATCCAACCATCGAAACGCCAAACAAAATACATAGATGCGCTCCCCATCGTCCATACTACAATACCCAGAAACAGAATTTCGATCAGACGAAGTTTGCGACGACGATGATGAAAGGTCACGGACTGTTTGAATTTATTATGAGCAAACTATGACTCCATTCGAAAAACGAATTACACCATGAGATTACGTGCTTCGAGAACATTGACATATATTTTTTTCAGAATTTTTAGAGAACTTTAAATTTTCACTTTGTTTTTGAACTGACTGGATCTAGAGTTAGCCCCCATTGTAGAAGAAGAGAAGCTTGAAGAAGATGAACGTACAGCAAATAGACAATAGGGTGAAGCTAGGGTTTATAACTATATATTTATAGATAGGCTAGAGGTAGGGTAGCTAGACTGGATACGCGTACGTACGGAATAAACTACGGCCTAAAAGGCCCGCTATGCCTCCAGAACCGAATTTGTTAAAACTATATATCCAAATAGGTGTTTAAAAATATTCTGAACACGATGGAAAAAGTTTCACGACCAAATTCGATCGTATGAAGAAGTTATGCTGAAAACAAGATTTCCAAATTGATTTTTAATAAAATTGATTTCAAGGCGTTTCGCGTCCGTACGATCAAACGACAAGTCTGATCGATACGAAATTTGAAATCCTATAATAATTCACCGATACGGATCCGATGAAACTGGTTTCGTCGAAATCCGAGTCCGTGACAAAAATGGCTATTTTTAATATTTATTAAATAAATTAAAATAAATCATAAAATCCAAATTTTCTTTCAACTTTAAATATTGGCCAAATTTCATTACTTATATAATCCAATCAATTCCAAATGATTTAGCAAGCTTGGATGTGAATTAAAAACTATAAGTATATCAATTTGCAGTGTTAATCTCTGCACTTCTTATTATTTGGGAATTATAAATTTTATTCTCAAAACCCAATTATTTAATCTTATACTTTTATACTCTCATCTTAATCTAATTAAATAAATAACTTGATTTCCATTTCAACTCATTTTTAATTGCAATTAACCTTTTTACCATAAATTAAATCCTAAATTATAAATAAACTTTTATTTCCATTCCCTTTTTCTCAACTGTTTATTAATTCCCATCCAAATGAATTCAACATTATAAATTTGATAAATTTATTAGATTTACTTCCTTTCTATATTTCTAAGTTATTGTTGTCAATATGAACATTAGTTTAAGATTTCACTCAAATGTTTACCAATTCCAATCTAAACTCAATAACGTCATAATTAACGTTAGAATCCGTTTTATTATGCATAAATTCTAAATTTTACTGACCCAAATTTTCTTCTTTTCATTCCATATTAATTTTCAATCCCATAGAAAAATTAACATTAGGTTCATACCTTTTTACAAATAACTCCAATTTCTTCCAAATAATAATTACATAAACTATTAAATATTAAATCCATTAAATTGCAATAAATTCAATTGATTGCAATTTATTTCCAAATAAATTTGGATTTCTATTTGGTTATACACAAAATTCCGTTATCACTTGCCTAACAAGGTTACTATCACTTAAGATCTCATTGCATCCACATTTTCACATTTTCATTTCCTAGTTTCTTTACTTTATTCTACATAATTTATTACAAATGGGATTTTCTTTGGTTTACATCTTATTTGTATTTAACATTTCTCAATCACCAATTCATTTCACTTTAACTGCGGTAAATTGGCGGATAAATTGAATTTGATTCCCAAAATCTAAATTAACAAGAAACAAGGGTAGGTAACATACAATAGTCATTACTCCAAATTCTACTCACCTAAATAGGCTTTTATTCCTTGCAAATAAATGTTACTATTTATTTTCATAGTACAAATCTCAATGATTATTCCATTTTATATTTGATTAGGCCATTTATAGTCCACTATACATATCTACATAAATGGGTAATTTATTCAATTCATTAAGTGTCAATTCTGTTAAGCCCTGTTTATATCTTTATGCATTCTTCTATTACTTTACAAAAGGGAATAACTTTTAAACTCATACACTTAATAACAAAACCGTTATAAATCCAATAAACTTCCAAATCCAAGTTTGTACACATTTTACACAACTATTATGATTTCTCACAAACGTTGAATTTATTAAATGACCATTTATTATAATTTAATTCCCTTAATTGAATCAAATGCTTATTATTATATATATTCTTTTCATTCTACCATTCCTTCCCATTTTAAATTCATTAACGTATTTACACATCTCTATCTTTCAAATATAAAATAACCAAACTGATTACAAACACTGTTTCTATCAATTTTCATAAGTTTGTTCAAAACTATACTTTTGTTTACATAAAATGAATTTTATGTTTCTATTAGTTTTCTTTTCCTTTCACTACAGGCATAAATTATTACTATCTACACTAATTACATCTTTGTATTAATGAACACCATTTAAGTTAATATTTATACTAACATTCACAAATTCAACATTTATTTGTTTCTTCAAAATTACTTTAAATCAAGTTGTGAAAATTTACATTATCCACATCTATTATCATAAAATTTTATAGTTACACTTAATTGCGACCACTACCAAATTTCTACATTTATTCTTAACCAAATTAGAAATTATATTAATTCATTTTATTAAATATCATAAATTTAACGGGTCGTTACTAAAATGCTTGAACGGTAGAGGCAATTAAGGCATTCAATTCTATCCAATAGGTGGAAACGTATGGGAGGCAAGAGGGAAAGAAATAATTCACACACGGAAATGATTTAAGGCAAGATTTGAGCAAGATTTTGGATTCTCAAAAGAGAATATACGGCTGAAAACTTTGCATTGTTAACGCAAGAAAAAAAAATCAAATAGATAACAAAAAGGCAAGAGCAACAATTAAATATATGCCCAAAGTAACGTACAAATTATTTTGTTTCTCTTATTAAATAACGTACAAATTATTTTGTTTCTCTTATTAAATAAATTTAAAATACTAACGTTTCTATTAGGAAAATAAACCATCACTTTAAACCAAAATTTAATAGCTATTGTACCATAATTAATAACATTTGATTTAGCTTCATCCAATTGATTGTTAAATATAAAGTTAAGAAACAGATGTAAACATATGTAAAAGAAATGTAAAGTTTATTTCCCGTTTCACACAAATTATTACTAACTTTTTTTTTTAAAAAAGTATACAACAAATCTGACCAAAACAAAAGTGAAACAAATGTTACACAATTGTATACAGTTCAAGATGAAAAATTTGCCTTTAGAATTATAAAATTTAGAATTTATATTAAAGTTACACTTTTTATCCAAATCAAATTTTCACACATTGTTTATTTTTATTTGGACAAATGATCAGAAATCATTTCAAGAAAATTTCCAAAATTAGATTTTTAAGAAAACAAAAGCCAAAGTCTTTAAATAAATGAAAAAAATTAAAATTTAGGGAAAACAAGTAGAAAAGTAAGAAAAAGAAAGGGAAGCCATTACCAGATCTTTGAAGCCGTGAGAAACAAATGAAAATGATTTTTTTTTCACGTGAAAACCTAATAAGATGACGGCTACATTAGGGTTTTACACGGCTAAAGCAATTAATTGAGGAGTTTAAAGAAATGAAGGGTTTGGGCAAATAAAAGGGCTTACATTTCAAAGTGATTTACAATCTTCCATATTCTTTTCCTTTTAAAACTTTACATAAACAAAATTTCAGGAGAAAGTACTTTACAAACCGAAATCAATTAGAAATATGAGGTAACAAATAGTATAATTTGAAAAAATATAAAATAATGAAGAAAATGCCTTAAAAATACCAAACAGTGTTCTAAAATTGTGCATAAATCACTGTTAGTCTTGGAAAATTATACATTTCATTATAAAATTATTATGAAGTGGAAAGGAATGTTTTCATGTGAAAATGAGGTAAGAAATGCATAGCTACAATAAAGAAAGGAACGGTCAAATGAAATTAAATCTATTAATTGGAAAAGAAACGGAAGAAGAAACGTTAAAACGGTTTTACGTTTCTTTGCTTTCAAACCTTTTAAACTTCCTATATATATTCATATACATCTAAATAACTGAAAATAATTAAAATATCAGTTAAAATTCGAAAATATAACAGATAAACAAAATATTAATAATTAAATATTAATTAGATATGATTAAAATAAGAAAAATAGCACAGAAAATGAAAACTTGACTTAAGAATTAGAAATAACTTCAATACACTTTGAAAAAATTTACTTTAATTTAAATATATGTAAAATGAATAAAATAAAGTAAAACACAGAAAATAACAGTGAGTGCATAAAATAAATAAATAAATTTTAATTATATATAATTAAATTAAGAAAATGGCTTAAAATTGTAGACTAGGCTTTTAAAATTAGAAATAAATTCAAATGAACTTTAGAAAAATTATATTATCATTTTAAAAATACTTAAAAGTCAAAATATACATTATATAACATATTATCACATATTAAAATAAAATAAAACAAATAAGAAGTAATTTATACAATTTAAAATAGTCATTGTTAAATAACCCTATATACGCACAATATTGTAAAGGGTATAACTTTCACAATTTACATCCAATTTCAACGAAACGAAAAGTGGTGTTCTTATAATTTTATGTACTTCCATAATAAAAGAAAAAATTTAAATTTTTAAACTTTTAAAATTTTAAGTTGAAAGTCACAGTTTGACTATTTTGACCAAAATCAGCATTTCAGGCAAATATTTCAACTTACACAAGTTTGGGATTATAACTCATAAAATCAAGATTATATTTAGATAATAAATTTAATCATTTAAAATAACTAAAAATAAAAGTTTTTTTTTAAATGAAAATTTTACATTAAAATAATTAAAATATACAATAAAATAATTACAAAATATAGGGTTGTTACACTCTCCCCCACTCCAAACTTTTCGTCCCCGAAAAGGAATGAGGTATGGAAGGGCACAGAAAAGATAGAGTGAAATAGGATTAAGATAAGATGACAAGAAGATTGAAGTTATACCTGATAACTGTTGTTATAGGTAAGTTTTACAAGGTGGAGATTATCAAAAATTATAGAAATATTTCTAAACAGAAAGATCATAGAAAGATGCATATACCAGTCTATAGCAAGATGAGGACGATAAGAACAACCAAAAGATAGCTTGAAAAACAAAATAAGAAAATGAATTTGAAAGCATGGAGATTTCAACTTAAATAGAAAATAAACTTTTACACAAGTTACATAAATCTTAACTATCTAAAATTTCATTATCTTATTATCCAATCATCTTAAATGAACAATTTTTTTTTTAAAACCATGGGTTAGAAAAATAATCATTTATTACACTCACAATGTATTTAATAAATTTTATTCTTCTTTATTCCTAATAAAATTAAATTTGATTTGACATATTATATATGTATATATATTATAAATTAAGTCATATTTTAGAAATTCAAATCAATTTAATTTCCCAAAACAAAGCTGTAGCAAGACTACAGAACAGTCTCTTCACTTCGAAACTCGAAAATGAACGTCGATGATGCTGCAGTCATCACCGAAGTTATTTTCCAGCGACAAAGAGAAGAGTACTAATTTTAAACTTAAAATTCTTTGAAAACAAATTCTATTCAAAATACTTTAAATAATATAACCTTTTAAAACTTTAAACCGAAGTTCGAAATAATCGAAATTTAAATCCTCAAATTCTTGTTTTAAATTCATTTCAGTTCCCAAATAAATTTATAAACAAATATTTATAGACCTATTTGTAGAACAATAAATGATAAATCAAGTATTATCATTTCAGATTATCAATTTAAATCATTTCATTAAGTTCCATAAATTTACTTATATATCAAAATTTATTTCATTAACCAATTTTTTTTTTAAATATATTGTGTCCGTTTGTTCTGTCAAAGTGTTTTGGAAATCTTATCGATAGCGTTGATCAGACGAATCGATCGGAAACCCAAATCAACATCAACAACTCCAACAACACAATATAAAAAAAAATAGATTGACAAATACAATTCAAAATGTTTGAAAATATGTTGGAAACAAAAGACAAGATGATTAAATACAGAGTAGGGAGGTGGATAAGCCAAAATAAATCACGGGCAACCTTAATCGCGTCAACTGTGACTTAAAGTATAAGATCGAAGTGGATTTTCTGGGGTAAATCTACGTTTGATCTCAAGAGTTAGAGTTTGGGATAATAGGAGATACTAGCATCTAAACCGAGGATATAAAATCTTTGGTGAATCGATGCTATTGTAATGGAGTTTCACCCCTCTTACAAGAATTTTTTTTGAGATTGGCGGGATCGCCAATTCACTATAAAGATCATTCGAAGTGGAGTTGTGGGATACTCCAGAATCAAATGAAGATGAATAGCGGGGAATAAGAATGGACTTTGGAACCGTAGGGAACGTTCCAAAATTCAAAGGAATCGAGTCAAAAGGGAAGAGATTCAAACTCGAATGAAAGTGATTCTGTAAATACATTTACTCTATATGCTGAGTTTTGCCTAGAGCAAACCTGGCTCTGATACCAACTGTAACGACCCGGTATTTTCAACCATTCGCATCCATTGTAAGTGTATAGATAGACGCTCATGCCGGAATTGAATTGCTCAAAATACCGCGTTGTAAATAAAATTTTGGCAAACCTCAGAATATACAGTAAATAAAATCACAGATCACAGACACAGAGTATATAATAATGCAGCGGAAGTAAAAGAGATAGTAGTTCATGAAGCTACTAAAAAAATATATAAGATACATCAGAGTTAAATGAGATACAACAGAAGAGTAACAAGATACATCACTGAAACACTGGATACTGAAACAAAATAGAAGGCTGGATCTTCAAGGAAAGCTCCAACTCCGAAGGTGAATCTTGAATGCTAACTCAATCAATCTGACCCGAGCGTAAAGCAAAACACAAAACCCTCGAGTCAGGACATAAATACTTATAAACTGTAAATCAACTCAAGTGAACAGTAACAAAATGCATCAATAACTTAAAGGATGCTTGGGACCGCCCATCCTCTAAGGATCCGTTAAACTATTTACTATATAGTAATATACGCTATATACGGTAGTGTCTAATCAGTAAAGTATAATCATATAGAAAATAGTGTTAAGGGGATGGTGAACCTTAACGCGGTCGGATCTTTAAAACCAAAATCGTAGTGGGCTCGATATAAGGATATGACACGGCACGCGAGGCAATGCCAGGGTGGATACACCGGTGGTGACTGCAAGCCAGCAGCTTCCGTCCACCTCGAACAATACCCCCGAATCAAAGTGGCGCCACCGAATCGAATCACAACAGTAATAGAATAGTTTCCGATGGAGCATGCTCGATGAAAGGGTGCGACCCTTTGTGTAGCCCGGTATAGCTCCTGTTTTAGTCATATATGCCAACTCACGGGAGTTGGGTCCACGTAACATACCTCGAGAACGTCGCCACCATCCTACTTCATTCTGGAATCTCCACCGCGTACACAGTTGTTAAAGTGGTTTTCGGTATTGTCCGGCTATAAGACAATATACGATCCCGGTCTCTTTAACAACCAATCGTTATTATAACCCATGGATATTAATTTCAAATAATTTATACTTTCAAGACCAAAATATCATACTCATTTCAAAACAATATCACAATTGTATCATTTCCATTTCAAAAATAATTCAATATTATATCATTCAAATAAAACCCAAATTTTTAAATCATTGAATATTTTCTTTAAATTTATTAAACTTGAAATATTCCTTTAAATTATCATAGCATTTTGGAAATGTTACCTTAAGGAATCATAGCATTTTTGGAATGTACTACTTTCCACTTTACATTGTATATAATCAAAGTATTGATAAGCTTAAAATTTTAACATGTCAATTTATCATAGCCTTATAGTTAAATAAACTTTCTTACTGTAATATACAATTTAAACCGAAATTCTTATGTTAAGTTAAAAGCACCTTATTAAATTACATTATTATTACAATAAGTAACATTTATCATTTTAATCAATTTAAAATACACCATTACATTGATTAAAATCTACGTGTCAAATGTACGTTTTAAATTTTATATTCCTATTACAATAATGAACATTTATTAATTAAATCCATATCACACTACTTAAAACTTTACATGTTTCTTTCTTAATTAAACTTTACATGTTCTTGCATTAATTAAAACTTTCATGTTCTCTCATTAATTAGGACTTTACACGTTTCTTTCATTAATTAAAAACTTATACGTTTCTTTCATTAATTAAAACTTATACCATTCTTTCATTAATTAGGAATTTACATGTTCCTATCATTAATTAGAACACCATACGTTCTTTCATTAATTAAAACCTATACGTTTCTTTCATAAATTAAAACCTATACGTTTCTTTCATAAATTAAAACATATACGTTTCTTTCATAAATTAAAACCTGTACGTTTCTTTCATAAATTAAAACCGGTACGTTTCTTTCATAAATTAAAACCCGTACGTTTCTTTCATAAATTAAAACCTGTACGTTTCTTTCATAAATTAAAACCTATACGTTTCTTTCATAAATTAAAACTTAACATTTCAGATTTATATTACCTTTTCACAAATTTAACTAAACTTCCTGTTTATATAATTAATTTAACATCTTTAGTTAAAACTCAAATTTCACATTTTCAAGTCAAGTTATATTTTAAAATTTCATTTTCAACAGTCATTTATTCAACCACTTAAATTTGTAGAAAATCAATAATTCTTTAATAAATCACTTAAATTCAAATATAAATCAATTTATCATATTTACCATTTTCCAAATAAAATTAAAGTCCATTTTATTCATGTAACTGGAATATCATTTTTAGTCAAAATTCCAAATTTCAAACATAAGTTATATTTCAAAATGCAGTTAATCCATTCATAAATTACATTTTTAACACATAGAAAAATCAAAATTTATTTATTTTAAAACCTTTCAAAATCTATTTAAATCAAATTTCATAATTTTATATTTTTAAAATACTTAAAATATTCAAAGCACTTTATAGAATAACCACGGGTCTGTATATACTTTTCTAACCTAGGTCAAGTGATACGGATATGTATCATTTCAATCCGCAGTTTTAAAAGGTAAAAATCCGGGTTCTATCATTTCAAACCCGCAATCCCAAGTATAGATAAATAAATAAAATAACTCAGGCTTATCATTTCAGCCCATAATGATTTTTATCCTAACAAGGAACTTACAGTGTGATCATATCTAGAAATAATATAAACAATGTCAATATCACAATATACAGTCATGTATCAGATGTCAGGTGAAAATTAACAGTTTCAACATGGTAATAACATGGTAATAACATGGCATAGCATATCATATGATCATCATTAACTTGCATAAACATTTTACATTACTAAACACTTGTCATCAATCCACTTTTCATAAGTATATATGTCAGAGTGAGAAAGACTCACCTTTTTCAAAGCTAGAGACCAAAACAACATACAAGCACGACTCCAAAGGCACGACAAGCACAATTTCACGACATTTGATTTGAGTTGAAAGATAGCCAAGATATGATTTTGTATCACCAACCCAAAGCAAAACAATGAAAGGAGAACAAATGAAATAAAACAAGAGTGAAAAGAAGAAAGAAAGAAAAAAAGAGAAAAAAATGAAAGGAAAAGCATGCGCCGGTTCATACCTTCAGGAGATGCTTACGCAAATTTTTGATGGAAGCAAAATGAATAATTTGTGGTATGGAACTTTTGGACGTGAAATATATATTAACATTTGCTCACTAATTTATGTAGAGGGCAGGTAAGAGAAAAATGCTTGAACGGTAGAGGCAATTAAGGCATTCAATTCTATCCAATAGGTGGAAACGTATGGGAGGCAAGAGGGAAAGAAATAATTCACACACGGAAATGATTTAAGGCAAGATTTGAGCAAGATTTTGGATTCTCAAAAGAGAATATACGGCTGAAAACTTTGCATTGTTAACGCAAGAAAAAAAAATCAAATAGATAACAAAAAGGCAAGAGAAACAATTAAATATATGCCCAAAGTAACGTACAAATTATTTTGTTTCTCTTATTAAATAACGTACAAATTATTTTGTTTCTCTTATTAAATAAATTAAAAATACTAACGTTTCTATTAGGAAAATAAACCATCACTTTAAACCAAAATTTAATAGCTATTGTACCATAATTAATAACATTTGATTTAGCTTCATCCAATTGATTGTTAAATATAAAGTTAAGAAACAGATGTAAACATATGTAAAAGAAATGTAAAGTTTATTTCCCGTTTCACACTAATTATTACTAACTTTTTTTTTAAAAAAAGTATACAACAAATCTGACCAAAACAAAAGTGAAACAAATGTTACACAATTGTATACAGTTCAAGATGAAAAATTTGCCTTTAGAATTATAAAATTTAGAATTTATATTAAAGTTACACTTTTTATCCAAATCAAATTTTCACACATTGTTTATTTTTATTTGGACAAATGATCAGAAATCATTTCAAGAAAATTTCCAAAATTAGATTTTTAAGAAAACAAAAGCCAAAGTCTTTAAATAAATGAAAAAAATTAAAATTTAGGGAAAACAAGTAGAAAAGTAAGAAAAAGAAAGGGAAGCCATTACCAGATCTTTGAAGCCGTGAGAAACAAATGAAAATGATTTTTTTTTCACGTGAAAACCTAATAAGATGACGGCTACATTAGGGTTTTACACGGCTAAGGCAATTAATTTAGGAGTTTAAGGAAATGAAGGGTTTGGGCAAATAAAAGGGCTTACGTTTCAAAGTGATTTACAATCTTCCATATTCTTTTCCTTTTAAAACCTTACATAAACAAAATTTAAGGAGAAAGTACTTTACAAACCGAAATCAATTAGAAATATGAGGTAACAAATAGTATAATTTGAAAAAATATAAAATAATGAAGAAAATGCCTTAAAAATACCAAACAGTGTTCTAAAATTGTGCATAAATCACTATTAGTCTTGGAAAATTATACATTTCATTATAAAATTATTATGAAGTGGAAAGGAATGTTTTCATGTGAAAATGAGGTAAGAAATGCATAGCTACAATAAAGAAAGGAACGGTCAAATGAAATTAAATCTATTAATTGGAAAAGAAACGGAAGAAGAAACGTTAAAACGGTTTTACGTTTCTTTGCTTTCAAACCTTTTAAACTTCCTATATATATTCATATACATCTAAATAACTGAAAATAATTAAAATATCAGTTAAAATTCGAAAATATAACAGATAAACAAAATATTAATAATTAAATATTAATTAGATATGATTAAAATAAGAAAAATAGCACAGAAAATGAAAACTTGACTTAAGAATTAGAAATAACTTCAATACACTTTGAAAAAATTTACTTTAATTTAAATATATGTAAAATGAATAAAATAAAGTAAAACACAGCAAATAACAGTGAGTGCATAAATTAAATAAATAAATTTTAATTATATATAATTAAATTAAGAAAATGGCTTAAAATTTTAGACTAGGCTTTTAAAATTAGAAATAAATTCAAATAAACTTTAGAAAAATTATATTATCATTTTAAAAATACTTAAAAGTCAAAATATACATTATATAACATATTATCACATATTAAAATAAAATAAAACAAATAATAAGTAATTTATACAATTTAAAATAGTCATTGTTAAATAACCCTATATACGCACAATATTGTAAAGGGTATAACTTTCACAATTTACATCCAATTTCAACGAAACGAAAAGTGGTGTTCTTATAATTTTATGTACTTCCATAATAAAAGAAAAAATTTAAATTTTTAAACTTTTAAAATTTTAAGTTGAAAGTCACAGTTTGACTATTTTGACCAAAATCAGCATTTCAGGCAAATATTTCAACTTACACAAGTTTGGGATTATAACTCATAAAATCAAGATTATATTTAGATAATAAATTTAATCATTTAAAATAACTAAAAATAAAAGTTTTTTTTTAAACCAAAATTTTACATTAAAATAATTAAAATATACAATAAAATAATTACAAAATATAGGGTTGTTACAGAATCAATCCAAAAGTCAAAGTGTAATATCGAAGGAGTGCGTCCGATCAGAGGAATAACCTCATTGGCCTGAGAATCGCTTCTGTTTTAGCCACCTTATGCCAACTCACGGGAGTTGGGTCCACGTATATACCTTAGAGGAAACGCCGCCACCATCCTACTTCATTCTGGAATCTCCACCACGTACACGGTTGTTAAAGTAGTTTTCGGAGTTGGCAAAGAGTATGATAACTTCTGATCCCGGTCTCTTCAACAACCAAACGTTATTGTAACACCGCGGTCATTTTAAAATAATTATACTTCAAAACCAGAATAAATTATTCATTTCAAAACCATATAAATACAATATCATTTCCATTTTAAAACCCAAATCAATATGATATCACTTTTAAATTTCAAATATATCCTTTTTCAAAAACCATAACATTTTCAAATCTATATACCTTGAAATCATAGCTTCGAAACGTAACTTTTAATACTTAGTGGTTTAAATACTATATTACTTTATATAATAAAAAAGCTTCTTTAAAGTTCAAAATAAATTGCCAATATCAATTTGAACCTCCAAATAAACCATTTTAATTCTCATATATTTCAAAGCTTAAATATTCTATATTTGAACTTAAATTTTTATAGTTCATATATTTCAATCTTTAAATATTCCACTATTTCAAACTAGATTCTTTGATAATTTAATATATATCAAATCCAATTCCTATTATTTAAATTTGAAATGCTTACTTAATAAAACAAATATTATTTAAGTAAAACCCTTAAACTTCAATAACAGGATATTCTTTTAATTGAATTAACTTGATAATGTTCTTTAAAACAATTTGATATTCATTTAAATCCTATATCAAAAATCAAGTTAAAAAATCATACCTTTTAAATCTTAATTTATTTACATTTCAAAACAAATTTTTCGAGGATAATTCTTAAATACTTTAATTCAAATCACATTCACATTTATCTTCAACCTTACTTTTATTTGAGTTATTAGAACTCTATATACAATAGAATTTTAAATAGATACTTAACCATATTATATAAAAGAAATCAAACTTCATTATTTAGCTTATTTTATTATTCAAACAAATTTATACATAGCTAAATTCAATAATAAAATAGCATTTATATAACATCTGAAATCAATATCTATATACCCATATATTTCTTTACAAACCACAGAAATCCTTTTTAAAGTCATTTTACATATAGACCGCGGTGTCTGTATAAAATTTTCTATCCTATGGTCAAGTGGTACAGATATTTATCATTTCAATCCGCAATTTAAAAATAAAAATGCGGTTGTATATCATTTCAAACCGCAATCCCGAATGAAATGAAATGCATGATAACTTGCAGTTTATTGAATATAAAGTACAGCATCCATTCATCCAATGTCAACCTTCAACCATTTATCACAATCATCATCCAATTAAATCAATGGCATCAATACATAACGGAATTAAACAACAGGTATTAAATAGCAGTTAAATTCGATAATAATTTAAATAACTGTTTAACTGACAATTTATGTGCAATGCATAATTAATTAACAAATGAACTGCCAGTTTGAATGCAATGAATAAATTAACTAGCAATTTAATTTAAATAAATGAAATTAACTGAGATGATGATTAAAAATATTCCAAACAACCACAAATAAATTTTAAATCACATCCTATATCAATTTAACAAACATAAGAAATTTTAGAAGTTCTGAGTGGGTTAAAACACTTGCCTTTTGAATTTAAATCCAATTTAAACCCAAAAATTGAACAGTCTCCAAATCTATCCAAACAAGTGCCAAAATTTCCGAAATTTCAATAGGAACCTAGCGGAGAAAACCGTGCGTGAATCTGAGTCCGTATGAGAAAGTTACACGTGCTAAATCGCTTGAAAAGAAAATTAAAATTAAATTATATTAACCAAAACAAAACCCTACCTAAAAAAGGCCACGTCATCTCCTCTACCGTGCACTCGAGCTACAACAAAAACAACGCACGCTACAAGAACTCATCGCATGCAAATTCCTAGCCTCGTGTTCGCCGTCGGTCGACCCGCCACCCTCACCTAGGCTCACGCGCTCCCGCCTTCCCCCTACGACCCCAACCTCCATGCGGCACCAACTCGCCGTCGAACGCACCCAAATCAAGACCGGCACCAAAATCTTGTAACCCTAATTGAATTATCGACGCAAATCCAACCGTTGAGACGACGAACCAACTGCACCGATGGCCTCCACTCGTTCCCCTATACCCAACAGTAACCTTGATTCCTCGATCAGATGAACTTGATTTCGTCACAACGAACGGCCGACAGTTAATCATTAAAATCTGGACACACGACAACTCGATTTGAAAAACGAACACCACCACTGAATTACGCTAGTCGAGAGCTTCAACATATATTTTTTCTGAAATTTTCTGAGGACTTTGAATTTTTGACTTTGATTTTTAAATGGATTTGGATCTGAAATTTTGTCTGCCATTGAGGAGGAGGAATAGAATAAATTTACGTACAGACAAATGAGAATTAGGGAGGCTAGGGTTTATAGCTGGATAATTATAGGCAGAATTGGCAATAGAATAGATCGGATAAAATAGTTGTACGTGCTAACGATGGAATGGCCCAAAAAGCCCGTTTCGACTCCGGAATGAAATTAGGTCAACCCATATATCAAAATAGATGTCTTAAAATATTTTAAACGCAATGGAAAAGGTTTCAGGTTCAACTTGCATCGTATGAAGAAGTTATGCTAAAATCAATATTTTTCAAATTGATTTCAATTTCGTTTATTTCAAGGTGTTTCGAGTCCGTACGATCAAACGACAATTCTGATCGCTGCGAAGCTTGAAACCCTACAATAATTTCCTGTTACGAATCGAATGAAATTGGTTTCGTCGAAATCCGAGTCAGTGGCAAAAATGGCTTTTTTATATTTATTAAATAAATAAAATCTAATCAATTTTTCAATTTAAATTCGATAATACCAATTCTTATCATTTTAAATTTTCCAATCATTTACAATGATTTAAACCAAATTTAGATCTCAATTTTAGAGAAGATTAATTTATAAATTTCAATATAAATCCTCAATTTCATTAATTTCAAAATTAAAAATAAAATTTCCAATAATTATATTAAATTCCCTTTTCATTTTATTATTTAATTCATTGTTATTAAAAGGGTTAAAAGGGTGCAATTTACATTGGTTCATGATTGTTTGCATTTATTTTCTTAGACTTCATCTACATCCCCTTTTAGGCAATATTTTAAATATTAAATTTTCATTTAATTGCAATAAATCGTACTATCGTAATTAAATTCAATTAAATAAATAAATGTTGATTCCCATTCTTATTATTCAAACAATCATCATCTTATATTTGACATTTTTTTATGTTTCATTACATTGATACTTCTATATACATCTTATATTTGTATAAATGGTTAAAATGTGAAATCTTTTCTATTTCACATATTAATTAAGGTTTTTAAAACCAATTAATAAAATTTCGTTAGTCCAGCCTTTTTTATCCTAATTTATACAAATATAACCTTAATTAGATTAATTCCTATTGATTACCCATTTTAATTTATTAGACTCCATTAACGTAATAGTTTAATATTAATTTCACTTATTTGCAATAAATCCACTAATTGAATTTCAAATTTCAAATAAATTCATAAATCTTGGTTTTTTCACTTCTTAAATCACCCAATCGTCATATTATAAATAAAATTAACATTGATTGCATCTTATAGAATTAACAAACTTCAATGACAAATCAAAACTACCCTAACTACATAAATTAGGTCAAAAGTTTTCAATTGATTTCACATTAAAGTTTATTAACTACCCAAATAGGTATCTTAACAATTGTAACTATTTAACTTAAATTTCCTTTATGCTCATTTCAATTATTCTCATTTATTCCTTACCAATATTTGTTATCACTTATAAATGTCATGTTAGTTTCTTCTTTTATTGCAATATATTTATTCACTCATTCATTATTGCATAACTTCATTTATTTTCATTTATTTATTTATAGTATTTGTGCTTAATCCAATTTCTTAGCATCTCAATTGTTTACTTAAGTTTATACCCAGTTATTAATACTTTCCTTTATTTTATTTTATCGGAAACAATCTCAATTATGCCTAAGTTTATAATACCAGAACAACAAGTTCTCATTTATTAAAGAATTTCATCAAATACCTTCCATTACTTCAAGTTCATTCCTGTATAACACCCATGATATTTCTTATTAACATTAATTTTATCAAATTTCAGTTTATCCCATATTATTACATCAATTAATGTAACTTTGAAATTTATTACCCAACTTACTATTTCATACCTTCACCCAATAATTTTATTTGTTTTCTCAAATTCCATTTAAAAATCAAATCATAATATTTAAATTATTTTATTGAACTAGAATTTCATTCAAGTCATTAATTATTAACTTGCATTAACCCATTTCCTAAATTTACAATCAATTACTGTAACAATGTGTTCTTACATTAACTAATTCAATGCCTACCCTATACTCTTCATATTCAATTTATATCCGGATATAATACTTACGCTATTTCATTTATTGAAATTTTATTCAATTTACTAATAAATAGGTTTTAATTACCATTCATATATTTTATTTTAGTGTTCATTTCAATACTAATTTATAAAGTTTTTTTTCTTTTATTTCTACTAAATTTAATTACAAAATCTCATTCATTTAACTAATTTAAATTGTCGAAGATTATGGGTCGTTACAATAGCCAAACCAATAATAAGGATTAAAAATGATCAGTTAAAAGGACTTCATTTTTGGATATGAAGGATCAAAAGGAGTAGTCAGCTTCCTTTAAAAAAATTTACACAATGCGCGGTGATCCCATATCAAGAAAACAGCCAAATTTGTTAACCACCTACCGAAATCTCATTGTATCCAAAAGTGGAGTCCTTTTAACGACGCCCTTAGGAGTAAATGAAGATACATTTCTGAAACACTCAAATAGTTGCATAAACAGTAAGACATAGCACTTTAATCTCAAGTAAAGGCTGAAAGCTTTAGAAGTATTTTATTAAATGTAATAATCTTCACAACATTTAATGTTCATTCAAGAAGCATAATGCATCAACATTGACACAAGATTTTTACTGAAACATGTTCTTACATGCAACATCGTTGACAGTCCCAAAAAAAGACAACAAAAATCACTTTACTAAAAGCAATTTGCTTTAGACCAAGTGAAATTTACAAGTACCACAAAGCAAAGCCATAAAGGTGATAATTTGTTGTGATTATGATTGTTAATTATTGTATAATATTTATTAAAAGGTCCAGTGATCTTTTGTACTACTTTGATTGGAGCATCCTGATAAATTCCAATGGAACATGATAGTTTGTCCTAAATTTTAACAAGTCAAAAGAAATTTGGTTATCTGGATTGAGAAATACCGTGACATGCTTCATGATTTTGGAAATTTCCACCCTACATTAGTAACAATAAGCGCTCACGCATTCAACGTTATAAATAAGGTGTACAATAATATTAGGGCATCACCAACAAGGAGTGTGTAAAGATAAATGAAAATATCTACACTACTACAAAACAGGCCATTTGCATCGGTTGTTCACCCCCCTGTTGCATCAGTTCTACAACCAATGCACATGCAACCGATGCAACAGGCTTAACAGTTTTGCATCCGTTCTGAAACCGATGCAAAACAGTCCTTTTGCATCGGTTGTTAATAACAACGGATGCAAAATACGGTTGCAACAAAGGAACATGTTGCATCGGTTGTAATGAAAACCGATGCAACAAAGAAACTTGTTGCATAAGTTGTTGTTGGAAACCGATGCAAACTAATCCCACTATTATTGATTATAACAAACAATTATTGCATGTAACAATATTACAATTATTCAAAATTAAATTTGATGGCAAATACAAACTGAATAACATAATACCAAAATAAACATATATCAATTAAAGTGTTAATAATCTATACATCATCACCAAACTATACTGAACAACATAATACCAAATTAAACTAAATAACATATACCACTGTCATCTATACATCGTCACCAAACATTTTGATACATTTGCATAGGGATACAATATCCTGGTTCCATCTCTTTCAACTGTGCTCAACAACTGCCTTTGCTACACACCTCTCATCCACCTATCCACCGATCTACGTCAAACATCCCCTACCTCTTGTAACGACCCAAAATTTTAAACAATTTAATTTGAGAATATTTAATTTATTTTAAATATTTAAAGGATGGTTTGAATTGAATTTCAAATTATCAGAATGAATTTGGCGATCAAATTATAGAATTTAATATATTGAAAGTTGAATAAAAATTTGAATCTTCAATTTTAAGCCGATTAAAAATATTTCAAAGGCTTGTAAAATTTATATTGATAATATTGAAGATTATAGAAGCTTCAGAATTGAATTTGAAACTGCTTTGTTCAGTTTTGAAATTATATTGTTTAAATCGATATTTAAAATAGCCGTACGAGGCACAGTCTCGGAATTCGACGAAACCAGTTCCATTGGGTCCGGAATATTGAATTATTGCCGGATTTCAAATTTCGTATTTTTCGGAGTTGATATGTGAGCACACGGTAAATAAACGCGTTGAAATTAATCATGTTCAATTTGAATTTAAATTAAAATTTGTCAACATCAGTACACGTTCTTCCTTAAAACACTCTCCGTTGTTTCAGCCTACAACCACGCCTATAATCACGAGAAGATCGTGCAAAACCCTGCTTCATTCGATTTTAAATGGCACGTCTCCCCTTTCTCTTTTTATACATAGCCGATACCCCTCCCTCCATTTCTTCAGAAATCAAACAAAAGGTGAAAAATCAAAATAATGGCCGAAGCCCTAAAAGAGAAATCGCGAGCACGCGATGGATTTGAGAGGGACGGCGACATGAGGCGATTTGGAGCAATGGAGGCGGCATTGAGAGTCGACAGTGGAAGCACGGCGGCGCGCGCTCGCGCGATGGTAGGGGAGGAGTTGCAGGCTATGGGAGTTCAACTCGCGGCGGTGGCGGCGTTTGCGTTCGAGGTGGGGAGGCTCGAAATTCTGGGCGATTCAAAGGGGGGGGGGGGGGACACTGACGCACGCGCGCGTGCTCGCGTGTGGGAGGACGCGTAGTGCTTGCAGTATTGGGGGATCGCGAATCAACAAATCGCGAGCGCAGGGAAGTCGAGCGCGAGAGGTTGGAGGCGGCTAGGGCAGAAGATCGAGGGAAAGGTTCGACTTCGCGACGACGAGTTCGAGTTCGAGCTGGAAATTTCACAGTAAGGTATTGATTTTGTTTTAACAATTTAGTTAATTCAAAATTTAAATTTGCAGTATTCGTTTAATTTAGATATATATATATATATATATATATATATATATATATAAACAGAAAATGCAGTTTTGTTTTTATTAAAATATATAGTTAAGTTTGAATTAAATAAATGAATACAATCTGTTTACAATAAGAGAAAAAAATAAATAATAATAAGAATTTTAAAACTTAAAGAAAATTTAGTTTAAAACTAAATTATTTGTTGAATAGAAATTTTTGTTTTAAAAGGAAAAAAAAATTTGTAAAACAAAATTTGTTAAAGATTTAATTTAATAAATAAAATGACTTATCAAAAGAAATATTATTTATTTTTGGAATAATGGGTTAAGAATAATTTATTAAGGTGCTTAATTAACTTAATCAATTCTTTTGGTTACTAAAGAAAATTTGTTTAAATTTAAGTTAAGTGGTTAAAAATAATTTATTTAAAGGGAAATTAAATTGTAGTTAAATAAATTTGTTTAAAGTAAATTTAGTTGAAGTTTAAATTGAACTAGACAAATTTGTTAGGAATTTGATTTATTGGATAAATAAATTATTTAAAAGAAGTTGATATAAGGATATTAATTTAAAGTAAAATGATTAGTTGAGTTGTTATAAAATAAATAGTTTACGATAATAAATTTGTTTTATCTATTGTAGTTACTAAAAAGAAAATTTTAGTAAAAAAATTGAATTTATAATTGATTAAGTTATTAAAAGAGAGTTTGGTTAGTTAAATTTAATTTTTAGTTAAAATAAATTTATTAAGGAAGAAATTGGTTTAAAAGAAACTATCAGTAATTTAACTATTAAAAAGAAATCAACGATGAATCAAAATTATCGAATCAAAATTTATTATTCGATCTGTTCGAATATTAACAAATTGTGTAAATATTTATACAAGGTATAAATCAAGAAAATCGAGTCAAGAAGGAAATGGATTGCAAATAAAAGCAAAGGTGAGAACTTCTCACTCAAAAGGATTTATTTAAATTTTAAATAGTTAGATTTAAAATTTGTTGATTGAATGATTGAATGCTTGAATGATGATTGTTATATATATATATATATTGGATGTGAGTAGACCCTATACGCCGTTAGTAAGCGGAGGTTATTTATTACACACATATACCGCGATATTCCACCTCGAAGTGGAATTGGTATTATATTATATATAGCAATATATATATATATATATATATATATATTGGCATATGTATATATTGCAGTTGAATGATTTCCCGCATTGTATAGCGGATGAGACCCTATGCGCCGTTAGTAAGCGGATAATATTTATTAAATCCCATATACCGCGATATTCCGTCTTGAAACGGAATTGGTATTGTGCTAATGTCTGTGGATGCAGGAAAACGGGTTGGAGGGATCCAACTGGATTCCTCACAAATATTTATTTGATTTCATATATTGTGATATTTGATTGTTTATCATGGATGATATATGATGTTTGAAAGTCGTGATTGACTATTTGATGTGTTGCGTCATCGGATCCAAATATTGAAATTTAAAAACAACGATTTTAATTTCTAAAGTGATTTTTTTGGAAATATACGTTTATAAATTATTTTTTTGAATTGATTCATCTTAAATAAATAAACGTTATAATTTTAATGTTATAAAAATTATGATTTTTGAGAAATACAGTTAACAGTGATTTTTGAAAATATGGATTGATGATTTTATAAAATAGTTTAAACTGGGATTTTTGAATTTATTATAAAAAGTTTAAAAATGGGATTTATGAAATTTGGTTATTTTATAAATCCAAAATGGTGAAATTATAAAGAAGTTTAAAGACGTTTTAAAATAGTAATATAAATTGATTTATATTAAAAGGATTATAAATTGATATTTATAAATTAAGAATATTGGAATTATAAAACGAGCTTTTATAAGTGTTAGAATGAATTGTAAATGAATTTCATAAATGAATGAAATTTATAGAATTATAAACGGTGAAGTTATAAATGGAATTTTATAAGCAGTAGGTTTACAAAATTTATAAGAGTTAGAATGAAAATTGTGAATGAATTTCACAAATGAATGAAATTTATGGGATTATAACGATGAAGTTATAAATAGAATTTTATAAATAGTAGGTTTATAAAATTTGTAGAGGAAAACAAAATAAAATTCATAAAGTTATTAAAGGAATGGATTTGGATAAATAAATGAAATCTTATAAGTTATAAGATTTATAAAATTTATGAAGTTTAAAGGAACGATTTTATAAACAAATAAATTATAAGTATTTGACTTATAATATGAATTTTTAATATATCATTGAGATATAAATTGAGATAGGTTAATAAAGGAATTTGTAAAAGGAAGTTGTTGTAAAATAAATGGAGATGGAATTTATAAACATTGTTTTATAAATCCGCAACGACTTATTTTGATAAGTAAATTGTTGTAATTTATTAATGGAGTTATATTCATGTTTTAGACAGTGAATAATTCTTTAAAATAAAATGAATAGAAGTGATGAAATTTATTAACAAGGTATATTCACGTTTTTGAATAGTGAATAATAAGTTAAAGAAATTATTTTGGATGTGATGTTTGAAATAGAATTAAAACGATCTAAAGATGTTTTAAAAGGTGTTGAGATTCGAAACCATAGATTTCAACATTCATTGTTGAAATAGACGTTTTCGAGAAATAAAAGGGAATGGTGGACTATAACACTGTTGTTATAGTAAATGATTTCCGAAAGGAAATGTTTTGTATAGTATAGGAATTTATATATCTATTTTAATTTCGAATCCCTATACTAGCGATTTTGGGTTGTCGTAACGATGTTTTACGCAACATTCGTTTTAACCCAAATAAATAGGTTTAAGAAAATAATTTTCTTAAAGAATGAAATATATACTTAATTTCGATTTAAGTATATTGAATATTTTCCAAGTGTTGAAAATAAACAGATTTGTGAATTACTTATAAATAAATAAGTATGGAAATATTTTTCCAATGAGAAATGAAAAGTTTGGAGAATTTATCTTTTTGAAGATAAATTGAAAATGAATAATTGAAATCGTATGTTCACAAATATTTTGGAAATATAAATTCAATATGGAATTTATAAATGGGATTTGGAAAATGGGTTTAAAAATAAATATCGATTTATTTTTAAAGTATGGAAATTATGTATATATCTTGTAAAGATATTTTTGGAAAATAAATAATTTGGAAAATTATTTGGAATCTGGTGATGTTGTGCATATCTATTGATAGTTCAATAACCGACTATCAATATTTACCTTTGAATGGTATTTGTTGTGATTTGCTTGAAATTGAATGCCACACTTATTTTTTTAAAATAAGCGCTCACTATTCGGGTTAACCGGGAAAGGACCATGGGGTCGTATAACCCATTCCGAATATGTGATACGTCGTTATGAATTGCATTCGAAGACCGGTGTTGAAGACCAGATATTTTCGAAAACGAAAGGGTTTCTTGTCGAATGTCTTTGCATCGACTGGTCCCCGGTATAGAGACTCCATATGTGATGGGAAGTCCGAACGTGATTAGTGAATATCCGGATTGCAAGGACTTCTTTGTAAGTGCCTTCGGTTCTGTTCGAGCCCGGAACAGACTTGTATGGATTGTATGTCTGACATTACAAGTTGAGATATAAAGCCGATTTCTTTCAAATATATTTCTGTTGGTGGCGGAGAATTTATTCTCTTAGCTTAACACCCTTCTCTGAGACGTACGAGCTCAGAGGTTATATAGTTGAAGTTATCAGCGATATATTCCCAATTTTGGTAATGTGACATACTGAGTGTTGCTGTGAAATGATCATTGTGTTGATTATTTGTGATAGGATCATTTGTTTGATCGTCTATCTTGGTGATCATTTCTATGATCATTTGTTGACCAAAAGCATGGCTTTTTGTATAAAGTGTGTTTTTGTGGACGTGACTTCGTCGAGCCTCACACCCCGAAAATGGTCGAAACAGGAATTGTGCGGCAAGGTTTCCAGGGATCGCTTCCCTAGGGTATGACCATTCCTTCTGGAAAAGGGTAGTATCATGGTATGGAGCCCAGATACTTACTCATGTTGAAACACTTATTATTATGGTGTGATGTTGGTTAGAGAGCTCTCGTTTAAAGGTCCCAAAGGACCGGGGGTGGCATATCTGAGGGTTTGTAATATTCCTTGGGAAAAGGGATTCCCGGCTTTGTTTAGCGGAGAACGGTGGTTCTCGGGGCGTCCATCCAGAGGCGTTTCCATGTGGCAATGGGAAGTTCCTTGGCCTGACCATTTGTTGGAAAATCCATTCTTCAAATACGAAACTTGTACGGATTTAGTTGTATTACCTGCCATGGAATGTGGCGGTAACCTGCTATTGAACATGGTAGCTATAGTAGGCATAAGTGCGAAATGTCTATGCTAGCTATGATTTATATCTTTATTTTCGAAATAATTTCTAAACTATGCACTAATAATAATATCAAATGTTTCTTTTTAATGCGTATCAAGCATCTTTGACTATCATAAGGAGAAATCTCCTCCGATTCTGCGTTTGCATGTGTGTGTGTGCGGGAGGCCTTATGGTAGTCTCATTTTTAAAAGCATTGCGAATTGACTTTAAAAATATTCCTCTATTTTTATTTTTAAAGAAAAATAAACTGTTTTGAGTTCTCACACCAGTCACATGACTGACTCGGAGTTTATTGTTTTCCTTCCTAAACTCTGGTTGCCCACCAATTTCCACACGGGCAGTCAAGAGTTAAGGTTTATCAGGATATTCTAGAATTCAGAAGTTGCAGGAGGCAAGATGGATGGCATAGCGTATTACTAGTATATAGTACTTTCTTTTCCGCTGTTTAAAATTGTTGTTGTTGTACACTCTAATGTAATGAATTGTAATGTGATGTAATGTAATAACTGATATAGATCTTTGTTTAAAGATTATTCATTTATTATTATATGTTGTTCCGCTGCGAATTGTGAGATTCTGATGTTGTTTCTTTCTGTTCTGTTTTTCTTTCTCTTCTTCTACCTCTTTTTCTTTCTTAAAACCCTAAGGGTTCATATTTTCGTTCATCTTGAATTAATCAATGGAGATTAGTGTCTATTCAAGGAGTACGGATTTACGGGTCTTTACAGTTGGTATCAGAGCATATGGTTAAGCGACAACCATGGTTCTGTTGGGTGTTACTCGTTAGAGATAGAGTCAGCAGTACTCTAGAATGGGTTTGAGTGTAATAATAGATATGAGCGCGTATTTGTTAGTGGATATAAAATTGTTTTTGAATCGGGTAAATAAAATAATTTTGCCCAAAAACTATTTTTTTGTATAGAAAAGAAATGATTTTCTATGAATTATTATAGTATATGGTTGCATGATTGTTAGGAAGTGATAATATTGAATTATTATCATTAGTATATTAAATAAAATAAAATGGATTGAATTCAAGTTAACTAACTTGATAAATTATTAATTCATGGGCTAATGAATTGGAATTTGAATTGATTAAAATAAAAGTTTAGTCGTAAGCTAAATTTGAAGATAAATTTGAATTTATTTATAAATTCAAGTAATTAAAAGAAATAAATTGAAAATTTCCTTTCTTAGTAATTAAGTAAATTCGAGATGAATTGAATATGGAAATTGAAATTTGAAATGAATAAGTGAATGTACTATTTGAAATGAATTAGTGAATGAAACTAATTTAAAGTAGTAATATGAATTACTAAATGAAAGTTAATCGATAGAATTCAATATTTAGAATTGAATTCAAATGGAATTGAAATTGTGAATTGAAATTGAAATGAAAAATTGAATGAAATTGAATATGTAACTTCAATAGTGAAGTAAAAATGTATATAAAACATATGTTGAAAATTTTGTAAAGAATTGGCAAAATGGTTTGAATGTTGGAATTGGATATTTGGATGCTACTACTAGCAGGTTATACAGGTATATTGAAAGAAATGGAATTGGAAATTTTGACTTCAAAGATAAAAATTGAATTGCTCGAGAAAAAGGTACGTATTTCAATTTCAGTATGAAATTTGATGACTTTCTTCTCTAGCCACTTGGCTTTTCTCTTTTCTTTTTGATTCTGAGGGGCCGTGGTGCCATTTTGTAGTCGTACCGAGCTAGCCGCGCAAAGGAGACGCTGGCGAAATTTTTCGAAAATTTAGGGTGTTAGAAAAATTTTGAGAAATTTTGAAAGTTTAAAATTTGAATTTGAATTTAAATTTGAATTGTTAGGAAAACAATGTTGTTTGGAGCCTATAATTAAAGTTGGAAAGCTAGTTGAAATGATAATGAATCTTTACTTAAAAGATTTAGGTTAGTAAGTTGATAAAACTATTTGGATTGTGAAAAACAGTAGACGGGATAAGGGCATTCTTCTTAACTTGTAATTTCGGGACGAAATTCTTTTAAGGAGGGAAGATTGTAACGACCCAAAATTTTAAACAATTTAATTTGAGAATATTTAATTTATTTTAAATATTTAAAGGATGGTTTGAATTGAATTTCAAATTATCAGAATGAATTTGGCGATCAAATTGTAGAATTTAATCTATTGAAAGTTGAATAAAAATTTGAATCTTCAATTTTAAGCCGATTAAAAATATTTCAAAGGCTTGTAAAATTTATATTGATAATATTGAAGATTATAGAAGCTTCAGAATTGAATTTGAAACCGCTTTGTTCAGTTTTGAAATTATATTGTTTAAATCGATATTTAAAATAGCCGTCCGAGGCACAGTCTCGGAATTCGACAAAACCAGTTCCATTGGGTCCGGAATATTGAATTATTGCCGGATTTCAAATTTCGTATTTTTCGGAGTTGATATGTGAGCACACGGTAAATAAACGCGTTGAAATTAATCATGTTCAATTTGAATTTAAATTAAAATTTGTCAACATCAGTACACGTTCTTCCTTAAAACACTCTCCGTTGTTTCAGCCTACAACCACGCCTATAATCACGAGAAGATCGTGCAAAACCCTGCTTCATTCGATTTTAAATGGCACGTCTCCCCTTTCTCTTTTTATACATGGCCGATACCCCTCCCTCCATTTCTTCAGAAATCAAACAAAAGGTGAAAAATCAAAATAATGGCTGAAGCCCTAAAAGAGAAATCGCGAGCACGCGATGGATTCGAGAGGGACGGCGACATGAGGCGATTTGGAGCAATGGAGGCGGCATTGAGAGTCGACAGTGGAAGCACGGCGGCGCGCGCTCGCGCGATGGTAGGGGAGGAGTTGCAGGCTATGGGAGTTCAACTCGCGGCGGCGGCGGCGTTTGCGTTCGAGGTGGGGAGGCTCGAAATTCTGGGCGATTCAAAGGGGGGGGGGGACACTGACGCACGCGCGCGTGCTCGCGTGTGGGAGGAGGCGTAGTGCTTGCAGTGTTGGGGGATCGCGAATCAACAAATCGCGAGCGCAGGGAAGTCGAGCGCGAGAGGTTGGAGGCGGCTAGGGCAGAAGATCGAGGGAAAGGTTCGACTTCGCGACGAGGAGTTCGAGTTCGAGCTGGAAATTTCACAGTAAGGTATTGATTTTGTTTTAACAATTTAGTTAATTCAAAATTTAAATTTGCAGTATTCGTTTAATTTAAAAATATATATATATATATATATATATATAAACAGAAAATGCAGTTTTGTTTTTATTAAAATATATAGTTAAGTTTGAATTAAATAAATGAATACAATCTGTTTACAATAAGAGAAAAAAATAAATAATAATAAGAATTTTAAAACTTAAAGAAAATTTAGTTTAAAACTAAATTATTTGTTGAATAGAAATTTTTGTTTTAAAAGGAAAAAAAATTTTGTAAAACAAAATTTGTTAAAGATTTAATTTAATAAATAAAATGACTTATCAAAAGAAATATTATTTATTTTTGGAATAATGGGTTAAGAATAATTTATTAAGGTGCTTAATTAACTTAATCAATTCTTTTGGTTACTAAAGAAAATTTGTTTAAATTTAAGTTAAGTGGTTAAAAATAATTTATTTAAAGGGAAATTAAATTGTAGTTAAATAAATTTGTTTAAAGTAAATTTAGTTGAAGTTTAAATTGAACTAGACAGATTTGTTAGGAATTTGATTTATTGGATAAATAAATTATTTAAAAGAAGTTGATATAAGGATATTAATTTAAAGTAAAATGATTAGTTGAGTTGTTATAAAATAAATAGTTTACGATAATAAATTTGTTTTATCTATTGTAGTTACTAAAAAGAAAATTTTAGTAAAAAAATTGAATTTATAATTGATTAAGTTATTAAAAGAGAGTTTGGTTAGTTAAATTTAATTTTTAGTTAAAATAAATTTATTAAGGAAGAAATTGGTTTAAAAGAAACTATCAGTAATTTAACTATTAAAAAGAAATCAACGATGAATCAAAATTATCAAATCAAAATTTATTATTCAATCTGTTCGAATATTAACAAATTGTGTAAATATTTATACAAGGTATAAATCAAGAAAATCGAGTCAAGAAGGAAATGGATTGCAAATAAAAGCAAAGGTGAGAACTTCTCACTCAAAAGGATTTATTTAAATTTTAAATAGTTAGATTTAAAATTTGTTGATTGAATGCTTGAATGATGATTGTTATATATATATATATATATATATTGGATGTGAGTAGACCCTATACGCCGTTAGTAAGCGGAGGTTATTTATTACACACATATACCGCGATATTCCACCTCGAAGTGGAATTGGTATTATATTATATATAGCAATATATATATATATATATATATATATATATATATATATATATATTGGCATATGTATATATTGCAGTTGATTGATTTCCCGCATTGTATAGCGGATGAGACCCTATGCGCCGTTAGTAAGCGGATAATATTTATTAAATCCCATATACCGCGATGTTCCGTCTTGAAACGGAATTGGTATTGTGCTAATGTCTGTGGATGCAGGGAAACAGGTTGGAGGGATCCAACTGGATTCCTCACAAATATTTATTTGATTTCATATATTGTGATATTTGATTGTTTATCATGGATGATATATGATGTTTGAAAGTCGTGATTGACTATTTGATGTGTTGCGTCATCGGATCCAAATTTTGAAATTTAAAAACAACGATTTTAATTTCTAAAGTGATTTTTTTGGAAATATACGTTTATAAAATATTTTTTTTGAATTGATTCATCTTAAATAAATAAACGTTATAATTTTAATGTTATAAAAATTATGATTTTTGAGAAATACAGTTAACAGTGATTTTTGAAAATATGGGATTGATGATTTTATAAAATAGTTTAAACTGGGATTTTTGAATTTATTATAAAAAGTTTAAAAATAGGGTTTATGAAATTTGGTTATTTTATAAATCCAAAATGGTGAAATTATAAAGGAGTTTAAAGACGTTTTAAAATAGTAATATAAATTGATTTATATTAAAAGGATTATAAATTGATATTTATAAATTAAGAATATTGGAATTATAAAACGAGCTTTTATAAGTGTTAGAATGAATTGTAAATGAATTTCATAAATGAATGAAATTTATAGAATTATAAACGGTGAAGTTATAAATGGAATTTTATAAGCAGTAGGTTTACAAAATTTATAAGAGTTAGAATGAAAATTGTGAATGAATTTCACAAATGAATGAAATTTATGGGATTATAACGATGAAGTTATAAATAGAATTTTATAAATAGTAGGTTTATAAAATTTGTAGAGGAAAACAAAATAAAATTCATAAAGTTATTAAAGGAATGGATTTGGATAAATAAATGAAATCTTATAAGTTATAAGATTTATAAAATTTATGAAGTTTAAAGGAACGATTTTATAAACAAATAAATTATAAGTATTTGACTTATAATATGAATTTTTAATATATCATTGAGATATAAATTGAGATAGGTTAATAAAGGAATTTGTAAAAGGAAGTTGTTGTAAAATAAATGGAAATGGAATTTATAAACATTGTTTTATAAATCCGCAACGACTTATTTTGATAAGTAAATTGTTGTAATTTATTAATGGAGTTATATTCACGTTTTAGACAGTGAATAATTCTTTAAAATAAAATGAATAGAAGTGATGAAATTTATTAACAAGGTATATTCACGTTTTTGAATAGTGAATAATAAGTTAAAGAAATTATTTTGGATGTGATGTTTGAAATAGAATTAAAACGATCTAAAGATGTTTTAAAAGGTGTTGAGATTCGAAACCATAGATTTCAACATTCATTGTTGAAATAGACGTTTTCGAGAAATAAAAGGGAATGGTGGACTATAACACTGTTGTTATAGTAAATGATTTCCGAAAGGAAATGTTTTGTATAGTATTGGAATTTATATATCTATTTTAAGTTCGAATCCCTATACTAGCGATTTTGGGTTGTCGTAACGATGTTTTACGCAACATTCGTTTTAACCCAAATAAATAGGTTTAAGAAAATAATTTTCTTAAAGAATGAAATATATACTTAATTTCGATTTAAGTATATTGAATATTTTCCAAGTGTTGAAAATAAACAGATTTGTGAATTACTTATAAATAAATAAGTATGGAAATATTTTTCCAATGAGAAATGAAAAGTTTGGAGAATTTATCTTTTTGAAGATAAATTGAAAATGAATAATTGAAATCGTATGTTCACAAATATTTTGGAAATATAAATTCAATATGGAATTTATAAATGGGATTTGGAAAATGGGTTTAAAAATAAATATCGATTTATTTTTAAAGTATGGAAATTATGTATATATCTTGTAAAGATATTTTTGGAAAATAAATAATTTGGAAAATTATTTGGAATCTGGTGATGTTGTGCATATCTATTGATAGTTCAATAACCGACTATCAATATTTACCTTTGAATGGTATTTGTTGTGATTTGCTTGAAATTGAATGCCACACTTATTTTTTTAAAATAAGCGCTCACTATTAGGGTTAAGCGGGAAAGGACCATGGGGTCGTATAACCCATTCCGAATATGTGATACGTCGTTATGAATTGCATTCGAAGACCGGTGTGGAAGACCGGATATTTTCGAAAACGAAAGGGTTTCTTGTCGAATGTCTTTGCATCGACTGGTCCCCGGTATAGAGACTCCATATGTGATGGGAAGTCCGAACGTGATTAGTGAATATCCGGATTGCAAGGACTTCTTTGTAAGTGCCTTCGGTTCTGTTCGAGCCCGGAACAGACTTGTATGGATTGTATGTCTGACATTACAAGTTGAGATATAAAGCTGATTTCTTTCAAATATATTTCTGTTGGTGGCGGAGAATTTATTCTCTTAGCTTAACACCCTTCTCTGAGACGTACGAGCTCAGAGGTTATATAGTTGAAGTTATCAGCGATATATTCCCAATTTTGGTAATGTGACATACTGAGTGTTGCTGTGAAATGATCATTGTGTTGATTATTTGTGATAGGATCATTTGTTTGATCGTCTATCTTGGTGATCATTTCTATGATCATTTGTTGACCAAAAGCATGGCTTTGTGTATAAAGTGTGTTTTTGTGGACGTGACTTCGTCGAGCCTCACACCCCGGAAATGGTCGAAACAGGAATTGTGCGGCAAGGTTTCCAGGGATCGCTTCCCTAGGGTATGACCATTCCTTCTGGAAAAGGGTAGTATCATGGTATGGAGCCCAGATACTTACTCATGTTGAAACACTTATTATTATGGTGTGATGTTGGTTAGAGAGCTCTCGTTTAAAGGTCCCAAAGGACCGGGGGTGGCATATCTGAGGGTTTGTAATATTCCGTGGGAAAAGGGATTCCCGGCTTTGTTTAGCGGAGAACGGTGGTTCTCGGGGCGTCCATCCAGAGGCGTTTCCATGTGGCAATGGGAAGTTCCTTGGCCTGACCATTTGTTGGAAAATCCATTCTTCAAATACGAGACTTGTACGGATTTAGTTGTATTACCTGCCATGGAATGTGGCGGTAACCTGCTATTGAACATGGTAGCTATAGTAGGCATAAGTGCGAAATGTCTATGCTAGCTAAGATTTATATCTTTATTTTTGAAATAATTTCTACACTATGCACTAATAATAATATCAAATGTTTCTTTTTAATGCGTATCAAGCATCTTTGACTGTCATAAGGAGAAATTTCCTCCGATTCTGCGTTTGCATGTGTGTGTGTGCGGGAGGCCTTATGGTAGTCTCATTTTTAAAAGCATTGCGAATTGACTTTAAAAATATTCCTCTATTTTTATTTTTAAAGAAAAATAAACTGTTTTGAGTTCTCACGCCAGTCACATGACTGACTCGGAGTTTATTGTTTTCCTTCCTAAACTCTGGGTGCCCACCAATTTCCACACGGGCAGTCGAGAGTTAAGGTTTATCAGGATATTCTGGAATTCAGAAGTTGCAGGAGGCAAGATGGATGGCATAGCGTATTACTAGTATATAGTACTTTCTTTTCCGCTGTTTAAAATTGTTGTTGTTGTACACTCTGATGTAATGAATTGTAATGTGATGTAATGTAATAACTGATATAGATCTTTGTTTAAAGATTATTCATTTATTATTATATGTTGTTCCGCTGCGAATTGTGAGATTCTGATGTTGTTTCTTTCTGTTCTGTTTTTCTTTCTCTTCTTCTACCTCTTTTTCTTTCGTAAAACCCTAAGGGTTCGTATTTTCGTTCATCTTGAATTAATCAATGGAGATTAGTGTCTATTCAGGGAGTACGGATTTACGGGTCTTTACACCTCTGCTCACATATACATCACCCCCAGCAGCCATTGCATTGACATAGTGCACTTACCACCATTATTACCTTCTACCTCATTCTCTTGCCTTCTGCCCTGATTCACAAACCACAGACAATCGCCACAACTCAAACCCCAATGTCTACACAATCAAACTTCACTTCCCTATCAACCTCCTTACGTCAACGGCCTCACTGATCTGCTTTTCACATACCATTCACAAGTGCACTCGAGCATCACCACGACATCACTGCTTTGCCCCTGCTAAACTGCACCATTATACCACAATGCACAGTCATCACCATATCTCCAACCCACCTCATCTATCAACTAGTAACCTTCCTTCGACATAACTATTTGCCTTCCATCAGACTTCTCCACAACAGTTCCTCCACCACTGCTTCAACTTGCAACAATTTGACATATGCCACAAACGACACCATAGATTTCCTGTGCACCATCACTCATTTTCTACACACTAACATGAATATGGTACCAGCAAATGCTTATTTTTACTGGCTGTAGAGAGCTGAAGCGTATTTTTATTTGCTACTACTTGATGTTCCAATTTTAACCTGAATGAATTAACAAACTTAACACTACCAGATGGGGAATGCACAAGTATGGCTGTTAGGAATCAGAAGGAAAAACATATATCTTGGGTAGCCCATGTTAAGCTCTTGTTTTGATCGACTTAAATAAATCGTTTTTGGCTTTTTGAAAGCCAAAATGAATTGGTTTTTATTTCCAAAAAGCAAAAAATAACTTAAATGAGTCGATCCAAACACGCCATAAAAGGGAGAAAGGAAAAAAGCTTATTTTGAAAATTTTAATATTGAGTTTTGAATAGTAACTTCTTATACAGAGTTGCAAAACATGCTCTAACGACAATTAACCCGGACTTTAAGTATATACCAAGTAAAAACAGAAGGTAAGACAGCAAGTGAAATAAGCACAAAATCAACACATCACTTGCACTGGCCAATGATCACATGGTCACCTTCCTTAACACGGAAACAGGGAGAAACGTGTGCTGGTATGTTTGAGTGCCTCTTCTCATACCTGGAATAATAATAAAAAGGATATTAGATGCTTAATGCAGTGGACAAATGAAAGGCTGGAATATAAGGTACTCAGGTGAATCCAAATATCACATAATTTCTTTTATAAAATGGTTACCTTTTTCCCTCAACAAGTTAAAACTGGCAAACAAGTTATAGTAGTATCTACTATTAGTAGATTCTAGTAGCAAGAAATTCATAAACAACTTGTCAACATCAACCATTTAAAGCATCGACGTGGAAAAAATGATTTGAACATACAATTTCTAGTTTAAGAATGACAACTCTTTGTTGGCCTAAACAAGCCAAGAAACCAAAATTAGTTGATCCATAAATAGATGCATATTAAATTAATCTTCAAACTTTTAACTCATCCTAGCAATGGTCAAGCCCAAGTGAAGTATCATACATTACAGATGCTCAACTCTTTAATTAATATAATAGAACAAATAATATATAACTTGTTGGGAAACCCCAACTACTAAATCAAACTTTAGTGAAATGGAGAAAGATATCCAAGTCATAATCAAGTAATAAAGTTGGGTGTGCATGTTTGGGTATTTTATATATAACAATAATACAGGATTATTGTCATTAAGTTCATAGTTACAATTAATTATGAAGAGTATATAAGTTTACACTTCTTAATCCCATGTTATTCTGTACTACCATAGTCATTCTTCGTATGACAGTAGAAAAATAAAATTATAGCGAAGTTTTACTAGAAATTCAAAAATAAAATCTAAAATTGGGATAAACAAGTAAACAACATCTAACCACTGCCCGTTGATAATATAAAGTATTCGGATATTATATACATAGGTTTCTTTATATAGAAATACATGTTTGGAAATTTATGATTCCTACACAGTTAGCATGCCTTGCACTTGCGTGATATTAATTTTCCAGCCAACTGCTTCCAACATCAAAAGGCAAGTCAGAAGGCTTGACGAGTTTGAACTTTGAATACATATTTTTTTAACATTGAGAAGCAAATGAGACCAACCAACGACTGTTATACTACAATGTTCAAATATGACAATTACAAATGAAAAGGAAACCTTGTTAGCACTCCTAAAATTATTATTATTATTATTATTGATTATTGGTGATGAGGTATAGTTAAGTTGTTGCTAGGCTTTGTGGGACATCATATTGGACATTTTGTACCCATTGACATAATGGCAATCGAGCTGTATGTTGCGCAGTTTTCTTAACAAGATTACAGATTTTTTGTTCGTAGCATTAACTTTATAAGTTCCTGCCAGAAAATTTAATATCCCCACACTATATTATCGTCGATTTATGGAAAACACATGTAAAGGTAAACCGTCTTAATTGCTGAATACTTCAAAATATGAAGTGAAACGAACTTCAGCCACCTACGTCATAAAATTACGTACACATGATAGATCAACCACTAGTCATTTATTTTCAACCTAATTGAATTGATGTGAACGTAGATAATTAACCATATACCTGACTATCACAGACCTTAGCCATTTCTTCTTATGGGATATAAGTGCTTTAAGAAGTTACTAAATGCTAGTAAAAAATAAATTGTGCATAAAAAGTTTCAGTAAAATAAAGCCCTTTATAAGCAAGTAAAGTATGCTGAATCGTACAGTCTATCTATCTTCACAGATGTCTATCCAAATTTAAAAAGTAAATAATAAACCCAACAAGACAGAGCTCAGCCGAGCTACCAAAAATGATACAAGGGGGTTAAAGAAAAGAAAAGAAAATTGCTGCTAAAGGCCTAACTTGTTGCAGTGAAAACAAATAGCAGAATAAACAAATGAAAGATTTAGTATTGGTTAGAAGGTTCATCAAGACAGACAAACAAAATGCTGCATATTAAATACTCTCTCAATTAAAAGTTCGTTGGGTACTTGCATCTTTCTCCAACTTTTCCTCATTTTAAATCCCCTTCGTTTTCCCTTTTTCTCTCATCCTACCACCAATACAATTTTTTCAAAAGCACAATGTCAGAAATCGAGCAATCTTCAAGAAGTAAATTTTCGGATTTTCTTCAATCTGTAAAGCTCAAGTACATTAAACTCCGTTACCATTACCTTATCTCAAACGCTCTATATCTCGTCCTCATACCACTCATGGCCACCGTCACACTACAGTTATCTCATATATCTATAGATGATATATATTTGCTATGGGAAACCCTTCAACTAAATCTAATATCAGCCCTTCTGGTTACAACTCTTATCGTCTTCCTCTCAACTTTCTACTTCATGACTTGACCTCGCCCTGTATACTTGCTTGACTTCTCATGCTATAAGCCTGAAGATGCAAGAAAATGCACCAGGGAGCTGTTCGTGGAACGCTCTACACAAGCAGGGACGTTCACTGAAGAGAACTTGTCTTTTCAGAGGAAGATTGTAGAACGTTCCGGACTTGGGCAGGATACGTACTTTTCGGAAGCTGTTTTAAGAGTTCTAGTTGCTAAAATCTCCACCTCTTCTTGAAAATAGTAAGAAGATTGTTTTTAAGTAGGATAGCTAAACATGAATGCTGGCAATGAGGTTAAAGAGTGAGAGATAAAGTATCTTTGTTCTAAGCAACATTAAATCTCGATTGATAAAAAATTCGTGACACAATAAACTTGGCTAAGGAAGTATAGAACGACCCTCATGATTTATGAAACGAAATCTTTGGAACCAAGTATCAATCAAAATTCTCAAGTATGAATGCTACATTAAATAATAGTGTTACCTTTTATTACCTACTGCCTATTCCAAGCAACCGCATAACAACCAAGCACATCAGACTACTCAAAACTGTAAGCTCTGGCCATTTTGCATGAATTTATTATGAATGACTTTGCCTCAGCACCACCTGAAGAAAATGCAACATTCACAAGATGGTTACTCCATCAAGATCAAGAACATTATGAACAGCTATGTCGTTGCCTTTTGCACTAAATAAATCAGGATCTGATATAAAAAAACTACTTAAAGGAGTAATTACTTAGTTATACTTATCCATATTCATTTTAGTACAACACCATTTTCACAACTATATTTATTAATCTTTAAAGGTTTAATTGTTAAACGTTATCACAAACTACAAAATTGGCACTGATATGGCGCTTGATAACGAAAAACCCTCCATAACCATCAAATCATTTCATGAAGCAAGTATATGTGATTATACATGCTTAGTTAATCACAAGGTGCTAAATACTTTTGTTAGCCGATTATTGCATGTTCGACATATTACGAATAATAATGATACATGTTTTTTTTTGCGATACATCAATTTACAAACAATGATGATAGGCATTTGTGGAGCTTCAAGGTTCTTATGATGGAGAATGAATGATTACCATTTTTCATTATGTTTTCAATAGTGAATGAAGGTCATAAAATTGCAAACTCCATCTGATGTACAGTCAGCAAAGATTTAAGAGTTTTTTGTGGATACAACATCCTCATCCATCCGATGCTCGGATCAACATTAGGGTTCAAAGTACAAAGGATCTAACTACACAGGTATTCAATTCAACAATTCAATCTAATATGCATAAATTTGTCGTCTGAATATATATTTTCCTCCACAAATTTTGTCTCTCAAACCAAGTTCAGCTAATTTCTACTAGCTTTTGCAAGTTTCAAGTTTTTTAAATTACTTTACATGGACCACTAATTTCTTGACCACGTTAGTAGTTTCAATTTGTTAGACATGAGCTACGTTCTTCTACTTGGCTAAAACGACAATATTAAGATTGAGAATATATCTTAACGCTCAAAACTATGATATTAATTCTCAATCAAATTAGTAAACTGAGACAATTTTTTCTACTGATTTGGATCTAAACCACAGAGACAACACACTGGAATTTGATATCAATCTAATGTTGTAATAGAAATAACTATCAAATCTATGGTAGATTTACTTGCACAATTAATATATATATAATTAATGTGTTCTGTTTACTTTTTATTCCATTCCAAGTTGTTACTTCTACCGTCTAAAACATGGCAAGCATGTGTATGTTCAACGTGGAATACAAACAAATACTGTCAAATTTGTTTACACAAAAACCTTCAAATCAATCAACCGATCTCATAAATTGCTATCAACGATTAACCTTCCCAACACAATCCACCAGGTACCCTTGTGCGAAGCACGGGCTTTGGCTTCTTTCTAGTTTTCTTATGAAGGATGACGAATGAAAAAGATAGGAACAATCAAGAGTGCTGCAGCTAAAAATAAAAATAAGAAAACATTACCAGCATGGGCAACAGCCTATGATGTTGCTTGGCCTGCGTCCTGCCATGCGGCGCCCTCGATCTGATCAGGATCGTCCACATCAACGGTGAGGTCGAAGAGTACGGCCGACCCATCTCAGCCAAAGAAGTCCTTGACGCTAACCCTAATCACGTCATCAGCAAACCCTACTCCCAAGGCGTCACCCATCGGATCTTTGATCATTTCTTCGGAGTCGGATCTGAAGCGCGGGTCCATTTACTTTTTGTTTCCCACCTCCGCCTATCCCAATAAGAAAAAGCACCGAAAAAGTAAAAAGGGGTCACCAACAAGGCTGTAGCAGAATTTTAGCTTGAAGAGTAATAGCAGACGTGAATTAGCAGCAAAAAAACCCATTTTAGCATCTCGTTTAAATTGTTGAAGAAGAAAAGAAGTAAAAAATAAATTTGTTAGCACCGAGGATTCTCAGGAAGAGAAGAATTCTTTTTTCTGAAGTGGATTATTGAGGAGGAAGCGGTACATTTGTGCAAAGTAGTAACTTTGGAGCCGATTTTTCATTATTTCCCACCGAAATTTCATATTGCCATCAACATGTAGTTGCATCGGTTGACTTTAAAACCGATGCGACTAAATCTATTTGCATCGGTTGTTGGTGAGAACTGATGCAAATTTGATTTTTTTATTACCTATTGCTTTCCACGTACCAATTGCATCGGTTATTAAGATAGAACTGTTGCAAATAGTTCTATTTGCATCAGTTTTTACTTCAACCGACGCAAATGAGGCGAAGCAATATGCACTTTTTGTAGTAGTGCTAGTTCGGGAATTATTTCAATCCAAGTGTGATATAAGTGTAATATAGTTAACCCAATATATAGAAAATAAAATTCCTTTTCTTTCCATCGTATCTGACTATACATTAAAAAAAAATGTACCTTAGTAAAAAAGCATAATGACGCTGGAATGGACTACTTGCTCCACCTCTACCATGGTGTTTTTCAAGGTGAGCAAATTGCTGTTTGAAACAATCTACTCCACCGTCATTAGCTTATTGGAATGTGTAGAGATTAGTTACTCTACTAGCAGAACTGAAAACAATTTAGCTAAAAGTAGTTTATCCAAGATAAAATTTCTAACTCGGACAAATACAATAGTAAGTTAATTTGTCAAATAAAGAAGTTCTAATGTGGATAAACACATGGTAAGCTGAATTTTATTTGATGTGTAAAATTGAAATCGAACGAGTCATAAGAGCAAAGAAAAAAAGTAAACTTCAGCCGATCTGATATTTAAGGAACCTAAGATTATATCTACGCTATTAATAAAGGGAACAAAATTTTCTGAGTGCAATGTTTTTTTTGTTTGTTTTTTTTTCTTGTTTTTTTTGGAATGACATACCCTTTATACTCTCTACTACTTTATGGACACAGCAAAATACATGTTATATGTGACATTGTGTGCACTGAATGCATAAGCCTACCGTGTGATTTATTCATGCATCGTTGGATTTAGTTTTTATGGATGCTTAATTATTTACCAAGTTTTAGAAGTCCCTCTAGTAATAGGTTAAGAAAGCGTACAATTGCCCATCCTAACCAATGCTTAATCGGACCTTCTATTACTCTATCATCATTTATGTCAATTAATATTTTAAACCTAAATTTCAATCTTCCAAGAAGCCATTTGCTTCACTCATTAACGCATACTTTTAACGTGATGTTTGCTACAAGGAAAAAGGCATTTTCCGACGGCCGAAAACCGTCCGCGGCCGTCGGAGGCAGCCGAAAGCCGTCGGAAAATGCTTTAGGAAAAAAAGAGGTCGGAGTGCAGTGTTTCTGACGGCTTCTGACAAATCTCGTCGTTCATATTTCCGACGGCTTCCGACGGATTCCGACACTTGTTGGAACCAGTCGGAAACCGTTGGAAAAATTGATCTGCAAAACGGTCAGAAGCCGACGGAAGCTGTTGGAAAAATATAACCTGAAATCCGTCGAAAGCCTTCAGAAATCTGCTGCAATTTTTTATATATTTGTACTGCAATATAGTCTTCCATCCACATTTTCCATTCAAACACTATTCCACCAATACTGCAGAATCCAATATATAATATTCCAACCAAATATCAAAAGCCAAACTATGCACAATTCACCAAACAAAAAATACATAAAATTAAGTCAAAACACATAATTTTACAACAAAACAGGTAAGCGTATCATAACGTAGTACATAAATCAACAACTACCTCCACCATGTACCAAATCATACAAAACAGAAAAAATATACCGACCAAAGCAATCAATCAATCTCCTCCAGAACCAGAGCCAGCAGAGGAAGGGAAGCGGCCACTATACTGCTTCATGTACTTGGAGATACACCGATCTAGCAACTGTGTGATTTCTATGGCCGGTCGACGGGTTTGCTCCTCCAGTTGCGCCATTCTAGCCCACAAACCTTCGATCTCTGCTAGATCGATCTGAGCTCTAGTCTGCTTACCCCGTCTCTGACTGTTGGCATGTAATAAATATTTAATTTGGCTGTGTGATCTCTGTAAGTGTATGTGCATGTATGTGAATGATTAGCAGTGTGATAATGTTATTTAATTTAGTTCATGCATGTTTATGTAAGTGTATGTGCATGTTGATAACATCTTAGATTGTGGTAACACCAAATAACTATAGTGACAAGATTGTTGATTTATATTTTGAAATACTATAGCTTTGAAAATTTTTAGCATAAGTAAAATAACTATAGGGAAGGATGAAAGCAATAAATTTGAAATTACTTTGTTTTCTATCTCTCAAATGAAAGGGAAGTTTTCCAATTTATAGATACGAACAGTTGTGTCACCCAGCAAAGGGATAACTATTTTGAAAGGAAATGACTAATTTCAAAAAATGTTCTGTAAATTGGTTAAGAAGGGCCATGCGACTAAACAATGAAAACTGTAGACTGAATGGGGTTGGTAATGTATTGGACAAATATCAACCATTACAAAACATTGTTTTGTATTTTAACAAATTACTCATCATTTGAACTTAGAATTTACACATATTAGATGATGGGGAAAAACATTACTTAATGTAGTTCCCACATCATAAACCGTCATTTTGATACCTGAAACACTAAAGGCCTTTATTTATAAATTATTGCAGCCATATGTAAGTAAAGTATTTTTAGTTCATATTTGTATGTTCATTTATACTTGTTAATCAAGATACTAGTCCTAAAATGAAGAAAAAAATTAGCAACAAAATAATTTATGTCCATGCAAAATAATTTTATCCTTGTATTATTTATTTCAAAACAAATGTACAAGCACTCGTTCAATCTATATATTTCCATTTAAAAATCATATGTCATTCGAGTATTTTCAAAAATGAATCCACATGTTACATTAGTCTCTAATAAATAAATATAAATATGTCGTTAAAAGCACCTAAGGCATTTATGGCAAAGTCACTCTATTTCAAATTCTGTCCATTACCATTTTGCCGCATTGAATTTCTTCCTGTTATTTAATGCAATAAGATCAAAGCTACAATAATTTACTCATTAATGAAGTTCTAACCATTACTTATGTGTAATGTATACATTTGAAAATATTTTACTTTGGCCGTTTTTGAATTGTGATTCAACCATTTATTAACAAAAATAATAGTACGTTACATTACGAGATATCACTGCTTTTGATCTCTTTAACAGTAAATGTGACAAATTTATGCATGTGTACAACATATATCAGGCAAACTAAATTAAATAACATGTCTTTTTCATTGTTAATTTTTTGAAATGGTATTCAAGTAACAAATTAATATATTTTAGTGATGCATAATGCTTGCATAACGAAGTGACTCAAAACTAATTTACTGAATTTGAAAACTTATATGATAACCAATATACTATTTACTTACCACTTGATTGTCAAATCTGTATCATCTGCCATGCTCTGATGGATCCATAACTGGCTGATCTCGACCCGTATCAGCAAGGAGTTTCTGGTGCTGCTCCATAAACTTTTCTGCATTAACAAATTAATATCATCATATCTTATTTCATTATATTTTAACAAGTAGAACAATTACTAATACTGCATAAAATCAAATATGCTTACATGGCTCTTGTTGGATTTATCGTCGTGCCATGTATACAAAACTGTCACGTCCGGATTTACATGCTCGACAGCATGCGTACGAGTAAACACGTCCATATAGCCCACGGGACCATGCACCTCAGCTTCCTGAAATTGATTTTTACATACAATTATTGTACATTTAAAATTATATAACACGAACTATTTACAATTTGTATTCAGTTAATTTACCAAGTCCTGTCGATATTGCTGAAACGACTTCGACCCTCTGCGATGAGTGACGGGATTTTTATTTCTATTTGTGGAGTTTCTTTCCGACTCTGCATGTACATTCAAAATTTGATACATTATTTATCGATCATGTATTTTTTGATATTTACTACCAATCAAATAATTTAAAAAAAAGTAGTATACTTGCCCTCGCCTTGTCAGTTTTCCAGTATCCCAACCATGCTTGCAATACGCTCTCCCCCATCCAACATGGTTTCTTACCTGATTTCCTGATTTCGGATATCGATTCCCTATAGTTTTTACACATCTTCTTCATCCAATATTCTCATGCTTACTGCATATCGTCTGTCTGAATGTCTATCTCAGCCTATGTCCTGTGTTTCACAATAAAAAGAAAAAAGAATATTAAATTGTAAACGATAAACAGTAAAAAAATGACAAAAACGAATTAAAAATGGAAAACAGAAAAGTATACTTACTTGGACATCTTGCCAAATACACTCTACTATGTGGGGAGGGATGTTATCCCACTTCGGCCAATCCGCACTCATCCTACTTCGGTAAGAAGCTCTAGAAACATCCAACACAACCTTTGATGGAAGTAGGTCGAACCCCCTGTTTTTAAATATGATACAGATAAGTACGTACGTAAATAAAAAAATGCTGAATAAAATTTAACTCTTACCCCTCTACTCTTGGTATTAAAGAAACTACAAGACGATGTGATGCTTGCGATGGACCACTGCCATCGCCTACCAAAATCGGGAAGAGCTCCTACCTCTAGATGACATTACGATAAACATGTGACATATATACACATCAATTCAAAAGAGAATAATAACATGATAATGAAATATATTTCATGCGTAAATGGCTTCAACGGTATAAACTGCTAAATTAATGACTGAAATGGAAATAGAAATGGAAGTATGTTATACCTGATTCATAATGGGTCTCATGTTCCGACGATAAGCAGATTACATTGCATTTTTAATAAAAATTGCTAAATAAATGACAAATGGAAATGACATAAAACATGTAAACAATGGCAAACGTATAGATTTGGTTTCATAGTTACATCAATTTCATAATACATCAAGAATTCAACATAGTTACATCAATTGCAAAAAATATCAGATTCAAATTTTTATCAATCATCATCGTCTTCTGATTCAGATTCGATCTCGTTTTCTACGATATTTTCCTCTGCACTGTCAAACGCTTCTACCAAAATGTTTGATTCATCGATCAAAGGACCAAAATCTATATGATCGTCTGTAATTATTATTTGGTTATTTTACTAAAGATCTGCCTGATAAGCTTGTTCGTCTGAAATATTCTTCCCATCGAATGTAAATCTGGCCTTTGTTTTAAAAACTGCAGACCAATCTGCTTTATCTCTTTTTAGAAATGGATAAGGAGCGTAATAAACTTGCAATGCTTGTTTGGCTAGTACAAAAGGATCGTACTTGTGATAGTGCGATGTATGCTTTATTTCGATAAGATTATAATCCATGTGCACATTAATTCCAGAACCTGGAACATTACTAAACTAATTGCATCTAAATAGAAACACCTTATTCGCGGGACGTGAGAAATGTGTCAGTTGCAAAATTTGTGTTAGAACGCCATAAAAATCATTTATGTGATTTATTTGATCGTCATTACCTTTAACAAATACACCAGTTGTGACAACCCTCCTTTCTCTCCACAGAAAGATGCATCATCATTAAGAACGAAAGGGATAGAAAAGAAAAAAGATAGAGAAGAAAGAACGAAAACAACATCAGAATCTAAACAGCGGAACGAATAAATTATATTAATCACATAAGTATTAATATTACACAACATCTTTCAGAGTTACACAACTCACACAACACATACTAGACAGTAATAAACACCTGTCTAGTCATTACAACTCAAAATACAACACAGAGATACCAACACAGCGTAAAACTGTATATCTACAAACGCTGAAGCCTCATGCTCCATACCTCCTTCAGAATTCGTCAAAGCAAACTTGAATCCCTTGGATACTCATAAAAATTTGAGTACCCAATAGTTTAAGAAAACAAACAATAAACTCCGGGCCAGACATGGGTCTGGTGTGAGTAACATGTTAAAGTTGCTTAACTTTGAAAAACCTTTGAAAACAAAAGGTATCTCGTAACACTTCCCACACATAGACACGGAAAAGTTTTTACCTTACGATAACCAAAACATTTGATAGGAAATCCAGTGATATTATAATAGGGTCAAGGGTTTTCAAGTAAAATGCAGAAATAGCTGGAATGCTTACATCTCACGTTCCAACATAGTTGGGCACAACTAAAACGTACGACGCTTATTGGAGATTGGATTCCATACAATGGCAGGGCTACTGGGGTACCGTCCATCACAGTACATGGCCTAGATCATCGTATCGAGGATCCACTCTAAATCCCTTGCGACACAAGGCCGGAACCATCCCTTACTGGATAGTCCTGAACAAGGAAACCCCGCAGTTGTTTGCAACCAACTGCCCACACAGCCGAATAAAAAGGGACTTCTAGACAGGGGGAAATCCTGTCCTACTTGAGTGCGACTCACTTAGCCTTGTTGCACCTCCCCTGTTTTAGCCATTCTTGGTTGATGAGGCTTGAATATACGATTACCTTTATCAGAGCACATAACTTAGAATGCTCATCGTCCACCAGGCGATGTTCTAAAAGCATTCAATCCATACAAGTTCGTACCGAGTTCGAAGGAAACCGAAGCACTATCTCGTTACACTCATTTTGGAATCACCCTCAGAGTTAACAATAATAGCCCTTGCACTCTGAATCTTCATCACTTGAGATTCACGACCTATCGTTTAATTTGGATCGATGTGGTTTTCGGATATCCAAATTTGAAAACCCGATCCCGGTCTCATCGAAATCCAAAACGCCATCTTTTAAGTCCAAGTTGTTTTAAAGTTAAAACAATTCAATTCATTATCTATATTCACACCGATAGATAATTCATATCATCACAGTTCAACCAAAGCATCTCATGTCACAAATCAGCACATATCTCATATCAAAGATATCAAACAATCCAAGGCATTCAATATCATTCAGCCATCCATAAGCAAAAATTTATTAATCACACCATCTCTAATTAATTTAAAATAAGTTAAATTAATTGCTTCCATTACAATAAATCCTGCTTACTTAACCATTAATTAATTACAAATAATTAATTAATCATTCTCTAATTATCCATCTTTAATTAATCATCCTTGATTAATTATTTTCTAATTACATAAGTAATTCGCCTTAACTAATTACACAAATTAATTATCCTTGATGATTTACAGTAATTAACCTTTAATTACCTCCATTAATTAATTAATTATAATTAATTACATTAATCTTTAATTAATTACATTAATTAATTACTTTATAAGCACTTATATTGATTATTTATCCTTTAATTAATCAACCCTTAATTATTTTCATTAATTACATTAATTAATGATCCCTAATTACTCCTTAATTAATTATTGTTCTACTTAATCACATTTAATAATTAATCTTTAATTAATTACATTCATTAATCATCCTTGATTAATCATATTTAATAATTAACTACTCTTAATTAATTACATTACTTAATTAACTTCTAAACAAATTTCATTAATTAATTCTTAGATTAATTACACTGAGTAATCAATCCTTAATTACTTCCACCAAGTAATTATCCTTTTTATTAATTACACAAGGTAATTAAACCCAAATTACTTTCATTCTTCAATTAATTACACAAAGTAATTAAACCCAAATTACCTCCATTAATAAATTACCCTTCAATTAATTACATCCAGTAATTACCATTAATTACTTCACTAAGTAATTACACTTTATTAATTACATTAAGTAATTATACTTAACAAATCATCAAGTGATTATTTTAAATTAATTAAACGAATTAAGTAACTTAAACTAATCACATTAACTTAATTAATTACATTAAGTAATTATTCCCTTAAATTATTTTAATTAAGCAATTATAGTTAACCAATTCCATAAATGATTATCCTTAATTAATTAATCTAATTGATTATCTTAAATTAAACACATTAATTAATTATTTCATAATCCCTAGTTAATGATATTTACATTAACTATTAACAATTCTTTAATTACTTTCCTAAGTACTTATGCTTTAATTAACCATTGTTAATTACAAATTAATTAATTCTTAATTTCCAGTTATTGATCTCTGATTATCAATTAATAAACCTCTAATTACATAATTTATTAATCTCTAATTATAATCAATTAATCTTAATCATTTAATTAATTAGTCCTTAATTATCAATTTAAGTAAATCTTTAATTAATATACCCTTAATTATTCCATTAATTACAATATTTATTACATTTTAAAATCCCTAGGAATTTTATTTCAAAATTGTCCTAACATATAATTACTTTTAAATCCAACAAGTTTAAACATTACTTTATTATTTAAATCTTGGAAAACTTGTTTAACACTTGTTTAAACACTTGCTTGAAACTAGTTCATTTTAAAATATACTTTAAACCTTTAAACTTGTTTGAAAACATTTTGTGTTCATAAAACTTAATTTATTTTCAAAACCAGGTTATAAGTTTTATTTTGAACCCTTACTTAAAAACTTGATTTAAAATTTAATCAAGCTAAATATTAAAATCTAGAAACCATTACACTTCACAAAAACATATTCTTACTTATTTTTGAAACCTGTATTCTGTTTTTATTTAAATTTAAAAACCTGAACAAAGTTTTCTTCAAAAATCTTAAAACTGGATCAAACCAAATGACCCGAACCCAAACCCTTAAAACCTCGAGCCAAAACTCATAGACTTCGAGCATCTCACGCAAATGACTCGAGAAAAAACTCGAGTACCGCTCTTCTTCGATCCCAAGCTTCAGCTGATAAAAAATGCACCGTGCACATGCATGGTGGCTCCGACCATCGCTGGTCAACGTCGCGACTTTCCCATAGTCGGCGACCACAACCTCAGACGAACCAAACCCCAAACTCTTCGATTCTCACTTAAAATCAAAATCGAGTAACTCTGCACAAAACTAGAACAAACCACCTCACCCAAAACCTCCTCAAATCCACGATGCTGATCACTGGGGTGTCTGAGACTCCAGCCATATCTTCGCCAACCTCCCTGCTACAAATCTCCAAAATGTGGTGGAACTCGATCCACCAGAGACACCGTGGTGGCAACTTTTCCGAGCACCAAATAAACTAGGGTTTAAAAGCGAATCCTAATCACCGCCACCACCATGGTGACTTGAACACCCTTCTGACATTTTTGCCAACCTCTCTTATCATCCCTCTACCTCCAGCGAAGACCACGACCTCCCTAACCACTTAGATCATCAGAAACCACCAAAAACACAAAATCTTCTCAAACTCGAACTACTCGTTCGACCCACATCTAAAAATTGTGATTTCATTTTTAAAAATCATGTTTGGATAAGCAGTTTATAAACATGATAAATTAAGATGTTTGAATTTAAACATAACCCAAGCTTGCACTGTTTTACTTGATTTTCCAGAGCAATTTCAAATTTAATTCATTTAAATCAAATTTTAAACTTCAATCTATGGTTAAACAAACAAATTTTGTTTCAATCCTAAGTCCTAAAAGAGATTAATTTGAGACTGTGTAGTTAATGCCCCGCTATTACCTCGCTACAACCCCACTATATCTCATAGTCGATTTCTACCGCTATGATTTTTCCATATAGCCCCAAAATATTGCCTTTCCGCTTTAATCCTTGCTATTTCCGCTATATTCTGCTGTTTCCGCTATATTCCGCTATTCCCACTATTCCCGCTATATCTTTTTTAATAAAACGAATTGAAAATTTGCATTTATACATTATAAAATTATGAAACTAATTTATTTGATTTATTTTTTAATATATTTTCAGAAATGAAAATACTCTAATATTCTACCAAATTCATTTATGTTACATAACAGTTTTTCGTTTATTTAAAGTATATTCGCACATGTTTTTATTTAAAATTATTTATGTATTATTTATAATTCAATTGAATGATAATTTTTCATTTAATTACAATTTACATATTTGTAAAAACATTAAGTATGAGTTTCATATGCGATTTTGGAGCCATCCGCTATATCCCGCTATATCCTCGCTGTATCCCCACTATGACTCTTTGCACCTCCACCGCTTTGAATCTACCAAGCGCATTAACTGCACAGGTTTGAAAGAAAATCGATTTTGATCAAAATCTTAGCTTCTAAAACTAAGAACAGGCAAGGACAGATACAACAGCAAGCATACATCTATACATTCATATATACATAGAAAATTCAGTCATATACATCCACACAATACATACTTTATTTCCAAAAATCCACGTGCAACTAGATATCCATATAATTAAGCTTTAATAAAGAATGTTACTCACCAGGCATGTAAAAACAGAGAGCAATTTTGAAATTTGAAACTGAATGCTGGAAAAATGCTATTGATCTAAAAACTTGAATTGTTGAGATCCTTATTAAAACTTGAATGCTTTGATGTAGAGATGATCCAGGTTTTGAAAAATTAGATGATAATGCTTTTGAAACATGTTACAGGCTGAAGATAAAATAGTTATAGGTTTGATTTGTTTGATTTTCTGGTGGATTCAAAAATGTTTCATATATTTCTGGTTTGAGAAGTGTTTGATTACTGATTTGTTTTTGAATTTTTCTTGCTTGTAAATTTGTTAACAGGGTTTTATTTCTTGCTTTTGGAAATGAGAAAAAGAATGAGAAGAGAAAAGAGATGTATACATAGATTAAATTTGGATTTATTAAAAATTAAAGAAAATAAAATAAATAAGGGACACTTGTACAATTTGTTGACATTTGTCATTACTCTTGTTAATCAATTAACACTTGTTAAAATTAAGCCTAATATATTTACACTTGCAATTTTAGTAATTAATATTTATTTTAAATGTAAATAAATAGCTTTTATACTTACTTTATAAATTCTTATCTAAATATATATATTTAAATTTCTTTAAAGAGAATAAAATAAAACAAATTATATACCAATAAAATTTTATACGTATAATTAAAAAATCCAAAATATTTTAAAATATCTCTTTTTTGAATTTCCATTATTAAATCCAAATTCAAATTCAAACTAAATTTAAAAATCCAAATTAAAGTCAATTTATATATACTATGTAGCAATGCATTCTATTTGAAAATAACAATACTATTTTCTTTAAAATCTATTTATATTTATATATAAAAACAACACATTATTAATATTGTTTGAAAATAACAAATTTATCAATTTTAAATAATTTATAAAAGAGATTATTGCATTATTTATAAATTACTTATTTTACTAAATGAATTAATATATCATATGCTTTATATATTTATAAATTGTATTTTAAACCTATATATATCCAAATCATATTTATCAAGCAATATTTAAAAAGAAAATAGATCAAACCTTTATGTTAATTTTATTTAAATTTAAGCTTAAGCTAAAATAAATATTTTAAACGGTTAACATTTACCTTAAGTATTTTAAAACTATATAGTTATTTATTAAATAATCTTTGAAAGGTTTATACTAAATTAATCATAATTTCCAAATTACCAAAATATATTAGAATTTGAAAACATGATTTTATTTGTTAAATTTCAAACCAAAGCTTTTCTATTTACAATATATACAAATATATATACATTATAAATAGAAAACATTTTATTAGCTTTAAAAGATAAAATATACCAATTAAATATTTATTTTCTTTTAAAAGAATTAATTTGCAATTTAAATTAAAATTATAAAAGAAAATTATCAAATCAATATAATTATTAATACAGATTATTAAATTGATACTGCCCAAAATTCCGGGTCATCACATTCCTCCCCCCTTAAAAGAATTTCATCCTCGAAATTTTAAAGATAATTTAATAACCCATCAAAGATTTTAATTTTTATACCACAAGCATATATTATCAATCATATGCTAACAACCATAGCAACCAATTCACTCAATCAAACAAATCTAATGATCCTGACACAAATCAGGATAGACCTTCCCAACATTATCTAGAGTTTCCTAGGTACAAACACTGGGACATTCGCTCTACTGAATCCAAACTAGCTACACTACTAAGCTACAGAGCTCCTACTCATCTAGATCTACAATCTAAATAGGATATAACACCACAGACAAGTCCGACTCAACTACCAAATCCCCCAGAACTGTTGGTTCCACAACCAGTGATGGATCATACACGTACTCCCTCGGAGATACGTGAAACACATTGAATCCAAGTCATCCAAACTGGCAATTCAACCCTGTAGGCCAAAACACTTATCCTTACAAGAAAATAGAAAGATCCAATCTACCTCAAGGCTAGCTTCCCAGACTTACCAAATCTTGTAGCTCTATTGATCAGAGAAAACTTATGCAAAATCAAATCTCCGACTTTGAAATCCAAATTCCTTCGTCTCTTATCCACAAAACTCTTTTGACGATCCTGGACTGCCTTCATCCTTCCTGAATAGCTCAACCTTCGCTGATGCTTCTTGAAACAACTGGACCAAAAACAATACGACCACCAGATCCAACTCAACAAGATGATCCTCTCAAGACCAACCAAAATCAAGAATACAAACTACACACCACAATCATCAGTAGACTACAAATTTACTTCTCCTATCCGAAAAAGACAAAATAGGTACACTTGCCAATCTCGTCTCAGATCTAGAAAACTTCCGGTAGAAACCCTTTAATCCAAGAAAACTGCAAACATCTAAGGAATCTAGGGTTGCTTCCACTCTAAAACAGTTGCTACCTCGCTTCCGCTGTACAACTCTGATCTGGAGAAGATGAGAATGTCGTCGATGAACACGAACACAAACCAGTCTGACACATCTTGGAAGACACGGTTCATCAGATCCATAAAGAGAAAACTCAGAAGTTCCACTAAATCCTGAGCTGCTTCACCAAAATCTCTCTCTGGGAGCCATCCTTTTACTAGTTGAACCATCGGTATCACACCTGGAATCCTAGTTGATACGAAAACTCAACCTCCAAGTGCTATGGCTAACCTCTGACCTCTACGAAGACATCCAGAAAAATCTCTGATAACTCCGATAACACTTACACTCCCTAGAGATTCCTTGACCCCAAGCAAAAGATTACCCAAGAGAACACTCAACTATCGCAGGTCACTTTTACGATCAACCCATACCAATTTCCAAAGATATTGTTCTCTCTTTACCAATCAGAATAGCTTAAGCTTATCAAGCCATCCATCGAAGAAATGGACCCACTTTGCTGCTTCTGAACTCCACCTCTAGAAATCTGCTTAGCATGATGACCTTCTTGTCGGATCACAGACCACTTCGAGCTGCACTACTGACACAGATGCAAAAGACTTTCTTATACAAAGCTCTTCAAACCTCAAAGCCATATCATCCAATCCCATACGGAGCCTTGAGATGGGCAGACATCTCCTCAAGAAACTCGAGCCTCAAACCAAACACAAACACTCTGCTGAACTGAGTCTCATCACCGATCCAGACACACTTCCTTAAACTTGCTCCAAAAGAAACATCTTCAGAAACATCCATAGTCACTACATCTCACCACGCAGTAGCTTCTTCCTGAAGTTGCCAAAATACCGTCACTCGCTTCTGCTTAACCGACAGATCCAAACTCTCACTCATCCTAACTTGCACTCCAAAGATGGACTCTGAACCTTAAAAAAGGCTTCCTTTAGGGATTGGTGAAATTTTACACCATAGCAAAGCTTACTCGAGACAGTACTAGGTTTAGAACCTCGGCAGATACACTTCGTAACAGCTGTGGTTTTGTCGGGATCCGAAGGTCGGCATTCTTACGTCCACTGTATCAAATGCAGCATAATCGAATGCCGAAAAACCGAATTGTTAGGGTTAAAAAGAAGAGGTAGAAGAAAAGATAGAAGAAATAAGAAAAAGATAGAACAGAAACAATAACAGAATCTCACATTCGCAGTGGGACAACATATAATAGATAAATGAATAATCTAAAAAAACAAGAACTAACTCAGTTATTACATTACATTACACCAGAGTTAATGACAACAATATACAACACAACTGGACAATGGATAGTTATACAACATGTCTTCACAAGAGAATTTACAATGGAAAGATAATATCATATACAAGTAATACGTCTCGCCATCCAGCTCGCCACTTGAGCTCCATAGCACTTCTGAATCCAGAATGACCTGATAACCCAACTCTAGACTGCCCGTGTGGAAAATTATGGGCACCCAGAGTTTAGGAAGAGAACAATAAACTCCAGGTCAGTCGTGGGACTGGTGTGAGAACTCAAAACAATTATTTAACTTTATAACAACAACAATAGGGGAAGTGGAAAAATATCCGCAATGCTTTTGGAAAATGAAACTACCATAAGGCCTTCCCGCACACACACAATGCAAACGCAGAATTGGAGGAGATTTCTCCTTATGATAGTCAAAGATGCTTACTACGCAAAACAAATCAATTTTGATATTATTATTAGTGCATAGTGAAGAAAGCATTTCGAAAATAGAATATAAATCTTAACCAATATATGACCATTATCGTATGTCTACTATAGCTACCATGTTCAATAGCAGGTTACCACCACATTCCATGGCAGGTTATATAACTAAATCCGTACAAGGCTCGTACTGTTTCTTTGGATTTTCCAACAAATGGTCAGGCTAAGGAACTTCCTACTGCCACATGGGATCGCCTCTGGCGGGACGTCCCGAGAACTTAACCATCTCTCTATCAACACAAGGCTGGGTTACCTCTGTAACTAGGTAACTACTACACGAATATGCCACCCCCCGGTCCTTTAGGAACTTTATCCGAGGGCCCTCTATCACCAAGCAACAACCACACAGAAAAATGAGATTGGAGCAACCACATAGGTTAAGCATCAGGGCTCCATACCTGACACCACCCTTTTCCATAAGGGAATGACATACCCTAAAGGGAGCGACCCTCATAACCTTGCCACATATTCCTATTTTGACCATCTCCGGGGTGTGAGGTCTTACGGAGTCTTGTCCACAAAGCTACGCTTTTTCACAAAGCCACACTTTGATCAACAAATGATCAATAAATAATCATCACACAGCAACATTCAGCATGCCACATTACTAAATTGGGAATATATCGCTGATAACCTTCAACTACATACCCTCTGAGCTCGTACGTCTCAGAGAAGGGTGTTAAGCTATGAGAATAAATTCTCCGCCACCAACAGAAATGTATTTGAAAGAAATCTTCTTTATATCTCAAAATGTAATGTCAGACATGTATCCATCCATACAAGTCTGTTTCGAGGTCGAACAGAACCGAAGGCACTTCAAAAGAAGCCCTTGCAATCCGGGTATTTACAATCCCAATCGAATTTCCAATCACAAAGGAAATCTCCATACCGTAGCTAACGGTGCAGAGGCAATCGATAGTTCATCTTATCGTTTTCACAAATACACGGTCTTCACCACCGGTCTTCAATGTTATCCATTATGTCGTATCACTATTCAGAATGGGTAATCCTAATAACGAGTGCAATAGTTTAAAAATAAGTGTAGTGTGACGAACGGGGATTTTTCGCGCTCGAAAATCGACATCCGTGCTTTACATCGTATTCGAATGCCGTAGATTCGACCGTTCAAATCTGATTCGTCGGAGCTCATAACAACATTAAGTAAACAACACAGCGGAAAATAAAGAATAATACACTGATATACAGCTTTGATACAATATCTGGTACAACAAATGATCCAATAGATATCAGTATACATCAGAGATATGATACAATAAAATAGCAGCGGAAAAAGGAAAATAGATAACATCTAGCAGAGGAACAATATAACTCTAAGATAGTCTTCAAAAGAGAACTCCAGCAGCAGCAACTCTTTTCAACATCACGATACGCAAAGATAAGCAAGTCTCGTCCACATCCAAAGACTGAAAGAGCTCCAGATAATTCACTGAACCTAACTATCTGAAAAACCCAACTCTAAACTGCTCGTGCAGAAAAATTTTGAGCACCCAGAGTTTAGGAAAGAAACAATAAACTCCGGATCAGTCATGGGACTGGTGTGAGCAACAAAAACAGTTTATCTTTTAAAACAATCCACAAAAGATTTTAAAATCAATTTGCAATGCTTTTGGAAATGAAACTACCATAAGACCTTCCGCCACACACACAATGCAAACGCAGAATTGGAGGAGATTTCTTCTTATGATATTCAAACATGCTTGATACGCAATTTCCTTGATATTATTACTATAAGTACAAAGTGCAGAAAAACATTTCGAAAGTAGATTATAAAGCTTAGCCAGTATAGGTACCATTATATTATGCTTACTATAGCTACCATATTAGATGGCAGGTTATACAACTAATACTGTACAAGGCTTGTATTGTTTCTTTGGATTTCCAACAAATGGTCAGGCCAAGGAACTTCCCATTGCCACATGAGAACGCCTCTGGAAGGACGTTCCCGAGAACCAAACCGGATCTCTGCCAACACAAGGTCGGGTTACCCCTAACTGGGTAACTACTGACATGAGTATGCCATCTCCCGGTTGTAACCAACCTTTAACTGGGGCCCCAGCAACAAATCACAAAGTAATACACACACACACACACACACACACACACACACACACACACACATATATATATATACACACATATCTGCGATATCAACATAAGTTAAGTATCTGGACTCCATACCATGATACCACTTCTATCCAGAAGGAAATGCACATACTCTAAGGGTGCTACCCCCAATAACCTTGCTGCATCTTTCCTGTTTCGACCATTCCGGGGTGTGAGGTCCGACGAAGTCTCGTCCACAAAGCCACGCTTTGGTACAAAGCCATGCTTTGTGTCAACAAATGATCAAAGTAATGATCACAAAGATAAATGATAAAACAAATGATCAAATCACAAATGATCAAACAATGATCATTTCACAGCAACACTCAGCATGTCACATTACCAAATGGGGAATATATCGCTGATAACCATCAACTACATAACCTCTGAGCTCGTACGTCTCAGAGAAGGGTGTTAATGCTAAGAGATTAAATTCTCTGCCACCAACAGAAATATATTTGAAAGAAATCAGCTTTATATCTCAACTTGTAATGTCAGACATACAATCCATACCAGTCTGTTCCGGGTTCGAACAGAACCGAAGGCACTTCCAAAGAAGTCCTTGCATTCCGGGCATTCACAATCCCGATCGGACTTCCCATCACTTAGGAAATCTCTATATCGGCGCGACTCAGTGCAGAGACAATCGATAGGTTATCCTATCGTTTTCGCAAATACCCGGTCTTCATCACCGGTCTTTAAATGCTATCCATAAGTCGAATCACATATTCGGAATGGGTTATACGACACAAAGGTCCTTTCCCGGCTAAACCGAATAGTGAGCGCAATATTTAAAACATATGGATATGGGATTTCAATTAAGTCACAACTTAATAATTCAAACTTTCTTTCAAATGGTTTAAATCAATTACCATTTCAAATCTTTTAAACAAAAGATTTACCACATAAAGTTCACCTAGTTTCACAAAGATTCATTCCTGGATTTCAAAACAATTTCATCTCAATTGGATTTACTCATTTAAAATCTTTAAATTAAAGATTTAATTTATAACTTTCAAATCGTTTTCATAACTTGGAAAATCATTTTCATTTCAATCTTGAAATCCTTCTAAAACAAATTGGAAGTTTATTTCTTTTATGAAAGCTTTTGTTATTTGAAAACAAACAGTTTTCGTTTCAGAAAAATCCAATTATATTTATGCGAGTTAAACCCTTTGAATTTTATTCACATTCTCAGATCAATACTAAAAAATAATAGTTTAATCCATATATAACTGGTATGACATCTTTAATCCTTAGTTTCAGATCATAGAATTCAATTTCCAATATTGAATTCAAAATTTATATCAAAATATTTAAATTTCAAAACTCAACTAAGTTATTCAAAATAAATTTTATCTTTGAAATTCCATTTCAAAATGTTTTTCAATTTAATCCCAATCCATTTCCAAAATATTTGAGTTCAATTTATCTATTTAAAAATCACTTCAAAAATCTGTGACTTAATCGATTTCCTCGTGAAATCCATATTGGTGTGTGTATAAATGTGGTCCAGGGGTTTAACACAATAGTGCAACATCATTCAATCATCACAAATCAAATACAACAATATATCCGATAAGCGATATAAACTATAACGCTTATCTTCATTCACAGATCACAGATATATATATATCACATGTAATGAATTACATCATAGATAATTAATTACATTACAGATCACAACTTAAATCAGGATATATCACAAAGCATCACATATCAGGGATATCAAACAATTTAATTATTCAGTCAAGTTCAAATATTCACAAGTAAAATTTATTAGTTGACTGATAAATTTAAATCAACTGTATTAATTAAAAATCTGGGTTAATTATCCTAAGTTAATTACAATTTATTTTAGAATAAAATCCCCTTTTATCATTTATAACTTCACTTTTTTAATTACGAACTAATCAATCTTAATTAATGAATCAATTTAACCTTTAATTAATTGATTTATCTTAATTAATCACAATTTTTAATTAATTCTTTAGTTATTAATAAATAATTGTACTCAAATTTCTAACTATCATTCAATTCAATACATCCACTAATTACCTATTATTTACTTTCTAAGTAATCATTTTTTTTCCAGTTTGTCAATTGATTGTTCTAGATTAATTAACTCAAGTAATTAACTTAAACTAATCTGATTAACTCACTTACTTACACTAAACAATTCGTTCCTCAATTACTTATATTAAGTAATCATACTTAACAATTACACAATGATTGTTATTAATTTAAATAAATCTAAATTTATTGTTAAAATTAATCACACTGATTTTTTTTCAATAATCTTAGTCAATGACTTTTATTAACTATCAAATTTCTTTAATTACTTTTCTAAAGAAATTTACTTATATTAATCATTATTGATGACAAATTGATTAACCCTTTAAGAATTCATTAGTCTTCACTAATTAAAGTAAACTCATCCATATTGATAGTTTAACTATTATTCACAATATGTTTGAAACCATCGATTTGCAATTTTCCTTTTTGAATTTCAATTTAAGTTTTAACTTATTTTTAAATACTTAAGTTATAAAACTTAATTAATTTCAAAATCTCAAAATCAGGTTTAAAATTTATTTCAGGTTTAAACTTTTAAATTTCAGCTTGTTTAAATCTTTCATTTACAATTCAATTCCACCTTTGAATTCAAACTTCTTTAATACACTTAATTGCTTTGAAATTATTAAACCAAATTGAATTTAAAAATTTTATTTTTATTTACAAACTAAGTTCCAATTTAAACTTAAAATTTTATTTACATTTTGATTTAAACTACAGTTTTAAAACCTTGATTTAAAATTTAAATTTTTGGTTTGAATTTCCCAAACCAAAACAGTTTTAGGTTTAAAACCTGTAATAACTTTGACTCGAGCCCCTTCTTCCTTGCTTCGAGTATGCTACTCGAAATACTCGAGTATGACGCGAGATCTCCCCGTGCTCTTCCCAGGCAAGCCCAAAAAAAAAACCACCCCCAAACCCAGACCAACGTGCTCGTGCACGTGCACAGATCGTCAACGACGATCCTACCTCCGGCGACACCACGAACAAGTCGCCGACCCTCCCCACGTCAAACTCCGACCCTCGCCACTTTAATTACCACACGGAGACAAAATCGAGAAAGTCGCAATCAAAACCTGGAACACTCGAAAGTTATACCATCTCGAAACCTGGCAACAACTCAACCCCGCCGCTCCGACCACCTGAAGTCACGCGACTTCGACCACGCGGTCCCTGACCATCGATGCTCCTTTTCCCCCAATTGTCGTACCACTCGATCATCTACATGAAGTAACCGAACTAAACAAACAGCCTCCACAAAAACTAGGTTTAAAATTTTCAAAGCTCCGTCGCCTTCGCCACCGTGGTCGTTGCCACCTCCAGACATTTTTCCTACCACGACCGTAGGCCCCTCCATCACCACTAACAACCCCGACACCCTCAGAACCTCCGATCGCTAGAATCTGGTCGAATTTCAATTCGTAGACAAAAACAAATTGCTCTCAAACCTTATAATGAAAAATCATCAAACCAGGTTTAAAAATCATATCATCCGGTAAGGATTCAAGTTATATTCTTGAACCAAAATTTCATGATACTCGAATTTTCCAGAAACCAAAGTTTCTACTGTAAAAGTTTGATTTTTCATTCTATATTCGTTTGTACTTCATGAAACTATTTTTAGATTATAACTCATTCTTAAATACGACTAATTTGTTCTAAAACCAAAGCCTAATATTGATTAGAAAAAAAGAAATTGGATTTTCTTTGTTGTTCTGCACTCTAAGATTAAACAGAGAAGTTATAATTTTTTCTAATGCCTACATACATCAAGCTTCAAAAATTTGCAAACCCATATCTCAAAACAATATTGATCACAACAATAATATTCAACTATATCATACTTTAAATTTTTAAAGGTGGAGTTACTCACCTTCCAGATCATGTTGACTCCAGGAGTTGAAGTTGAAATCTGGGTTATCTGAAGCTTTTCTTTGCTTCTAAACTGTCAGGCTTTGATTGCTTGGAAAATGTTTTAAGTGTGAAGCTTGTTTATGTTAAGTGAGATTGTTTTGGTTTTTTTTTCTTTCACTCAGTTTTATTTTACTTAGGATGAACTGAATGCAGAATTTGATAAAAAAGAAAAAAGACAGTGCATGTTGATATATATAAAAGAATGTACAATAAGGTAATAAAATATTGTTTTGCTACTACAATGCTAAGCATTCTGTAGTGATCTTTTATTATGTTTGAGGTGTATTAGAGGTATGGCTGCAGTGATGTTTGTGTCATGGGCTGAGATGAAATTAGTTTTTTTTTATCTACGTGTTTTATTTTACTTTGTAGTACTTATTTTTATTTTTAAACAACAGATTTGTTTGATGGTTTTAAGTGGATGTTTGTTTGAGTTTAAAATGATTCTTACTTCAGTTTTCCATGGCTTTGATGGACGAAGATAAATGAGAAGGCTGATATAAAAAAGATTGTTAATGTATATATATAGAAAATGAGATTTACAGGGTGATGATTCATGTTGTACAAATGTTTATACTTTGTACAAAGATTGAACATGGATTTTTTTTCTTTGGTTTAGAGGCCGAAGTATACTTGTTTTGTTTTTTATATTTTCATACTATTTTATATACTTTGCTATCTTTTTTTTGTTACTTTGAAATACAATGAAGTTCTACTTTTATTATTATTGTTTGTTTTATTTGTATTATGATATTAAAATTACATCTTAACTTCATTTTGTATAAACTATATATTTATTTATTTTATAATATCGATGAATTTCCATATTAAATTTGTTGTTAAAACTTTAGCAATTAATTGTTTACTTTTATTTTTATCATTACAATTTATTTTTAAATCATTTAGTTAAAACAATAACTCAAACTCAATGTATGTACATATACATATATATATTCATATTATTGTAAATCCATTAACTTGAAATTTAAATCCAAATCACATATGTACAATATTTAAATTCATATGATTTACTTGAAATTTAAATCAAAATCACATATGTACAATATTTAAATTCATATGATTTAATATATATTTTTATTTGAATTTAGGGAAACTCGAATCAATTTACTAATAAATTTTATAGATTTAAATTCAAAAATTAAATTAAATTATGAATTTAAATTTAGTAAAAATTCGGGATCGTTACATGTAGCATTCAATTTCAACCAATTCACAACAAATAGCCATTAAAGGGTCAATATTGATAGTCGAATATTTAACTATCAATCAATATTCACAATATCACCCGATTTCAAATAATTTTCCCAAATTATTTATTTTCAAGAATATCTTTACAAGATATATTTTTCCACACTTCAACCATTTGAAAACAAATTTCAAATCAACTTACACCCTTACAACTTTCATTTCAAATGGTTCATTTAAACCAATTAAATAAATCCTTACCGATTTATTATATTTACGTTCCAAATCCGTAAATATATTTCCACACTTTTAAAAATAAATCAATGTTTATTTTTAAAACAAATTTCCCTTGTAAATTTCCATTGTGAATTTACATTTCCAAATGTTCACTTTTATATGATTTTTCAAATCGATTTCAATTACTCACTTTCAATTTATCTTTAACAGATAATCTCAAAACATCCACTTCATATTGGAAAACATTTCCATATTTATTTAATAAATAAGTAATTCACAAATCTATTTATTTTCAACATTTGGAAAATTTTCAATATACTTAAATCCAAATTTAAGTATATATTTTATTCTTTAAGGAAAACATCCTCTTAAACACATTTATTTGGGTCAAAACGAATGTTACGTAAAACATTGTTACAACAACCCTGTATAGAGATTCAAAATTAAGATAGATATATAAATCCCAATACTACACAAAACTTTTCCTTTCGGAAATCATTTACCATAACAATAGTGTTATAGTCCACCATTTCCTTCTATTTCTCAAAAACGTCTATTTCAACAGTGAATGTTGAAATCTGTGGTTTCGACACTTAATATTTTTTAAAACAACTTTAAATTGTTTTAAATTCTATTTAAAATATCACTTTCCCAAAAGATTTCTTTAATATATTATTCACCGTCCAAAATCGTGAATATATTTCATTAACCAAATTCAACATTTCTACATATTTTATTTAAAGGATTTTCCGCTGTCCAAATCGTGGATATATTTCCTTTAATAAGCTATAATAATTAACATATCAAAATAAGTCGATTCGGATTTATAAAACAACGTTATAAATTCCATTTATATTTTATAACAAACTCAGCTTATAAAATCACTTTATTAGCAAATTTCTATCCATATCCCATTTACACGCCAAAACCCAGTTTATAAGTTAATTACTTATAAATCTTTTATTTTACCAAAAATCCATTCATTTTATAACTTCACAACTTATAAATATATAGATTTCATTCACTTAAAAAATCCATTTATACTTTATTTTAACACTTGTAAAAACTCATTTTATAATTCCAATATTTAAATTTATAAATATCAATTTTATAAATATTTTATATAAATCATTTATAATAATTCAAAAAATCCCAATTTGAACAATTTTATAAATTAATCAACTACTTAATTCAAAAATCACATTTTTGTTATATTTCACAAAAATCATAATTTTTATAACATAAAAATTTCAACGTTTATTTATTTAAAATGAATCAATTTCAAAATTAAATTTTATTATGAATTCTCAACTTAAATTTTCAAAAATCACATTTTATTTATTCTCGGCATCTAACGATACCAAAAATATATTCGGCTAAAATTTAGCCTTTAACGATTTCAATCACAAAGATAATCACGCAGATTATAAATAGATCAACACACAACATTGAAACCAATTCAAATGTTTGAGGAATCCAGTTGGATCCCTCCAACCTGTTTCCCTGTATCCAAAGATGTTAGCACAATACCAATTCCGCTTCAAGACGGAATATCATGGTATATGGGATTTATAAAATATTATCCGCTATTATGCGGCGCAATAAGGTCTCATCCGCTATATAATGCGGGAAATCAACTCCAAATACATATATAATACAAATTCCATACAAGTTGGAATTATCGCGGTATATGTTTTTAATAAATAACCTCCGCTTAATAAGCGGCGTATAGGGTTTATTTCAATACAACAGATAACAACTATCATCCAATCACACAATCAAGCAATTTTAAATTTAACTATTTAAAATTTAAATCGATTCAATTCGATTGAGTGAGAAATTCTCACATTGAGTTTCCGATAACAGTTGTAGCGTTTTATTTCGAATAAAATTAAACGTGCGTTTAATTTTACCCGAAATTTTCACTAGCTCCATACAACTCCAAACCAGCTCCATCGCGTATTGCTCGTCAAAACGATTGCAACGCAAGTCGTTTCGTAATATTCCGACCTCGTACGACAAAGTTATGATACTTTAAAGATTATACAATTTTAAATATAATCAATTTACAAATTTATTTCAATTTTTATACCCTTATGAAATCAATACCGTTCATTTCCTAGCCCAAAAATCCAGGCCGTGCGTGACTTCTTCCCTCACATGAAAAACCTCCCAGGCACGAACAACGTTCGAACCCAATATGCCGCCAACCAAACCCTACAGCACGCGACCACTACGACGACTTTGAAGATGATCGGCTAGCGCCAAATGGAAGCCCATCGCGAACTCATGCTCGGCCAGAGAAGCTTGAAGCTCGGCCTTCCCGAGCACCCTAAAATTGCGTGCGAATGGTAGTACTTCGAGCTTGATTTGCCGACAAACTCCACCTCCTTACTCAATCACAACCGTTGAATACCTAGATCTTGTAGTGCTCTACGTTTTTTGTGTTGAAGGTTTTTTGAATTAACGCTTGGATTAGAAGAAATCGAGGGAAGAAGAATCGCAATTTTCGGCCATTGGTTAGTGGCGGCCGGCTTAAGGAACTAGGGCTTCGTTTATTTTTTTGCAAACGAAAACAATGAAGGCCTTTTATAAAAAATTTCCAAATTACTATTCATCCAAAAAATTTCGAACTCCATATCTCGCGCGGTGACTGGCGTTTTTAGGGTTTACCCCGCGTTCCGGACACAATGGAATAGGTTTCGGGAGCTAATTTGATCATCTGTGCGAGTTACAGAAACAAACGATCAAATTTAAATTTAATCGATTAAACGAATTTCTATGCGTTTTGGCTTGCCCCGAACAAACGGTAAATCCGATTGACACGAAATTTGAAACCATACAATAATATAACATTACGGATCCGATGAAACTAGTTTCGTCGAAATCCGAAACTGTTTGAAAAATGACTATTTTCACTAGTCGATTAAATATTAAAATATTCAATTTTCACAAATTAACTTTTAATTTAATTTTAAAAGTTCACAAACATTGTTCTAACTCCAATATGATTTAATATAACTTTATAAATCATTTTTAATCACATTAAACCTAATTTTCAATTATTTACGTAATTTCAACTATTTAACTATCGATTTAATTATCCAATTAAATCTAGATATTCGAAATAAAATTTATTCGACTTATAAATCTCACTTGTTAATATTCAAAATAAATTAAATATACGAATTTTAAATGACAGAAATTCTGGGTCGTTACACACTTCCAACCTCAACACTCGGACATCTTCCATTGGTAGTTGTGCTACACACCACTACCCTTTCTACCTATAGAACTCATATTCGAAAACCCGAACAAGTAACCCAACAAATAGGTGTATATATATATATATATCAAATTAAAAATACGCTCTCTCAAGAAAGAAATCATTCCAAAGCCTAGGTATTCACTCAACCTAGCGCTTTGATACGAACTGTGACGACCCGCCTTTCTCTCCACATAAAGACGCATCATCATTAAGAAAGAAAGGGATGGAAAAGAGAAAACATAGAGAAGAAAGAACGAAAACAACATCAGAATCTAAATAGCGGAACGAATAAATTATATTAATCACATAAGTTTTACATAGCATACAACATCTAAAAAGAGTTACACAACTTACACAACACATACTAGACAATTATAAACACCTGTCTAGTCATTACAATTCAAAATACAACATAGAGATACCAACACAGCGGAAAACTATATATCTACATACGCTGAAGCCTCCTGCTCCATATCTCCTCTAGAATTCGTCAAATCTAACTTGAATCCCTTGGCTAATTATAAAAATTTAAGTACCCAGGAGTTTAGGAAAACAGAAAATAAACTCCGGGTCAGACATGGGTCCGGTGTGAGTAACAGGTTAAAGTTGCTTAACTTTGAAAAACCTTTGAAAACAAAAGGTATCTCGTAACACTTCCCGCACATAAACACGTAAAAGTTTTTACCTTACGATAACCAAAACATTTGATAGGAAATCCAGTGATATTATAATAGGGTCTAGGGTTTTCGAGTAAAATACAGAAATAGCTGGAATGCTTACATCTCACGTTCCAACATAGTTGGGCACAACTAAAACGTACGTCACTTGTTGGAGATTGGATTCCATACAATGGCAGGGCTACTGGGGTACTGCCCGTCATAGTACGTGGCCTAGATCATCGTACCGAGGATCCATCCTAAATCCCCTGCAACACAAGGCCGGAACCATCTCTTACTGGATAGTTCCGAACAAGGCAACCCGACAGTTGTTTGCAACCAACTGTCAACACTGCCAAATAAAAAGGGACTTCTAGACAGGGGAAAATCTTGTCCTACTTGAGCGCAACTCACTTAGCCTTGTTGCACCTCCCCTGTTTTAGCCATTCCTGGTTGATGAGGCTTGAGGATACGATTACCTTTATCAGAACACATCACTTAGAATGCTCATCGTCCACCTGACGATGTTCTGAAAGCATTCAATCCATACAAGTTCATTCCGGGTTCGAACGAAACCAAAGGCACTATCCCATGACACTCATTTTGGAGAATCACCCTCAAAGTTAGCGACAATACCCCTTGCACTCTGAATCTTCATTTTCACTTGAGATTCACAACCTATCGTTTAATTTGGATCGATGTGGTTTTCGGATATCCAAATTCGAAAACCCGATCTTGGTCTCATCGAAATCCAAAACGTCGTCTTTTAAGTCCAAGTTGTTTTAAATTTAAAATAATTCAATTCATTATCTATATTCACACAGATTGATAATTCAAATTATCACAAATTGATAATTCATATCATCACAATTCAACCAAAGCATCTCATATCACAAATCAGCACATATATCATATCTGAGATATCAAACAATCCAAGGCATTCAATATCACTTAGCCATCCATAAGAAAAGATTTATTAATCACACCATCTCTAATAAATTTAAAATAAATTAAATTAATTACTTCCATTACTTTAAATCATGCTTGCTTAACCATTAATTAATTACAAACCAATTAATTAATCATTCTCTAATTATCCATCTTTAATTAATCATCCTTGATTAATTATTTTCTAGTTACATAAGTAATTGGCCTTAATTAATCACAAAAATTAATTATCCCATTTACGGTAATTAACCTTTAATTACCTTCATTAATTAATTAATTATAATTAATTACATTAATCTTTAATTAATTACATTAATTAATTACTTTATAAGCACTTATATTGATTATTTATCCTTTAATTAATCAACCCTTAATTATTGTTCTACTTAATCACATTTAATAATTAATCTTTAATTAATTACATTCATTAATCATCCTTGATTAATCATATTTAATAATTAACTACTCTTAATTAATTACATTACTTAATTAACTTCTAAACAAATTTCATTAATTAATTCTTAGATTAATTACACTGAGTAATCAGTCCTTAATTACTTCCACCAAGTAATTATCCTTTTTATTAATTACACAAAGTAATTAAACCTAAATTACTTTCATTCTTCAGTTAATTACACAAAGTAATTAAACCCAAATTACCTCCATTAATAAATTACCCTTCAATTAATTACATCCAGTAATTACCATTAATTACTTCACTAAGTAATTACACTTTATTAATTACATTAAGTAATTATACTTAACAAATCATCAAGTGATTATTTTAAATTAATTAAACGAATTAATTAACTTAAACTAATCACATTAACTTAATTAATTACATTAAGTAATTATTCCCGTAAATTATCTTAATTAAGCAACTATAGTTAACCAATTCCAAAAATGATTATCCTTAATTAATTAATCTAATTAATTATTTTAAATTAATCACATTAATTAATCATTTCATAATCCTTAGTTAATGATCTTTACATTAACTATTAACAATTCTTTAATTACTTTCCTAAGTACTTATGCTTTAATTAACGATTATTACTTATAAATTAATTAATTCTTAATTTTCTGTTAATTGATCTCTAATTATCGATTAATAAACCTCTAATTACTTAATTAATTAATCTCTAATTATAATCAATTAATCTTAATCACTTAATTAATTAGTCCTTAATTATCAATTTAAATAAATTTTTAATTAATTATAACCCTTAATTATTCCACTAATTACAATATTTATTACATTTTAAAATACTTAGGAATTTTATTTCAAAATTGTCCTAGCATATAATTACTTTTAAATCAAATAAGTTTAAACATTACTTTATTATTTAAATCTTGGAAAACTTGTTTAGAACTCATTTAAACACTTGTTTGGAAACTAATTCATTTTATAATATGCTTTAAACCTTTAAACTTGTTTGTAAACATTTTGTTTTTATAAAACTTAATTTATTTTCAAAACCAGGTAACAAGTTCTATTTTGAACCCATACTTAAAAACTTCATCACTAAATATTAAGATCTGGAAACCATTATACTTCACAAAAACATATTCTTGCTTAGTTTTGAAACATGTATTCTGTTTTTATTTAAATGTAAAAACTTGAACAAAGTTTTCATCAAAAATCTTAAAACTGGATCAAACCAAATGACCCGAACCCAAACCCTCAAAACCCTGAGCCAAAACTCATAATACTTCAAGCATCTCACGCAAATGACTCGACAAAATAACTCGAGTGCCCCTCTTCTTCGATCTCAATTCACCAGATAAACAAAAATGCACCGTGCACATGCACGGTGGCTCCAACCATCTCTGGTCAACGTCGCGACCTTCCCAAGGTCGGCGACCATGTAACATTCCTGAAATTCATTAAGTTTAAATTGGCAATTTAATTTATTTTTTTGAAAATAAAATGAGAATTAATTAGAATAAATAAATAATTTTGATCATAAACAGAAAAATTTAATAAGAAATTTAAGTATAAGTAGCTTAAAAATATATATTGGATTTAGGAAAATAAGATGTATATTTATATAAATGAATACAAGTGTATGTAAGTAACTTGCAAATAAATTGATAAAGGGCTAAAAGCATAAATCATGTTTCATAAATCAAAAATTCAAATTGCTTTTTTTTTTCTTGAAAATAAATACAATATAAAGTTATGTTTAAAACTATTTAAATTGTTTAAAAATGAACATAAGTATTTAACTTAAAACAAAGGTTAAAACAAAGAAAACATGTATACAAATGTAAACATATACACATGAGGGTGGAGTAGAAGAATTAACAAGATCTTAAGCTTAAGATTGTTTTTAACAAGTGGCATAAAAACATCATTTCCTTAATAAAATAATTAAAAAAAAATTGAGGAAAACTTTTGAGTTCCCCATATGCAATTATAATAACATCTCACCAAATCTGAAACTACAGTACCAAAGATTGGTATCTCAGAAACCACAACACCAAAGATTCAAGAGCAAATCAAAGCTAAAAAGAAAAAGAAAAAAACTCAGTAAACATGCAAGTTCAAATCTGAAAAATCTTCTTCAACAACAAGAACCTGAGGAAGAAAATCAAAAGAGAGATCAAATCTGAAAGCAACTCAACTTAAAAGCATTTCACAAATCAATGATTCAACCTGAAGCAATTGAAAGGAGTCAGAGCTACAACCTGTTAGCTTCAGATTTTAAACATCAAACAAACAGAATCAAAACTGCTGATTTATAAATCAACATCAAAGCTTCAGTCTTTGGCCAGAGATAGTGCAGATCCTCTTAAGCAATTCAAAGGCCAGTAAATTTCTTTTTAATTTTTGTTTTTTTTTTGAGTTTGAAGTTGTTACACAATATTAAGGTAGAGAACTTAAACAACTTTATCAATCTGTTGCAGGAGAAAACCAAGATTTAAGGGTTAAAACAATTTCTGGTTTTAACTGCAGAGAAGCTTTCTCTGTTGTATAAAAAATTTAAACAGTAAGTAAAAAAAAAATTAAAATTGTTGTTATTAATGAATTAAGTAAACAAATATAACAGAGACTAAGAAAATTTGTATTTAAAAGTTGCAGACTTAACTTCAAGATTTAAAGGAAAGAAAGACAAAAATGTACATGCTCAAGATGCTCCTCTGTTCCTTCGTAAGCAACATCCAGTTTTTGCTTTGTCCAAATATCCAATCCAGGTGAGCAACTTTCCCTCCTGAAACCTATTTTTCTTGTTAATGCTTGTGAGTAAATCTATATTTAAAGACAGTTTCTTCTTTTAAAATCCAAGCTATCAAGAACTTGTAGAAATTTAAAGTTTAATTCAAATGCCTTTTAAATGAGAAAATTAAAACAGTGATAATTAAGAACTGCTCTGTTCTTTTTGATAGTGAGTGACCCCAAATTTATATGTTGTTTAAAAATTATTTGTGCATGAGTTGAATACATGCTTGACTGTTGAGTGTGATTAGGCCTGCATACATAAATCTTGAGTATGCAGATAAGTGTGAGGAGAATTTCTACAGACATGTTTCTGTTACTACTGGTGTTTAAACACAAATTCATTTCTTTATGACTGGATCTTATTTAGAATTTATTGTGTATACATGTTGTGTTTGTTCTGCATAGATTAGGTTTGTAAATTTAATTTAAAAAAAAAAATTAGTTTAGGGAAGCAAAACCTGTTACTACTGGAAATAACAGACAAGTTTTCGAAGTAAAAGTTTTCCAACATCTCTAAATTATTCAAAACAAGTTTAAAGCCTTAATACATGTTTTAAAACATGATTATTAAAAACAAGCATCACAGTTTTAATATCTGCTGAGGAGTTAGAAATTTAGTCTATGCAGAATTTGTTATATTTGGGGATATCAAAGCATAAAATGGATTTTGAACCTGTATTTCTGCCTGGAATGTGATGTTTTATTGGGAAATGAGGGGAAAATAAGGGAAGTTAGTCATAGATTTTGTGTTGATGGCAAGAGTGGTTTTCAGGTTTGAACTCCAATTGAAAAGTGATGAAGTTTTGTCACTGTCTGAAACTATGTGGTGGTTCGAGTGGACTGAGAATTTGGGGTATTGCAGAAGGGGTATAGGAGGAGCAGTGGCCGGAGTTAGAGGCCATAAGATGACCAGAGTGAGTTGATATGATGGTTGACAGGTTTGGTCTGTCTTGGTGAAGTAGTTTCCAGGTTGTCATTTTGATTGAATCTGATTTTCAAGCTATAGAGTATTTATGTTGGTGTTTGTATCAAGTGGAGAGGTGGATAGCTTCTTGGAGAAGTTGGTGAAGTTTGCTGGAAGTCGCCGGAGTGGTGGTGCATTTGAACAGTGTAGTTTGAGGCTCCGGTGAAGTTTTGATGTGCAGGCTTTGGGTGACTCGAAGTCACTCCCGTGCAATCCTTGTGGTGACTCGAAGATAGAGGGGTACTGACTCGAAGTAAATTGAGGGTGGTCCCAGGTTAGCTGTGCAGACCTGATAGTTGTGTTTTTTTTAAAAATCTGGGAAAACTCAAATGTTTAAAAAGCTATGAGTTAAATTTAAGAATAGTTTGAATTGAATTCAAATAAGTTTATGAATTCAAAAAGTTTAAATGATGAATTTAAATTTAAATAAGGTTTAAGTTCAAATTTGAAACCAAGTGTAATATAGGTTTCAGGATTCCTTGAATCCAGTTTTTATTTAAAAACTGTTTTGTTCTTTTAAAAATTTAAAAGAGAATTCAATATTTAAAAACAAGATTCAAATTTAGGTTTGAATTGGAATTAAGTTTGAATTCAAAGTGTTAAAATGAAACATTTAAATTTTTAAGTAAGATTTAAAATTGGGTTTGGAATCATATTTAGATATGATTTCAGTTTTGCTTTAAAACAATTTGAATTCAAATCAGTTTTGAGAAGTTTTAAATATTGAATAGAAATGTTTTTAAGTAAAATTTAAATATGAATTTGATTTCAAATAAAGGTTTAGATTTTTGAAAAAAAAATTCTTTCCTTTAAGTATTGAAATAAAATTATGATAAGTTTAACTTTTAATTGAAAAGTTAAGATAAAATAAGTAGATTTGAAATAAAGTTTATATTAAACTTTATTAAATAAATTTGGAAAGGTTTTAAATATTTTAAAAGTTCAATTTTAAATATGTTTAAATTTAATTGATTTCTAAATATTAAATTTTATTTAAATAAAGTTTAATGATTTAGAATTTGATAATCGATTGTACTAAAGATTATTATTAGTTATTTTGAATTTGATTTAATTAAAGATAATTAAATTTGTAAAGATAATTGAGATAATTGAATCATTTTTAATTATCAAGTTTTATTTGTCATAAATGATTTAATTAAGATGATGTTTTCTTAATTAAGAATCTTTTAATATAATGAGTTAAGAATCATTTAATTAATTTTAAATGATTAAGTTAATTAGTTAATTAAGTAATTAAATTATGATTGATTAAGATAATCACTTTGGATTAATCTAATATAATACTTAGGGAAGTAATTAAGTGATTAATTACTAAAGGTAATTAAGTAAAGGATAAATACTTTATTAAAAGTAATTAAGTAATGTGATTAAGAGTTAATCATTTGAGTTATTAATTGAAGAATTAATTAATAATTAGTTAAAGGTTTAAATTATTTGATTAATGATTAATGAATAAAAGAGTTAAGAATAATTAATTAAGTGATTAATTACATGTTAAAGTAATTAAGTATGGATAATTAATGATTAAAGATTTATTAATCAAATGTTCGAAGGTTAATTAATTTAAAGAAAAATTAATTAATTAAGTAATGAAGGTGATTAAGACTTAATCAATTGTAATAAATGATAATTAATCATTGATTAAAGATTACCAATGAAAGTAATTATGTGGTTGATAAATTTAAAACCACGCAAATTTATTCATCTTAACTGAAGATGTTTGATTGTTATTGAATGTTTTGTGATGGATTGATATATTTGATATATGATGTGATGCTATGTATTGCTTTGTGCTAAGTTGTTATATCTGTGATGTATATGTTGTTATATGTATATGCAAACCCTTGATCCGTAAAACGACATTTGGATTTCGATGCAACAGGGAGTCGGATTCCATTTGGTTATCCGAAACCCACATCGAATTGTAATGATTGAATCTGTGCTGATTGATGATGTGCTCTTATTGTGTAAAACCCCTGGACCACACTTATACACACACAAATATGGATTGCACGTGGAAATGGGTTAAGTCACAGATTTTGAAATTGTTTTAAAAATTGAATTTTTAAATCCAAAATAGTTTTGAACTAGAATTGAAGCTTTTGAAAATGGTTATTTTTAAATAACTTGATTAAGTTTGAAAATTTAGATAATTGGATTTAAATTTGAATTCAATATTTGAAATTGAATTCTAAAATTTGGAAACCAAGGTTTAAAAAGGGTATTCAACTTATAAATGGGTTTATATGGGTTTTTAAACCATTTTAAAGGTGGTGTTTTGGAATTTAAATTCAAGCCAAGATTTCAACTTGTATAAATTGGATTTTTCTACAACGAAAACTATTTGTTTTCAAATAATAAAGCTTTCACATAAGAAATGAACTTTCAATTTGTGTTAAAGGGCTTCAAGTCTAAAAATGAAAATAGTATTCCAAGTTTTAGATAAATTTTTGGAAACGTGTTTTGAAAGTTATAAATCTTTAATTTAAAGATTTAATTGGGTTAATCCAAATTGAATGGGAATTGTTTTTGAAATCTATGGATAGATCTTTGTGAAATTGGGTGAAACTTTGTGAAATAAATCCTTTTGGTTTAAAGATTAAAAATGGTAATTTGTTTAACCATTTGAAAGAAAGGTTTGGATTTTATAAGTCGTGACTTAACTGAAATCCCTTATCCATATGTTTTTAAATATGGCGCTTGCTATTCGGTTTAGCCGGGAGAGGACCTTGTGTCATATAGCCCATTCCGAATAGTGATACGACGTTATGGATAGCATTTGAAGACCGGTGGTGAAGACCGGGTATTTGTGAGAACGATAGGATAACCTATCGATTGACTCTGCACTGAGTTGCTCCGGTATAGAGTTCTCCTTAGTGATGGGAAGTCCGATCGGGATTGTGGATACCCGGATTTGCAAGGGCTTCTTCGGAAGTGCCTTCGGTTCTGTTCGAACCCGGAACAGACTTGTATGGTTGTATGTCCGACATTACACTTTGAGATGTTATCTGATCTCTATCAAATACATTTCTGCTTGGTGGCGGAGAATTTATTCTCTTAGCTTAACACCCTTCTCTGAGACGTACGAGCTCAGAGGTTATGTAGTTGATATTTATCAGTGATATTCCCAATTTGGTAATGTGGCATGCTGAGTGCTGCTGTGTGATGATCATTGGTTGATCATTTGTGATATGTTCATTTGTTTGATCATTTATCTTTGTGATCATTGCCTTGGTCATCTGTTGACCCAAAGCATGGCTTTTTTACCAAAGTGTAGCTTTGTGGACGAGACTGCATCAGGACCTCACACCTCGAAAATGGTCGAAACAGGAAAGATGCGGCAAGGTTATGAGGGTCGCGCCCTTTAGGGTATGTCATTTCCTTCTGGAAAAGGGTGGTATCATGGTATGGAGCCCAGATACTTACTCATGTTGATACACTATACCTATTACTGTGTGGTGTTGTTGTGCGCGCACTCGGATAAAGGTCCCAAAGGACCGGGGTATGACATATTCGTGTAGTAGTTACCTAGTTACAGAGGTAACCCGGCCTTGTGTTGGCAGAGATCTAACCGTAACGTTAGTTCTCGGGACGTCCCGCCAGAGGCGTACCCATGTGGCAATAGGAAGTTCCTTAGCCTGACCATTTGTTGGAAATCCATTCATCAAATACGTGCCTTGTACGGTTTTAGTTGTAGAACCTGCCATTTAACATGGCAGCTATAGTAGGCATAACATCATGGTACCTATGCTGGTTAGGATTTATATTATACTTTCGAAAGATTTTCCACTATGCACTAGTAATAATATCAAAGAATTTTTCTCGTAGTAAGCATGTTTGACTATCATAAGGAGAAATCTCCCCCATGTGTGCGTTTGCATTGTGTGTGTGCCGGGAGGCCTTATGGTAGTTTCATTTTCCAAAAAAGCATTGCGGATTTCAAATTTAAATTCTCTTGTTAGTTTCAAAGACCAAATGCTTTTGTTTGCTCATACCAGTCCCATGACTGACCTGGAGTTTATTGTTCCTTTCCTAAACTCTGGGTGCCCACTATTTCCCACACGGGCAGTCTAGAGTTGGGATTTTCAGATAATCCATAGTAGGTGTAGATTCGATAGCTTTCAGCCATTAGGATTTGGCAATCGCATTTTGGATCGAGTTGCTTCTCTTCATCTTGAGTGGGAGTTCGAGCTATTGCTGGATTGGTGCTTTGGAGATGGAGATTACTGATATTGGAGTTCTTTCTTGAAGACTATTTTGGAGATTTGTTCCGCTGCTAGTGTTATCTTTTATTTCCGCTGCTATTCTTTGTATCTCTGAAAATGTTGATATCTATTGTACCATTCTGTTGTATCATTCATGTTGTATCAGTTATTGTATCAAATGTTGTATATTGATATGCATATTCTTTTTCTTCCGCTGTGTTATTCACTTAATGTGTTATAAGCTCCGGCACGACTCGAATTTCGACGTTTGAATCTGCGGCATTCAAGTACAGTGGAGTACGGATGTCGATTTTTGAACGCTAGAATTTGGATCGTGACAGACCACAACCTCAGACGAACCAAACCCCAAACTCTTCGATTCTCACTTGAAATCAAAATTGAGTAACTCTGCACAAAAGTGGAACAAATCACCTCACCCAAAACCTCCTCGAACCCATGATGTCGGTTACCATAGTGTCTGAGACTCCAGCCATATATTCGCCAACCTCCCCGCTACAAATCCCCAAAATCTGATGGAACTCGATTGTAACAACCCAATATTTTCAACCATTCGCATCCGCACATGTCGGACTTGAATTGCTCAAAATACCGCATTGTAAATAAAATTTGGCAAATCTCAGAATATACAGTAAATAAAATCACAGATCACAGACACAGAGTATTTAATAATGCAGCGGAAGTAAAAGAAATAGTAGTTCATGAAGCCACTATATAAATATACCAGAGTTAAATAAAATACAACAGACTAAATAAAGTACAACAGAACTCTTAAGATGATAACCAAGTACAAGCTGAATAGAACAACAGAACTGGAATAGATAAAACTAGATAAGAAGATAATATCCAGAGATTCCAATCTCCAGAAAGTGGAATCCAAATCTGTGAATAACTCAGGCTGACCCGAGCGTAAATAAAAATACAAACACTCGAGTTAGGACAATATATACTTATATAATGTAAACCAACTCAAATGAACTGTAATAAGGTACAAGTAACTTAAAGGATGCCTGAGACCGCCCATCCTTTAAGGATCCGTTAAACTATTTACTATGTAGTAATATTTCGCTATTATAATAATGTCTACAGTAAAATAAACTTACTTTTAAATAGCGTTCCGGGCTACCCATATCACCCTTCACACATAATAGTCCCAGTAGTCCATCCAATATCATGCCATCTCCACTCCGGGTGACTGTCAGAGGATACCACACGGGCTATGGGAGAAAACAAACTCATAGTAAAGGCTCGGTATGGTAGGTGACATGGCACACAAGGCAATGCCAGGGTAGATATACCAATTACACACACGGGCTGGTGGTAACGCAGCAGCCACATACGCCCACCTCGGAACACACTCCCAATCAAAATCGGAGGATGGCCATCTAATCAATCACAAGTAAGAGTATAGTATCGAAGGAATGTGTCCGATCGGAGGAATGACCTCACTTGGCCCGAGATCGCTCCTGTTTTAGCCACCTTATGCCAACTCACGGGAGTTGGGTCCACGTAATATACCTCAAGAACGTCGCCACCATCCTACTTCATTCTGGAATCTCCACCGCGTACACGGTTGTCAAAGTGGTTTTCGGTATCGACAGAGAGTATGCCAGATATCCGATCCCGGTCTCTTTGCCAACCAATCGTTATTATAACCCGTAGTTATAACTTTTAAAATAATGTTTATACTTCAAAAGAGGATATCATTTCAAATCCAAATCTTTATCAAAATAATGATTAAATTAATTCCAAACCATTTTAAAACATCATATCTTTCCAGAAATTCTTGTCAAATCATTTTAATATATCAAGATATCATATCTTTTCAAAACCACATTTCAAATCATTTTAATATATCAAAATATCATATCATTTCAAATCATTTTAATATATCAAAATATCATATCATTTCAAAACCTCATTTCAATCATTTTAATATATCAAAAATATCATATCCATTTCAAGTCATTTCAATCATTTTAATATATCAAAAATATCATATCTTTCCAAAACTTCATTTCAAATCATTTTAATAAACCAAAATATCATATCTTTTCAAAACTACATTCATTTCAAATCATTATTCATTTTATTCAATTTAAAATACCATTTCAATTTACATTTCCAAACAGTTTATATTTCAAAAATCATTTTAAATCATTAAAATGAAGTTATTATATTTAATAATTAAATTATTAAATTTCCAAAAATTTCAACTTCCAAAGTTCATTTATTCACTTAAGTTTATCAAAACATTGAAAATTCACTTTTCGCAGCATTTAGAAAACGCTACGGAAAGTTACATTCAAAACAGTTCAATTTAACAAAAGACAACATTTTTAAAAATGTTGTAATAGGGTTTACTTAATATTTCAAATAAACTTAGTTAAATTCAACAATTATAGCACTTAAAAAGATTGCTATAATAGCCTTTAATTCAATTTAGATTTTTAGTTCATTATCATCAATTACATCATTTACAAATGCTGTAATATCATTTAAATTGCAATTAATAGCATTTCAAAAATGCAGTTAATTAACTTCAAATATTCAATATAATTTCACAACCAATTATTTTTATTTAAAACATTTTTAACTTATAAAATCATACATTTTCACATTTATAAACAACATTTAATTTTCCTTAAGTTCATGATATTATAAAGTTAAATTTCTATTCAAAAATCAAGATTTAATAATAATTCACTTATTAAATTTCAACATTCAAATTTAAATTCATTAAATTAAATTTCAACTTAACACTTAAGTTTAAATTTCAAAATATAACTTAATTTCAATTTTATTCACTTAACTTAAAATTCGCTTTTAAGCCAAATTCACAAATTCCCATTTGGTTATATTTCAAAATTTCAACTTAAATAATCATCCCTTTCATTTTTTAACTTTACTCAAAAAATCATTAATATATTATAAAATCATTTTAAATTCATTTTAAATTCAAATTATCATAAATTTATCATAATTTCATATTTAATTTAATTTCCAATTATAATTAAATCAAAATTTCCAAAATAACTTACATTTAAATTTTCTAACTTTTCCATAATTTATTTAACCTATAAATTTCCAAAAAAATCAATAATACTTTACAAAAATCATTTTTAATTATGTTTTAAATCAAAATATTATAATATTTACATTTCAAACATATTTTTAAAAATTTTAGAAATATATATTTTAACTACGGGTCTGTATATAATTTTCTAGCCTAGGTAAAGTGATACGGGAAATGTATCATTTCAACCCGTAATTTACAAAGAAAATCCGGATTTTATCATTTCAAACCCGCAGTCCCAAGTAAATGAAATAAAATGAAAATCGCTCAGGCCTATCATTTCAGCCCATAACGATTTTCCCCTGTTCTAAAGTCCGTTCGGGTATGTATCATTTCAACCCATAGTGATTATAATCTAAAGGGAACTTGCAGTGTGATAAACTGATAAAAATAACAGAACAACATAATATAACAGTAACAGATGTTATAATAGGTGTTTAAGCATGGGTGAACATGATATAATCATAATATAGCATATGTAACATGTTAATGCATTTTACAGATTCAGAAGGGGTCAATTTACTAGTTATATATGTACATATTATCTGGTGAGGATAACTCACTTGTTTGAGCTGGAGATTGCAATACAACTGACACAAACTGAGATCTTCAAAAGCACGATGGCACGACAAAGATTTGATATTGAGAGAGCCAAAGATAATTGCCTTGTTCACATTTACACAAAACAATGCAACATATAAGTTACAAAATAATGTAACACTTGAACAACACTAGAAATCAATGTCCAAAACAAGTTAAATGGTTTGCACTTGTTCTCAACTTCACATACTTCGGTTATGAACTGAAATAGCATAGCCAAGGCATGGATTAAGGTCTGGTTTGGTTCCAGTATAGGCTCGGCTACAAGGTGATAAGGTGAGTGGGAGTTACAAGTAGAGAAGACAATGGAATACAAAGGGTTCTAAGGCAAATGGTGGCTTTTGTTGCACCATAGGGTTCGACCCTTGCTGTTGTGGGTCTAGCCATGCAATGTGAAGGTCAGGTGGGGTCTGATGTGGCAGCTAGAGGTGGTGGAAGATCAGGTGGTGGAGGCTATTGGTGATGACCATGGCGGAAATTGAAGGTGATGGACATAGGGTGCAACAATCTACACACAAGGCAACATATCATCATTTCTAGGCTATACATGGGCTCGGCCTCAAGCTATAGGGGCATGGCCAGGTGTCCAGATGGTGGTGGGTGAGGTGGAAGTGGGTGGTGGTCAGGTCAGAGCAAGGGGTGGTGGAGGAAGTGGTGGAAAAGGTGGTGGAAGTGGTGATAGAGGAAGGGTATGCTCGGCCTAAACTATATGGTGATGGTTTGTGTAAATGGAGGGTGGATCTCTTGCCTAGGGCAGGTCGGCCTGATGGGGTGGTGATCTGGAGGTGGTGGTGGCTGGTTGTGGTGGTGATGGGGTCCGCCTAGCAGCTGGAGGTGGAGGAACAAAGCTATGAAGGTAGAGAACATATACAAAATTCAATAGAAAACTAGAAAAACAAGGAAGAAGGAGATGAGTTTTACCCAAACCTTTGAAGCAATGGTCGTGCAATTTTTTTTTTGAGTTTGAGAAGGTTAGAATACATGAAAAATGAGGGAGATGCAGCTAGAATGAGAAATGAAAGCATGGAAAAAATCATTAAAGAGTGGAGTTGAGAAAATGAAAGGTCGGAATGTAAAAAGGCTTTGGAAGTTAAAGTGTTTAAAACCTTTAAAATTTCTATCAATTTATTTTAATTTTTAAATAACTGAAATATATATATAAATTCAGATAAAAGTACAAAAATTTATTAAATAAACAAAAATAAATAAATAAATATTAATTATATATATAATTTAATTAATAAAACAGGAAAAATTGCAAACTAGTCTTGAAAATATGAAAAATAAATGCAATGAACTTTGGAAAATCTTTATGTACTTGTAAAAATATTTATAACAAAGATAATAACATAAACTAAAATGCATTCACAAATAAATATATAAATTTTAATTTAAATATAATTTAAATGAAGAAAATAGCAAAGAAAATAGAAACTAGGCTTTAAAAATAGAAAATAAATTCAATAAGCTTTAGAAAAATTATACTATCACTTCAAAAATATTAAAAGACAAAAATATACATAAAATAACAGATTAACACATATTAAAATAAAAAATGAGAAAGAAAAATATAATTTATATAATTTAAAATAGACAAAATTATTAAATAAATCAAATTACACCCAAAATTGAAATGTACATAACTTTTACAGTTTAACTCCGTTTTCAACGAAACAAAAAGCAGTGTTCATGTTATTAAATCTATTTTCATAATAAAAGATAAAATTTATAATTTCAAACTTTTAAATTTTTAAGTAAAAAGTCAAAGCTTGACCAGTTTGACCAGAATTTCACTTTTTAGTAAAATATCTAATTTATACCAGTTTAAAACTATAATTCACTTAATAATCAACATTTATATAAAAAATGAAATGTTGGAAAAAAAAGTTTAAAATAATTGCAAAATAAAAAATAAAGTCAAAATTAAAATATATGTAAAATCTAGGGTTGTTACACTCTCCCCCACTCAAAACTTTTCGTCCCCGAAAAGGAATGAGGCACGGGAAAGCATAGAAAAAATAGAGTGAAATAAGATTAAGACAAGATGACAAGGAGATTAAAATTATACCTAATAACTATTGTTATAGGTAAGTTTCACAAGGTAGAGATGATCTTCCCAATATTCTCTAGAATCAGGAACACAAGCACGAAAAGATCCTTTAGAATCTGATTCACTCTTCCTGCTTGACCGACGGTCTGTGGATGGAAAGCAGTGCTCAAATTCAAAATGAGTACCAAAGATTATTAAAGATTATAGAAAGATTTCTAAACAGACTGGTATATGCAATAGCCTCCCATTCTATAGCAAGATAAGGGAAAATAGGACAACCAAAAGATAGTTTGAAAAACAAAATAAAATAATAAATTTGAAACCATAAAATTTCAACTTAAACTGAAAACTAAATTTTACATAAGTCAAATAAATCTTAAGCATCTCTAATTTCATTATCTTATCATCCAATTATCTTAAATTAACAAATCCCTAAAATCATGTATTTGAAAAATCTTTTATTATACTCAAAATGTACCAAATAAAATTTAATTCTTCTTCACTACTAATTAAAATTAAATTTATTCCTCTCAATATATTTTATCACCTATGTTAAATATGCTTACACTTATTATAACGGTTTTAATTTATTCTTAATTCCTTCAACATCATTTATATTGTAAATTATTCAATTACCTTTTTATTCTACTTACCTCAGTTAATCTTTTTATAACTAAATTTCAAGTGTATAACATTTATTATAACCACTCAAATTTTATTTATAAAAACTTTTTATATTATATATTATCCAATTACATTGTTAACTTCTGAAAATTTAAGGTAGGTTATATTTGAATGCAATTGAGTATTATACAAATAAAACTTCCTAATTCAATTATTTCAAGCTTGAATATTTATCCAAATCTCAAAATTATACGTTGAAATTATCCTTGAAGATAAAATTTAGGAATTAAATTTCCGATAAATTCCAAACTATTTAGAGATAAATAAATGCTCATATACACTATATATATATATCCATTCAAATTCAAATCATATATCAGCATATATTATAAATCCAGTCTTATTTTAGAAATTAAAATCAACAAAATTTTCCCAAATCAAAACTGTAGCAAGACTACAGAATGGTCACTTTACTTCGAAACTCGAAAATGGATGTCGGTGATGCTGCAGTCATCACCGAAGTTATTTTCCAGCGACAAAGAGAAGAGCAAGTGTGCTTTAAACTTTTAAAATTCTTTGGAAACAAATTTCTATTCCAAATTACTTTAAATAATATATCCTTTAAAACTTTAAACACCAAGTTTGAAATCCATCGGAAATTAAATTCTCAAATTCTTGTTTTACATTCATTTTAAATTTCCAAATAAATTTATAACCATGTTTTATAGTTCAATTAGATATATGAAACAATAGAAAATGATATATAAATCGAATATTATTTCTTAACAACCAATTCAAATAAAAATCCAGATAAAGATTTATAATATAGTTACAAAATTTATTTCACAAAATTTATTTCATTACTAAATTGTAAAAACATATTGTGTCAGTTTGCTCTGTTCAAGTGTTTTGGAAATCTTATCGATAGCGTTGATCAGACGAATCGATTAGAAACCCAAATCAACATCAACAACTCAAACAACACAATATATAAAACATTTTAAGTATTAGTTTACAAATACACTTCAAGAATAATCTGAAGATAAGTTGGAAACAAAGATGAGATGATTAAATAACAGAATAGGGAGATGGATGAGTTTATATAAATCGCGGGCAACCTTAACCGGGTCAACCGTGACTTAAAGAATAAGATCGATGTGGATTTCTTGGGTAAATCGACGTTCGATCTCAAGATGTAGAGTTCGAAATTATAAGAGATACTAGCATCTAAACCGAGGATATAGAATCTCTGGTGAATCGATGTTGTTGTAAAGGGGTTTTCCCCTTTCACAAATAAATTTGAGGTTAGCGAGACCGCCGACTCATTATGAAGGTCTTTTGAAGTGGAGTTATGGGATACTCCAGAAACAAAAGAAGATAAATAGTGAGGGACATGAATGGATTTTGGAACCACAGGGAATGTTCCAAAATTCAAAGGAATCGAGTCAAAAAGGAAGAGGTTTAAACTCGAATGAAAGTGATTCTGTAAATACATTTACCCTATATACTGAGTTTTGCCTAGAGCTACCAAAGCTCTGATACCAACTATAACAACCCGATATTTTCAACCATTCGCATCCGCACATGTCGGACTTGAATTGCTCAAAATACCGCATTGTAAATAAAATTTGGCAAATCTCAGAATATACAGTAAATAAAATCACAGATCACAGACACGGAGTATTTAATAATGGAGCGGAAGTAAAAGAAATAGTAGTTCATGAAGCCACTATATAAATATATCAGAGTTAAATAAAATACAACTGACTAAATAAAGTACAACAGAACTCTTAAGATGATAACCAAGTACAAGCTGAATAGAACAACAGAACTGGAATAGATAAAACTAGATAAGAAGATAATCTCCACCGATTCCAATCTCCAGAAAGTGGAATCCAAATCTGTGAATAACTCAGGCTGACCCGAGCGTAAATAAAAATACAAACACTCGAGTCAGGACAATATATACTTATATAATGTATACCAACTCAAATGAACTGTAATAAGGTACAAGTAACTTAAAGGGTGCCTGAGACCGTCCATCCTTTAAGGATCCGTTAAACTATTTACTATGTAGTAATATTTCGCTATTATAATAATGTCTACAGTAAAATAAACTTACTTTTAAATAGCGTTCCGGGCTACCCATATCACCCTTCACACATAATAGTCACAGTAGTCCATCCAATATCATGCCATCTCCACTCCGGGTGACTGTCAGAGGATACCACACGGGCTACGGGAGAAAAACAAACTCGTAGTAAAGGCTCGGTATGGTAGGTGACACGGCACACAAGGCAATGCCAGGGTAGATATACCAATTACGCACACGGGCTGGTGGTAACGCAGCAGCCACATACGCCCACCTCGGAACACACTCCCAATCAAAATCGGAGATGGCCATCTAATCAAACACAAGTAAGAGTACAGTATCGAAAGAATGTGTCCGATCGGAGGAATGACCTCACATGGCCCGAGATCGCTCCTGTTTTAGCCACCTTATGCCAACTCACGGGAGTTGGGTCCACGTAATATATCTCAAGAACGTCGCCACCATCCTACTTCATTCTGGAATCTCCATCGCGTACACGGTTGTCAAAGTGGTTTTCGGTATCGACAGAGAGTATGCCAGATATCCGATCCCGGTCTCTTTGCCAACCAATCGTTATTATAACCCGTAGTTATACCTTTTAAAATAATGTTTATACTTCAAAATAGGATATCATTTCAAATCCAAATCTTTATCAAAATAATGATTAAATTAATTCCAAACCATTTTAAAACATCATATCTTTCCAGAAATTCTTGTCAAATCATTTTAATATATCAAAATATCATATCTTTTCAAAACCACATTTCAAATCATTTTAATATATCAAAATATCATATCATTTCAAATCATTTTAATATATCAAAATATCATATCATTTCAAAACCTCATTTCAATCATTTTAATATATCAAAAATATCATATCCATTTCAAGTCATTTCAATCATTTTAATATATCAAAAATATCATATCTTTCCAAAACTTCATTTCAAATTATTTTAATAAACCAAAATATCATATCTTTTCAAAACCACGTTCATTTCAAATCATTATTCATTTTATTCAATTTAAAATACCATTTCAATTTACATTTCCATATAGTTTATATTTCAAAAAATCATTTTAAATCATTAAAATGAAGTTATTATATTTAATAATTAAATTATTAAATTTTCAAAAATTTCAACTTCCAAAGTTCATTTATTCACTTAAGTTTATCAAAACGGTGAAAATTCACTTTTCGCAGCATTTAGAAAACGCTACGGAAAGTTACATTCAAAACAGTTCAATTTAACAAAAGACAGCATTTTTAAAAATGTCGTAATAGGGTTTACTTAATATTTCAAATAAACTTAGTTAAATTCAACAATTATAGCACTTAAAAAGATTGCTATAATAGCCTTTAATTCAATTTAGCTTTTTAGTTCATTATCATCAATTACATCATTTACAAATGCTGTAATATCATTTAAATTGCAATTAATAGCATTTCAAAAATGCAGTTAATTAACTTCAAATATTCAATATAATTTCACAACCAATTATATTTTTATTTAAAACATTTTTAACTTATAAAATCATACATTTTCACATTTATAAACAAGATTTAATTTTCCTTAAGTTCATGATTTTATAAAGTTAAATTTCCATTCAAAAATCAAGATTTAATAATAATTCACTTATAAAATTTCAACATTCAAATTTAAATTCATTAAATTAAATTTCAACTTAACACTTAAGTTTAAATTTTAAAATATAACTTAATTTCAATTTTATTCACTTAACTTAAAATTCACTTTTAAGCCAAATTCACAAATTCCCATTTGGTTATATTTCAAAATTTCAACTTAAATAATCATCCCTTTCATTTTTTAACTTTACTCAAAAATCATTAATATATTATAAAATCATTTTAAATTCATTTTAAATTCAAATTATCATAAATTTATCATAATTTCATATTTAATTTAATTTCCAATTATAATTAAATCAAAATTTCCAAAATAACTTACATTTAAATTTTCTAACTTTTCCATAATTTATTTAACCTATAAATTTCCAAAAAAATCAATAATACTTTACAAAAATCATTTTTAATTATGTTTTAAATCAAAATATTATAATATTTACATTTCAAACATATTTTTAAAAATTTTAGAAAAATATATTTTAACTACGGGTCTGTATATAATTTTCTAGCCTATGTAAAGTGATACGGGTAATGTATCATTTCAACCCGTAATTTACAAAGAAAATCCGGGTTTTATCATTTCAAACCCGCAGTCCCAAGTAAATGAAATAAAATGAAAATCGCTCAGGCCTATCATTTCAGCCCATAACGATTTTCCCCTATTCTAAAGTCCGTTCGGGTATGTATCATTTTAACCCATAGTGATTCTAATCTAAAGGGAACTTGCAGTGTGATAAACTGATAAAAATAACAGAACAACATAATATAACAGTAACAGATGTTATAATAGGTGTTTAAGCATGGGTGAACATGATATAATCATAATATAGCATATGTAACATGTTAATGCATTTTACAGATTCAGAAGGGGTCAATTTACTAGTTATATATGTACATATTATCTGGTGAGGATAACTCACTTGTTTGAGCTGGAGATTGCAATACAACTGACACAAACTGAGATCCTCAAAAGCACGATGGCACGACAAAGATTTGATATTGAGAGAGCCAAAGATAATTGCCTTGTTCACATTTACACAAAACAATGCAACATATAAGTTACAAAATAATGTAACACTTGAACAACACTAGAAATCAATGTCCAAAACAAGTTAAATGGTTTGCACTTGTTCTCAACTTCACATACTTCAGTTATGAACTGAAATAGCATAGCCAAGGCGTGGATTAAGGTCTGGTTTGGGTCCAGTATAGGCTCGGCTACAAGGTGATAATGTGAGTGGGAGTTACAAGTAGAGAAGACAATGGAATACAAAGGGTTCTAAGGCAAATGATGGCTTTTGTTGCACCATAGGGTTCGACCCTTGCTGTTGTGGGTCTAGCCATGCAATGTGAAGGTTAGGTGGGGTCTGATATGGCAGCTAGAGGTGGTGGAAGATCAGGTGGTGGAGGCTAATTGTGATGGCCATGGTGGAAATTGAAGGTGATGGACATAGGGTGCAACAATCTACACACAAGGCAACATATCATCATTTCTAGGCTATACATGGGCTCGGCCTCAAGCTATAGGGGCATGGCCAGGTGTCCAGATGGTGGTGGGTGAGGTGGAAGTGGGTGGTGGTCAGGTCAGAGGAAGGGGTGGTGGAGGAAGTGGTGGAAAAGGTGGTGGAAGTGGTGATAGAGGAAGGGTATGCTCGGCCTAAACTATATGGTGATGGTTTGTGTAAATGGAGGGTGGATCTCTTGCCTAGGGCAGGTCGGCCTGATGGGGTGGTGATTTGGAGGTGGTGGTGGCTGGTTGTGGTGGTGATGGGGTCGGCCTAGCAGCTGGAGGTGGAGGAACAAAGCTATGAAGGTAGAGAACATATACAAAATTCAATAGAAAACTAGAAAAACAAGGAAGAAGGAGATGAATTTTACCCAAACCTTTGAAGCAATGGCCGTGCAATTTTTTTATGAGTTTGAGAAGGTTAGAATACGTGAAAAATGAGGGAGATGCAGCTAGAATGAGAAATGAAAGCACGGCAAAAAATCATTAAAGAGTGGAGTTGAGAAAATGAAAGGTCGGAATGTAAAAAGGCTTTGGAAGTTAAAGTGTTTAAAACCTTTAAAATTTCCATCAATTTATTTTAATTTTTAAATAACTGAAATATATATATAAATTCAGATAAAAGTACGAAAATTTATTAAATAAACAAAAATAAATAAATAAATATTAATTATATATATAATTTAATTAATAAAACAGCAAAAATTGCAAACTAGTCTTGAAAATATGAAAAATAAATGCAATGAACTTTGGAAAATCTTTACGTACTTGTAAAAATATTTATAACAAAGATAATAACATAGAATAAAATGCATTCACAAATAAATATATAAATTTTAATTTAAATATAATTTAAATGAAGAAAATAGCAAAGAAAATTGAAACTAGGCTTTTAAAATAGAAAATAAATTCAATAAGCTTTAGAAAAATTATACTATCACTTCAAAAATATTAAAAGACAAAAATATACATAAAATAACAGATTAACACATATTAAAATAAAATATGACAAAGAAAAATATAATTTATATAATTTAAAATAGACAAAATTGTTAAATAAATCAAATTACACCCAAAATTGAAATGTACATAACTTTTACAGTTTAACTCCATTTTCAACGAAACAAAAAGCAGTGTTCATGTTATTAAATCTATTTTCATAATAAAAGATAAAATTTATAATTTCATACTTTTAAATTTTTAAGTAAAAAGTCAAAGCTTGACCAGTTTGACAAGAATTTCACTTTTTAGTAAAATATCTAATTTATGCCAGTTTAAAACTATAATTCACTTAATAATCAACATTTATATAAAAAAAATGAAATGTTTGAAAAAAAAGTTTAAAATAATTGCAAAATAAAAAATAAAGTCAAAATTAAAATATATGTAAAATCTAGGGTTGTTACATCGATCCACAAGCGACGCCGTGGTGGCAACTTTTCCGACCACCAGATGAACTAGGGTTTAAAAACAAATCCTGATCACCGCCGCGACCACGGTGACTTGAACACCCTTTTGACATTTTTGTCGACCTCTTCAATCATCCATCTACCTCCAGCGAAGTCCACGACCTCCCTGACCATTTAGATCATCAGAAACCACCAAAAGCACAAAATCTGCTCAAACTCGAACTGCTCATTCGACTCACATCTAAAAATTGTGATTTCATTTTTAAAAATCATGTTTTTGGATAAGAATTCAGTTTATAAACCTGAATTGATAAATTAAGATGTTTGAATTTAAACATAACCCAAGCTTGCACTGTTCTACTTGATTTTCTAGAGCAATTTCAAATTTAATTCATTTAAAACTTTAATCTATGGTTAAACAAACAAATTTTGTTTGAATCCTAAGTCCTAACAGAGATTAGTTTAAGAGAAAATGGATTTTGATCAAAATCTTAGCTTTTAAAACTAAGAACATGCAAGAACAGATACAACAACAAGCATACATCTACATTCATATATACACAGAAAATTCAATCATATACATCTACACAATACATACTTTATTTCCAGAAATCCACATGTAACCAGATATCCATATACATAAGCTTTTAGGAAGAATGTTGCTCACCAGGCATGTAAAAACAGAGAGCAGTTTTGAAACTTTAAAACTGAATGCTGGAAAAATGCTTTTGATTTAAAAACTTGGATTGCCGAGATCCTTATTAAAAGTGGAATGCTTTGATGTTAAGATGATCCGGGTTTTGAAACTGAGATGATGATGCTTTTGATTTCAAGTTTGCTTGATTAACTTGCTTTTGAAACATGTTACAGGCTGAAGATAAAATGGTTACAGGGTTTGATTTGTTTGATTTTTTGGTGGATTGAAAAATGTTTTACAGATTTTTGGTTTGCGAACTGTTTGATTACTGATTTGTTTTCGAGTTTTTCTTGCTTGTAAATTGGTTAGCAGGGTTTTGTTTCTCGCTTTTGGAAATGAGAAAAAGGATGAGAAGAGAAAAGAGATGTATATATAGATTAAATTTGGATTTATTAAAAATTAAAGAAAATAAAATAAATAAGGGACACCTGTACCATTTGTTAACATTTGTCATTACTCTTGTTAATCAATTAACACTCGTTAAAATCAAGCCTAATATATTAACACTTGTAATTTAAGTAATTAATATTTATTTTAAATGTAAATAAATAGCTTTTATACTTACTTTATAAATTCTTATCTAAATATATATATTTAAATATCTTTAAAGAAAATAAAATTAAACAAATTATATACCAATAAAATTTTATATGTATAATTTAAAAATCCAAAATATTTTAAAATATCTCTCTTTTGAATTTCCATTATTAAATCCAAATTCAAATTCAAACAAAATTTAAAAATCCAAATTAAAGTCAAATTATATATACATATGTAACAATACATTCAATTTGAAATTAACAATACTATTTTCTTTAAAATCTATTTATATTTATATACAAAAACAACACATTATTAATATTGTTTGAAAATAACAAATTTGTCAATTTTAAATAATTTATAAAAGAGACTATTACATTATTTATAAATTACTTATTTTACTAAATGAATTAATATATCATACGTTTTATATATTTATAAATTGTATTTTAAACTTATATATATATATATATATATATATATATATATCCAAATCATATTTATCAAGCAATATTTAAAAAGAAAATAAACCAAACATTTATGTTAATTTTATTTAAATTTAAACTTAAGCTAAAATAAATATTTTAAACAATTAACATTTACCTTAAGTATTTTAAAACTATATAGTTATTTATTAAATAATCTTTGAAAGGTTTTATATTAAATTAATCATAATCTCCAAATTACCAAAATATATTAGAACTTGAAAACATGATTTTATTTGTTAAATTTCAAACCAAAGCTTTTTTATTTACAATATATACAGATATATATATACATTATAAATAGAAAACATTTTATTTGCTTTAAAAGATAAAATATACCAATTAAATATTTATTTTCTTTTAAAAGAATTAACTAGCAATTTAAATTAAAATTATCAAATAAAATTATCAAATCACTTTAATGACTAATACAAATTATTAAATTGATATTTCCCAAAATTCCGGGTCATCACATTCCACCCCACTTAAAAGAATTTCATCCCCAAAATTTTAAAGATAATTCAATAACCCATCAAAGATTTTAATTTTTAAACCACAAGCATATATTATCAATCATATGCTAACAACCATAGCAACCAACTCACTCAATCAATCAAATCTAATGATCCTGACACAAATCAGGATAGACCTTCCTAACATTATCTAGAGTTTCCCGGGTACAAACATTGGGACACTCGCTCTACTAAATCAAAACTAGCTACACTACTAAGCTATAGAGCTCCTACTCATCTAGGTCTACAACCCATACTTTTTGCCCCACTTTTTTCTTTAGATGATTTAGATATCTATGCAAAATTAATTTACATTAACTTCATCTTTCAAATGCAATTAAATTACGTGATAACATATTACATACCGCTCAAATTTATACATCTTTCCATATTAGACAGGATCTCGAAGTTGTGTTTCAGATGGGAGATGGACAGATAAATGTTCCATTACATTAAAAGAAAACCTGGCAGAAGTATTTTCTCTAATTTGCAGAGAATATAGGAATATCTACTTCAAGTTTACGTAAACGTTGCACTTTTAAAGTAGTCGAACAAAGCTCTTTGTAAAACATACTAAGCTCTGTTACTACCTTCCAAACTTTTAACGGCGGTAGTTCTTTGAATATAACGGGAAATAAATTTTCCATCATTATGTGACAGTCGTGGTTTTTCATTCCGCTCAATCTACCGTTTTTAAAGTCAACACATCTACGAAGATTTGATGATATCCCATCAGGAAATTTTAACCCTTCCACCCATTTTAACACAACTTTAACTTGATTATTATCTAATTCGTAACATGCTTTGGGTTTTTTACTGTCATTTGGTTTCATATGAAGCTCAGGACGTTTGCATAATTCTTCTATATCACGTCTTAATTTCAAATCATCCTTCGTCTTCCCTTTCACATTCAAAATAGTGTTAAAAACATTGTCAAATACATTTTTCTTATTATGCATCACCTCTATATTATGACGAAGCAGAAGATGTTTCCAATATGGCAACTTCCAAAAAATAGTTTGTTTGCACCAGTTATGAACAAAAGATTTGCCTTCAATTTCTGTTTGCACTCCAGTTTCATATATCTTTGGATAGTCCCCAACAAGTTCATATATGTCTTCGCTTGACCATACCGTTGGTGGTTGTCTGGTTTCTACTCTATTAGCTAAAAAGTTTTTCTTGTCTCGTCTGAAGGGATGATTTACTAGGAGATAATATCGATGACAGTCTAACCACGAAATTTTCTTACCATGAGGTAAAGAAAACGTTCATGTTCCATCCATGCAATATGGACATGCTAGACGACCAGCATTACTCCATCTTGAAAGCATTGGATAAGCAGGAAAATCACTTATAATCCACAACAAAGAAGCAAACATACGAAAAAAATTTCTTCTTGGACACATCGTATGTTTATACTCCTCTATTCCACAATATTTTTAACTCCTCAATCAACGGTTATAAATATACATCGATTCCTTGTGTCGGATCGTCGAGGCCAGGAACGATAACAGTAAGAAACATATATTGCGTTTTCATACACATCCATGGAGGTAAATTATATGGTGTGACGATAATGGGCCAGGATGAATATATAGAACCAAATTGAAAAAATGGCGAAAAACAATCCATACATAATCCTAATCTAACATTTCGACTCTCCGCTGCGAAATTGGATACGATTTATCAAAATGCTTCTCCATTGGCCAGATGTGTCAACGTACCATCTTCCTCCGTTCTCACACTATGCCATTTATATTAGATGCAGTTACAAAAGATGCATATAACCTTTGAAGCCTGGGAGTGATGGGTAAGCAATGCATACGCTTGTACGGAACTTTCTTCCCTTTCTTTTTTCTTGGTTTATATCTCTCCTGATTACAAATTTTATAATTTCCAAGGGTTGCGTCTTCTTTCCAAACAACATGAAGCCTTTTAAACATGTATCTATTTTATGATAAGGTAAACCAAAAGCCGACACAAGTTCTTTAACTTCATAGTGATTTTCACATATTAGATTATCGGGCGGCATATGTATTTTTGCAGCTTGTACAACAGCCGTAAACCCAGCTTCAGTGATGTTGTATTTTGACTTCATCGCAATGTATTCTGGGATTATTGACATTTGAGTGCCGCTTTTACAACCATCCCAAATAGGTTTCTTAGCAGCATCTGGTAAATCATAAATTTTTTTGCTTCAATATTTGGTTCTTCAATACTTCCATCGTCGTCGTCAATTTCAACCACTAAAAACTTTGATCGTGCTACATCTTCGACCATATTTTCTATACGGGTCGTCGTAACTACTTCGTTAACAACACTTTCAGACTCTACAGAAGTATTTCCTACAACTTCTCCATGCCAATCCCAAACATAATACTCGGGCACGAAACTGTTTTGGCACAAAAGTCTTTCACAATATCTGGTAACAAATACTTTAAATGTCTACACCTACTACACGGACAACGAATTTCTGGATCGTTTCCATTATTACTTAAAGTGAATTCAACAAATACCTTTATACCATTATAGAAATATTCCTTTATTTAGCCACTCAGTCCTTTTCTTTGGTACATCCGTCTCCTCCAATCAAAAAAATAATCAATCATTTTTCCTATTTGAGAAAATGAGTCACATTCAAAATTTAATATTTATATTCAAGAATACAAATTCGAAAAAGATTATTTTCATGGTTGTATAATATTTGAATTTAAAGAACTATTTCACAAATAAAGAAATATTTTCAAATATGACGCATTTTATTTTTTAACGTATCGATACAAAATTTTGTACAAAAACATATTTTTTCCATGGTTAGACATCCTACTTCCCATTACAAACACAGTAAGCATTTACATTTCGTATATTACTTCGTCTCAAACGATTCAACAAAATTTCGACAGCATTTTCCTTTTGTTCCCTGCATTGTACACAAATGCGTGTACGCAGGAAACAAAAAAGAAAAGTTAGGCCGAAATTTTATGAACCGTTTTGAGACGAAGTAGTATACAAAATGTAAATACTTACTGTGTTCATAACTAGTCCAATACAGGGACAAATCCAACTAACGTTGTACCAGATAAATATATATGGTCGTTTTTAAAAAAAACGACTGTTTATATAACGATCATGTACAACACTCATCAGATGGGGCTAAAAACTCTCTAAGGGACATAAGTTAATTAAATGTGCGCATTTTACGAAAAAGTATAGTTTTACTAACTATATACACACACAATCACAAATTATACATACTGTTTAAAATTTCACGATAACATATGAAATAGGTATACCATGGGATGCTATAAACTATTATTACGCGTTGGAAACAATTGCAATTACTAATTAGCTATAGTTTATCTTCTTATGCAAATCCAGATTTAGGGTAAAAATTAGATTTTTTTTCTCAAATTAAGATAATATATCTGAGATTGAGAACAACAGAGTTTGCTTAGGCAGTCGTGGAGGATTCGGAAGCCCGAAATTGGAGATTGAAAGCTTGTAGGAGGGATTTGGGGGTTTATGATAAAAAAATTCATGCTGCAAAATGAGGAAGAAGAAGACGGCCTGTCGGAAGCCGTCGAAAATTAACCTTCTGAAGCCGTCGCTACGTGCTGGCGGAATATTAGCCTTTTTTAGTAGTGGTTCAATCTATTTTGCATTATTTCTAAAACGTATGACAAATAATTTCTTTCTGTTTGCAGCATTTATTTATCATTTTTCTACCACTTCAAAAAAGAACTTATATATTTAAATTGAAACTAAATAGTTAGATATTATTTGAAACTAAAAAAAAAGTTGGCGTTGGTTTAACATATTTTTTCTATTGATGTAACAAGTAACCGATGTGAATTGATGCAATGTCGGTTTACTGATAGCTAAATAAGACCCCTAAAAAATCTCAAAATAAAAATAAATCTAGAATATGAATAAATCCTGAGATCCAGAACAGCTAATAAGCCAATTGAATGGTCGGTAATATTTGCATCTAAGATTTATGAAATTTTATACATAAAATGTGTCTGCATATGTGCACTGTGTCTGCACATAAATTTACTGTCGCAAGATATTACTTATCGGAAGTTAGCACCTTAGATACATGAAACTTGTTTGATCTATACCACAGAGATACTGTTGCAGCATCTGCGGATGGTATTCCAAAATCTGACAGCAGATGGGAAAATTGTTACATCCACTTCTGTTAAGGTGAACCAAAGTTGGTTAAGCTAAAATTACCTCTCTGTAAATTAATTCCCTTACATCTTCTTTTGTTAATTTTCTCCTTTCAAACTCAAATCCAAGTTTCGAAATTGGTTGGGTTGATGGTTCACGATCTTTATTTGCAAGGCCCAGAAAGTAAGGATCAGGTAAGGCCTTCGAACGAAAGTATAAGCAAAAAATCAGCAAAACCTCATGTCTAAATTATCATGTCTTTATTTTTACTGTTATTGTTTATTTTGTCAGGTACTTGCCATCAAACAATGGTCAAATAGAGATACTGTCTCTTGCGCTAATCATGTAAATTGTCCTTAACAAGTTGCTCGCCGTCTACAATTATTTTAAGGTGAGCTTTCAGATGTACGAATTCTGCATCTTTTTTATATTTTTTACTTTAACCACTTAAGCTGTAGGTCAAGGAGACATTGTAGCAAATTCAAAGCTAAAGGATCTACATCAGGGAATTTTTGTGAGAAGGGGACTGGTAACTTTTACCCCATCATACTCAAATATCTTCTAGCCATTTCATTTCGCATCTGCAAAGAAACACATCAAAATGTGAGTTAGAGGCAGATAAGGAACTAAAGGTGATAAAAAAATAGAACACGGCATCTGTTATGGTTAATAAGTACATCATCTATATGGAAGACTATAGATGTATCTAAACTAATTACCTCAGTAAATAGCATTATGTATTTCATGTTAGAAAACTGCAATCATTTCATTTACTTTTAACGTTATGCAGTTTCTAACCTTAATGTGACCCTATTAATTAGATCATAAATAGAACGTTTCATTTACCTTTAACGTTATGCAGTTTCTAATCTTAATGTGACCCAATTAATTAATTCATAAATAGGCCGTTCTATAATTAGAACATTAGGTATGTGATTAATCTTAAGCGTTGAATTGGTATATGATGGATGTACCAGATTTAGAGTTAAATGTTATATAAAGGATTGGGTCCTCTCTCTCCTAGCATATAGATGTATTCTTCTCCATCATGAAACACATAAAGAAATAGAGTTAGAGAGAGAAACCAAATTCTGAGAAAATTGATTATTAAAGTCGAAAGAAGAAGATGACAGCCATTACATCTTCCGTTGTTAATCAAGGTACGTCATCTTAAACAAAACAAAAATCATATTAAGTTTTGTTTGTGAAATATTCGGTATGGTGATCTTTAGGCTATTACTTGAATTGTTTATCATTAATCATGAAAGATCGAATAGTAAAGAATTTCTGACATTTGGTATCAGAGCCACCAATTAATAACTGAATATTTCCTGTGATTGCAATTGATATGTTCTATGCTTTACTCATGATGTTTAATCAAGTATGTGTTATAAGTCAATTATGCACATGAGATTTATAATTTTGTTAATCACCAAAGTGCTCAAAATCAAAATAATCATTTAATGCATAAGTGACATAATGATTATTGATAGAAATTGTCAGTTATAATAATACCAATTAAAAAAAACTAGAGTCACTAATGGTAGAACCTGAAAACTTACCCAAAGGAAGTCTTGTTCTATAAGTAGTTGACATGATGAGGTTTAATAGATTACTTGATTAAATAAATAAAGATCATCCAAAGATGTCAGTTTTATTTAATTGAATATATTTGTTACTTATGTTTTGGTATTTAATTATGTTAAGTATAAGATAGTATCTACCCAAAGGAGTGCTATATTATACTACTATGTACATATCTAAATCGCGTTAGCAATGAGCTTATAGTCATTTCAATTTTTTTAATTTGCAGTAGTTCCCATGAATACACATGCTTCATCTGTTACATTGTTCACTGTGTTAATTTTTCTGAATGGAGAGAACAAGCAATTTCCATTTAGGTGTTCAGGATCTTGATTTGGCACTCCTAGAGGATAAACCTGTCGCTCTTACAACAGCTAATACTAAGACAGAAAAATCACACCATAAAGCATGGGAACGCAGTAACAGATTGAGCCTCATGTTATTAAGATGACTGTTGCTAAGAACATCAAGTCAACAATTTCGCAAACAGAAATTGCTAAGGAATATATGCAGTTGGTGGAAGAGCGTTTTTGTTCAGCTGATAAGTCACTCGCTGGTACTCTTATGGCAGAACTCACGACCATGAAGTTTGATGGGTCGCGAACTATGCAAGAGCACATTATAGAGATGACTAATCTTGCAGCAAGGTTAAACTCTCTTAGACTTACAGTAGAGGATTCTTTTCTTGTCCAGTTTATTCTGAACTCGCTACCTTCTGAATGTGGACCTTTTCAAATCAACTGTAACACAATAAAGGATAAGTGGAATGTTAATGAATTGGCCAGTAGACTTGTTTAGGAAGAAGGACGTTTGAAAAATCAAGTGAATCACTCAGTAAGTTTTGTAGTGATAAAGCTGGTAAAGAAAAGAATGGAAAATCAAGTCATTTCAAGAACAAAAAGGCATCTGCTAAGAATGGGCAGGATAAGGAAAAGAAGGAACTAAAGGATGTTCGATGTCATTTCTGTAAGAGGAAAGGACATTATCAAAATGACTATCTGAAAAGGGTAGCTTGGTTCGAAAAGAAAGGTAATCATCTATCTTTCGTATGTTTTGAATCAAATTTAGTTGAAGTTCCTATTAATACAGGTGGCTCTATAACTCATGTCTCCAATAATATGCAGGGATTTCTTATGATCTGAACCATAAATCCAAATGAAGATCGTTTTCTCTTTATGGGAAACGGAATGAAATCCACAATAGAAGGCATTAGGACTTATCGTCTAATTCTAGAAAGTGGATATGTATTAGACTTATATAGTACCTTTTATGTACCTTCAATATCTAGAAACCTTATTTCCATAAGTAAGTTGGATATTTATGTTTTTAGATGTACGTTTGGATCTGGTTATTTTGATTTTTATAAGAATAATGATAATGTTGGTTCTGGTATTCTAATTGATGGTTTATATAATTGAAACTGAATGACACTTATGCGAATTCCTTGCTGAATGTAATAAATAATGTTGGATGCAAACATACATGTTGAATGAAAATTCTGCTTTATTATGGCATAAAAGAGTAGGTCACATATCCAAAGAAAAAATGATGAGATTAGTAAGTAATGAAATTTTGTCAAATTTGAACTTTGGTGATCTAGAATTATGTGTGGATTGTATTAAAGGTAAACAAACTAAACATAATAAGAAAGGAGCCACTAGAAGCAAACAGCTTCTTGAAATAATACACACTGATATTTGCAGACCTATGGACACTCCAGCCTTTAATGGAGAAAATTATTTAATCAATTTTATTGGCGATTTTTCCTGCTATGGTTATGTCTATTTTCTTCATGAAAAATCTCAATCAGTGAATGTCCTTGAGACGTTTGTAAAGGAAGTTGAGAGGCAATTAGATAAAAAGGTGAAAATTATAAGGTCTGATAGAGGTGGTGAATATTATAGCAAATATAATGAGTCAGGCCAGTATCCAGGTCCATTTGCAAAGTTCCTCGTAATTATGGCATATGTGCGCAATACATAATGCCAGGTACACCATAGCAAAATGGTGTAGCAGAAAGGCGCAATAAGACGTTAATAGATATGATTAGGAGTATGATGTCAGATTCTACACTACCTAAGAATTTGTGATCGTATGCTCTCAAAACCACTAATTATTTGTTGAATAGGGTTCCTAGTAAAGCTGTTCAAAAGACTCCTTTTGAATTATGGACTAACAGGAAACCTAACTTAAGACACCTGCATGTTTGGGTTTGTCCAGTGGAAGCGAGAATTTATAATCCACATGAAAAGAAATTAGATTCTCGAAAGATTAGTGGGTATTTTTTAGGTTACCCTGAAAAATCTAAAGGATGTGTGTTTTACTGTCCTAATCATAGTCCAAGAATTGTAGAAATTGGTAATGCAAGATTCACTGAGATTGGTGAAGTCAGTGGGAGTACTAGAAGAGAAATAGTGGAAATAAAGGAAACAATGATAAATGTTACATTGCCTAGAATAGTTCCTCCATCTACTATTACTCAAAATATTGTTCCAGCTGTTGGAGAACAGCATGATGATGAACAACATATAAATGAAGAAGTACTTCCTGAAGGAAATGACTTACATAATGCTGATATGCATGAACCACAACAAGTAGCATTAAGAAGATCTCAAAGAGATTGTAGGTCAGCTATTTCTAATGATTATATGGTTTATATGCAAGAATCGGATTATCATATAGGAATCAATAAGGACCCAGTTTCGTTTTCACATACTGTAGAAAGTAAAGAGCCAAAGGAATGGATTAATGCTATGAAAGAAGAACTAAAATCCATGCAACAGAATGAAGTTTGGGATCTCGTTGAGTCACCATATGACTGTAAAAGAGTCGGATGCAAATGGGTTTTTAAAACCAAACACGACTCTAGTGGTAATGTCGTACGGTATAAAGCTAGACTTGTTGCTAAGGGTTACACTCAGAAAGATGGTGTTGATTACAAGGAGACATTTTCTCCTGTTCCGAAAAAGGACTCACTAAGAATAATAATGCCATTAGTAGTACATTATGATTTGGAATTACTTCAAATGGATGTGAAAACAGCCTTTCTGAATGGAGATCTTGATGAGGATGTTTATATGGATTAACATGAGGGTTTTTCTGTAAAAGGTAAAGAACGATTGGTGCGTAAACTTAAGAAGTCAATATATGAGCTTAAACAAGCATCCCGACAATGGTATATTAAGTTCAATACTATTATTACATCTTTTGGTTTTAAGGAAAATACGGTTGATCACTATTTATACCAAAAGATCAGTGGGAGCAAGTTTATTTATCTAGTCCTTTATGTTGATGACATCTTGCTTGTTGCAAATAATTTAAGCATATTGCATGAGACTAAGGAATTTCTCTCAACGAACTTTGAAATAAAAGATATGGGAGAGGCATCCTATGTGATCGGAATAGAAATATTTCGTGATCGATCACAAGGAATATTGGGATTGTCTCAGAAAGGATATATCGAAAGGATACGAGAGAGATTTGGAATGAGTAAGTGTTCACCTGGGAAAGTTTCTGTACAAAAAGGTGATAAATTCAATCTCATACAATGTCCTAAGAATGATGTTGAATGAAAGGAAATGGAATCAATTCCAGATGCATCTGTAGTTGGTAGCCAAATGTATGCTCAAACCTGTACTAGACCGGATATCAGTTTTGCAGTCAGTATGTTAGGGAGGTATCAAAGTAATTCAGGAAGGGAACATTGGCAAGCTGCAAAGAAAGTGTTAAGGTACTTACAAGTCATGAAAGATTACATGCTCATGTATAGTAGATCCAATGAATTGGATGTGATTGGATATAGCGATTAAGATTTTGCTGGATGCATCGATACTAGAAAATCAACTTTTGGTTGCATGTTTATGTTTGCTCAATAAGCCATATCATGGAAAAATGCGAAACAAACTATCGTTGCTTCATCTACTATGGAGGCAGAATTTATGGCATGTTATGAAGCCACAATTCATGCATTATGGTTGCGGAACTTCATTTCAGGACTTGCGGTTGTCGACGCCATTAGCAAGCCGCTGAAAATTTATTGTGATAACTCTGCAGTAGTGTATTTCTCAAAAAATGACAAGTACTCTAAAGGTGCCAAACATATGGAACTGAAGTATCTTGTTGTGAAAGATGAGGTTCAGAAAAAAGAGTGTCAATCATGCACATCAAGACAGAACTTAAGATTGCAGCCCCTTTGACGAAAGGGTTACTGCCAAGATAATTTAAGGAACATGTTCAAAGAATGGGTCTTGGTTGTATTAATAATAATTGATGTGTGACATTCTGAGCTCCTTTATGTGTTTCTGATATACAATTATATGTCTCTTGCTTTAATGTGGTAGCACGTACTTTATGTAATTTTAAACAAGAAAGAGTCTTATAAAGATATTATGTTTAATCTTTATGATATAAGACATTATGCGGACCATTATGCGGACCATTATGCTGTTTTATATAAATTATGAGTATAAAATGATGGATTGCTGGTATTGTAGTATATGGAAGGGAATGCTTTGAATTAATAATGCACAACCGCCATAACTCTCAGCAATTTATCATTGTATGATGTTCAACACTTGATATTTTGAATAATCGGGTCAAGTGGGAGAATGTTAGAAAACTGCTATTAGAAACTGCAATCGTTTCATTTACTTTTAACGTTATGCAGTTTCTAATCTTAATGTGACCCTATAATTAGGTCATAAATAGAATGTTTCATTTACCTTTAACGTTATGTAGTTTTTAATCTTAATGTGACTCGATTAATTAAGTCATAAATGGACCGTTCTATAATTAGAACAATAGGTCCGTGTTTAATCTTAAGCGTTGAATTGGTATATGATGGACGTACCAGATTTAGAGTTAAATGTTACATAAAGGATTGGGTCCTCTCTCTCCTAGCATATAGATGTATTCTTCTCCATCAAGAAACACATAAAGAAATAGGTTAGAGAGAGAAACCGAACTCTGAGAAGAAGAGTAATTATTAGAAGTCAGAAGAAGAAGATGACAGTCATTACATCTTCCGCTGTTAATCAAGGTACGTCATCTTAAACAAAAAAAACATATTAAGTTTTGTTTGTGGAATATTCGGTATGGTGATCCATGGGCTATTACTTGAATTGTTCATCATTAATCATGAACGATCTAACAGTAAAGAATTTTTGATATTTTATTGCATGATTGCCGTTGTTACCAATTACAACAATGGTGCAGTTAATTTTTTTACATTATTACTATCCAGGTAACAAAAAGCACAAATTGAACATTGTCAGCTTATTCATATAGCCAGCCAAAAGACGACGATGGAGATACATCGCTGTTACACAAACAAAAGGCAACATAGGTCTGATTAATAAATAAAGATACCCTTCCTATGGATTCAGGTGAAGTAGTGTCTAACGATGTGATGCCCCACCTCTATACCCACGCTAGCCAAGAACGCTACGGTGTAATGTTGTCAACTAGCGCGGAGAATAAGGCTGTTGAGGAGCGGCCATCCGTAGTAGGCCTTACACTAGTATTGGTTATCTCGATAGGAGTGGTATATATATATTCTTTCATTTTTAATCTCTGACTTATTTACTCCCATCGACATACCCCAATTCCAGTATAAAACAAACTACGATGGTTCATAATAGTTTAGGACAATAGATATAATAATAACACAGATAATATAAATGCGGAAAACAGATAAAACGAAAAGTCTCATATATACAATAACTAATGTCAGTTACAATACATGTGATACAATACATATGATACAACTACAACTGTCGACTCTGAAAGTTACATATACAAGTACATTATTGACAATAATATACATGAATACATATCATCCTATACTATGACACGACTACTCCGAAAGATATGAAGTGACTTCATAGCTCAAGCAGCAACCCAAATCTAAAAATCTACAACCTGTAAATACTCGGTCTGACCGGAGTATTAAATTCAAAAGAAAATAATACACGGGTTAGTCTAATTCAAACTCAGTTATTAATGCACAGAAGCAATAATAATTAAATAACAACTAGACAATAGTCAAAATAAATTCTCCTATCCGGTCCCTTAACAAGAAAATCGGATAACAGTGAATATAACACGTAATAGTGTTAAACAACAAATTAGCAAATTAAACCAATCAAAATACGATTTCAAATTATTGAATTGGTAACACGAAACAAATCCATCAATCGAAATATCAATTTAAAATGTCAATTCGGGTAGGGCTGCAGCACACGCATGCGTGTACTGCCTCGCCACTACAACTAATGAAATATGCAAAAGATCAATTAATCAAAACAAAATAGAATATCATACAAGCCATACCGTCTGGCTGCAGTTCACGCCTGCGTGCACTGCCTTGCCACTACAGTGATGATGTACCCAAAAGATCAACGAACCAAAATCAATGAAGATTCAAACATCAATGCCACGGCCTCAATGGTCAAAGCAGACAAACATGGAAAATGTGCACGTATGTACACAATGAAATTCACAAACGAACACAAGGTCAAACCCGAATACCGGATTCAACTCAAGTGCATGTATCATAAACCAAATATACAACTACACATGTGCAGGCAAAAGGAATGACCCGTGCACAAATAAGGTAAAAGAGTGTGCATGTAACGACCCGCAAATCCGTACCCCTTGAATCAACACCATTCTACTTAAATCAATCCAAGTAGTACAGAAATACGAACCATTTGGGTAAAAGAAGAAGAGGTAGAAGAAGAGAATAGAAAACAACAATAGAATCTAACCATCGCAGCGGAGTAAAATATAATAGATAATAAATAATCTTTACTCAAAATCAAATATATCTGTTTACATATATTACATCATCAGAGTACATCAATCACAGCTCACATCAATGACATACAACTGGATACACAGCTACACAACACAGCGTAATATGTATATGTATAAACAAGTACGAGAGTACGTATCGTCATCCTGCCCGTCTCCTGAGTTCCAAGGCATCATATCCTGTATCCTATAATACTCGGTCTGACCCGAGCATTACAGTTAAATAACACCCGAGTCAGTCTGGATTACCAGCATGAGAAAATCACACCCAATTGATTCTTAAAGTTTCAAAAATCCTTCGAAAACAAAAGCATCTCGAAAGACCACGCCACACATAAACATGTCGGGTTTTTACCTTACGATAGCTAAAACATTTTTATTAAAGTCCTCTGATATTATAATAGTGTCTATAGAAAGTAAAATAGAATCTAGCTGAAATGCTTGCATTTCATGTTTCAGCAATAGTTGGGCACAATCAAAAACGTACGAGCGCGTAGGTAAAATGGATTCCAACTAATGGCTAGGCACTGGGGTACCACCTGTCACAATACCTGGTCTAGATCAGCGTACCGAGGAGCCACCCTAACTCCCCTGCAACACAAGACCGGAACCATCCCTTACTGGATAATCTCGAGCAAGATCACCCCGCGGTTGGGATCAGCAACCGCCCACTAAGCCGAAATAAAGGGACATCTAGACAGGGATGACCTCACCCTCCAGTGGGGGCCACCCACGAAGCCTTGCTGCATAACCCCTAATTTTCAGCCATTCCCATTTGATGAGACTTGAGGCTAAGTGTTACCTTTTTAGAATATATCCCTTAGAATGCCCATCGTCCACCTGACGATGTTTCGCAAGCATTCATCCATACAAGTCCGTCCCGGGTTCGAACGGAACCGAAGGCACTATTCCTACTACATCCATTTTGGAAATATCCTCAGGATTAGTAGCGACTAGCCCTTGCACTTCACTGCTCCATCTTCGAATCCAAAATCGTTTTCACGAAACGTACAAAACAGATCGAAGTGGTTTTCGAGAAATAAATCTCAATCCCGGTCTCTTCGAAACGATCAACGTATTTGGCCAATATTGATAGTCGGTTATTTGACTATCAATTAGTATTCACAAACAACCATCAACCAATAAATAATTTCCCAAATTATTTATTTATCTCAAAATATATTTACTAGGTATATTCTCACTTCCAAATCCTTTTGAAAACGGTTTCCAAACTATCTTCCTTTCCTCAGAATAAATTTCGAGTATTTCCATTTCCACTGAAATCACCAAGCACAAAACTTTAGGTTTTTAAAATAATTTAAAAAAAACACTTTATTGTAAAATATATTTAACATTTAATTTAGAAAAAAATTTCTTTAATACTTAATTTATAACAATACTTTAGAAATAACTAAAATAAGGTTACCTTATAACTATACATGAGATTTTCTTCTTCAAACAAATACCAATCATTCTTTAAATAATTATTACGATAATAGATTAAAATAAAATACTTACTTTGGAATTTTACTTTAAAAATTTCAAGTTAGGACTACTTCAATGACTTGCTAAAAATACATACTATATAAACATTTGAAAATAAAGTTACTTAATAAAATATAAAACTAGATTTCTACTTTTAAAAACAAAATATTAAGTTACTTCTTAATAATTACTGCTAAAATAGATTAAAAGAAAATACTTGCTTAAGACTTAAATATTAATAAATTTTACAAAACTTGCTTTCTTTAAAAACAACTTTAAAACATTTAATTTATATTTAAAATTTTACTTTTTAAAAACATGTACTTGGCTATCCAGAGAAAAAGTCCAACTTCAATCACTTAAATCAGTTTTCCCAAATTGATTTCCAATTTATTTATTTGAAATAAATTCTTTTACTTATCAGTTCATTTCCAAATTCAGTAGTTATGGATTTATTATTATCTTTTCCCATTTCTTCTTTACTCTTTCAATAATTCAAATCTTAATTCTAATAAATGTTTGTTCTTTTTAATTGATAATACTGCATTTTAAATTCATTAACTTCCTGTTTATTCAAATTTTCCTTTCCATACTCAGGATTCATTAATTGGAATTTTAAAGTCACTTTATTTCTTTTCCAAGCCACTCTTAAATTTATTCTATAATTACCAAAATCAAGTTTATATTTTTGGTAATTCATTATACCCAGTTATATCAACCAAGCCATAGCATTCAATACTTCCACATAATTCATTATAGAACTTCAAATAATCAGAACAGAGAATATCAAATAATTTAAATAAAAGTTGAGGGGTCCAGTTGGATCCCTCCAACCTGTTTTTCCCTGCATCCACAGACGTTAGCATCACATAATATGCCAATTTCAAATTTTACCATACTATAACACATCAATCAATTCAAGCATTCAAACAATTATTTAAATTTAATCATTTAAATTTAAATTTAAATTCACTGAGTGAGATTAACTCACCTTTGATTTTTGTTCGCAAATCCAGCTAAACCCAGCTTGTTTTCTTCACGATTCTAGACCTTGTATAACAACCATACATTTTATTACACTTTGAAATAACTTGAACAGTTTATTTCCATTTTATAAATTTTCTTTAAATGACTAAGAACAAATTAATTTCCGTAATTCATTATTTAAAATAGACTAGTGATTGAAAATATTTATCTTATTTCTTTTCACTTTTGGAACTACATATATATATATATTTAAAAAAAATAAGCTATATAAATTTCATAAAAATCTAATTTATATAAACCTTCAAACATCTCTTTTTTTTTTGAAATTCCTATATAACTTCAAAATATTACGGTATATATATACCTAAAATTAAATAGTAAGTTACTTGCATGCATAAAAATGATTTTATATAAACTCAAAAATCCAATTTTTAAATACAGCTCTATTTTCAAAAATCTCGCCTATGCAAATAAATTTAACTATATACCTTACTGAAACATATTTCACTTTTACACATTCCTATATTCATATATATATATATAAGCTTAAATTGAAATAATAAATCGTTTATACTTTACTGTTATTGTGTAATATATATCAATTTGAAAAATCTGTATATATATATTTCACTGAATATGCGTGCGTGTGTGTGTGTGTGTGTGTGTATTTCCTTAATCTAGATATTTATATGAAATGAAATTTTAAAACAACAGTTATACCTACAACCACGCACCAGATTGCTGACCCCCATCGCGAAACCAACCCTAGCCTCCCTCCACGACCTCGGCTCCACTCACTTCTCAAGCCACCGCGAATCCGCTCCTATATACATGACAACGGCCATGTTGCAACCACCAGTGTTCCACCGCACCACCCTATTTCATCACCAACCACTCTAAATCACATGAAAAACTCAAATCCACACTCCCATTCCTCAATCGATGCTCCAATTCTCGACTATGGCTAACCCTAGCTTCGGCTGTTACCACGAATCGTACAAACCACGACAAAATTGAGCGACTCCTGCTCGAAAATGAAAAAGAACGGGGAAGAAAAAGAAGCGAGATTGGATCTGCCTGTGTTAATCTAGTTTATTTTTTAAATTGCGGTAAGGAAGGGGAATGAGGTTTGTGAGATAAGAACTGCGAATTGAGGGAAGAAAAGGGATTCATAGTCGTAAATATGAAGGCAGCTGTTATTCCTTTGGAACGATCGGTTGCGTGAAATTATAAATTTGTGTGCTTGAATCGATATAAAAATGGCGTATTTGAGAAGGTAGGCTACAGTGCCTTGAAAAGAAAAGGAACAGTTTTGACATTTAAAGGATTTGACTAGGCAGAATATTATATTTAATTAATTTTTTTTTAAATTTAAATTTCAGTCGACTTAGATTCGCAACTTAAATTCTCGTCATCCTATTGAGGCATGCCGCTAGGCGTTTATAATGTTATGCCCCTATTCCGAACACAATGGAAAAGGTTACATGCCTTAATTCGATCGCATGGAGAAGATAGCTTTTGATCCGGTTATTTATTTAATTTCCAATATAAATTTCAGTGCGTTTATAATCCGAACGCTCACACAACAACTCAAAACACTATGAAATTTGGAATGCGATAATAATACGCTATTACTGATCCAATGGAACTGGTTTCGTCGAATTCCGAGACTGCGCCTTGGAAGGCTATTTTTAAATTTAATTTAAAACGATAAAATTTCAAAACCGAACAAATCATTGTTAAATTCAATTTTAACACTTCTATTATCCTCAGTATTATCAATATAAATTTCATAAGCCTTCAATTTATTTTCAACAGGCTTAAAATTCCAGATTCAACATTTTACTCAACTTCAAATTATTTAATTCAATAATTTAATTATCAAAAAATTTGTGATATTCGTGATTCAAGTTAAAATTACTCTATTGAATATTTAAAATCAATTAAATATCCCGATTTTGAATGCTCGAAAATTCCAGGTCGTCACGTTCCTCCCCCCTTAAAAGAATTTCGTCCCCGAAATTACTAGTTAGGAAGAATGGTCCAATACCCGTTACTATTTTTCCAAAACCAACAATTTAACATCCTACCTACTATCTTTTAATAAAAGACACATTACCTTTCCTATTAACTTCCCAAACCTTTCTAAAACCTTCTATAGTTTCCAAATAACTTACTTGTTCAACTATTCAAATTATAATTCAAAACTAAATTTTGAACTATCAAAAATTTCTCAAAATTTTTCTAACTCTCTAAATTTCCGAAAAATTTCGCCAGCGTCTCCTTTGCACGGCTAACTCCGTACAACTACAAAATGGCTCTATGGCCTCCCAAATCCAAAAAGAAAACAAAACGCCAAGTGGCTCAATCCAAAATCCCAATCAAATTTCACACCAAATTTAAATACATAACTTTTTGTCGAGCATTTCAAATTTATCTTCTGAAATCAAAATCAATTCCCTTTACCTTTATATTACCTGCACATCTTACACAGCAATAGGTCCAATCACAATATTCAAAAACATTTATCGACTCACTTACAGATGTCAATATCTATTAACTCACATACTAACTTAGATTATATTTGAAATATCCATTTCTAATTGCGAATGCCTCATCCTTACTTAAGCTAGTATAAGCATTTATGTGTTTCTTATATTTATTTTCATCTTACCACTTTAATTTATATCCATTTCTATTCACATTGATTCTTTCATTTCCATACGAATGCAATTTATCTTTAACTTTAAATATATAAATTTTATTTGTCATTTATTACTAACGCATATCATTACTTTAAATTGGTTTCATTTACTAACTTATTTTAGTTTCCAATTTGAATTTGTTTTATTATTAACAAACATTCCCCAAAAATTTTCAAAAATTTTCTAACTCCCAGAATTTCCAAAAAAATTTGGCAGAGTCTCCTTTGTACGGAGGAGCTTTTGCAATTTGACAAAAGCGATAAATATATATACATCGACCCACCCGGTCGGAAAAACCAAAAAAGTTCATATTTCCTATTTTTATTGTGTAAGCGTACCTTATTTAGCATTTTTAAGCATGTAGCTTATTTATTTAGCCGTTAGCGCAACCATATCCAGCCAAACGGCTTCCATGTAACTGTACTTACTCAATTTAAACATGTAAGTGCCAAATATATGAAGTTTAACAGCATATCACTTATTTGCAATAGTTAAAACACATGAATTCTAAAAGAAACTCATACCAAACATTTTTCCGTAAGCAACTTTTACAATTTCCATGCCAATTGTGACGACCGCCCATGACTCCAGCACCAAAACAAGAGAAAAGAGCGCTGAAAGGTATGCCAGGCAGCCATGGACGATAGTCAGGGTAAAATAAAACGGAAGCTCCATCGTATAACTCACAGCGCATGGATAAAATACAGTAGAGAAATATATAATGAAGCTTCATAACAGAAAATCATCATATAAGCATCATAATAGTTTTATACAAACATGTGAATCATCCATACATCAAAGCCTCACTACATAACACTCAATCAAATACAGCAGCGGATACCCAGTACATATAGGAAATAATATGCAAAAGCCTCCTGCTCGTCTTCGTCATCTTCAGCGTAGATTTCCAAGAACAGCACCTGTCACCTGCTACCTAGTCTGCCCATCCCAAACATGGATGAACAGCCCAAGGTAATAAGAGGAGACATAAAACCTTGAGTCAGACAAAGTCTTAGTGAGCAGTAAATTAACTACCAAACATACCAAAAGAGTATAAGGGATAAAAGGAATAGGAACCAAACCATCCCACTCCACCTCTTTCTACAGTGATAGCCCCCAGACACACACTAAGGAAAAGCAAGCATAACATAGCAGGCAATTAAGGTAAAGCAATAGTCACTCGAGTCAAGGTCGATGTTTTCCAAGTACAAACCCCCAAGGCCTAAACCAAGATCAGATAAGCACCCAGAAAACACCGCTCTTGAGACCGAATGATGATACAACCAAATGTCCAAACATCCATGACTCCGGCTATCACTGTTATCAGTGCCTTGATTTCACCGTTAGTTAAATGACCACCAGTCAAGGGCTAATGGTAACCCCGGTTCTAGACATAGCTCCGCACGTCATCGTGACCCGTGCCTAGGACTTACCTACTCTGCCCAGAGTACTCAACTACCTACCTGTAGTCTTTTGGGTGTCCCGACTACCTACCTGTAGTCGTTATGGGCGCCCCATGTACTCTTGCTTTTGAGCATGCTAGAACCTTCAACAACGATGAGATCTTAGCCTCCTAGTCATCCTCCTTGATGACAATTCTCATACTAGCTCAAGCTACCTCTCGAGCAATCCATTATCAACCAACTCGAACCATCCCTCGAGTTATCAACATGCTTGGAGTGATCCCTGCCTGGATTACGCCAAGTCTACATCACATCATACTTCGCTTTATCGCACCATAGCAAAGTCTCAACTCAACAACATGGTTTGCCTCATTTCATCATGGCAAAGTTCCATCTCAACATCATCCAATCTATACATATGAGCTTCAACATCCGCTACATATGTCTTAAGCAGCTTTCATCATTCAAGAGCCTCTTCCGTAGCTTTTGAATCGTCTTTGACCATACTTGTCCAAATCTATCAACTAGATAACTCATTCACATCAATCAAACAAGGCAAACATTAATCCAAACAAATAAGTAGTCAATCAAGATCTAATTAGGCATTTATAACTACAATGGCAATTTTGTAAATAAATGAGCATAGATCTAACATACATGAATTATGGGTTTTTAGCATAGATCTAACAAATATAAATCATGGGTTTTGTCTCTACAACTAGATGAATAAACTTGCAAAGGTAAAAATCTTCATAAGTAATGGATCTACACTTGGATCTAAGGAAAATGCACAAAATCACTATCTACAACACTCCAACAAACCACCAATCCAATACACTCCTTTGGGTCCGCGTGAGAGATAACTACCACTCACCAAATCACCCAAACACTTCAAAAGAAACCCACTTCAGATCTGGACAGCGGAGATCCAAACTTGATTCGTCGAAATCCCGCTTGAAACGATGAAATCTAGCTTCGTTGGATGAAGATTTTCAACTTTGGCTCTTGGATCTTCGATCTTGGATGGATGTTAGAGCTAGATTGGAATGGAGAAAAGAAGATGAAGAAATGTTGTAGTCGAGCTCTCAAAATGGCAGCACTTCGTCGCTTCAAAATCCGGTGCCAAAAAGTGAGCCAAAACCCTCTATTTATAGGCTAAGCCTTAGGTCGTACGTTTTTAGGTCGGTCGCTCTTAGGTCGTTGCCGACCTATCTCCTTGCCGACTCAACCCCCTGCTGACCTAACACAACACAGGGTCATACGACCTAACACCTATGCAACCCTCCTTAGGTCGTCTACTCACACAAAGGTCTCCGACCTACGACATAAGTATCCCACGACTCACGACCTATCGACTCAACAGTGCCGACCTAACTCCTACCCAAGCTAACTCTAAGTCGCTAACGACTCAAGTCCTGCCGACTTAACACACGGCATCCCTAACACTAAGTCGCTCACGCGACTTAACCCAAAGCCGACCCAACGACTTATCTACCACATGACTCAACTAAGGCGCGACTCAACACAACAACACTCACGCGACCTAGCGCCCAGCCTAAGTTCCAATGACCTACGACTCAAGATCCTGTCGACTCAACTACCCACGACCTAAGCCTTATCCCCTTAAGCCGCTAACCCATGAGTCATTCAGGTTTTCCTAAGTCGCTAACACCCTTAACTCGGTCCAAACCTATAGGTCGTAACTCGGCAACTGTCATAGGTCGTTACTTCTACTAACCCATGAGTCGGCCACACTTGAGTCGGTCACATCCTTATCTCGGCCAACACCTTAACCCCTTAACCTCTAGGTCAGACCAACCCAATAACTTGCTATCCCCTAAGTCGGCTACCTCCATGACTCGTTCGCATGACCTAAGCTCCTACCGACTCAATCATCACATGACCTGAGACGCTAAGTCGGTCACGACTCAATCCCTAACGTCCTAGGCTACCAAACGACCTAAGCACTAAGTCATTGACTAACTTAACTCGTAAATTCGACCTAAGCACCATACGAGTTAACTTCCACACAACTTATCAACACTAACGACCTATAAATTCTGCGATCTATCGACACGTAAAATACGGGTCGTTACATTCTCTCCCCTTTAGGAATTTCGCCCCCGAAATTCCAAGCAATCAACAGAAATCAAAGATATTCTGCATGCCTACCATCCATAGCAACCAACAGATCATGCATCCAATTCTAACCTAGCATGCAGAATTTTAGGACTTAGAACAAGCTACAAATTCATGAGATGTCACGACACTTTAGGGCCATACCTCGAAGAGTTCGGGATGAGCTGCCTTCATCCTCTCTTCCTCCTCCCACGTACAGTCGTTAACATCATCACTCCATTGTACCTTGAGCAACGTAATCGTCTTCCTCCTAAGCTGTTTCGTGTCGGTCTCAACAACACGAAGCGGCTTACGAGGTCTTCTAACCACTGGATCAACCTCTAAATCTTCACAGCTATCAGCAGAAACCACAGTACTTGGGTCATGCACACACTTCCGTAGATACGATACGTGAAAAACATTGTGCACACCCGCCATCTTCCCCGGTAACTCCAATCTATACGCGAGCTTTCCAATTCGCTCGATAATCTGGAATGGTCCAACAAATCTCGGAGTTAACTTTCCTTTCTTCACGAATCTAATAACACTCTTCAATGGAGAAATCTTCACAAAAACCATATCACCTACGTCGAATTCCAAGTCCTTACGACGATTGTCGGCATAACTTTTCTGACGATCTTGGGCTGCCTTCATTCGTTGCCGAATGATCTCTATACAATCCGAAGTCTGTCGAATCATCTCTGGCCCAAGCATCGGCTTTTCTCCAGTTTCCAACCAACATGTCGGAGAGTTACACGGTCTTCCATATAATGCCTCATATGGTGCCATACCAATACTCGACTGATAACTGTTGTTATATGCAAATTCCACCAAATGAAGGTGATCTTCCCATGATCCTCTGAAGTCCAAAACACATGCTCTCAGGAGATCTTCCAAAACTCGATTGACTCTCTCAGTCTGACCATCTGTTTGGGGGTGATAAGCTGTACTCAAACACAACTCAGTTCCCAAAACTTCCTGGAAGCTCTTCCAAAATCCACTAGTGAACAATGGGTCTCGATCGCTCACTATACTCTTCGGAATACCATGGAATCGAACTACCCACTTAACATAAAGCTCGGCCAACTTCGATGCAGTCCTAGTCGATCGAACAGGAATGAACCTTGCACTCTTGGTCAACCGATCTACTATGACCTAAATCCCTTCATTCCCTGCCCTGGTTCTAGGTAGACCATCGATAAAATCCATCGACACTTGCTCCCACTTCCATGTAGGAACCTCTAATGGCTGAAGTAATCCACTGGGCTTCTTCTGCTCAGCTTTCACCAACTGGCAGTTCATACATCTGGAAATAAAATTTCCAACATCCTTCTTCATACCTTCCCAGTAATAGGTTCTCTTCATATCCCGATACATCTTATTTCCACCTGGATGAATCGTCAACTTCGAGTGATGACTTTCCCTCAGAACTTCATCTCTCAATCCATCAATATCGGGAAAAACTAATCGTCCTTGTTTCCGAAGCCAACCATCTCGATCGACTTCAAATTCTTTAACCTTCTCTGGTTCCAATCCAGATTCCAAATCTCGGATAATCCTGACAAGCTTATCATCTCGCTTTTGGCTCTCGCCAATTCTCTCCACAAGAGTAGGTCTTATCGATAAGTTTGCCAACATCTCAGGTTCCAATTCACATCTAGGCCTGAAGTCAAATCCAGCCAAATACTCGAGACTCTTCCATTCTGAAAACATGGCTCCCAAACCTGCATGTCTTCGACTTAACGCATCTGCTACCGCGTTTCCTTTTCCCGGAGTATAGGCTATACCAAAATCATACGATGCTAAAAATTCTAGCCATCGTTGCTGTCGAAGATTCAAATCCTTTTGGGAGAAAAGATACTTCAACGACTTATGATCCGTAAACAACTCGAATCGAACTCCCAATAGATAATGTCTCCACATCTTCAAAGCAAACACAATCGCCGCTAACTCCAAATCATGAGTCGGATAATTTCTTTCATGCGGCTTCAGTTGTCGACTTGCATACGCAACAACTTTATCTTTCTGCATTAGCACTGCTCCCAGTCCAGTACCACATGCATCGGTGTAAACCACCATCTCTTCATTCCCACTTGGAATAGTCAAAACAGGAGCACTTGTCAGTCGCTCTTTCAGGATTACGAAAGCTTGCTCACACTTATCATCCCATCTGAACACTTGGTTCTTTTTCGTCAATCCTGTCAACGGTGCAGCTATCTTGGAAAAGTCTTTGATAAACCGTCGATAATATCCTGCTAATCCAAGAAAACTTCTCACATCAGATGCATTCTTAGGTCTAACCCAATCCTGGATCGCTGCCACCTTAGCGGGATCAACCGCTATTCCATTTCCAGAGATAACATGGCCTAAGAATCTCACTTCACTCTTCCAGAAGTGACACTTCGAAAACTTAGCCTTCAGCTGATGTTTCCGCAAGATTTCCATAACAATACTCAAGTGCGTCTTGTGCTCTTCTTCATTTTTGGAATAAACCAAAATATCATCCACGAACACAAGCACAAACTTATTCAACTGATCTCTGAACACTCTATTCATAAGATCCACAAAATATGCTGGTGCGTTAGTTAATCCAAACGGCATTACCAGCCACTCATAAAAACCAGATGGTGTCCTGAAAGCAGTCTTTGGAACACTATCCTTAGCCACTCTCAATTGGTGAAATCCTGTTGCCAAATCCATCTGAGAAAACACATTAGCCTCGTGAAGCTGATCAAACAAGTCATCTATTCTCGGCAATGGATACTTGTTCTTCTTAGTCACCTTATTCAGCTCACGATAATCGACACACAACCTCAATGATCAATCCGCTTTGGTTGCGAACACAACTGGTGCACCCCATTCGGACACACTACGCCGAATGAATCCTTTCTGCAAAAGGTCATCAACTTGCACCTTCAACTCTAGCTGCTCCCTAGGCGCCATCCGCCTAAGAGGCATCACAACAGGTCTGGCTCCCTCAACTAGATCGATACGAAACTCGATCTCCCTATGCGGCGGTAACCCTTTGACTTCGTCAAAGACATCCTCAAATCCATTCACAATAGGCACCGATGACAGTCCATCCCGTGGAACAACCAGCGAATACATGAAGCTCATGAAGACGCCTTCTTCATGCTTACATCGTATCACAACCTTTCGCCCTTCCACATTCCCGACTGTCACCTCCAGCCTTTCACAATCAATCCTTGCCGCATACTTCCTAAGCCAGTCCATACCCAAAATAATTCCGAACCCCGCAAAGTTCAGAACAAAGCAATTACAAACAAACGAGCAATCATGACTCGACACAACCAGACCATGGCATATCATACACAAACATGACGAACCCCCAACTGGATTAGTCACAACCAATGGCCTATCAACAATATCCGGTTCCAAACCTAACCGGCCTACCAAATCATCACAAACAAAAGAATGCGATGCTCCAGTATCAAACAACACTCTAACTGGAACACCACAAATAGAAAGAGTACCTTGAACCACCACACTCTTCCCCTTCTCTTCAGCAGTAGGAGCTTTCGAAGACGATGGAACAGCCCCCAAAGCATAAGCTTTCACAATCTGCTTGTCTTTCCTTGGTTCTGGGCAATCCTTCTTGATATGTCCCAGCTTATCACAGTTGTAACACTTCCCCGGTACCTTGGGATTCTTACAATCTCTAGAAAGATGGCCCTTCTGCTGGCAGTTGTAGCAGGTCACTTCGCCCTTCGGCTTTTTCTGGCCATCCTTACCCCTCTGTTGCTGCTGCTTCCTCTTTCTGTTTCCATTCTGCTGTGGTTTAGATCTTTCCTTGGTTACAGCAACAACAGATACTTCCCTAGGAAACAAACTCTCGTGCCTGAGAGCTTTCTCCACAAGCTTCTCAAATGGATCGTCCAGATGATCCACCAACTGCCTCCCCAGATAAGCGTCCAAACCAGTCACAAACTTTTCATTCTTCTGATAGGGAGAATCAATATACGATCTGGCGTACTTAGACAGAGCTTCAAACTCAGAGATATACTCAAGGACTAGTCTTCCACCCTGCTTGAGCTCCACAAATCTCTTAAACAGAACGGATTTCTGAGCCGTCGAAATGAACTTAGCTTCAAATCTAACTTGGAATTGCTCCCAAGTAATCTCTTCTTCTGGAGTATCGATGGTGATAGAATTCCACCAATCAGCAGCTCTTCCCTGAAGCTGTCTTGATGCAAGCTTCCTCTTAGTTGCATCCTCAATTCCTAAGTCTCCAAAGATCCTTCGACATGCATCTATCCATCTTTGCACTTCAATGGTCGACTCTGTCCCCAAGAAAGCTTTTCCTCCAAGAGAAGTATAGTCCTTACAAAGCTTAGCAAAATCCACCGGTCTTGGAGTTTGGACTTGAACTCCCACATCTACAAATGGCCCTGAAGCTGGTATCCTTCTCATGATCGAAGTCATCATTGCTTCGAACATAGTTCCATAATCAACAGCTCCTTCAGTGGCACGGCCTTCCCTTGCAGCTGGTCTCCCTCTTCGACTCATCCTTAATATCTGTAAAAAGAATGATTAGAACACCTTAAGAAACAACTGCATAAGGAGTTCAAATCCTTCTAAACTACTATATTATATATAGTAATCATCCATCAAAATACAATTACGTCTCTCATACGTAGTTACGTCAGCGAGCGTTGGCTAAAATCGATTAACCAAAGCGCTCTGATACCAAATGTGACGACCGCCCATGACTCCAGCACCAAAACAAGAGAAAAGAGCGCTGAAAGGTATGCCAGGCAGCCATGGACGATAGTCAGGGTAAAATAAAACGGAAGCTCCATCGTATAACTCACAGCGCATGGATAAAATACAGTAGAGAAATATATAGTGAAGCTTCATAACAGAAAATCATCATATAAGCATCATAATAGTTTTATACAAACATGTGAATCATCCATACATCAAAGCCTCACTACATAACACTCAATCAAATACAGCAGCGGATACCCAGTACATATAGGAAATAATATGCAAAAGCCTCCTGCTCGTCTTCGTCATCTTCAGCGTAGATTTCCAAGAACAGCACCTGTCACCTGCTACCTAGTCTGCCCATCCCAAACATGGATGAACAGCCCAAGGTAATAAGAGGAGACATAAAACCTTGAGTCAGACAAAGTCTTAGTGAGCAGTAAATTAACTACCAAACATACCAAAAGAGTATAAGGGATAAAAGGAATAGGAACCAAACCATCCCACTCCACCTCTTTCTACAGTGATAGCCCCCAGACACACACTAAGGAAAAGCAAGCATAACATAGCAGGCAATTAAGGTAAAGCAATAGTCACTCGAGTCAAGGTCGATGTTTTCCAAGTACAAACCCCCAAGGCCTAAACCAAGATCAGATAAGCACCCAGAAAACACTGCTCTTGAGACCGAATGATGATACAACCAAATGTCCAAACATCCATGACTCCGGCTATCACTGTTATCAGTGCCTTGATTTCACCGTTAGTTAAATGACCACCAGTCAAGGGCTAATGGTAACCCCGGTTCTAGACATAGCTCTGCACGTCATCGTGACCCGTGCCTAGGACTTACCTACTCTGCCCAGAGTACTCAACTACCTACCTGTAGTCTTTTGGGTGTCCCGACTACCTACCTGTAGTCGTTATGGGCGCCCCATGTACTCTTGCTTTTGAGCATGCTAGAACCTTCAACAACGATGAGATCTAAGCCTCCTAGTCATCCTCCTTGACGACAATTCTCATACTAGCTCAAGCTACCTCTCGAGCAATCCATTATCAACCAACTCGAACCATCCCTCGAGTTATCAACATGCTTGGAGTGATCCCTGCCTGGATTACGCCAAGTCTACATCACATCATACTTCGCTTTATCGCACCATAGCAAAGTCTCAACTCAACAACATGGTTTGCCTCATTTCATCATGGCAAAGTTCCATCTTAACATCATCCAATCTATACATATGAGCTTCAACATCCGCTACATATGTCTTAAGCAGCTTTCATCATTCAAGAGCCTCTTCCGTAGCTTTTGAATCGTCTTTGACCATACTTGTCCAAATCTATCAACTAGATAACTCATTCACATCAATCAAACAAGGCAAACATTAATCCAAACAAATAAGTAGTCAATCAAGATCTAATTAGGCATTTATAACTACAATGGCAATTTTGTAAATAAATGAGCATAGATCTAACATACATGAATTATGGGTTTTTAGCATAGATCTAACAAATATAAATCTTGGGTTTTGTCTCTACAACTAGATGAATAAACTTGCAAAGGTAAAAATCTTCATAAGTAATGGATCTACACTTGGATCTAAGGAAAATGCACAAAATCACTATCTACAACACTCCAACAAACCACCAATCCAATACACTCCTTTGGGTCCGCGTGAGAGATAACTACCACTCACCAAATCACCCAAACACTTCAAAAGAAACCCACTTCAGATCTGGACAGCGGAGATCCAAACTTGATTCGTCGAAATCCCGCTTGAAACGATGAAATCTAGCTTCGTTGGATGAAGATCTTCAACTTTGGCTCTTGGATCTTCGATCTTGGATGGGTGTTAGAGCTAGATTGGAATGGAGAAAAGAAGATGAAGAAATGTTGTAGTCGAGCTCTCAAAATGGCAGCACTTCGTCGCTTCAAAATCCGGTGCCAAAAAGTGAGCCAAAACCCTCTATTTATAGGCTGAGCCTTAGGTCGTACGTTTTTAGGTCGGTCGCTCTTAGGTCGTTGCCGACCTATCTCCTTGCCGACTCAACCCCCTGCCGACCTAACACAACACAGGGTCATACGACCTAACACCTATGCAACCCTCCTTAGGTCGTCTAACGACCTAACTCACACAAAGGTCTCCGACCTACGACATAAGTATCCTACGACTCACGACCTATCGACTCAACAGTGCCGACCTAACTCCTACCCAAGCTAACTCTAAGTCGCTAACGACTCAAGTCCTACCGACTTAACACACGGCATCCCTAACACTAAGTCGCTCATGCGACTTAACCCAAAGCCGACCCAACGACTTATCTACCACACGACTCAACTAAGGCGCGACTCAACACAACAACACTCACGCGACCTAGCGCCCAGCCTAAGTTCCAACGACCTACGACTCAAGATCCTGTCGACTCAACTACCCACGACCTAAGCCTTATCCCCTTAAGCCGCTAACCCATGAGTCATTCAGGTTTTCCTAAGTCGCTAACACCCTTAACTCGGTCCAAACCTATAGGTCGTAACTCGGCAACTGTCTTAGGTCGTTACTTCCACTAACCCATGAGTCGGCCACACTTTTGTCAGTCACATCCTTATCTCGGCCAACACCTTAAGCCCTTAACCTCTAGGTCAGACCAACCCAATAACTTGCTATCCCCTAAGTCGGCTACCTCCATGACTCGTTCGCATGACCTACGCTCCTACCGACTCAATCATCACATGACCTGAGACGCTAAGTCGGTCACGACTCAATCCCTAACGACCTAGGCTACCAAACGACCTAAGCACTAAGTCATTGACTAACTTAACTCGTAAATTCGACCTAAGCACCATACGAGTTAACTTCCACACAACTTATCAACACTAACGACCTATAAATTCTACGATCTATCGACACGTAAAATACGGGTCGTTACACCAATTCAACTGTTTCAATCTATTTATAACCATTTTCATTCAGTTTGAATGGTTTTCAATCCATTCGTATACAACTTCATCAATTTGAATGGTTTAAAACTCAATCTCTTACATTTATTCATCATTTTTTTAAGCAAACTGAACTCATTTTTAATTCAATTACTCTCAAAACCAATTTATTTTACTCTTATCAATACATAGAATTTTAATTACTTCCATTTACATCCAATGACAATTTACTCCACGCAATTTGACGAGATCTATGTGAATAAATAAGTATTATGTTTTATAACCAATTTAAATGGATTTCAGCTCAATTTATACTCAATGCTATTCCATTTTCAATTTATTCACAATCCATATATTTTCATTTACATTGCATTTTAAATTTTGAATACATTTACTTGCATTTCATTTTATTAACCAAACCAGTTCATTCAAAGCATTCACAATTTAGGTTCATCTTCATTACCAATTAAATTTCCTTTTTATTTTAATTCATTCACGACCATTTATTTAGCTCGACCCATTCCAAGCTTGCACATTACTACCCATTTCCGAATTAATTCAAACCGAGCTTTAATTTAATGGACTTCTGATTTTACTCGTAGTCGAGCTTCTAATTATTCTTAACTAAAGTTAATTTACTCAATTTATTCGCTTCAAATTTAAGTTTACTTCCATTTGACTCTTATTTATCCCATCCAATTATTTATTCAATATAATTAATTTATCCACTCAATCCATTTTGTATTTTCATTCCATTAAATACTATCGGCGACTCACAGAATTTTATTTCAATTAAAATCCATTTTTACTTGATTTAAATCCAATCCACTATTATTAAACTTAATTTTAAGTTGAATTCATGTCAACTCCTTTCCATCCTTTAGCTTAAGTTTATTCACTCCAATTTTATACTTAAGCTTATTTCATTTTCAAGTAAATTTTTTTCTCTTTCTATTTTAACTTAATTCTCTCTCTCAATTAAATCTCATTTTAAATTTGCAATTTCATTTGATTGGCTATTTTAGAATTTAACTTCCCAGATTCAACTCATTCAATTTATTACCTGGCTATTTTCCAATTTATCTTCACTTATTTGGATTTTATTTGCAATTCCTACCATTTCTATTTTAATCCATTTACATTTTATTCGATACATTTCAATTATACTTAATTTGTTAACACTTCACATTAAATTTCAATTAATAACTCAAGTTCTGAATCCACTATCCATTTTTAAAATTACCATCCAATTTTATTAACTTACATTGCAATTTCATTCTCAATTCATTTAATTAATTTCAAAGCCACTTTCAATTATATTTTCTCCACTAATGATTCAAGTCGAATTTGATTTATAATTTGAGTTTTATTTACAATCATCATTATTAGCTTACAATTCAGCTTCTATTTAAATACATTGAACTCCATTTACGCATTTCATCGACTAATTTATTATAAATTAGTTCTTCCCTTATTTATAATCCAACACTTGAATTTTAATCCCAAATATCACTCCATTTAATTTTCTTAGTTCAATTTAGTTTATAATTCAAGTTTTGATTTTTATTTTTATTCTCCAATTCATCAATAATATTTATTTTGGGTTTCATTTCCACTTATAAATTTATAAGCCACAACTTATTATTTACACAATTCCATTCATTATAGGCTTGGATATATCCTCCTTTTATTTTTAACTCGAAATTTACACTTATTTATAACTTAAGCATATTTTATTTCCATGTATTTTCAATTCTTTTATAAGTTATTCTTATTTATTTATTTCAATCCAATCCTTAACCAATTTATTTTCCAGCTCAGTTTTATTTTAAACTCAAATTTATTTAATCTCAATTTATAAGCTTACAACTATCTCATCAGGATTTTTAAACACCCGGCTTTTGGTTTCACATCATTTTTAAAATCCCCAACATTTCAAAATCACACTTCTCAAAAATTTTAAACCAATCCTGGTTTTTATTTCCAATAGGTTTTCCTGAACAAATCAATTTGGCAGCAATTCATCACTTAGAAACTCGAAAATGAATATCGATGATGCTGCAGTCATCACCGAAGTTATTTTCAGTGACTAAAGTGAATTCAATGCTATATCACTTCTAAAATCCATTTTAAAGCAAATTTCCTTTCAGAAATAACCCAAAAACAACAATGCTACTATTTATCTTCAAATACTTCGACAAACACTTCCAAAGTCTCCGGGATTTTAAATTTCCAAATCTTGCTTAAATAAATTTTAACTATAATTCATTTGTACAGTTTATGCTTATACAAATTCTCATTTGATTATATTTCAATTTATAATTCACATTTACAATTCATATTTATGAATTTTATTTTATAATGAATTTATTTCCTTAACTTTGGTTATATTTTCAATTCCTAGTTAAATTTTCACTTAACAATGATAATACTTTAATATTATCATTTCTAACATCCAAGCAACCATATATTAGCGAAGTAATTTACAAAATCTTTCTTTATATCAAAATATATTTTTGGGTAAAATTATTTCATTCCCCACATTTAAACCAATACTGTGTCGACTGTTCTATTTAAGTGTTTAGAAACCCCTTCGATACAGTTGTCCAGACTGTGCCGACGAAGGTTCATATGCCACTCAATAAACCAATCAACCCAATATTAAAATAATTTATATTCACTAACAAGTACGCACTCATATCTATTAATACGCTCAAACTCATTCTAGAGTACTATAGACTCTATTTTATGAGTAATTCCCACCAGAGCCAAGGTTATCACCAACCTAAGCTCTGATACCAAGTGTAACGACCCGCAAATCCGTACCCCTTGAATCGACACTATTCTACCTAAATCAATCCAAGTTGTACAGAAATACGAACCATTTGGGTTAAAGAAGAAGAGGTAGAAGAAGAGAATAGAAAACAACAACAGAATCTAACCATCGCAGCGGAGTAAAATATAATAGATAATAAATAATCTTTACTCAAAATCAAATATATCTGTTTACATATATTACATCATCAGAGTACATCAATCACAGCTCACACCAATAACATACATCTGGATACACAGCTACACAACACAGCGGAATATGTATATATATAAACAAGTACGAGAGTACGTATCGTCATCCTGCCCGTCTCCTGAGCTCCACAGCATCATATCCTATATCCTATAATACTCGGTCTGACCCGAGCATTACAGTTAAATAACACCCGAGTCAGTCTGGATTACCAGCGTGAAAAAATCACACCCAATTGATTCTTAAAGTTTCAAAAATCCTTTGGAAACAAAAGCATCTCGTAAGACCACGCCACACATAAACACGTCGGGTTTTTACCTTACGATAGCTAAAACATTTTTATTGAAGCCCTCTGATATTATAATAGTGTCTATAGAAAGTAAAATAGAATCTAGCTGAAATGCTTGCATCTCACGTTTCAACAATAGTTGGGCACAATCAAAACCGTACGGGCGCGTAGGTAAAATGGATTCCAACTAATGGCTAGGCACTGGGGTACCACCTGTCACAGTACCTGGTCTAGATCAGCGTACTGAGGAGCCACCCTAACTCCCCTGCAACACAAGACCGGAACCATCCCTTACTGGACAGTCTCGAGCAAGATCACACCGCAGTTGGGATCAGCAACCGCCCACTAAGCCGAAATAAAGGGACATCTAGACAGGGATGACCTCACCCTCCAGTGGGGGCTACCCACGAAGCCTTGCTGCATAACCCCTGATTTTCAGCCATTCCCATTTGATGAGGCTTGAGGCTAAGCGTTACTTTTTAGAATATATCCCTTAGAATGCCCATCGTCCACCTGACGATGTTTCGCAAGCATTCATCCATACAAGTCCGTCCCGGGTTCGAACGGAACCGAAGGCACTATTCCTACTACATCCATTTTGGAAATATCCTCAGGATTAGTAGCGACTAGCCCTTGCACTTCACTGCTCCATCTTCGAATCCAAAATCGTTTTCATGAAACTTACAAACCGGATCGAAGTGGTTTTCGAGAAATAAATCTCAATCCCGGTCTCTTCGAAATGATCAACGTATTTGGCCAATACTGATAGTCGGTTATTTAACTATCAATTAATATTCACAAACAACCATCAACCAATAAATAATTTCCCAAATTATTTATTTATCTCAAAATATATTTACTAGGTATATTCTCACTTCCAAATCCTTTTGAAAACGGTTTCCAAACTATCTTCCTTTTCTCAGAATAAATTCCGAGTATTTCCATTTCCACTGAAATCACCAAGCACAAAACTTAAGATTTTTAAAATAATTTAAAAAAAAACACTTTATTGTAAAATATATTTAACATTGAATTTAGAAAAAATTTCTTTAATACTTAATTTATAACAATACTTTAGAAATAACTAAGATTACCTTATAACTATACATGAGATTTTCTTCTTGAAACAAATGCCAAATCATTCTTTAAATAATTATTACGATAATAGATTAAAATAAAATACTTACTTTGGAATTTTACTTTAAAACATTCAAGTTAGGACTACTTCAATAACTTGCTAAAAATACATACTATATAAACATTTGAAAATAAAGTAACTTAATAAAATATAAAACTAGATATCTACTTTTAAAAACAAATATTAAGTTACTTCTTAATAATTACTGCTAAAATAGATTAAAAGAAAATACTTCCTTAAGATTTAAATATTAATAAATTTTACAAAACTTGCTTTCTTTAAGAACAACTTTAAAACATTTAATTTATATTTAAAAGTTTACTTTTTAAAAACATGTACTTGGCTATCCAGAGAAAAATTCCAACTTCAATCACTTAAATCAATTTTTCCAAATTGATTTCCAATTTATTTTATTTGAAATAAATTCTTTTACTTATCAGTTCATTTCCAAATTCAGTAGTTATGGATTTATTATTATCTTTTCCCATTTCTTCTTTACTCTTTCAATAATTCAAATTTTAACTCTAATAAATGTTTGTTGTTTTTAATTGATAATACTGCATTTTAAAATTCATTAACTTCTTGTTTATTCAAATTTTCCTTTCCATACTCAGGATTCATTAATTGGAATTTTAAAGTCACTTTATTTCTTTTCCAAGCCACTCTTAAATTTATTCTATAATTACCAAAATCAAGTTTATATTTTTGGTAATTCATTATACCCAATTATATCAACCAAGCCATAGCATTCAATACTTCCACATAATTCATTATAGAATTTCAAATAATCAGAACAGAGAATATTAAATAATTTAAATAAAAGTTGAGGGGTCGAGTTGGATCCCTCCAACCTTTTTTCCCTACATCCACAGACGTTAGCATCACATAATATGCCAATTTCAAATTATACCATACTGTAACACATCAATCAATTCAAGCATTCAAACAATTATTTAAATTTAATCATTTAAATTTAAATTTAAATTTAAATTCACTGAGTGAGATTAACTCACCTTTGATTTTTGTTCGCAAATCCAACTAAACCCAGCTTGTTTTCTTTACGATTCTAGACCTTGTATAACAACCATACATTTTATTACACTTTGAAATAACTTGAACAGTTTATTTCCATTTTATAAATTTTCTTTAAATGACTAAGAACAAATTAATTTCCGTAATTCATTATTTAAAATAGACTAGTGATTGAAAATATTTATCTTATTTCTTTTCACTTTTGGAACTACATATATATATATTTAAAAAAAATAAGCAATATAAATTTCATAAAAATCTAATTTATATAAACCTTCAAACATCTTTTTTTTTTTTTGAAATTCCTATATAACTTCAAAATATTACGGTATATATATACGTAAAATTAAATAGTAAGTTACTTGCATGCATAAAAATGATTTTATATAAACTCAAAAATCCAATTTTTAAATACAGCTCTATTTTCAGAAATCTCACCTATGTATATAAATTTAACTATATACCTTACTGAAACATATTTCACTTCTACACATTCCTATATTCGTATTTATACAAGCTTAAATTGAAATAATAAATCGTTTTATACTTTACTGTTATTGTGTATATATATATATGAATTTGAAAAATCTGTATATATATTTCACTAAATATGTGTGGGTGTGTGTGTGTGTATATTTCCTTAATCTAGATATTTATATGAAATGAAATTTTGAAACAACAGTTATACCTACAACCACGCACCAGATTGCTGACCCCCATCGCGAAACCAACCCTAGCCTCCCTCCACGACCTCGGCTCCACTCACTTCTCAAGCCACCGCGAATCCGCTCCTAGATACATGACAACGACCATGTCGCAACCACCAGTGTTCCACTGCACCACCCTATTTCATCACCAACCACTCTAAATCACATGAAAAACTCAAATCCACACTCCCATTCCTCGATCGATGCTCCAATTCACGACTATGGCTAACCCTGGCTTCGGCTGTTACCACGAATCGTACAAACCACGACAAAATTGAGCGACTCCTGCTCGAAAATGAAAAAGAACGAGGAAGAAAAAGAAGCGAGATTGGATCTGCCTGCGTTAATTTAATTTTTTTTTTTAAATTGCGGTATGGAAGGGGAAGGAGGTTTGTGAGATAAGAACTGCGAAGTGAGGGAAGAAAAGGGATTCATAGTTGTAAATATGAAGGCAGCTGTTATTCCTTTGGAACGATCGGTTGCGTGAATTATAAATTTGTGTGCTTGAATCGATATAAAAATAGCGTATTTGAGAAGGCAGGCTACAGTGCCTTGAAAAGAAATGGAACAGTTTTGACATTTAAAGGATTTGACTAGGCAGAATATTATATTTAATTAATTTTTTTTTTAAATTTAAATTTCAATCGACTTGGATTCGCAACTTAAAATCTCATCATCCTATTGAGGCGTGCCGCTAGGCGTTTATAATGTTATGCCCCTATTCCGAACACAATGGAAAAGTTTTCATGCCTTAATTCGATCGCATGGAGAAGATAGCTTTTGAACTAGTTATTTATTCAATTTCCAATATAAATTTCAGTGCGTTTATATTCCGAACGCTCACACAACAACTCCAAACACTATGAAATTTGGAATGCGATAATAATACACTATTACTGATCCAATGGAACTGGTTTCATCAAATTCCAAGACTGCGCCTCGGAAGGCTATTTTTAAATTTAATTTAAAACGATAAAATTTCAAAACCGAACAAATCATTGTTAAATTCAATTTTAACACTTCTATTATCCTCAGTATTATCAATATAAATTTCATAAGCCTTCAATTTATTTTCAACAGGCTTAAAATTCAAGATTCAACATTCTACTCAACTTCAAATTATTTAATTCAATAATTTAATTATCAAATAATTTGTGATATTCATGATTCAAGTTAAAATTACTCTATTGAATATTTAAAATCAATTAAATATCCCGATTTTAAATGCTCGAAAATTCCGAGTCGTCACAGTGCACACACATGAAGTCAACATAGGTATTTCACGAGCCAAAATCATAAATATGAAACAAAAGGGAAATGCATAAAGGCAATATTTCAGGTTCAGTTCAACATAGCATAAACAGGTGAACCAAGAAATGGACACAAAGGTCACGGAATCGCATAAACCAAGTCAACAGCAATTCAAAGTGACCACCAAAAATCAATGCCATCAAATAATCCATATAAAAACAAAACCAGGCAGTGATATGCACAGTGAAAACATGAACCAGAAAGGAACTATACTCACGCTACCTGACTTCAGTTCAATAAAACAATAAGCCACACGTCCATATACATACATATGGAGATAGTCTACAGATCAGAGGTGAAGGAGCACGAAAATCAGATCTCACAAGGCAGAATACCCAGATGAACAACAAGATTTCAAGTGCAACCAAGTGCGAGAGTGAAAAGGAAACACACACTACTATATACATATGAACACATACGTATACATATAGTGGCAGTCCAAAATATTTACATAAATCAACATACTCAATTCAAATGACCAAAGTCACAGGAATCGAAATCGTGGTGGTCACGAACGAACTCAATATTGTCAAACCAAAATCGAACAATGATGACCATGAAAACGAACAGCTCAAAAAAAAAAAAGCCAAAAATAATATACAGTTCAAAATCAAGTTAGAGTCACGATGACGAAGGAATTCGGTCAAAACCATGAGCACTAAGAAATCTTAATGTATACGCATATGAACAAGTCAGGGAAAATCACAGTCATTCGAATATAATCAAACGACCAACTTTAAATTATCAGACAAGTATGCTTCAGGGGTAATATAAATGGCCAGAGCCAACTACAAAGGAAATGAACATTGTCAAACAAGGTCAAAGTCGAAGTTAAACAAGCAAGTGCCGAGATCACAGTTAAATTAACCTTGTCAAAGCAAGTTAGAATAAACATCAAACAAGTCAAAACATCGAAGCCGAGGCCAACAAATCATACCAAATTAACGAAGTCAGATAAAACATCAACATCGTAACAAAAATCAAACCTCTGAAGCATAACACTTAAGAATGAATTAGATGTGAGTGATAATCCACTCACCGATGTTTCGAAGCAATTTGAAGCAGCCGTTCGACGAAGCATCTTCGATCGAGATAATCGACGCCCTTGATTTCACGAAGCCCTAGTTTCAAGAAGACGAGGCCGCCATTTTTATCCCTCGTTCGATTTTTATTTTAGGGTTTTTCGAATGAACGAAAATAAGAAAGGGGACGGGTATATGTTTTGCAAAGTTATCACGGCCCAATTAAAAACATGGGCCACTATTTAATTTTTTTTAAAACCCATCAATCTTTTTAATAATTTTATAAAAGAATTTTAGCTCAATTTAAAAAAAAATCAATTGGTAATTAGCGAAAATATTAATCGTTTAATGTCAATTATAAACGGATGCGAAATACCGGGTTGTTACAGACTCCCCTCCTTAAAGAAATTGCATCCTCGCAATCTTAAGGAATAAATGGACAAAAAGTAACAACCCAAAAACATAACAACACAAAAGGAAGAAATTTGAAATAGGAAGTTCACCATATAGAGCATGAATGAGTAAGCCTGAACGTGTTTGCTCAATGAAATCTCTGGATTCCTAAGAGAAATCCTTAGGATTTGAGAACCACTGAGAATCTCCACAAGAAAAACATCTTTATTTCGAAGGTGCTCAACCTCCGAAGCAATGATGCGAAAAGAATATTGCTCCTGAGTCAAATCTGGTGAAACTTCCATTTCTTCAATAACACTGGGCTCAAGAATAAAAATCAAAAATCCCTAAGGCATTTCCGTAATTGGAAGACGTGGAAAACGTCATGAATAGCAGAAAATTGAGCCGGTACACCGGCGTAGTACAATATAAACACCAAAGAAATCTTTTAATTTCATAAAAGAAATTCGCAAATTCTCTACAAAATTTAATTATCAAATAGATAATAAGAATACAGAAATAACAAAACAGCAATATCTAATCATCGGTTCGATAGTTAGAAGACAGCAAAATCTAATTATCAACAAAGATAATTAGAAAACAAAAATCACAAGTCGCAAAATTGCAAATATCTAATTACCAAGAACGATAATTAGAAATCTCAAATCAAAAAATATCCAATTATCAAATACAATAATCGGAAACAACAAATATTTAATTATCAAAAACGATAATCAAATCTTAAATCACAAATATTTAATTATCACAAATGATAATCAAATATTAAATCACAAATATTTAATTATCAAAAACGATAATCAAATCTTAAATCACAAATATTTAATTATCACAAATGATAATCAAATCTTAAATCACAAATATTTAATTATCAAAAACGATAATTAAATCTCAAATATCTAACTATCACAAGCGATAATCAGAAACAACAAATATCTGATTATCAAAAACGATAATCAGAAATCAAAAATCAATGAATATTTAATTATCACAATTGATAATCAAATCTTAAATAACAAATATTTCAATTAACGAGTTCGGAATTAACCGAAATAGCAAACGCACATCTCCCATAACCACGAGTTTTACTAAATCATTTAATTCACTTCATCATTTCCTTGAAAGTGCAAAATTGTGTATTCTAAAAATAACATTTCACATTCTCAAACGGACAAGTCTAGAATTAAGCGAATCAGTAAAAGAAAGGGGTCATAGTCCTCGATTTTTCTGAAATGTTTAAATCGCTTCCTCATTCTTTTGAAAGAGCAAAGTGCAAAACTTCTGAAAACAATTTTCATTTATTTTAAAAATAATAATTTACATTCTCAAATGAACAAGTCAGGAATTAAGCAAACCAGCAAAAGAAAGGGGTCATAGTCCTCGATTTTGCTAAAATGTTTAATTCGCTTCCTCATTCTTTTGAAAGCGTAAACCGAAAAAAATTTGGAAACAAAATTTTTATTTTGAAACAATTTTTTTTAAACACGTGATTAAAACAGCAACATCAGTAGCAACTTCGACAAGGAAATTGCACTTCTCAAAATACCGTAAAAACGGACAACAAAATAAGCATCGTGGGATAACCGCTTGAAAATCCATTTTAAAATTGACGGTTACTGAAGTTAATACGTCAAAATCTCATCAAAATAATTGGCATCAAAATATAATACCAATGAATTTTCATTCATCAAAAATGTCACAAGAATCTTCTCAAGATAGAAAGGGGTATCATGCCCTAAACTTGTATTCATAACAAGTCAATGACACACGAATTCACCAATGCACAAAAATTGATAAAACTTATCAATAGAAATCACGAAAATTGGTGAAGCATAAATTCTAGAAATCATCACAAGAAATCCAAAAAACACAAATTCTAGAAATCTACACAAGAAATCCAGAAAACATTCTAGAAATCTACACAAGAAGTCCAGAAAACACAAATTCTAGAAATCTACACAAGAAATCCAGAAAACACAAAGAGGGAAAGAGGTCTATCACATGACGGTCCGAAGACCATGGGGAGCTACCCCATATGGGTGAGTCGGAATCACCCAGATGAGGTCTAGGCTAACCAAGAAGCAAAAGAGTATGTGTGAGTGGAATCACACAAATGGTGTCTAGCCTAACCTCGCAAACAAAAAGGTATGTGCGAGCGGAATCACACAAATGGTGTCTAGGCTAACCAAAAAGCTAAAAGGTATGTGTGAGTGGAATCACACAAATGGTGTCTAGCCTAACCTCGCAAACAAAAAGGTATGTGAGCGGAATCACATAAATGGTGTTTAGGCTAACCAAAAAGCAAAAAGGTATGTGTGAGTGGAATCACACAAATGGTGTCTAGCCTAACCTCGCAACAAAAAGGTATGTGTGAGTGGAATCACACAAATGGTGTCTAGACTAACCTTGGAAACAAAAAGGTATGTGTGAGTCGGAATCACACCCATGAGGTCTAGTCTAACCTTGCAAACAAAGAGACGTCGTACAATTGCTAGTCTAAATCATAAAAAAGGGAAGGCCTATCACAAAATGGGAGCATGAAAACTCATCAACCGGTATCACAAAACGAGACGCTATCTCATGGTGACCAACCATTAAATTTTGACACACGAATGGTCCGAAGACCGTGGGGCGCTACCCCACATATGTGATGGCGAAACATCACACAAATGTGATGGAGAAACATCACAAGAGCGGGGTCTAGTCTCCCTCGCAGAAAAAGAGACATCGTACAATTGCTAGTCTAAATCATAAAAATGATCGTCATGATCATCAAGAAGTGTCAATTACACTAAGTTGGTAAATATAAAAGTTTAGCTTCATGTCCCATAACCACTTGCTTAACTTAAATATTTACGAACAAACTGTAAATCTTCACTAGAAAATTGTCACAAAAGATTCAATCGAACAAGTCCAAGAATTAACAGACGAAGCAAACGCAAGCGTTTCATACCACTTTTTTACTAAGCCGTTTAATTCAATTTCTCATACGAGTGAGGTAAAGGTTTGTGTATACTAATAGATTGGAAAATGGTTTAAGAAAAGAGCTTTGTAGTAAAATAGTTTTAAAATCGTTTGAAGAAAAGGGTTTTGATATTTACTACTAGTATAGAAAACCTTTATATTTTTAAAGTGACAAATCACAAAAATGATTGTAGAAACAATCAATCACAAGAATTCACATACAAAGATGTGAATAGAATCCAAAGAAATCGATATCGAATTCATCAAAAGGTATGTTCACGAAAATCACGAAGAAAATGTCATCAAAGTTGCTAATAAATGATAGCCACAAATCGGGGAATTAACAAGAATCGATTAAATTTGGAAACCAAATCAATTCACTAAAATTCACATTTGAGGACGTGAATAAAATCCAAAGAATTCGATTCCAAATCCATCAAAGTAGAAATACTCAAAAATTCCAGAAATAGAAGTTATCAAAGTCGACAAAGGTGATAACAACTAATTGGAAAAGAAGAATCGATTACCAATTGGAAAAATAAAGCAAAACGAGCATAAATGCATAAATGACTTCAACAAGAATAATAATCAAGTCAATGCCGAAGTCAACAATTAATGGCCACAGTCGAGTACAAAACGAATCAACATCATCATCAAAGAATTCAACGGCAAACAAAGTCAGAGTCTTGGAAATCAAGGAATTAACAATTTCACCAAAAAAAAGTGACCGAAGTCAAATGGAAATCAAGCCGAGGAAAACACAAAATATCAAGTTCAAAGTCACTGAGATTCGAACTAGATATGAGTGAAAATCAAAATCACCGAATTTGCAATCAGTCGAGCTATTTTTCATCACAGTGTAACAGGTACACAATGACACCCATAGCATAGTACAAAAGTGGAATAAAGTCCAGAGGTCAAAATAACTTTAATTGGCCAAATTCGAATAAAATCAACATCGGCTAAATCAATACAAAGCCGAAAACACAAGAACAAAACCTCATCATCAAAAACTCAACTTGAGTTCGAAAAGAAAACGGAGGATGAAGCCAAAATACTTTCACGAAATCAAAATCAAATGCACATGAATAAACGTTAGGAATTCATACCTAACAATCAAAGATAATCATATGCAAAGATGAGAGATAAAACATCGACAAATAGTTGTAACACACGTTCGATCTAAGTTATGTTTTATATTTGTCCTAAACAGCAGGCTCTGATACCAAGCTGTGACGCCCCACCTCTATACCCACGCTAGCCAAGAACACTACGGTGTAATGTTGTCAACTAGCGCGGAGAATAAGGCTGTTGAGGAGCGGCCATCCGTAGTTAGGCCTTACACTAGTATTGGTTATCTCGATAGGAGTGGTATATATTCTTTCATTTTTAATCTCTGACTTATTTACTCCCATCGACATACCCCAATTCCAGTATAAAACAAACTACGATGGTTCATAATAGCTTAGGACAGTAGATATAATAATAACACAGATAATATAAATGCGGAACACAGATAAAACGGAAAGTCTCATATATACAATAACTGATGTCAGTTACAATACATGTGATACAATACATATGATACAACTACAACTGTCGACTCTGGAAGTTACATATACAAGTACATTATTGACAATAATATACATGAATACATATCATCCTATACTATGACACGACTAAGTGACTTCATAGCTCAAGCATCAACCCAAAGCTAAAAATCTACAACCTGTAAATACTCGTCTGACCTGAGTATTAAATTCAAAAGAAAATAATACACGGGTCAGTCTAATTCAAACTCAGTTATTAATGCATGGAAGCAATAATAATTAAATAACAATTAGACAATAGCCAAAATAAATTCTCCTATCCGGTCCCTTAACAAGAAAATCGGATAACCGTGAATATAACACGTAATAGTGTTAAACAACAAATCAGCAAATTAAACCAATCAAAATACGATTTCAAATTATTGAATTGGTAACACGAAACAAATCCAGCAATCGAAATATCAATTTAAAATGTCAATTCGGGTAGTGCTGCAGCGCACGCACGCGTGTACAACCTCGCTACTACAACTTATGAAATATGCAAAAGATCAATTAATCAAAACAAAATAGAATATCATACAAGCCATACCGTGTGGCTGCAGTTCACGCTTGCGTGCACTGTATTGCCACTACAATGATGATGTACCCAAAGATCAACGAACCAAAATCAATGAAGATTCAAATATCAATGCCACGCACTCAATGGTCAAAGCAGACAAACAGGGAAAATGTGCACGTATGTACACAATGAAAGTTCACAAATGAACACAAGGTCAAACCCGAATACCGGATTCAACTCAAGTGCATGTATCATAAACCAAATATACAACTACACATGTGCAGGCAAAAGGAATGACCCGTGCACAAAGAAGGTAAAAGAGTGTGCACACACATGAAGATCAACATAGGTATTTCACGAGCCAAAATCATAAATATGAAACAAAAGGGAAATGCATAAAGGCAATATTTCAGGTTCAGTTCAACATAGCATAAACAGGTGAACCAAGAAATGGACACAAAGGTCACGGAATCGCATAAACCAAGTCAACAGCAATTCAAAGTGACCACCAAAAATCAATTCCATCAAATAATCCACATAAAAACAAAACCAGGCAGTGATATGCACAGTGAAATCATGAACCAGAAAGGAACTGTGCTCACGCTACATGACTTCAGTTTAATAAAACAATAAGCCACATGTCCATATACATACATATGGAGATAGTCTACAGATCAGAGGTGAAGGAGCACGAAAATCAGATCTCACAAGGCAGAATACCCAGATGAACAACAAGATTTCAAGTGCAGCCAAGTGTGAGAGTAAAAAGGAAACACACACTAATATATACGTATGAACACATACATATACATATAGTGGCAGTCCAAAATATTTACATAAATCAACATACTACATTCAAATGACCAAAGTCACAGGAATCGAAATCGTGGTGGTCACGAACGAACTCAATATTGTCAAACCAAAATCGAACAGTGATGACCATGAAAACGAACAGCTCAAAACAAATAAAGCCAAAAATAATATACAGTTCAAAATCAAGTCAGAGTCACGATGACCAAGGAATTCGGTCAAAACCGTGAGCACTAAGAAATCTCAATGTATATGCATATGAACAAGTCAGGGAAAATCACAGTCATTCGAATATAATCAAACGACCAACTTTAAATTATCAGACAAGTATGCTACAAGGGTAAATTAAATGGCCAGAGCCAACTACAAAGGAAATGAACATTGTCAAACAAGGTCAAAGTCGAAGTTAAACAAGCAAGTGCCGAGATCACAGTTAAATTAACCTTGTCAAAGCAAGTTAGAATTAACATCAAACAAGTCAAAACATCAAAGCCGTGGCCAACAAATCATACCAAATTAACGAAGTCAGATAAAACATCAACATTGTAACAAAAATCAAACCTCTGAAGCATAACACTTAAGAATGAATTAGATGTGAGTTATAATTCACTCACCGATGTTTCGAAGCAATTTGAAGCAGCCGTTCGACGAAGCATCTTCGATCGAGATAATCGGCGCCCTTGATTTCACGAAGCCTTAGTTTCAAGAAGACGAGGAAGCCATTTTTATCCCTCGTTCGATTTTTATTTTAGGATTTTTCGAATGAACGAAAATAAGAAAGGGGACGGGTATATATTTTGCAAATTTATCACGGCCCAATTAAAAACATGGGCCACTATTTAAATTTTTTTAAAACCCATCAATCTTTTTAACAATTTTATAAAGGAATTTTAACTCAGTTTAAAAAAAACTTCAATTGGTAATTAGCAAAAATATTAATCGTTTAATGTCTATAAACTAATGCAAAATACCGGGTTGTTACAAACGACCCGTGGATTTTAATAGTTTTAAATGGTTTTATTTAATGTAATTAATTGAAACTTTTGACAATTTTATATAACAATATTCTGAAATAAAAATTTAATATTTGGATTACGTCCAATTAAACATAGCAGATTTTAAATTTTAAATTTTTTTTATCAAAGTTTATTCGATTGTGAAATTCTACTAAATTCAAGCTAGCTAATAAATTGCTTTAATAAATATTACAGAATCAATTTCTTTAATAAATATTGCAGAATCAATGCACAGATGTTATCAATTTCATTTTTATGGTGGAACGTTCCTTTACATTTCCTACCGGTTAAATTATAAATAATTTTCTTTGATGGGTCAGCTAAATCAAAGCAACGTGACCGTTGCTATTTATTTCTTTTATTAATTGCTACAATTATTTTCACCAAATCAAGGGTTGACCGTTACTTGGCTTTCAAATTTTGGACTCTGCATTCAAAAAGAAACGTATAATATAATAAGTACTTCATATTTATTTTCAGTACGTTTCACAAAATTTTCTCTGTCCGTTCTTTTCTATTAAATATATACTTGCAACTGTTATCAATCCATCGTTTCAATTTATTATATGGCCCGTTACTCTGCCTTTTCAGATTTGAACGTGCAGCTGGTGGCATTAAAAGTTGCTTTAATTATCCACTGAATTATCGTGACCATCCCACCATTCTATATTTATTACTGTACGCTTTATCTTCGCTTAAATTTCTCTGTCCATTCCTTTTTCCATTTTAATATCCTTGCCTTTCCATACTCACGTGCTTTCCAATCAAGCAATAAATTGTTTAAATATCCACCTTATCAACTTGACCATTGTTATTGCATCACATCAGTATATAATTCAAATCTATCATTATTCTACCGTTTCTTCTTTAATAAATTATATGTAACAGTATATCATAAATGGACAGCTCATTCTCCACCCATTCATTTCTCCTATTCAATTAATAATGGAATATAAAGTTATATATTTGGTATACAATTCAAACAACCGTTACCATTCATACCTCATAAATTCTAGCGATTGACCCCTCTATTTCCATGGTTCCAATTTTAGTTGCTGGATAACTCATTCCTACCGTTCAACTATATTAAATATTTATAACGTGTAGTCTCTGAGCCTATTTAGCTTCATTTTTTCTTCCTCTCTGTTGCTTCTTGAAAAAAAAAAGATTTTTCCCATTACAATGCTAAAACACATATGATGGAAAAATGAAAAGGGACCAGTTCTCCTTCCTATAGCTTCGTCAAGCCTCCGCCACCACAGCTCGAACCACTTGTCAAGAGCCACAACCGACTCCATGCCTCCTCCCCTCGTCATCCATATTTTTATAAACGGTATGCATATCATATTGCAATATATGTTTCGTTTTTAAATGTTTACATATAGCATGAATATGTACTAGTACTATATATAGCCTATTTTGTTTAGTGGATATGTTATACAAGTTCTGTTTTCTTTTGTCTAATGGATTTCGAAACTTATAATAAATATTATTGCATTAGTTGTTGTTTTCAACTTCCTGCAACACTTTGTTTTTTTATTATAAATTTTAGCTTGCTGCAATTCTCTTTTCATCTATATTATTGTATTCTATTATCTAATATATACATTTTATCTAGTTATATATATTATTCTATAAGGTGTATATATATAAGTTTTCATAATCCTTTATAATATGTAGCTATGTATATAAGATTGGACCTATTATATATGAAAGCATTGGTTATAGCAATTAAAAATATACAAAGGAATTTATGGTGATATTTACTTATGAATAGAACAAGATACGTACCACCATCTGTATCTTCGTCTCTCTCCCCATGTTTTATTATTATTATTATTATTATTATATATATATATTTCTTTCTTTTTTTCTCTTTTCACTCCTTTCATTTTATAGCTTTTAAATAAATTGAAAAACGCTTTGGAAGTATTTAAATGCAGTACACAACAAATTTAATAAGCAGTGGTGTTTTACGTCATTTATAGGCAAAAAAAATTTTTTGATAAGTTCATACATTTCTAAACTGAAAATAATAAATATATAATGCGATGGAATTTGAATTTTCATACGCCGTGCCATGAGCTAGTCTTAAATTTAAAAGAGGTATGATATATCAATCGCTTACAAATAAGACGAAGATAACGTCCTAAATTAACTTTTAGTAAATTGAACGTTGATGTCGTTATTAAGAAACCAACGTATTGTGTCATTTGATTATTTGGGTACTAATAATACGTTACTTTATTCATTCCAACAATTCATTTCACACCACGTTATTTTAAATAAATTGCTACTCTTCTACTGAAATTTATCCAAAAATTTAATAAAAATGATCCGCCGGTGTATTAGCCTTCAGGACTAATCCTTGAATTCTAAACGTTGGATCCACTTTGCGTTCTATTTTTTTTTCTCTTTTTCCATAAAGTATAAAGTTTATATTTGTTTTTTTGATGTTAGTTGAAATGTAAATATTGATTTTTAAATAGTATATCTATATATATAAGCTACTTTTGTTGTTCGTATATAAATGGTATTGTATGTGCATTTTTATGAAATAGCGGCCAATGTATATTATTTCATAAAAGAATTCATTTGTTATGTCAACTAAACATATGTTACATTTGGTTTATATAAATATATTGTAACTGATGTTGACTTCTTTCATTATACTCTTTCTTACAGCTAAAATATGTCAGTATTGTAACCTAGCACATGATTAATATTAGTCTGTTTATATAAGTATTTATTTCAAATTTCATATTGTATATATGCTTGATTCTAATTTATGTGTTTTAAATAAATAAAACAATGATTTTGGAAAATATAAATACATATATTTTTAATTTAATTTAATATGTGTTGAATTTAGAATATGCTTTATATATATATATATATATATATATATGAGTCCACTCATACCATTATCTTTGCTGATCCCGTTCTGACTTGTTTCATCAATTCTTGTTATCAGCTTTGATCGTTGAATTCGTGCCGATTTTTCTTTTCTTCGATTCATAATTCAAATTTCAGTGTCTGTAGCAGTATGCATATCCGTGTCATCTTCTGTATTCTCTAGGCTCGAGAGGTGAGCAATCACTCACGATTAACATTTTTTATTATTCATTAAATTTGCTTTCAATTGAAGTGACAGTTGAAATATGCTGCTGTAGGTATTTAAATTTGTTATACATGCTATTATCTGTAACTGTTCACCTGCGGGATATGACACCGTATCCTGTTGTTTATATTATATTGTTATTGATGATATATACCTGTTATTTAATTGTATTTTCTGTTATCACTTTGCAAGTTCCCTGTAGTTTAGAAATCACTATGGGTTGAAAAGATACATACCCGAACAGACTTTAGAATAGGAGAAAATCATTATGGGTTGAATGATAAACCCAAGCGATTTTCATTTAATTGAATTTGGGATTACGGCTTGAAATTATATCCACCCGTATATATTTAGTATACGGATTGAAATGATAAATATCCGTAGCACTTGACTATATGATAGGAAATATATACAGACACCGTTGGTCCATATAAATATTTTAAAAATAATTTCTATAATTTTGGAAAGAAATATATGGTTTAATAAATTTGATTCTTAAGATATTATATAAAAGAAAATTGTATATATAGATTTAGTAGTAATACTTGATTTAAATTAGATTGATTTAATACATATAATATGGTTAAGTATTTATGTAAATCTATATTTCAAATAGATTCTCTTGTAATAAATTGAATAATTAAGATTGGGAGATAAATTTGGGTTTATAAAAATGGTATTTAAATAAGGATTTATTTAATTAAGTCGATTTGAAATTTTTGAATGGGAAATTTAAAGGGTATGATTTTATAGCTGGATTTTTGATTTAAGTGATTTAATGAATATTTCACGTTTAAATAAATTAAAGAAAATATTGAGTAAAATGTAATTTAAGGTTACTTAAATGATATTGAATCTAATAAGGGAGTATTTCAAGACTAAATAATAATGAGGTTAAATCGAAATCTATATGAAACTATTATATAGAACATTTAAATATTAAAGCCTTGAACGATATTGGAATTTAAACGGTTTATGTTGAGATTCAGATCTGTATTTGAAATCAACGTAGTTGAATTTGTTATTTAGCAACTAAATTGAATTAAAATGAAAATTTAGGTGTAACGACCCAGAATTTTTAGAAATTAAAATTTGAATATTTAATTAATTTTAAATATTAAGAAGTGAATTTATAAGTCAAATAAATTTTTATTTGAATTTTTGAATTTAATTGGATAATTAAATCGATAATTTAATATGTTAAATTATGGAAATAATTGAAAATATAGTTAAATATGATTGAAAATGATTTGTAAAATTTTATTTTATCATATGGGAGTTAGAACGATATTTTAGAACTTTTAAAATCGAATTAAAAGTTAATTTGTGAAAATTGACTATTTTAATATTTAAATCGACTAGTGAAAATAGTCAATTTTTGAACAGTCTCAGAATTGAACGAAACCAGTTCCATTGGATCCGTAATAGTTAGTTATTACCGGATTTCAAATTTCGTGTCAATTGGAGTTACCGTTTGATCGTGGCAGCTCGAAACGCATCGAATTATTTTTAATTTAAATTTGGCGAGTAAAAATAGCCATTTTTCAAAAAGTCTCGGATTTCGACGAAACCAGTTTCATCGGATCCGTAATGTAATATTATTGTAAGTTTTCAAATTTCAAGTCAATTGGATTTACCGTTTGTCCGCTACAAATTAAAACGCCTAGAAATCGACTTAAATCGGTTTAATTCAAATTGAGCGTTTATAGCCATAACTCGCACATACTTCCGAATTAGCTTCCGAAACCTGTTCCATTGTGTCCGAAACGCGGGATAAACCCTAGAAACGCTGGTTACGGCGCGTAAATCGGAGTTCGGAATTTCCGGGATGAATAGTGTCGCTCGTTCTCTTATAAATAGACCCACCTCTTCATAATTTGATAAAAAAATAACCCTAACCCTAGCAAAACTGCAGCCGCCACCCCCCTGAACGGCCAGAAATATCCCAACTTCCACCTCGATTATCTCCTCATCCATCGACATTTACCAACAACTTTCAACTAGAGAATCGAAGAGCATGAAGAGATCTTTAATATCAACGGTCAAGATCGCGAATGGCTTCACGAATCAACGGGAATTTGTGTTCAAAGGGCTGTAGTTCATTCTCGTGACGCGTGCTACAGGGATGGCCGAGCTCTATGAGCTTAGGGCCGAGTATGGCTCTTGTTGAGCCCTTCGAGATGGCGGTGGTATGATGGGATATCGATGCTTGTGGGTGGTGCAAAGTTTAAACCTAATTTGTGGCAATGGGTTGCGTAATTTGCTGTAGAGGACGTGAGAAGAGAACGAGAGAGAAGGGAGAGGGTGCACGGCCTGATGAGGGGGGAAGCAAAAATCTAACGGCCCATATTAGTTTGGGTATAAAAATTTTAATTTAGTTGTAAATAATTATATTTATGATTGTACAAACTTTAAACTGTTGTATCTTGGTCATACGAGGTCCGTTTCGGACGAGATTTTTTGCGTTGGAATCGTATGGACGAGCACCACGCGATGGAGTTGGTTTGGAGTCGTTTGGAGTTAGTGAAAATTTTGGGTAAAATTAAACGTCCGTTTAATTTTATTCGAAATAAATCGCTAAAACGGAAATTAAAATCAAGGTGAGAATTTCTCACTCAATCGAATCAGTTTCGATTTTATTTTAAATAGTTAGATTTAAAATATATGAATGCATGTTTGAATGTTGATTAATATCTATTGATTGTTAAAATAGACATTATGCGCCGTTATTAAGCGGATGTTAATTAATAAAAACATATACCGCGAATATTTCATAAACAGTGAAATTGGTATTATAAATAATATCAATATATATATATTGGCATATGTATATATTGCAGTTGTTGATTCCCCGTATTTTTTTAGCGGATGAGACCCTATTACGCCGTTATTAAGCGGATAATATTTAATAAGAACATATACCGCGATAATTTCGTACTGGAGCGAAATTGGTATTGTGCTAATGTTTTTGGATGCAGGAAAACAGGTTGGAGGGATCCAACTGGATTCCTCAACAGTTTTTAATTGATTTCAGATATTTTGATATTTGATTGATTATCATATCGATATATGATATCGTTGTAGTCGTGATTGACTATTTGGTGTGTAGCATCATTAGACCAAGTTTTGGAATTTTAAAATGATTTTTAAAGGGATTTTTGAAAATATACTATATGTTTGGAATTTGATCCATTTTAAATAAATAAACGTTATAATTTTTAAAATTATAAAAATTATGATTTTTGAGAAAAATAGAAAAAAAAATTGATTTTTGAGAATATGATGCTAATGATTTTATAAAATAGTTAATCGGGATTTTTGAATTTATCATGAAAAGTTAAATATAGGATTTATAAAATTTGATTATTTTATAAATAAAAATGATGGAATTATAAAGGAGTTTAAAGATGTTTTTAAAATATTAATATGAATTGATTTATATAAGAGATTTATAAATGGATATTTATAAATTGAGATATTGAAATTATAAAACGAGTTTTTATAAGTGTTTGAATGAAGTGAAAATGAATTTTATTAAAGAATGAAATTTATAGAATTATAAACGGTGAAGTTATAAATGAAATTTATAAATAGTAAGAATTATAAATTTGTGAAGTTATTTGAAGAATAGATTTGGTTAAATAAATGAATCTTATAAGTTATGAGATTTATGGTTTGGAAAGTCTTTAGAGGAACGATTTTGTAAAATAATCGTTTTATAAGTATTTAACTTATAATATGAACTTTTAGTTTATAATTGAGTTATAAACTGAAATAGGTTAATAAAAGAATTTATAAAAAGGAAGCTTTTATAAATAAATAGAAATGGAATTTATAAACGTTGTTTTATAAATTCGCAAATGACTTATTTTGATAAGAAAATTGTTGAAACCTATTAATGGAGTTATATTCACGTTTTTGAATAGTGAATAATCCTTTGAATTAAAATGAATAAAAGGATGAAATTGTTAACGTAGTATATTCACGTTTTTGAATAGTGAATAAGATGTTAAAGAAGTTGTTTTGAATGTGATATTGAAATAGAATTAAAACGATCTAACGAAGTTTTAATTGTGTTGAGATTCGAAACCATAGATTTCAACATTAATTGTTGAAATAGACATTTTCGAGAAATAAAAGGAGATGATGGACTATAACACTGTTGTTATAGTAAATGATTTCCGAAAGGAAATGTTTTGTGTAGTATTGGGATTTATATATCTATTTTAATTTCAAATCCCTATACTAGTGAATTTGGGTTGTCGTAACGATGTTCTACGCAACATTCGTTTTGGCCCAAATAAATATGTTAAGTGAATGATTTCCTTAAAGAATGAAATATATACTAAATTTCGATTTAGGTATATTGAATATTTTCTAAGTGTTGAAAATAAATAAAATTTGTGAATTACTTATTAAATAAGTATGGAATTGTTTTCCAATATGAAGTGATATTTAGAATTTATCTTTCTGAAGATAAATTGAAATGAATAATTGAAATCGAATATTCATAGATATTTTGGATTATAAATTCACTAAGGAATTTATAAAAGAAAGTGGAATCTGTTTAAAAATAAATATTGATTTATTTTTGAAGTATGAAATAATATATCTTGTAAAGATATTTTTGGAAAATAAATAATTTGGAAAATTATTTGGAATTTGGTGATGTGTGCATATCAATTGATAGTTCAATAACCGACTATCAATATTTCCCTTTGAATGGGTAATTTATATGATTTGTTTGAATGTGAATGTCACACTTATTTTTGAATAAGCGCTCACTATTCGGGTTAACCGGGAAAGGACCATGGGGTCGTATAACCCATTCCGAATATGTGATACGTCGTTGTGAATTGCATTGAAGATCGGTGTTGAAGACCCGGTATTTGCGAGAGCGATAGGATGACCTGTCGATTGTCTCTGCACTGAGTTGCAGCGGTATAGAGACTCCCTAAGTGATGGGAAATCCGATCAGGATTGTGAATATCCGGATTGCAAGGACTTCTTTGTAAGTGCCTTCGGTTTTGTTCGAGCCCGGAACAAACTTGTATGGATTGTGTGTCTGACATTACAAGTTGAGATATAAAGCCGATTTCATTCAAATATATTTCTGTTGGTGGCGAAGAATTTATTCTTTTAGCTTAACACCCTTCTCTGAGACGTACGAGCTCAGAGGTTATATAGTTGAAGTTATCAGCGATATATTCCCAATTTGGTAATGTGATATGCTGAGTGATGCTGTAAATGATCATTGTGTTGATTATTGTGATAGGATCATTTATTTGATCGTCTATCTTAGTGATCATTGTGTTGATCATTTGTTGACCCAAAGCATGGCTTTTGTATAAAGTATGTTTTTGTGGACGTGACTTCGTCGAACCTCACACCCCGGAAATGGTCAAAACAGGAAAGATGCAGCAAGGTTATGAGGGGTAGCACCCTTTAGGGTATGTACATTTCCTTCTGGATAGAGGTTGTATCATGGTATGGAGCCCAGATATTTAACCTATGTGGTTACTACGAATTTATTACTTTGTGGTTGTTGGTTTTCGGGATCCCGTGAGAAAGGTCGTTTACGATCGGGGAATGGCGTGCTCGTGTCAGTAGTTACCCAGTTAGGGGTAACCCGGCCTTGTGTTGGCAGAGTTCCGGTTTGGTTCTCGGGGATGTCTTTCCAGAGGCATTCTCATGTGGCAATGGGAAGTTCCTTGGCCTGACCATTTGTTGGAAATCCAAAGAAACAATACGTGACTTGTACGGTTTTAGTTGTATAACCTGCTATGGAATGTGGCGGTAACCTGCTATTGAACATAGTTAGCTATAGTAGGCATACGATAATGGTCGTATGTTGGCTAAGATTTATATTCTACTTTCGAAATGAATTTCTTCTACACTATGCACTAGTAATAATATCAAATGCTATTTTAAATGCGTATGAAGCATCTTTGACTATCATAAGGAGAAATCTCCTCTGATTCTGCGTTTGCATGTGTGTGTGTGCGGGAGGCCTTATGGTAGTCTCATTTTTAAAAGCATTGCGAATTGAATTTAAAAATATTCCTCTATTTTGATTTTAAAGATAAATAAACTGTTTTGAGTTCTCACACCAGTCACATGACTGACTTGGAGTTTATTGTTTTCCTTCCTAAACTCTGGGTGCCCACCAATTTCCACACGGGCAGTCAAGAGTAAGGTTTATCAGGATATTCTGGATATTCTGGAGTTGCTGGAGGCAAGCTGGATGGCAGGGCGTATTACTTATATAGTATTTCTTTTTCCGCTGCACTATTTGTTGTTGTTGTTGTACACTCTGATGATATGATGTAATGTATAAAATGTAATAACTGATAGTTCTTTGTTTAAAGATTATTCATTTATTATTATATGTTGTTCCGCTGCGAATTGTGAGATTCTGATGTTGTATCTGTTGTTTTCTGTTCCGTCCTATTTTCTTCTGTTTTCTTTTTCCTCTATTCTCTTCTCTTTTTCTTCTATTTTAAAATGTTCTATTTTCTTTATTGTTTTCTATCTCTTTCCTATTTTCTATCTTCTCTTCCCTCCATCTTCTATCTTTTTCTCTTCTCTTTTCCTAAATTCTTCTTTTTAAAAATCCTCAGTGTTCGGTTTTCCGTCGTTCGATTCCTCGGCAATCGATAAAGTGAGTGTCGATGTCGAATTTTCGGAAGACGAAGAATCGTGTCCTGACATTAGGCCAAGTAGATCGGTCATAAAATCTAACTATTGCACGACATTTTTTCCAGGAAACGATAGTTTTCCAGTAAGCAGCTCTGCAAAAATGCATCCTATACTTCATATATCGATAGCAGGGTTATACTGCAAAATAAATTATTCATAAACTAGTACCTCTTGCTTACAAAATAAAAAGTGTATAAAGAGGAAAAGAGAAGAATTGATAGGTCAGGACTCGGTATTAAAAATTTACCAAAATATGGGTATGACAAATGAAACCAATGTGTAATATTGCATGGATTTTGTTGCTACCTTTAAAAAAAAAATAAGATATCGTAGCATGGCTACAATGAAATATTTTTTGCTATCGACGCTAATTAATTCGTAATTTGGAAAACTGCTTTAAACATAATCTTGGTATCTCCACTATTAATTCACTATGTGCTTAACTATTGTATGGCTATCTACACTATGTAACATGAATCTGGTATTTTTGCCTTGAGTAATTCATCTTTTGTGCATTTTATTAATACTGTAGAAAGTAAAGTGCATTTATATAATGTCAAATCCATGTTCTTAAAAGATCTTATGCGCTTTAAATTCCAAAACTTCTATCTAAACCATGCAGGATTAATAAATAAAACATGATATTAATATAATATCAAGTACTAGGACCTGTTGAGGATGTTTAAGGGTTTAAAAAAGCAAACTTGAATAACTTCTTGATCTGCACTAATTATACGGAATAACATATAACACACACGCGCGCGCAAACACGTGCACACACGCGTGCACACATAAATACGTGTCTACGTATGTATATGTGTGCGTGTGTGTCTATAATTAGAGATGTTTATTGACCATGTCTCCAAGTAAATATAAATATGTGGGTGTGGATTCATTTACCCTTACTGTAACCTTTGGGAAGAACATGTTTACTAACTATATGATGGAACAACCTCAACAGCTTTTTCACTATAAAAGAACAACAGGAATTCATTCTGAGTCGTGCATTTTCAGCCAAACAGCATTAAGACAAGCACAAGCAAGACGGTATGTTAAAATGCCTTCAACATAATTCAGAGACGTTAGTCAAGTAGACTCGTCAAAATCATTGTATTTGAAAATCTTAAAATCCTATGATTCGAATCCCGTTTCAAATCAAATCTTTATAGTTGTGTTTCAATTCACAAATTCCTTTTCATAACTCGATTTAAATGGATGTTGAGAAAAACCATTTTATCCATGTTGCAATGAAAAAATATATCGAAAAAATTGTTTAAATCTATAACTCGTTTTTTTATCGTTTTCTGAACAAAATAAGAGAGAAAATTTAGCTTTAAATTTAGATGTAGAAGCTAATGCATCAAAATCAATTTCAAAAATAAAAATTATTACTATGAAAAGAAGAATCAATCTTTTTACATACTTGAATGTTATTTGAAAACGTGCATGGTGAAAATTTTCTAACATACGAGCAATATAAATTCTTTAAAATAGAACCGTTTAAATTTTCAATTTATTTTTTAATTAATAATTATTATTTTAGTTTAAATTTATGATTTACTATTCGAATCTTGTATCGAACCTCGTTCAAGAGCATGAAAAGTTCTATATGGGGTTTAAGCGATGTGAATGAGATTTAGTAGGGCTATTACGATAATGATAAATTTACCATTACCATACCAGTACTAAGCAATTGGTAATCAGTATCGAGCTACATCGGTATACTAATGGTAAATTTGCATCAATAATGGTAAATGTGACAGTAAATAAATATCAAGACCAACGTTAATGATAAATTTATCAGTCATACTAGTTTTTTTTAACTATTTTAATTAATTCTAATCACAATAACTTTTGAAAGTTTATCATATATTAAGCAGATGCTTTTGTAGTATTATTTATGATGATAATTCTTTTTGACTTTATTGACTTCAAAGTTTAAGATTTGCAAAATTATTATTTCGTATATTATTTTAAATAACTTGCGACGAACCAAGAAAATTTTCCACGTCAACTAAAATAAATCAAAATGTTTATATAAGCATTAACGAGGTTAGAATTAGTAACAAAACATTCGCTTTTTATCATTATCAAGACGAGATTTTAATATAATAAAAATTTGTAGCTTTATGTATCCATAAAATTACCATTATCAGTCAACCGTTTCCTAATTTATCGGTATACCAGCCAACATTTTACCAACGGTAAAGTATAGGTAGTCATTCTTGACTACCAATAGATCGGTATGATAACGGTTTTCTCGTATTGATAACGATTACCATTACCATAACGGTACTAAGAATTAGGACAGTGTTACTGAATTTATAGCGAGATAATGTAGATTTAGGTTATTATATCAGAATGATTCTTGCAATAACCAACTTTTGAGATGTAATTATCAATATAAACTATAAAATCTAAGCTTCAAGAGAAACAAATGATTGATTAAGTGAACTCATAAATGTCAGATAAGTTATTTGAGCAACCATACAACTACTTAGGATAAATATATTTTTAGAAAATAGCAAAGATAATAACGTTGGAGATGATAGTTATATCATAGAGCCTACTTTCCAACAAGTGGTTGAAATAACAAAGAAATTAACATTGTAATAGTAGTATGAGAAGAATAATCTAGACTACATAACATGTTAAAAAAGTTTAGAGATATGATCTAACTCTACTTTAGTGGTAAGAAATATTATTATTAAAAATAAAAACAAGAATAACAAAATAAAGAAACTAGACTCATACGGAACAAAATACCTTAACTCTCATTGACTTGATTATAATATGGTTGTTGTCAGTTATTAAAGTAAAGCATTCATCATATAAACTCGGTGACATATTAATCAAGCACTTTAGCCCAAAGTCTGAAAAAAGCTTGTGCAATCAGCATATTGAAGTTAAGAAGTATAGCTTAAAGAATTTTGTAATAGAAGCTTTAGTTTCATTTATTGGTACATTTGACTAATAATACAAGTGATAGAATCATGTCAAAGCAAAAGTAGTCAAGTTGAAGCAGAAGTAGTCAAGTTGGTCTAGCATATGTGCATATACCTATGTAACATACATGCAACATACACATAAACATGCATACATGCTTGTGTGTGTGTGTGTTTATGTGTCTATTTAGAAAAATTCAATAATATCCTTAAAATATAGCATTATACCTGCACTTAAATAATGTTTAGTGGACTGATTAAATCAATTGTCACAATGATGTTGATATGTGTGACTCCCCACCTCTATACCCACACTAGCCAAGAACACTACGGTGTAATGCTGTCAACTAGCGCGGAGAATAAGGCTGTTGAGGAGCGGCCATCCGTAGTTAGGCCTTACACTAGTATTGGTTATCTCGATAGGAGTGGTATATATACTCTTTCATTTTTCATCTTTGACTTATTTACTCCCATCGACATACGCCAATTCCAGTATAAAATGAACTACGATGGTTCATAATAGTTTAGGACAATAAATATATTAATAACACAGATAATATAAATGCGGAACACAGATAAAACGGAAAGTCTCATATATACAATAACTGATGTCAGTTACAATACATGTGATACAATACATATGATACAACTACAACTGTCGACTCTGGAAGTTACATATACAAGTACATTATTGACAATAATATACATGAATACATATCATCCTATACTATGACACGACTACTCCAAAAGATATGAAGTGACTTTATAACTCAAGCAACAACCCAAAGCTAAAAATCTACAACCTGTAAATACTCGGTCTGACCCGAGTATTACATTCAAAAGAAAATAATACATGGGTCAGTCTAATTCAAACTCAGTTATTAATGCACAGAAGCAATAATAATTAAATAATCAATAAACGATGGTCACAATAAATTTCGTCTACCCGATCTTTAAATAAAGAAATCGGATAACGATAAATATAACACGTAACAGTGTTAAACAACAATCAGCAGATTCAAATCATCAACAAAGATAAGTAAAAAAAAGAATATCCATGAAGATATTTTGGAAAACATCAAAATTTCCAAATCGACAATTAACAACAAAATTATCAAATTAAACCAAATTAGAATACGACACAAAATATTGAAATATCAATTAAAATAGTAATTCGAGTAGGGCTGCAGTACACGCACGCGTGCACTGCCTCGCCACTACAGCATATGGAATATGCAAAAGATCAATAAAATCAAAACAAGATAGAATATCATAAAAGCCATACCGTGTGGCTGCAGTTCACACTTGCGTGCACTGCCTTGCCACTACAGTGATAATGTACCCAAAAGCTTACTACCGTGTGGCTGCAGTACACGCTTGCGTGCACTTCCTTGCCATTACAGTGATGACGTACCCATAAGATCAACGAACCAAAATCAATGAAGATTCAAATATCAATTCAAAATGTCGATACTGTGTGGCTGCAGTGCACGCACGCGTACACTGCCTCGCCACAACAGCATATACAGAAATAACAACAAGGTACAAAGGCAATACACAAGAATTCACAGTACAAACTGATACACTAAGCAAGTGGAAGCAGTTTAAAACATCCAACAAATGAATGTAAAATATGTACACAAATGAATGTACATAACAAACTGCACATGGCAAAATGAATCAGAGGTGCAACGAGAAGCAGTACAACTCAAATGAGCAAGTGCACAAGGCAGTGTACAACATGAAGACACAACCGAATGAAGGTGAGAGCACCAATGATATGGCACCACGGCACACAACAGAAAAGACACAGAGCAGCTTCTATTTGAAATAATGTCAAAGTGAAATACAGTGACCAAATGCAAATGAATACAATGCAACAATGGTAGAATCACAAATGAATTAAGTCCAGATACAACAAAACTAAAGAAGCATATGCATAAGTGGATAGTGAACCCAAATACTATATGAAACAGGTATGGAAACTGTCTCAAATGGTCAAGACAGTTGTAATGGATGATCAAACTCGATGAAGCCACACTGCGGATGTAGCTCAGTCCACCTCAATGCCCGACACAAATGAACTACATGATATATAAGAGTGCAGGGACTACATCAGTGAATGTATGCAGCGTCAAGGCCACAAATGAAATCATGAACCAAAGGAGTGATATGAACAAAGATAAAACATGTATGCACTACAAACAGGATAGTGCAACTATCATACTCATGACCTCAAAGCCATAGTACAACTCAACTCAACTACAGGTGAGTTAGTGAAACAACAAAGTCCAAATGAAACTGGACTAGAAAACAAAACCAATGCAACACTCAGGTCAGTGAATTCGTCAGATGTGCAGACACAAGAACAGTTGTCATGATGAATATACAGTCTCAAGTGAATGCAATGCAGACCAGTAGCAAAAATGGGGATGACCATCAACATAAGAACAGTTTCAAATTGAACAATACAAAGCCTCATCATCAATAAACCAATGAACATCACTGAAACAAGATCAAAGTACAGTTAACATGAAACAGGCCAGAGTGACAACTCAGCATGTACAAGGCAACAGAGGATGCAACATATGAACATGAAAGTATGTATACACACGATGCAAGACCATAGAACTGCACAGGTAACCCAAGCAAACAGAGGATACGCAAGATTCTATGAAGCAACAGTGTATCAAACCGAACCAGATATCAAAATGATATAAACATGATGTACATGTGAAACAGTGAAACAACAATGTACAGGTCAGCGAAGATAACAAATGCAATGACAGCTACAATATGCTCAGTGTCGACTAAGGCACAGAGAAAATTCAAGTGAAGCCAAATGAAAATCAAGGCATCTTGTATATATACAATGCCAACCAAAGTAGTGGAACTGCAACAACTGGAATGAGCACAACATCAAAAATCAAGTTTTACAGTCGAAGACAACTGCAGTGCAAAGCCGTGAGCTATTAAGCAAACACATGGATTCACAAACCAATTTCAAGTAAAAAGAATCAAGACCGAAGTCAGAAAATCCTCAGCATCAAAACAAAACGAGTGGACGAAGCCAAGTATGTACAAAATCACTAAATTGTCAAAAATCTCATAATGGACGAAGTCAATAATTGACAGAGATTCAACTAAGTCAGATTTCAAAACCAAGTATTAACACAAAATCGAATGAGAGCATAGCACTGAGTTCGAATTAAGATGTGAGTATAAATTACTCACCTTGTCGACGAATTTAGAAGAAGCCGAGCACACCAGAAATCGAGCGAAGCCAGAGCAACCGAGGGAAGACAAACGAAGTTCGAACCCTTGCGGCCATTGTCTTCGATTTCTATGCCCTAATTTTTGAAAGGGGGACGAACGAGAAGAATAGCAGGCAGCCGCCATTTTTATCAATTTTCTTTAGCTCGTTTTGATTAGGGTTGTGAGGAAATGAATGAGAATAAAAGGGGGAAACGGGTATGCCATTATCTCAATGAAAAGGAAACAAGCCCAATAAAAATAAAAAGCGAACGGGTCAATATAAATTTAAAGCCCACTAACCTTTAACCAATTTATTTTATCAAAGGAATTTCAACTTGAATTGAAAATCCCAAACATCAATTAGCTAGGAAAAGAAATCGTGCAAAGACATTAATTAATCGGTACGAAATACCGGGTTGTTACTATATGACACAATATTTAATGATGAACATTACTTATGTAGAAAAATTAATAATATAAAATAATTTCATGAATGTAATGTACAAAATTACGGTGCAAATGGGTTTCCAAATTACTTACTCTGTCGGTATTATGAATGAGAAATGATTGAATTCGATTTTATTACAACCCTAACATCCTTTAAATTTTGGCAATTCAATAATTCAATAGATGAATAGTGTAGATATTTAATACACTCTCATCATTTATTATTGTTCTCTCTGTTAGACCATCACTTATTAGGATCATTGATTATTTAAATATGAGGATTGAAGCATTAAATTGAGAAATGGTATGGACATATTTTCAACTTTATTCTTAAATTACCTTGGTCTATTCAAATATGTACTAGAAGCATGAGCATATCCATTAAGATCTACATCTTTAAAACCTTCATTCTGCCCTTAAAAAACGTATTATCTACACAATACATTCTACAAATTTTAGACATAAAATAAAGATCAAGGAAGATTATGATGGAATGAATAAGGAGGAAAACCTACGCAGACACACAATAGTAGTCTGCCACATGTAAAAAATGAGCAAACATCATCTTTCAATGACCAACATATTTTCCATCTTAATGTAATGATAAATTATTACATAACTTATCATAATCCTCAAACTTACAATGGACATAGGTCTAAGAGATAAAACAACTTTAATTTTTGTGTTTTTATTTTATTGCATTCTCATATTACTTTTGCATCACTTCGAGATTGAAGAAAAAGTCCATCAACATACTATAATGAAGGTCAATCAAAAGAAATTTGATTAAAAGCAACATACAATGGTGGGAAGAAATGATAAAAATATTACCATAATTGACGACGACGACACCAACGCTTATATGTTGTTGTAGGGACATGTATTTTTATCTAAGGCATAATTCTACATGGATTTAATAATTAAAGAAGTATAGCACCAAATAAATGCCCAAAACATGGGGTGCGTGCAAAGTTAAGGTGGCAGGCCCAATGCCCAATACGATGGGAGGCTAGCTAGTATAGTGCATTTTGGCTATTGCTATAGAACTGGTGGGTAGGAGGGTCAAATTCCAATGGATAGAAAAGCAAAAATTTAGATGTTGGATCCAAGATCTAGAGGCTAGATCCCTCCACGCTAATCTTTTCACATCCTTTGTATCTCTCATTTTGTCTTTAAAAAATGTACAAGGTGGAGACAAAATGCTACGACAAAAATAAAGTACTTGGAATGAAGATTTTTCAAACATTTAAAAAGATCATGGACGAAATCAGGAAGATCTGAGATAGATAGCAATGGAAGAGGAAAGATGAATATCGGCTGAAAGGATATCTAGATCGGGGAAATTAATGGGTGGTCCTCACTCATATCCTCTCACCCATGTTTTATGATGTCATTTTCATATTATGCTTAAATTAAAGTGACTTGGTACTGTTTTGGATAACTTACGATTTCATTATATTTGATTTGACATAGATTAGAAAATTTGGATTTATTTTAGGTTGATTATATTTTAGTTTGAAAGTTTTTGATTGGTGAAATCGCCCAGTTACTTAGTGTTAATAGATCAAGGATATAGTTACACCCTAAATTGCTTCAAAGGAAGAGTGGATAAGAATGGTGTCATCGAAAGACAAAGGGTACCGAATGTCACGAGCCATCGAGTGCTAAAGAGTTGCCCTATCACATACCAAAAATATGAAGTTATCATATGATGAGGTTAAACCATCGCAAGATGAAACTATCGCACGTTGAGAATAGGCAATCGCAAGTCGATGATGAAAGCTACAGTAGGATGAAGCTATCGCATGTTAAAATAAGCCATCACAAGTTGAATCCCGCGAAGGCTGACTTCATAAAGTCATCGAAGTTGAAATCATAAACTCATCGAAGGTTGAAGTGGCAAAGCTATCACATGTTGATAGTACAGAAGCTATCACATTTTGAGAAATAGAGCCATCGTATGTTGAGAAATAGTCATCTCATGCTAAGAAATAGAGTCGTCGGTATTGTGAAATAGAGTCGTATAAACAATTATGACATGGATTTTAGACAATTTTAGTTTCGACCTTGGACATATTTGTAATTTTTATTGAATTGAATGATACATATTTTTAAATGTTTTGATGTTGAACCAAAAATTGGTTTAAAAATTTTATGTTTTCACTAAGAATTGAGCTGGGGATTTTGAAAAATGAACAAAATGACCGATTTCAAAAAAATTGAAATTTTTTGATATAATTTATAAAAATAGAAATTATTTCTGTAAGTGTACCGGTAAAAAATTTCAAATCCGACTATTTTTGAAAAAATACATTAATTTTTATTTGTTTAAAAATCTTTTTAATTTTTAGTTTCAAAATAGCAATCGAGTGTAATTTCTTAAACCTTCCACGGTACTTGTTCCTTTTACCTGCAATGGCTATTTGATCCCATCCTCAACATGCGATGGCATGTACTCAATTCGCGACGCCATATGTATCTTTGACCCACAACCTGCGACGACTCCTCCAAAGTTCATCTTCAACCCGCGATAACTGATTGTTAACCAATGATAAATATGTTCAATAACTCATCAACTTGCGATGACTCCCTACGATGGCACAACTTTCATATCGACCTGCAACAACAACCTCTGGTAGCATATCATTCTCAACCTGCTATGATAACCTTCAACCTCTAATAACGTATCATTCTCAGCTTGGGATAACAATCTCCAATTCCGATAACATTCTCCAATTATGGCTAGTCGACCTTTAAACTATGGTAGCTGCCAGTTCTCAAGCCTCGGTTTGCCACGGTAGACAGCTTTTCAATTTTGATTAATAGTTGCACATAGTCGATAGTTTTTCATAAAAGAAGAAAAATGAAGTTTGTGGATGGTAGATTTTATGATAATCATGATTTTAAGAGGGCCGTGACGATAAATGCTCTGCAAATTTGCCATTATACACAGCAATCAATGACGAACTCGAGTCAAACTTCGACCAAGCAACGGTGTTTTTCTACAATCAACCACCATGGAACAATCATGTTCGTCGAGATGCATAACCAATATAATCAATTTGAGGAACAGGGCTATGGATTGATAGTTATAAATGAACGACGACGATTGGCCACATTTATTCGTGAATATCCAAATAACGATAGTTATTAAGGAAATTAATATCAGTGGAAAGCTCTTGGAAAAATATGAATTGAGAAAACTGTTCTCTCACATCTATCTACATATGAGAGAAATTATTGATTGAAGTTGAAAACTCATATAACAATCGGTTTCAAAATACATCGAATTGGAAGGTTTAAAAATTCAATACAATAATATAAATAAAGCAAGGAGAAAAAAATCTTTAATAATAGTTATAATACTTTTGGTGTCATACTTTTTTGGTATAAGCGTAAACTGCCAAAAATGCCTCTTTATTTTAATATCGCTTAAAAATTGCATGTAACTTCTTTTACAGATTCAAAACTCCCCTCTACAAATATTATCAGATCTTAATATAATTTAAACATAGGATTTAACAAATAAATCTCTACAAATATTATCAAATCTCATTGTCGCTTAAATATAGGATCCAACAACTGAATTTCCTTTACAAATTCGAAACTTTCCTCTACAAATATTATCAATTCTTAATACAACTTAAAAATAAAATCTAACAAATAAAATTCTTTTATAAATTAATAAAAACCAAAAATTCAAACTAACAACAAATTCTATGTTGCAACTAAGAAATAAAAAATTCAAACTAGCTGCACACGATTTCAATGTAAAAATATGGCTGAACATTTGTGCAAATCATTTCTCTTGGATATGTTACACATATTCAATTTATAGAAAAACAAATTATGCATAAAGCACATGTCATAATCACGCGCGAAGTGCGTGCCATAATGCTTGTAATTCCAAAAACGAATATATCTTTGATGATAGTTGTTCATACTTTTTTGGTATCAACGTGAACTAGCAAAAACGCTCCTCTATGTATTATCAAATCTTAATCACTTAACAATATGATCTAATATTAAATTTCTTTTATAAATTCAAGTGCCCCTATTGTAGGATCTAATACTATATAAATTTAAAATGCCTCTAAAAATAGGACATAAAATTAAACTTCATTTACAAATACAACATACTTCTTTATAAATACACAAATCTTAATACACTTGAAAATAAAAAATCATTTTATAACTGATTTGAATATATATAATTTATAAGGAAAACAATTCATGCGCGAAGCGCGTGCCGTAACACTTATTAATAAATGAAGTTAATTCATCGTATTGAAAAAGTAATGCCAAAATATATCGCAATAAAAACAACTTCAATAAAAGGTGGTGTTAAAGTAATGGACTTGTAAAATCTACATAATTTCTGAAGTTAAACTATGTATGATTATCACAGATATATTAAGTAGATATTTATTATCATATATTATTTTTACAGGAAAATAGGCACAGGGAAGAAGTTACAAAAAAATGTAGTCTCAGAGACAACAAGTTTGTTTTTAAATCCTCCTTTATCAAACGTGAATCATTATTTAATTGAGGTCAGAATATCCTCCTTATTGAATTAATTTGCAAGCAAAATCTTAAAATTATGATATTCTATCTCCAAGATGGGATTCAAATTCTGTATTATGTGATGATGGTTTCATTATTATATGGATTTTTATTTTTCCTTATTATTGTTGGGATGATAAAATTTATACTATTTAAGTATGCCTGTTCCCGCATGATGATCAACAAGAATTCTAAGATGAGATGTTGTTACGATCCTCTACTTCAGAAAAATTCTCAAAGAGGAAAAAGCATGGACTAGTTACTATTCATGTTTACAAATTTCGCCTCCTATAAATGGATACTAGGGTTTCTTGTTTTCTTTTGTCACAAATAAATTATTACTCGACAGTAAAGTTTAAGGTATTTCTCATTAAAATTATGAGAGTATTTATCAAGAAAGAAATGGGCTCTCTTCACGTTGTTAATATGGTGTTAAGTAATGAAGTTTCTCCCTTCCTATTTGAGATTCGAGTTAAAACTCCTTGTTATGTGACGAGGGGTTTTTAATGATATGGAGTTTTGGCATTTTTATTGTTATCTGGTTTTCCAAATTATAGAATTCAAAATATTTATCCTTAAATTAGTGGATTGTTCGTCGCTAAAGAGCCTGATATTATTATCACTGCAACAAGGGATGGTTTTATTAGTCCCGATTTTCTATTTCGAGACCTAGAATCAAATCATTTATTGCATAATAATAAGTTTTTATTGTATGGATTTCTAATTTTCTTTATTCTCCAGATGATAAACCCTTTTTATTAAGGCATGTCACTCCCAACCTAATGACGAAAAGATTTGTTAGATGAAATGTTATTTTGACCTTTCCTTCAAACAGGTTTTCGAATAAGCAAAAAAATTGTATTATTTGATACCACGGTTTCCATCAATCAATGGCACAGATATGTAGTAATTGATTATTTTACTTATTGAATAAAAATTAAACCATTGTCCTACATAACCACCAGGAAAGTTTCGAAGTTTAAGCGTTATTACTCGATTCAAACTTCCAAAAAAATCACTTTTGAGAAAGGAGTTCAATTTGAGATTGAAAAGTTCCCTTATTTCAGTAGGAGAAATGAGATAGTAAAGAGTTTCTCATCAAGTCCAATGAAAGATCGATGAGACAACAAAAGCTATAAACAAAACAATCAAGAATACCATGAAAAATGTGATTTGGCAAGGAAATTGGGTAAAGAAATATCCTTTATTTTATGGTCAAATAAAATTTGAGCAAAGACATTATTTTTCACAAACGTATAAATTTGAAGCGATGTTGCTAGTTAGAACTGAAATTCCATCACATCAAAGAATTGCATATGCTTATGAACCAAACCAGAAACGGATAAAAAAAACCCTTAGATTTAACCAACAAACTAAAATTAAGTCGCGTCATGGACCATAGGAAATCAACGGAGTCTCTAAGTACAAATTTGAAGAGGAAAAGGATAACTTTAAAAAGGTTATTTGGTACTAAAATAATAATAACAAGAATCAAAGTGCTAGCGGATGGTCTCAAAGGTTCAAGCAAGGAAGAACCTTATTCATTTACAATACGACACTCATGGGAATTTATCGATTATGCAAATCTAATGGAAGTGCAATAACAAAGAAATTGAATTCTGATGTAACAACCCGCCACTCATGGGAATTTATCGGTTAAGCAAACCTAATGGAACTGCAATAACAAAGAGATTGAATTCTGATGTAACAACCCGCCAATCCGCGCTATTCAAGTTGACAATAAACCACACTTGTCCAACCCAAATCGAACAGAAAGATGAATTGTTATGGAAAAGAAAGAAGAAAGCAGAAGAGGGGAGAAAGAGAAAATAAATTAAAAGCAACATAGAATCTCACAATTGTAGCGAAACAATATATATAATATAATATCGATGATTTTTACAAAAGATAAACTATTATATACTTACATTCATCAAAGTACAGCAACAATCATGGTCATCAACGTGGACAATTATAACAACCTGTCCTCACAATGCTGATGATTTCAACAACAAAGCAGCAGATAATAAACATATACGTGAATATGCCTTTAAGACCTCCAACTTGTCTCCTAAGCTCCAATGTATCCAAAGCAATCTGTAAATATTCTCGGTCTGACCCGAGCATTATAATAAAATTACTCCAGAGTCAGTTTGGAAAACCAACGTGAGAAAACACACCCAAACGGATTTTAAACTTATAAAAAACCCCTTTGGAAAAACAAAAGTATCTCATAAGACCACGCCGCACATATACATGGACGGATTTTTACCTTACGATAACTAAAACATTTTCTGTAGAAAATCCATTTATATTATAGTAATATCTAGGGGTCAAAGTAAAATAAGAATATAGCTGAAATGTTTGCATCTCACGTTTCAACATAGTTGGGCACAACTATATCCGTACGACGCATATTGGAGAATTGATTCCATACAATGACTGCGATACTGGGGTATCACTCGTCATGATGCATCTCTAGATGAAATAGTACCGAGGACCTCGCATGGATACCCTGCCAACATAGAACCGACCTACCACTTGATTAGTAGTACCGAATATGATCACCCCGCTTTGGGCCCCGAAGCATATAATTTGGAAGATAATAGCGACTTTAGATAGGGATGATCATACCCTACTTGGGAGCGACCCACATAGCCTTGTACATCCCCCATGTTTTAGTCATTCCGGGTTGATGAGGCTCGAGGTTACAATTTACCTTTATATAGCACTACCCACTTGGAATGTTAATACTGCCCTCCAGGAAGCAATGCAATACCAGCATTCATCTATAATAATTTGTTCTAGGACCGAATGAAACACTTAAGAGCTCCATCTCCAATTCCATCATCTTTATGATGTCTTCACTACGAAACACATTTGTTGAATCGAAATGATTTTCGGATAACATACCCGATCATGGTCTCTTTGAACAACATTTGATAATTCTCGGTAAAGTCAACTACGGTTCTTTAGGAAATAAACAGTCAAAGATAAGAGCGGAGATCACCTCCAAATCGTTAGTGGAGGGATTTCCGTACCATTGTCCAAAGAGAATGAAACGAGATTTATATGCACAGTATAGCATCATCGAAGAAAATTGTGCCATATAACTCACGTGTTTCTCTAAATATTTCCAAAGTTACGTTTTGGGTTCGAATTCGATAGTCGGTTATTTAACCATCGAATAACAATCATTCAATCAGGAATTTAATTCCATGGAAAAACTAACATTGGTTAAGCACCAAACAACACTAGGCCTTCTTAACAAATCCATCCATTAACTTAAATCGCTTTGTAAATATTTGTACCAAAATACTTTTACAAAGATATATAATTATATATATATATATATATATATATATATCCATAAATCTCTATTTCTCAATACCTGGTAAAATATTCATATACTTATCTCCATAGTATAAGTATATTCACTAACATTTGAGGAAGATTTCCTTTTTATTAAATTCTAAAATCAATCATAACTTCATTATAAATCCACAAAACCATTTATAAAATATAAATCTATAAACCCACTTCTTTATAAATATCTAAAACCATTTATAAAACCCTTTTTATCTTTTAACCAATTTTCCTTTTCGTTTTCCTAAGCATGTTATAAGATTCCTCTTATAATCCACACCTGTTTATAAAACCCTATTTATATATCTAGAAAACATTTAAAATATAAATTCTAATCATCTACTTAAAACACTAATATATAATACTAAATAGTATAAATAAATAATTATTAACTTTAAAACATCTTTAAATAATAATTAATAAATTCCAAATCATCTTAAATAAAACAATAATAATTCATCTTCAACAACTTTATAAATACCAATAATTAATTTCCAAAATTTTATTGGTAAATAACTAAATTAATTTCAAACCATATTAATAATTTAAATAATGAACTTTTCAAAATATTAAAATATTGATAAACCAATTTTAAATGGTATTAATATAAATAAACAATTTTAAAATATAAATATATTCCCTTAATAAAAATCCATACTTAACTTTCCACATCATTGTTTCCGTATTTATCAAACTATATTTATAAATCTCTTTATTTTACGAAACCCCTTTCATGAAACCCCTTTATTCATGAACCTCATTTGTAACTCCATTCCCAATTTCACTAATTCATAACGTCTAATTCAAAAAATAATTTCAATCATTTTTAACCTTGCTCCCATAGGTATAAATTTCTTCCAATTTATAAAATATCGTTTAACAGTCCCAATTTACCCTTACTTTCATTTCCAAAATAGAATCAACTATTTTCTAAAATATCATTCCACACCTTATAATAAATCTCCGTTCGATATTTTTTTCCAATCCATCCAATGAAAATAGTATTCCTTTCATTTATAAACACCCTTTATAAATCAATATTTTTTTCTAACAAAAATATGATTTTACAAATCTTCACTTTCTTTGTAAAATATCATTTTTGTAAATCATCATATTTATAAATTTGACCTTTATAAATAAATTATAATATATATACCTCTGTATATATATTACTTTATATAAAATGGTTAATAAATATTTACATCAAAATATTTCTATTTTATTTTTAAAACCATATCCCTTTATTATAAAAGACTTCCTTATTTTAAGATTTTAAAAAGTGGAAATTTAGATTGCATCCTTAAAACAGAAGAATATTGCAAAGCGGGTCCCTGTGCAAGTTTCATTATAAAGCGGGTCCCTGTTTTTGCTGTAGAATAATTGCTAACATTTCAGCAACTATTCAGGAATACTTGCTGATAGTAAATATTGTTGTTGAAATGTCAGCAATAATTGAATACTATTGCTAATAATCATGCAGTTGTTGCTGAATAATTATATATCAACTAAAATTTATATTAGTGCAACAATATATGCAATTATTCTACATTGTTGCTGATATGTGCGCAGTTATTCCATAAAATAAGGTAGTCTTGGCTTATTATTGCTGATTTGTATGCAACTTCTGTGAATTATTGCTTTTTTCACTGCAATTATTGGGAATAAGCTGTGTGTTCTATGCAATATTGATTGTTTTTCAATTATACGCAATTTCATCATTTTTTCCTAGATTGTTGTGCAACAATGTCTTGTTTGAATAAATATAGATGGTAAATCTGGAAGATTAAACTAAATAGAAAAAAAATTCTTGAAACAACGCAATTTTTTACTAAAGTTACTGAAATATCGGCAATTTTGAGAAAAATTGCAGAATTTCCTGAAACGCGAATTTTGTTGTTTTTTGGGTTTTGAGGAATTTTTTTGTGTTTTTCTTGCGTTGATATGAATATGATTGTATATTGAAATAAGTATTGAAGTTTGGCAATTTTTAACGATGTTTTTTGTTATTTTTTTGTTGATTTTCGAAAAACATCGACCTGATTATAAAGTTTTAAGATAAGGACTTTTTGTGTATTTTGAAACCTACCAGGGACCTGTGCCAAAAGTACCCTTTTAAAAATATTTATTTTAAAATTCGAAAATCTCTATTTAAAATATTTTATAAAACTGTTAATTTATAATATCCAAAAATTATGCCACCAATTTTAAAATAATTTACTTCTTCAAATAATTCAGGAATAACTATTTAAAACATGTATAATTTTCAAAATCACCTTGAAATCCCATTAGAGTCCAGCATTATTTTATGGTATTTTAAAACACCAAAATATAAGGCCCAGTGCTACTAAAGTAGTAGATAAGCAAAGTCATGTCCATGCCATCAATTATAACATCCAACATATCGTATATTAATTGTATGAAAACAAAATCAATGGTGTGAGGAATCCCGTTGAATCCCTCGAACCATCCCTCTATATCGCATACAAAATATACTCATAAAATATAAATCAACAACTTCAAGACGGGATTCGTATACAAAGGGTCATCCACTCTTACATGGGAACGTAATCGGTCTCATCCGCTCCAATGAGCGGGAATATATCAAACCAACTAATTAAATGGTAAATCATCCAACATCAATATCCATCAATAATAAATATCCAAACATCGAATAAATAACTTTTATTGACTAAAATATATTTATGGTTAACCAAAAAGGTGACATTAATTCACATTGATTTTAGTTTTGCCAAATGTTCCGTTTTTGAAATAAAATTCAACGGACGTTCAATTTGAACCCAAAATTTGTAACATGCCGCCTTTTTCGCACGCTTAAAACCGACACACATGTCGATTCAAACCATACGGAAGGGCGGATTGTTATGGGTAAATAAGAAAAAAAACAGAGAAGAAATAAACAAAATAGAATCTCACAGCGGAAGGATAAAATATAATAATAAAATATACAGTTTATAAAACTGTTTACAAAACTTTTGATTCTTCTTTATACAATTTAATATCAGAGTTCACATACCAATAAATACCAATGCAGCGGAACAATGTGAGTGTGGTGCAATAGTATAAATAATAATAATACAAATCTTCGTCTTCATCCTCCAAAGCTAAATCTTCAAATCCTGACATGCTCGGACTGACCCGAGCGAATTTGAAAAGACAAAAATACTCGAGTCAGAACTAAAAGATCTTATGTAAGATAAATTAACAGAAATAAATATGAGTGCGGTAACTCAAGAGATGCTCGGGATTTACATCTCCTAAGGATCCGTTAAACTATTTACTATGTAGTATATTGCGCTATTATAATAGTGTCTAATTGTAAAATAAACTTACTTTTTAATAGCGTTAAGGGGTTACCCATATAGCCCTTAACACAGAATATATTCCCATAGTCTATACAGTACCGTAGTCTCCCCCGTACTGGGAGTCGTCAGAGGGCACTCCATAGGTATGGTACAAAACAAACTCGTATAAGGCGCGCTAGGGTAGGTGACACGGCACAACAAGGCAATGCCAGGTAGATATACCAATTGCTATTCGGGCTGATGGAAACGCATAGCCGCAGCTACCGCCCACCTCGAACAAACTCCCCCAAAAATCAAAGCAAAAGTGGCCACTGAAATAATCCAAAGTCAAAGTATAATATCGAAGAGGAGTGTCCGATCAGAGGAATGACCTCATTGGCCCGAGAATCACTCCTGTTTTAGCCACCTTATGCCAACTCACGGGAGTCGGGTCCACGTATTTACCTTACAGGAAACGTCGCCACCACCTACTTCATTCTGGAATCTCCACCGCGTACACGGTTAGTCAAAGTGGTTTTCGGTATCGACAGAGAGTATGTCCATATCTGATCCCGGTCTCTTTGCCAACCCATCGTTATTATAACACCGCGGTCATTTAAAAATATTTTATACTTAAAATCCAGAGTAAAATTTTCCATTTCAAAACTATGAATACGATATCAATTTAAAACCCAAACAAATCTGATATCCTTTTATCTCAAATATAATTCTTTCCCAAAATCATACTGGTTTAAAATTTAAAATTTCTGGAAACCAAACATTTGGATTATACTTTTAAAACATAATATTTTGGAATTCATACTTCTAAAACCATAACTTCTAAAACTTGAATGGTTTGGATATTCAACGGTATATAAAATAAATGGTTTAACTTTAAGGTTACTTTGTAAAGAAAATAGTTTCCATGGCTTTACAATATATTTCTTTATTTAAAGTCTAAACCAAAATTTAAATATCACTTTCAAATTCCAAAACCACTTCAATTTATATATATATATATATATATATATCCATTTGGAGTATTAATATTTCAAAACTAAAGTTGGGTTTTATTCTTTCAACAAATTATTGTTCTATTATTTAGTCTTGAATATTCACATAAAAATCCATAAATACAACTCCAATTTCTAGAAATTTAATATTTCCTTAAATTTAAATTATACTAGAATATTCATTTAAATTTATCTTGGAAAAACTCCAGTTATAAATATCATACCTTAAAATTTCCAAACTTAAACATATAATATAAATTATCAAATTCCATTTTCTCAATTTTTCCATTTTTATTTAACAGATTTATACACAGCCTAAATTCAAAATTTTTAACTTCATATGTATATATGTAGAAGAATAATATTTATAAAATATCAAAACTTAAAATTTTTTATAAACCGTATCCCATCCAAACCATAGAAATCACTTTAAAATATTTTATATATAGACCACGGTGCCTGTATATAAATTTCTATCCTATGGTCAAGTGATACGGATGTTTATCATTTCAATCCGCAAATTAAAAATAAAAATTTGCGGTTGTATATCATTTCAAACCACAATCCCAAATGGAACGAAAAATGCATGATAACTTATAGTTTAATGATATAAAATAAAACATCCATTCATCCATCATCATCCATCATCCAAATCACAATCATCATCCAATAACAAAACAATATCAATATATATGTGATAATATATAACAGGTAATAACTGGCAGTTATATTCAAAAAGAAATTTAACAACTATTAAACCAACAGTTTATCTGCAAATAAATAACTATAACTGTCAATCTATATGCAGTAATAAATTTTAAATGAACAGTTATATTAAATAAATGCGATTTAACAAACATGATGAATAAAACATGCCAAACAGTCATAAATAAATCTCTACTCATATCTAAAATAAATTTAACAAACATAAAAACTTTTAGAAGTTGTGAGTGGGTTAAAACACTCACCTTTTTGAATTTAAATCGAATTTAAATTCGATTTAAACTCAAAATTCAGCGGTCTCCAAATCAGTCCAAACCAGCGTCAACAGATCTAAAATTTAATTACGATCCTAACAAAAGAAATTTCGCGTGAATCGGAGATCGTATGAAAAAGGTATTCAATATAAACGATTTGAAAACAAAATAAAATAAAAATAAAACAAAACCTAAATAGAGCCACGTCATCTCCTTCTCCCACCCCTTTCTCACGCGTTTTCTCCTACAGGCCGCGTGCAAATTACAGAACCCATCAAGCTCCAGTCTCCTCCCCTTTGACCGTGAATCACGACCACCTCGAGCCTCAAATGCACAAACAGAAACTGCGCGTAGATTCGTATTGCTGAAAACTACAACACAAAATTTTTTTGGAATTTTCTGGGAACTTTGAATTTTTATCTGATTTGAATTTTGAATTTGGATCTAGAATTGCATCCATTGAGGAAGAGACAGAGTTGAAGAAATGAATGTACATCAAAAGAGAATAGAATGGAGGCTAGGGTTTATAATCGTCTATTTATAGATAGACGCAAAAGAATAGGTGTGCACGAATTTAAACGTGCAAACGGAAGTGGTCCCAAAAGATAAAAAAATATTAATTACACACATTACGGATTTAGGAAATAAATAAATTCCTTATCATTTACATTTTATTTTAAACGTATTTAAAAATGTAAATCTAGACGTTTCGTTTACGTTTCAAAATATATCCACAATTTTATTAATTTCTCCACTTCCTTATATTTAGAAATTATAAATTAAGTTTTAAGGATGCACTAACATTTGTTCATGGTTTCACCTTATTATCCTCAAATTCCATTTAATTTTCAATAATTACAATTGTTGAATGTTGATACTTTAATTAAATTTATACATCTTGCTTTCTATAATCTATATCAACAAATGGTCCAATTATAAATAGAATTAGCATTAACTTCATCTTATAGAATTAACTACTCCAATTACAAAACAAATCTACGCTAACTGCACGATTTAAGTCAATTAATTGTAATTAAGTCTACATTAAATGTTATAAATTATAAATTGGAACCTCAATAAATTCGCTTATTGATTTAAAATCTTTCTATTCAGTAAATAGACACTTTTATGGGTATAAATAACATTAGAATTATAATACATGTCATTAGTGCATGCTTCATTTCTTATAAACTCCCCTTTATTAACTAGAACACATTAACCAAAACAACATAATTAATTTAGATTTATTTCAGTCGATTGCCATTCTTAACTTAACATACTCAAAATGGTTAACCTAAATAATTGTTACCTTTTTACATTCAAATTCACTTACAACCATCATTACAACAATGTTGCCATAGATTTAGATTTAATTAAATAAATTAGATAAATGGGTAAAGTTTTGTAATTATCACTAATGCCAAATATATATGCATTAATTACTACTTATTATTATGAATTCATTTATTAATTTACTAGTTGCCTTTGTCTTCTTATATCCTATTTACTACCAAACTTTCTATTTAGTTATAGTTTATCAATATATATATATATATATATATATACACCTTGGCAAATCAAGTTCTTGTCTTTTCTGTTATTTCAATTAAATCGGGTATGCACAAATAAATTGTTTATTAACTTATTCTTACAAAATTATTTACATGCATTCAGTTACACCTAATTTAATGCATTGATTTTCATTTATAAATTAAAGGTTTTTTCTTTCCTTTAAAAGCTTTTATTACTAACCATACTCCAACCTCTACAGGACATTGACTTATTAAATTTGCACTTATTATGCATACTTTTAGCAACTCATATATACTTTGTGTCTATTCCCCAAATTTCACATTCTATTGTTACATAAATTTGCATTGATTACTATTTATTATTATTGCTTTACTGATAAATTAGATATTTGCATTGGTTTTGCTTATGCTAAATTAATTTCCCATAATAAATAAGGTTTCAAAACAATCAATAACATTTCCTTAGCCCAAACCACGTTTACCAATTATTTTCCTTCAATAATTCATGTTGCTATAAATACGTACATTTACACTTTATAGTTATTCTAATATACCTATTCCAACACTCTTAACCCTTATCTTTACGTTCACCCACTTGTAATATTAATTATATTTATTACAATTCAATGTTGGCATTTATTACTATTAATTTATACAATGTTTATTGTCCTTATTTCAATTTCTTCCTTTTTCAGTTGCTACTCTACTATTCACAGTTTCTTTGGTATACTCCTTTCCTATATAATCCAATATACACAAATTCCAATTAAATCCAATTATTACCTTTAAATAAAACATAACATTCGAATACCTCTTATTAAATTGGAATGTTTCATTTAAGTTTATAAATGATCCACTTGTATTAACATAAATTTTTATTTTCAAATTTATTCCCATTTACGGTTAATCAATGTTATTTTACATTAACCAATTTTAATATTCACCTTTAATTTCACATCTTCAAAGTATATCTAGGAAAAATCTTTCCACCACTTAATTTACTGAATCTTATGCAGTCTTACTATAAATAGGTTTTAAATTACCATTACTGTACATTCAATTACTATCCAAAGTATTTATTCATAAATCAATTCGATATATACGTTTGTTTCCTTCTATTTGATTTATACCTAGTATACGTTTTCCTAAATCCTGTTTCATTACCTTCATTAAATGGTTATCGCATTGAGATCAAATTTATTAGCTTATGTCGCATTATTACCATTAATTAAAATTGTCTTACAAATTCTTTTTTTCAATACTCTAAATAAATAGCATATTATTCCATAATTACTCTTGTTTTCACATATTCCATTCAAAAATTAAACCACAATATTTACATTATTTTATTGAATTGGAAATCTCATTTTAAATTGTTAACTTTTAATAAGAACAAATGGCAACACCAAATTCCTAACATTCATTTTATTAAAAATTATGGAAAATATGACAAATTTAGTTAACGAAATTTTCGGGTCGTTACACTCTCCCTCACTCAAAACTTTTCGTCCCCGAAAAGGAAAAGATGGGAGAAGAAAGAATTAAATAACAATACATCTTATTCAAAATATTTAACTTATAAACAGTAATTTACCAAATTTATTACCTTAAATAAAATATACCCGTTTTATAATCATTATATCCTTTTATACTTAAATAATTAAAGTTTGAAAAACATTTTCAACATAATTCTAAGTCCAAAATTTACGGAAATTTTTGGCAAAGTCTCCTTTGTACGGAGAGGCTCGGGAAAATATAATACCAAAATATAACAAGGTATCATATAGAATATTCAAAATAGTATATCCCAACACGGGAAAAAATATAAAAATAGCGCTACAAAACGTAAACCGGGAACGTACCTATTTGTTGGGCAAATTACGCTTAATTTATGGAAACAAAAGCAGTAACAATTGCTTCCATACCTGCATTTCACTTATATAATATAAAAAGGTTAACTATTTATATAAAGTGAAATATTTTCATGGTTTCAACTACTAACAACAATAAATACACAATCATCAATTTCGACAAACAGTATACACAACAAAACAAAACAACCATTCAATCAAACAAGTAAATAGTTGTTCGGGTTCAAAACTTGAAATGGTACGGAATGAAAAATAACTATCCAGTGCATCATTTACTCAACAGTCTTAGATGGGACAAAAAATAGCTTATTTATTCATCCAACAACTTCAAATTTCCTTACCCAACTAGCCATATATCAAACAATGTCAATTTAAACCAACAAATCAATTCAACTTATATAAATTCGTTACATACTTTAATTGTTTGATTTCCTTTCTTTTATTCAACCCACATAAATTTTCCTTTTTATAATTTACATTTATTTCTAACAAACTTCAAATTTTATTCTCATTCAATGGTTGCTTCCTTATTTCTACTTATTACTTACCATTATTCATTTTTATTTTATTTAGGTTATGTAAGCCTCTTTTATTTGTATTACATTTAATGCACTTCTCAAATTCAATCATTTATTAAATGCTTACATGCTATTATATTAAATTACAGTAACCCTTTTTTAATTACACTTAAATTCTTAACCTTATAACCTCCATTCTTATAAATAAAGGATTTTATTAATTTATTACCTAAGGTTTACAGTCATTTATTTATATTACCTACTTTCCATTTTATTCAACTAGTAGCATTTAAATCATACTAAATTTTATAACCATACACATCAATCCTTATTTATTAAAGAGTTTCGTTTTATTTACTTAAGTTTAAAATCACCTATTTATAATACTTACCTTTAATTATGGTAAAATTTCAACTATAACTTAAGTTTATGCCATTAAATTCTCATTTATAATAGCAATTCATTGAATACTTCATTATTTTCAAAATTTCTACTTGTATAATATTCTATTCCAATCTCTTATTTAACATTTCAACTTTTCATATTTGGGAAGTTATATATGTTAGAGAAAATGCAAAAGAACTTATACAAGTTTTATCTCATCTTTTAATTAAATTTAATGTTCGACAATATTACTCTTCGTTTCATATGTTACATATTTCAAATTTCCTTTAATTCCCATTTATAACTTTGCAATTGCCTAAATTAGAGATTTCAATTCATTAATTACTTACCTTTTATTCCACTAAAATAATTTAAACAATTTATTAATGGAAATTTAAGAATTAAATACCGGGTCAAATTTCAAATTATTTTAAAAATAATAGATAGATATATTCTTATAACTTATAAACAATTAAAATTTTAGATATTTTCAAAATAAATCTGTAGTAGAATTTACTACAGTGGCCTTTCCCCCTCGAAACTCGAAAATGAAAGTCGATGATGCGGCCGCCATCACCGAAATTATATTCCAGCGACAGAGAGGAAAGTACAAAATTTATTTTCTCCAAAATCTTCTTTAAAACAATTCTTTCGAATTATACTAAATATTTATATAAGAAAATACTTATAAGCCAAATCATTATATTTCATAAATCCTTTGAAAGCAAATTTTCAAAAATCCCGGACTTAAGTCCTAAAATTTCCAAATTTCATTGATTTTAAATTCAATCTTATTTTACCTATTATATATAAATTTTATTCCTAACAACCAATCTATTGCAACCAAATATACATATCTTTTGGAAAATTTACTTTATATATATAGAAAATATAATAGGCAAAATTATTTCATTTACCTATATTTAAAACAAATATTATGTCGGTCTGTCCTATTAAGTGTTTAGAGATCCCTATTGATGTCATAGCGTTCCATGCACCAACCAGAATTTATAAATACAAAACGGAACAGATTAACACAATATCAAAACCTTTTTATAACACTAACAAGTACGCTCTCTCATATATATACACTCAGCGACTCCCATAGGGTATTACTACCCTATTAACAAGAGTCAACCCCCACAAAGCCAAGGTTTATCGCTAAACCAAAGCTCTGATACCAGATGTAACATCCCGCCTTTTTCGCACGCTTAAAACCGACACACATGTCGATTCAAACCATACGGAAGGGCGGATTGTTATGGGTAAATAAGAAAAAAAACAGAGAAGAAATAAACAAAATAGAATCTCACAGCGGAAGGATAAAATATAATAATAAAATATACAGTTTATAAAACTGTTTACAAAACTTTTGATTCTTCTTTATACAATTTAATATCAGAGTTCACATACCGATAAATACCAATGCAGCGGAACAATGTGAGTGTGGTGCAATAGTATAAATAATAATAATACAAATCTTCGTCTTCATCCTCCAAAGCTAAATCTTCAAATCCTAACACGCTCGGACTGACCCGAGCGAATTTGAAAAGACAAAAACACTCGAGTCAGAACTAAAAGATCTTATGTAAGTTAAATTAACAGAAATAAATATGAGTGTAGTAACTCAAGAGATGCTCGGGATTTACATCTCCTAAGGATCCTTTAAACTATTTACTATGTCGTATATTGCGCTATTATAATAGTGTCTAATTGTAAAATAAACTTACTTTTTAATAGCGTTAAGGGGTTACCCATATAGCCCTTAACACAGAATATATTCCCATAGTCTATACAGTACTGTAATCTCCTCCGTACTGGGCGTCGTCAGAGGGCACTCCATAGGTATGGTACAAAACAAACTCGTATAAGGCGCGCTAGGGTAGGTGACACGGCACAACAAGGCAATGCCAGGGTAGATATACCAATTGCTATCCGGGCTGATGGAAACGCATAGCCGCAGCTACCGTCCACCTCGAACAAACTCTCCCAAAAATCAAAGTAAAAGTGGCCACTGAAATAATCCAAAGTCAAAGTATAATATCGAAGAGGAGTGTCCGATCAGAGGAATGACCTCATTGGCCCGAGAATCACTCCTGTTTTAGCCTTCTTATGCCAACTCACGAGAGTCGGGTCCACGTATTTACCTTACAGGAAACGTCGCCACCACCTACTTCATTCTGGAATCTCCACCGCGTACACGGTTAGTCAAAGTGGTTTTCGGTATCGACAGAGAGTATGTCCATATCCGATCCCGGTCTCTTTGCCAACCCAGCGTTATTATAACACCGCGGTCATTTGAAAATATTTTATACTTAAAATCCAGAGTAAAATTTTCCATTTCAAAACTATGAATACGATATCAATTTAAAACCCAAACAAATCTGATATCCTTTTATCTTAAATATAATTCTTTCCCAAAATCAGACTGGTTTAAAATTTAAAATTTCTGGAAACCAAACATTTGGATTATACTTTTAAAACATAATATTTCGGAATTCGTACTTCTAAAACCACAACTTCTAAAACTTGAATGGTTTGGATATTCAACGGTACATAAAACAAATGGTTTAACTTTAAGGTTACTTTGTAAAGAAAATAATTTCCATGGCTTTACAATATATTTCTTTATTTAAAGTCTAAACCAAAATCTAAATATCACTTTCAAGTTCCAAAACCACTTCAATTTCTATATATATATATATATATATATATCCATTTGGAGTATTAATATTTCAAAACTAAAGTTGGGTTTTATTCTTTCAACAAAATAATGTTCTATTATTTAGTCTTGAATATTCACATAAAAATCCATAAATACAACTCCAATTTCTAGAAATGTAATATTTCCTTAAATTTAAATTATACTAGAATATTCATTTAAATTTATCTTGGAAAAACTCCAGTTTTAAATATCATACCTTAAAATTTCCAAACTTAAACATATAATATAAATTATCAAATTCCATTTTCTCAATTTTTCCATTTTTATTTAACAGATTTATACATAGCCTAAATTCAAAAAATTTAACTTCATATGTATATATGTAGAAGAATAATATTTATAAAATATCAAAACTTAAAATTTTTTATAAATCGTATCCCATCCAAACCATAGAAATCACTTTAAAATATTTTATATATAGACCACGATGCCTGTATATAAATTTCTATTCTATGGTCAAGTGATACAGATGTTTATCATTTCAATCCGCAAATTAAAAATAAAAATTTATGGTTGTATATCATTTCAAACCACAATCCCGAATGGAACGAAAAATGCATGATAACTTGTAGTTTAATGATATAAAATAAAACATCCATTCATCCATCATCATCCATCATCCAAATCACAATCATCATCCAATAACAAAACAATATCAATATATATCCGATAATATATAACAGGTAATAACTGGCAGTTATATTCAAAAAGAAATTTAACAACTATTAAACTAACATTTTATCTACAAATAAATAACTATAACTGTCAATCTATATGCAGTAATAAAATTTAAATGAACAGTTATATTAAATAAATGCGATTTAACAGATATGATGAATAAAACATGCCAAACAGTCATAATAAATCTCTACTCATATCTAAAATAAATTTAACAAACATATAAACTTTTAGAAGTTGTGAGTGGGTTAAAACACTCACCTTTTTGAATTTAAATCGAATTTAAATCCGATTTAAACCCAAAATTCGACGGTCTCCAAATCAGTCCAAACCAGCGTCAACAGACCTGAAATTTAATTACGATCCTAACAAAAGAAATTTCGCGTGAATCGGAGATCGTATGAAAAAGATATTCAATATAAACGATTTGAAAACAAAATAAAATAAAAATAAAACAAAACCTAAATAGAGCCACGTCATCTCCTTCTCCCACCCCTTTCTCACGCGTTTTCTCCTACAGGCCGCGCGCAAATTACAGAACCCATCAAGCTCCAGTCTCCTCCCCTTTGACCGTGAATCACGACCACCTCGAGCCTCAAATGCACAAACAGAAACTACGCGTAGATTCGTATTGATGAAAACTACAACACAAAATTTTTTTGGAATTTTCTGGGAACTTTGAATTTTTATCTGATTTGAATTTTGAATTTGGATCTAGAATTGCATCCATTGAGGAAGAGACAGAGTTGAAGAAATGAATGTACATCAAAAGAGAATAGAATGGAGGCTAGGGTTTATAATCGTCTATTTATAGATAGACGCAAAAGAATAGGTGTGCACGAATTTTAACGTGCAAACGGAAGTGGTCCCAAAAGATAAAAAAATATTAATTACACACATTACGGATTTAGGAAATAAATAAATTCCTTATCATTTACATTTTATTTTAAACGTATTTAAAAATGTAAATCTAGACGTTTCGTTTACGTTTCAAAATATATCCACAATTTTATTAATTTCTCCACTTCCTTATATTTAGAAATTATAAATTAAGTTTTAAGGATGCACTAACATTTGTTCATGGTTTCACCTTATTATCCTCAAATTCCATTTAATTTTCAATAATTACAATTGTTGAATGTTGATACTTTAATTAAATTTATACATCTTGCTTTCTATAATCTATATCAACAAATGGTCCAATTATAAATAGAATTAGCATTAACTTCATCTTATAGAATTAACTACTCCAATTACAAAACAAATCTACGCTAACTGCACGATTTAAGTCAATTAATTGTAATTAAGTCTACATTAAATGTTATAAATTATAAATTGGAACCTCAATAAATTCGCTTATTGATTTAAAATCTTTCTATTCAGTAAATAGACACTTTTATGGGTATAAATAACATTAGAATTATAATACATGTCATTAGTGCATGCTTCATTTCTTATAAACTCCCCTTTATTAACTAGAACACATTAACCAAAACAAAATAATTAATTTAGATTTATTTCAATCGATTGTCATTCTTAACTAAACATACTCAAAATGGTTAACCTAAATAATTGTTACCCTTTTACATTCAAATTCACTTACAACCATCATTACAACAATGTTGCCATAGATTTAGATTTAGATTTAATTAAATAAATTAGATAAATGGGTAAAGTTTTGTAATAATCACTAATGCCAAATATATATGCATTAATTACTGCTTATTATTATGAATTCATTTATTAATTTACTAGTTGCCTTTGTCTTCTTATATCCTATTTACTACCAAACTTTCTATTTAGTTATAGTTTATCCATATATATATATATACCTAGGCAAATCAAGTTCTTGTCTTTTCTGTTATTTCAATTAAATCGGGTATGCACAAATAAATTGTTTATTAACTTATTCTTACAAAATTATTTACATGCATTCAGTTACACCTAATTTAATGCATTGATTTTCATTTATAATTTAAAGGTTTTTTTTTTCCTTTAAAAGCTTTTATTACTAACCATACTCCAACCTCTACAGGACATTGATTTATTAAATTTGCACTTATTATGCATACTTTTAGCAACTCATATATACTTTGCGTCTATTCCCCAAATTTCATATTCTATTATTACATAAATTTGCATTGATTACTATTTATTATTATTGTTTTACTGATAAATTAGATATTTGCATTGGTTTTGCTTATGCTAAATTAATTTCCCATAATAAATAAGGTTTCAAAACAATCAATAACATTTCCTTAGCCCAATCCCCGTTTACCAATTATTTTCCTTCAATAATTCATGTTGCTATAAATATGTACATTTACACTTTATAGTTATTCTAATATACCTATTCCAACACTCTTAACCCTTATCTTTACGTTCACCCACTTGTAATATTAATTATATTTATTACAATTCAATGTTGGCATTTATTACTATTAATTTATACAATGTTTATTGCCCTTATTTCAATTTCTTCCTTTTTCAGTTGCTACTCTACTATTCACAGTTTCTTTGGTATACTCCTTTCCTATATAGTCCAATATACACAAATTCCAATTAAATCCAATTATTACCTTTAAATAAAACATAACATTCGAATACCTCTTATTAAATTGGAATGTTTCATTTAAGTTTATAAATGATCCGCTTGTATTAACATAAATTTTTATTTTCAAATTTATTCCCATTTACGGTTAATCAATGTTATTTTACATTAACCAATTTTAATATTCACCTTTAATTTCACATCTTCAAAGTATATCTAGGAAAAATCTTTCCACCACTTAATTTACTGAATCTTATGCAGTCTTACTATAAATAGGTTTTAAATTACCATTACTGTACATTCAATTACTATCCAAAGTATTTATTCATAAATCAATTCGATATATACGTTTGTTTCCTTCTATTTGATTTATACCTAGTATACGTTTTCCTAAATCCTGTTTCATTACCTTCATTAAATGGTTATCGCATTGAGATCAAATTTATTAGCTTATATCGCATTATTACCATTAATTAAAATTGGCTTACAAATTCTTTTTTTCAATACTCTAAATAAATAACATATTATTACATAATTACTCTTGTTTTCACATATTCCATTCAAAAATTAAACCACAATATTTACATTATTTTATTGAATTGGAAATCTCATTTTAAATTGTTAACTTTTAATAAGAACAAATGGCAACACCAAATTCCTAACATTCATTTTATTAAAAATTATGGAAAATATGACAAATTTAGTTAACGAAATTTTCGGGTCGTTACAAAATTCCCAATTGCTATGAATCCATCCAATCCAATAACAGAACATAGCCTTCATAAATACGATCACAACGCAACTAGTTGCATTCGATTTGGACCTCATATGAATAAAATATGGATTAATGAATTTTTGAATTAATAAATTTGTAATTAACTTAAAATTAATCATGTTTATCTTTCCTCCACAATCTCGTTCACGAAAACGAACCCATCAGATCGCGACTACAAATCCACCGTGCCGCTACTACCATACAACAGAGCCCACCATGCTCCACTAGAACATAGCCTCGACCATCATGCTTTGATCGATGCCATCCCTTCCTCCTCCGATCGAACACAACCACCCTGAGGACGCAAAATCTACACTGCGTTTGACTCAAAAAATTCGCCACTTCGCCACGACGCTGCCCAATCCAGCCATCCATCTCCTTCGCCACCTTAAGACGCTCAACTCTGATGTTGGGACCTTCGGCCAACTCAGCCTCCAGTGGTACCCAAGCGATTATGGTCGTTCGATTAGTCAGGTTTGAATTTGAAAATAACAAAATAAAATAAACGAACTTCTTCGATTTAGACGCGATATAAAAGGAAGGAGAGGGGTATGGCTGGGTATGGGCTCGCGTACTCTGGTATGGGCTAATGGAGATGTGGGTATGGCTTAATATTATAATACACACACACACACAGATATATATATATATATATATTATAATATCCCGCTTTTAACGTCTAAAAATCTCGATCTCCAAACGAGGCATGCTGCCTGAAGTTTTATATGTTATACCTCTATTTCGAACGCTATGGAACTAGTCCTGAGACTTAATTCGATCATATGTAGAAGATAGCTTTTCAAACCCAATTATTATATAAATTCCTGTAATTAATTTCTACGTGTTTCGATCTCGCACGTCCAAATGATACATCTAATTGCTGCGAAATTCAATGGCATACAATGATTCTATGTTACGGATCCGATGTAACTATTTTCGTCAAAATCTGAGACTGTGCTCCGAAGGCTATTTTTACTCGTTAAATTTAATGAGTTATCATTAAAAACCAAATTCGTCACCTTTAAATCAAAATTTAAAGTTTACTATCCTTCTTCTTATTCAAATAGAATTTAAATCTACATTTGAAATCGTTTTTATTCACATTAAATTCAAGATTCAATTATTTAAACAATTCCAACTATTCAATTTAATAATTTAATTATCCAATAAATCGCTATATTTGAAATATAAGTTATTTAGCTTATAAAATTAACTTTTCAATATTTAAAATCAATTAAATATTCCTAATTCAAGTGGCTGAAATTCTAGGTCGTTACATTCACCCCCGTCAAAAGAATTTCATCCTCGAAATTGCCAATTAAGAAAAATGCCACAAACTCATTAACTTTTGAAAAACAATTAGTTGAAATAGATTACCAAATTTCTTAAGTCCTTCAACTTCATTCACCAATTCCAACTAATACCATCCATACATTTATTCCAAGTTATAACTCAAAATCAAATTTTAGTTATATTTTTTTTTCAAAATCCTAAAAAAAATTCCAACTCTTAAATTTTCGAATAATTTCTCCTGCATCTCCTTTGCACGACCCGATCGTAAAAATTTACTATATATATATATATATATAATCACAAATATACATCTCATCTTCGAGGATGAAGCATTCCGTAGGGAAAAATATAAAAGTCCGATATGTAGTTCGAGACGTGTACCTTATCTTAGTATTAGCAAGCATATACAACCAATATAATGCGAAAGCGAGCTCCAAATGGATGCCATCCCCACCTACTAATCACTCAACAATCAATGAAAATATGTACATAGAAAATGATATCACTATATCATAGACTATATCATAACTACATGCAATTTTAGTGTATGTAACAAGAGAACTTATTAAACAAATAACATCCATCCAATTTATTTATCATCATATAAATTTGCATTTTCAAATGTCAACATTATACTTATGCACTTTCATCTCTTATTAACATTCAATCTATTCGCATTCAATTGATTGACATTCACTTCATTTCATTCACTTTAAATTCAATTTATGTTTAACCAAATTTCGTTTATGAATCATTTCATAAAATTATTAATTTTTTAACCCTTCCTAAGTTAAATATTATTTCACTATTACTTAGTATATTCTTCAATATTAATATTATTACAAACAATTCCATCGACAATTACTTAAGTTTATTTAAAATATTTTATACAACACTTCTTATTTTTATTTCCACTTCAAAAAACTTAAGTTCTAATCCAATTCTATCAAACACCACAACATATCCAATTCATTCATGCTCAATTAATTTTTCATCTAATTGATTCACATCAATTAATCTATATTCAATTAATTCACATTCATTGGTTCACATTGAATTATTCACATTATGTTAAACAACAGTTATTCCATACTTAATTCATTTTACACTTAAGTTAAATTTCATTTTACAACTCAAGTGTGTATATATATATATATATATATATATATATTCATTTCATTAATTCATTTTACAACTCAAATTTATATCCATTCCACAACCTAAGTTACATTCTTCTCTACAGCTCAAGTTCATATTTCATTTCACTAATTTATTACAAATCAAGTTCAATTTCATTTAACCTTTAAACTTCATCTCATACAATTCACTTTATTTATATTTACTTGAGTTAAATTTAATTACCTATCTCGGTTTATGATTTTCATTACTTAACATTCATATCCAACAAATTTGTAAATTTGTTTTAACTTATCCCTTTCAAATTCATAATTGTAAACATATTTCTTATCTACACCATCTTCAAAGTTCAAAAACTTGCTATCTTTTGTTTCTCAGAACATTAAGATAGAAGTATCCAAGATTTTAAACACCTGTTTTTATCTCAAGTCATTTTGAAATCATATATAACCATAACTCCTTTATATATCCAATTACACTTTTAGAATCTAAAACAAATTTGCTTTATTAAAACAAAACTTCAATGGTAGCAATTCCTCACTTATAAACTCAAAAATGAACACCAATGATGCTGCAGTCATCATCAGAATTATTTTCCAACGACAGATGTGAGTTCAGTGCTTTCTATTACCTTTAAATCATGTTTGAAAATATTTCTAACCAAAATATTATCAAAATAATACTATTATTATTTTTCTTAAAACCTTTAAAAAAAGAATTTTCAAATCAATGGAATTTAAATTCTCAAATTCCTTGTTTTCAAACAATTTCATTTACACATCATATCTATAAATGTACTTATGGAATTTTCATTTCCTTTATTTGCGAATCACATTTATAAATCATATTTATATAATGTCACTTTCTTATGTAACTCATTTCACTAATGTCGATTACTTTAATTATAATCAATACTATAATTCATATTTATAATTTTACTTTCTTATATAGCTCATTCCCCCAATGTTCATCTTTGTTTTGGACTATAATATTCACAATTTTTATTAAACAACATACAACAAATGTTAATAATCAAAATTATCTTTCACTAATAACCAAACACACCATATATAACTATAATAATTTCTGAAAAATTATCACTTTGTATATATAAAATATAATTTTGGTAAAATTATTTCATTTGCCAATTCTCAAGATAATACTATGTCGGTTTACCTTGTTTAAGGGTTATAAACTCCTACCAATATCGTGGCATCCCACGTATCGACCAGAATTCATAAGCCACTCAACAGATAAATTAACACAATATAAAACATTTTTATATCACTAACAAATACGCGCTCATATATATAATACTCTCAAAACTCATAATAAGACATTCCGTTACCCTATTTCTCTATGAGTTGCCCTACCAAAGTCAAGGTTGCTCTGATACCAAGTGTAACAACCGACCAATCCTCAGTATTCAAATTCACAATAAAACCACACTTATCCAACCTAAGTTGAATGGAAAGATGAATAGTTATTAGAAAGAAAGAATAAAAAAGAAAAGGACACTTTGTAAATATTTGTACTAAAATACCTTTACAAATATATATATATATATATATATATATATATATATATATATATATATATATATATATATATATCCACAAATCCCTGTTTCTCAATTTTTGGGAAAAATATCCATATACTTATCTCCACGTATAAGTATATTCACTAATATTTGGGAAAGATTTCATTTTTATTAAATTATAAAATCATTAGTAACTCCATTATAAATCCACAAAACCAATTATAAAACTCTTTTTATAAAGTGAAAATAAGGGACACATCCCTATAATCAAACTTACTACACAAAACATCCTCCTCCTAAAAAGATTTAAATTACATCCCCATTTCAAATACTATAATTTTCTTCCATGCAATACCCCTTTTCTACATTGCAACAATGTTGATTCTTCATATATGGATGTTATTCTCATGTCCATAATTTGCACCACATTAATTATCAATCTTTAAAACGCAATAACTTCTTGTAGAAACGACGGATTAACAAACCGTTTTTACCATTAAATCACAAATTTTGTTATCTTTCTAACGAGTGGCATTGTGCATATGTAAAAACAATGGCGGGACAAACTATAAGCAATACCATATAATTGCAGATATGTCTGCAATTATATGCAATAGTTGCAGATATTTCTACAACTATATGAATTAATTGCAGACATTTTTTCAATTACACCATATAATTTTAATTGCAGATATTTCTGCAACTATATGCAATAGTTGCAAACACTTCTGCAACTATATTCAATAGTTGCAGAAATTTCTACAAACTATATGAAATAGTTGCAGAAATTTATGCAACTATATGCAATAGTTGTAGAAATTTCTGCAGTTATACCATATAGTTGCAGAAATTTCTGCAACTATATGCAATTGTTGCAGAAATTTCTGCAATTACACCATAGAGTTATAGAAATTTCTGCAGCTATATGCAAATGTTGTAGACATTTCTGCAGAAATACCATATAGCTGCAGAAATATCAGCAACTATATGCAATAGTTGCAAAATTACGTAGTTGCAAAAATGGCTACAATTGTTGTAGATTTGAAGAAAAATCGAAAATTTTCAAAATTTGTTGAATTGTCTGCAAATAAATGGAGTAATTGCATTTGACTACAAATATGATTTTTTTGGTATCAACAATGGATCTCATTTTAAAGATCATAAGTTTTTTTATTTTTTGGTGAAAACGGTATGTTGATCCGATGTTTCTACAGAAAGTTATATGCATTTGAAATGTCAAAAACGTAAAGTGTATTTGGGTCTTTGCGCGTGCATGAATTTGAAAACAGGGATTGGAAACTTATTAAAAAAAAACCGAAGAGATGTTTTGTGTATTTTCAAACCTTACCGGGGATGTATGCCAAACGATCTCTTTTATAAACCTATAAACTCACTTCTAAAATCATTTTATAAATATCCAAAACCATTTATTAAACCCTTTTACCTTTTAACCAATCTTCCTTTTCGTTTTTCAAAACATGTTATAAGATTCCTCTTATAATCCACACCTATTTACAAAACCCTATTTATAAATCTCTAAAACATTTACAAAATAAATTCTAATTATTTACTTAAAACACTATTATATAATACTAAACAATATAAATAAATAAATATTAACTTTAAAACATCTTTAAATAATAATTAATAAATTCCAAAACATCTTAAATAAAACAAGAATAATTTAACTTCAATATTTTATAAATACCAAAAATTAATTTCCAAAACTTTATTGATAAATAATTAAATCAATTTCAAACCATATTACTAATTTAAATAATAAACTTTTTGAAACATTTAAATATTGATAAACCACTTTTAAATGGTATTAATATAAATAAACAATATTAAAACATAATTATATTCCCTTGATAAAACCCACACTTAACTTTCCGCATAGTTATTTCCATATTTATAAAACTATATTTACAAATCTCTTTATTTTATGAAACTTCGTTTCATAAAATCTCTTTACTTGTGAACCCCATTTATAACTCCATTCCTTTATAAATTCCAACTATTCATAAAGTTTCATTCAAAACATAATTTCAACCATTTTTAACCTTGCTCCCACAGGTATAAATTTCTTTCAATTTATAAAATATCGTTTAATAATCCAAATTTACCCTCATTTTAATTTCCAAAATAGATGTCACGACCCGACTTTCTACTCCCAGAAAATCGCATCATGAATTAAGAAAGAAAGAGATAGAAGAAGAAAAGAAAGAAGAGAAAGAAGAAACAACACAAGAATCTCAACAGCAGAACGAATAAATTATATTAATAACATAAGTATTTACATAATATACAATACCAATCAGAGATACACAGCATACATATCACATATACTAGACAGTTATAAACACCTGTCTAGTATTTACAACTCAATACAACAACACAGTGAACACGCAGCGGAAATCTATATAGCTATACGTAGAAGCCTCCTGCTCCATTGCTCCTCCAGAATTCGTCAAGCCAATCTAAAATCCTAACCTGAATCCCTTGACTACTCATAAAAATTTGAGTACCCAAGAGTTTGTGAAAAACAAAAATAAACTCCGGGTCAGACATGGGTCTGGTGTGAGTAACAGGTTAAAGTTGCTTAACTTTCAAAACCTTTTGAAAAGAAAGGTATCACGTAAGACTTCCCACAAATAAACATGGAAAAGTTTTTACCTTACGCTAACCAAAACATTTGATAGGAAATCCGATGATATTATAATAGTGTCTAGGGTTTTCAAATAAATAAGAAATAGCCGAAATTGTTACATTCATTAAATTCCAGCTACTAGCCACAAAAGTGGGTAATACAATCAAAACCGTTGGCACTTATTGGATTTTGGATTCCATACAATGGCAGGGCTACTGGGGTACCTCCCGTCACAGTACATGGCCTAGATCACCATACCGAGGAGTACTCCCACTCCCCTGCAACACAAGGCTGGACCCATTCCTTACTGAATAGTTCCGAACAAGACAACCCCGACGGTTGGAGCTCAAAACCGTCCACACAGCCGAAATATAAAAGGACCTCTAGACAGGGGTAAATCTCGCTCTCCAGTGGGTGCGACCCACGAAGCCTTGCTGCACCTCCTTTGTTTTAGCCATTTCCGGTTGATGAGGCTTGAGGTTACGATTACCTTTATAGGACAGATCACTTAGAATGCTCATCGTCCGCCTGACGATGTTCTGAAAGCATTCAATCCATACAAGTTCGTTTCGGGTTTGAACGAAACCGAAGGCATTATCTCGTTACACTCATTTTGGAATCACCCTCAGAGTTAACGACAATAACCCTTGCACTCTAAACCACCATCTCGAATCTATAAGTACTATTCCGTCAAACTCATTACGGAATCACCCACAGAGTTATACTGACGTATAGCCCTTACACCTCGAGTCTTCACTCGCTCCACTTGGATTCACGACCTAACATTCTTTGGAATCGATGTGGTTTTCGGATATCCAAATATGGAAACCCGATCCCGGTCTCATCGAAAACCAAAGCGTGTCTTTTAAGGCCAAGTTGTTTTAAAGGTTTAAAACAATTCAATTACAGTATCTATGTACATACAGATGGATAACTTATAACATAACTGATAATCTACATTATCAATATCAAATAGATATTCCATATATCACCATCACAATAGATAACCTATGTTATCATCACAATACAATCAAATCATTCATACCACACAATATCATTTATCTCATTACTGAGATCACAAAGCATCCAAGTCAATCAATGACATCCATTCATACATAAGCAAAGATTTACTCATACCATAATATAATTAATTTAAAATGAATTAAATTAACTATCTCTAATCTCTAATTAATTTAAAGTGAATTAAATTAATTACTTTATCTATAATTAATTTAAAATAAATTAAATTAATTACTTCACCAACATAAACCTTGCTTATCAATAATCTAATTGATTACAATCAGTTAATGATTCATCATTAATTATCTTAATTAATCACCTTTGATTAATCATCCTTAATTACATTCATGTAATTATCCTTAATTAATTTCACAAATTAATTATTCTCAAACAAACAGTAATTAACCTTTAATTACTTTAATTAATTAATTAATCATAATTAATTACATTCATTCTTTATTAATTACATTAATTAGTTTCCTTTAATTACTTATTATTGATTAATTAATTAAAATTAATCAACTTTAATTACATCCTTAATTAAAATAATTAATGATTCCCTTTTAATTAATTACCTTAAGTAATAAATTAACTTAATTACCATATTAAACAAATTAATTATCCTTAATTAATCTCTTAATTAATCCCTTGATTAATTGATAAGTAATTTAAACCCAATTACTTCATTCTTAAACATCTTCAAATAAATTACAACCTGTAATTATTAATTAATTACTTAACTAAGTAATTTCAAAGTCATTAATTACATAAAGTAATTATTTATAAAACCCAAATTATTAAAATTAATTAAACTTAATTAATTAAATTAAACAATCCCATTAACTAAATTAATTACATTTAGTAATTAATTTCTTAATTACTTCATTAAGTAATTATACTTAAACCATTTACACTTGATTATTATTAAATTAATTAATCTAATTAATTATAAAAATTAATCACATTAATTAATTATTTAAATAATCCTGGTTAATGACCATCATTAACCCTTCTCTAATTATTTCATAAAGTAATTAACTTAAATTAATTACAAATTTAATCATCTTTAATTATATGTAATTTAAAGTCCAATTATTTAAATAAATTAACCTTGATTAAAAACTTAATTACTTAATTAATAATTTATTAATCATTAATTAATAATCTAATTAATGATCTAAATTTCAAATTGATTAACCCTAAATCAATATGCATTAAACCTTAATAATTAATTAAATAAATTAATTAATTATTTCTTAATTACCTTTTTAATCATTTAATTACAAAACATTCATTCTTAACTAAATTTAAAAATAAGACATTTCTAAATTATGTTTAAAACAAATTTTATTTTAAACAAAGTACTTTTGAACTTGTTTCCAAATTTCATTTTAAATACAGATTTGAAAATGAAATTAATTTAAACTTATCAAAGTTAAACAATTTATAACTTTTAACCTTTCAATAACTTCAATTTATATTAAGTTTAAATCTTTCAACTTCAAGTTTTCTTTCAATTTCAAAAACTGAAATACACATTCCACTTTGATTCCAGATTTAAACTTAAGATTTAAATTAGCTTTGAATCCAGATTTAAATTTAAATTTAAAACTCTGTTTAAACGTTAAACTTCAGATTTTAAAACATTTTATAAAACACTTTAACAAATTCAAAGTTGTTAAAACCTTCTATCTTTATAAAACTTATATATTTTTAAATCTATAATTCAAACTCATTTTGAATTAAGATTTTAAACTTGTTTTAAAACTTTGTTCAAAACTTGCTCTACGCTTTTTAAATTCAGTTTAAATTTTAAAAACTTAAATACTTTCAGGTTTGTAAACAGTTTTGACAAAACAGGTTCAGGTTTATTAAAACCTGTAAAAAAAATTCTTTTAAACTTCCTTTTATTTAAACTGAAATTTTAAATTAGCTTGAATTCAAATAAATTCAAAATTGAATTCAAATATGATTTAAATTCTCTTAACATTTAAAAAGATTCAGGGTTTACAAAATTTAAACCCTGATGTTACAGGTTATTAAAACCTGTAAAACAGAACCCCTGAACCCCCACAAACTGCTTCGAGTTTAAAACCTTCCTTCCCCGAGAAATCTTCCCATCATCTTCGAGACTAACTTATAATTTACCCCATCAACATTTAACTGTGCACCATATATGTGCACTGTACTGATGATCACCCTCGATCATCAACGGTGATCTTCTCCCATCCCCAAACATCATTCAGACCCCTACCCTGATTCACCAGATTCTTCAACTCACCCAAAATTTAATTCGAGTTCAAAATATAAATCTGGAACCCATTAATATGAACTCCCCTAAACCTGTCATCTCGCCGCCGACAACATCCTTATCACTAGACGATCTGAAACTTTGACACTGTCTTCGATTACGGCCCAGCTACCCTTCCCCATAACCTTACTACACTCGATCAACCCCAAGAACAGTGGCGATCAAATCTCTTCAACTGGTTAAAATTAGGTTTCTAGAAGAAGATTCACAAAAGCAACTTCCATAGTGAATTACATCAACAACTATGATTTTTCCTGGCTTCAACTACCTCCTTCCATCACCATGAAGAATCCCATCCCTTTCAGATGCATGGATTACCCGAGCAAACCCACAGTTCATATTCAGTTCATTCCCTCACTGCTTCTTCAACTTAATTCTAAAAGTCTTAATTCTAGTTTTAAAAATCATATTTTTGATTATGAATTTCATTTATGATACTGAATGTGTAAATCACAATGTTTGAGTTTTGCTTGATTTAACATGCACAGAGGGTTTTTGTTCTACAGAGACAACAGACTATTATTTTTAACTTCTTAAATTTTAAAAACTTAACCTATGTTTAAAACAAACCATTTTATTTTTTTGTTTGTGAATTAGATCCTGTCATAGCTCAATCAAAAGGTAAGAAAAACATTCTGAACCTGGTAATAAGACAGAACATAATACAACATTCATTCAAATAATATCTACTTCAGACATATACTTATAGTCACATTCCATGCCTATTCATTTCAACATATATGCATGCAACCAAATTTTTTTTATTTGAATTTCAAATTATTTAAAGAAAAGTTACTCACCTTTTTGAAAATGCAGACAACTGTTGCTCTTTTGAATTTGTAGAAAACAAATATGCAGAGTCCTGTTGATTCTTGAAATTTTGCAGAAAAATGAACATGCAGGCTCTTTGATTTGAATATGCAGAATTGCTTTAAACTGCTTGAATGTCTCCAAAAAGATGCCTTTTAACATGCCTCAGATTTGAATATGGTTATGATTATGCAGATTGAAGAATTTGTACAGGGTTTTGATATACAGATAGATTTTGAATATGCAGGTTTGCTGGTGAATAAAAGCAGATTGATTTTTATGAAGAGGAACATGCAGGTTGAATAGGCTTTTGATTATGCAGATTTGGATTTTAGGTGTGCAGATTTTTGCATTGGACTTTCATATGCATTTGTGAATGCAGATTTGGATTTTAGTTTTGGATATGCAGATTTACATGATTTTGATTCAAGAAGTTTGAAGAATTTCTTTTGATTAAAGAAGAATGAAAATGTTATATGAATGGAGATGCAATCTTAATTAATATATTTTCAGATTTAATGGAAATAAAAGAAAATAAAAACAAAATTAACACTTGTCTATTCTTTTAACACTTGTCAAATTGAATGCAAAAGAATTTACGCTTGTATCTTTAAGATAATTAGTACTAATTGTAATTTAATGTGTATGTAATCCTAAGTTAATATGTTAGTTTATATAAGATATGTGTATAAAAACAAACTATGTTAATAAATGAAACTTATACATATTAAAGATTAAAACAATTTAGATTTTACACTTTGGAATTTAAATTCAAACCAAATTCAAACCAAACAATTTCAAATTAAGTTGTAAATAAAAATTCAATTTGAAATAAACATTACAAATCTTATTCAAAATTTATTTATAAAGACATCACAATACTGTTTTTATAAATCTCTTTAAATTAAAATCATTTTACAAAATATTCATTTTATTAAGCCATAAAATCAATTTGTTAAATTTATTCTAAATTTAAAACAAAACCAATTTATTTAAAACATAAACCAAATATTTATTTATAAATAGAAATCAATTTATTATTTAAAAGATAAAATAACCAATTTAAATATTTATTGAAGAAGATTATCCAATCTATTTTATTAACAAATATCAATATCAATTTAATTTTAATTACAGATTATCAAATTGATATTGTTAAAAATTCCAGGATGTTACAATCTTTCCCCCTTAAAAGAATTTCGTCCCCGAAATTTAAAACAAAGGTAATCTAATAATCTCATTAAATTTTAATTAAATTTCAGAAACACAAACATATATCAAATCTATGCTAACAACCAAAACAACCAATTCAAACAAATGTAACGACCCGGTATTTTTAACAATTTAATTTGAGAATATTTAATTTATTTTAAATATTTGAATGATAGTTTGAATTGAATTTCAAATTTTCAGAATGAATTTGGCGATTAAATTATAGAATTTGATCTATTGGAAGTTGAATAAAAATTTGAGTCTTCAATTTTAAGCTGATTAAAAATATTTCAAGGGCTCGTAAAATTCATATTGATAATACTGAAGATAATAGAAGCTTCAGAATTGAATTTGAAACTGCTTTGTTCAGTTTTGAAAATATATCGTTTGAATCGATATTTAAAAATAGCCGTCCGAGGGACAGTCTCGGAATTCGACGAAACCAGTTCCATTGGGTCCGTAATATTGAATTATTGCCGGATTTCAAATTTCGTATTTTTCTGAGTTGATATGTGAGCACACGTTGAGTAAACGCGTCGAAAATTTAAATCGAATTTAATTGAAATTGAAATTTGAATTTAGTCAAACATTTGCACGTCATCTCCTAAAATCACGCCTGAAATCGTGAAGAAATCGTGGTAAAGATCGTGCTAAGCATGGCCTCTGTAGTTTGAAATACCAGATAAATCACGTTCCCACCCTCCTTCAGTTCATTTGCAAAGTAACAAACGAAAGAAAATAAAAATCAATGGCCGAGCTTTGAAAAAATTTCTGTCTCCCTCATTTCCTCCCCTCTCCCTCGTTCGCTCTTCAGATTCAAATAAAATAAAATAAAAATGTCGATGTTTGCTCGAATAAGGGGTAGGAGCTAGGGCTGCCTCGATTCAAAATCGCGATGGAAATTGGAGTTTCAGGCGAGTGACGCGATCGATTGGGGGGGAAGCTTGGGAATTATCGGAGCACGCTGCAGTGGGCGCACGCATAGGGGGTGCGCAGGCGACGGCGGCGCCGTCAAGTCGCAAGGCTCTGGGTTGATTTCACACATCGGCAAGGGTGAGGCAGCGGCTGCAGAAGAGTGGGGCGATGGTGGCTGTGTGGATTCACGAGAGCAGGTGAAGCGTGTAGGCCGAGGTGAAGTCGGCGACGTTGATGATGGAGTTCGTCGCGATTGCTTCGATACAGTAAGATATTTCTAAATTTGTTTATTCCATTTGAATTTAAAAATGAATTTGAATACTTGGTTATAAGCAGAAAATTATATATGTATATATATAAAAAGGGAAAGTTTATATATTAATGTATATACAGAGAAAAAATAATAATAATATAAAAGGTAGTTTCCTTTTTTTTTTAGGTTTTAATATTTGCAGAAAAAAATGTTTACAGTAGAAAAAATAATATAAGTAAAGTTTTAAAATCTATAAAAAAAATATTTCTAAACATTTATGTAAACATTTTGGTTTAATAGTTTGTTTTAAAATTATTTCGAAAGTCAAATTTTAGTTAAATAAATTATTATAGAAAAAAAAGAATTTAGTTTTAAAATTGCAACCTTTAGTTAAACAAATTTAATTAAAGAAAATCAGTTTGAATTTTTAATTTTTAGTTTAAAATAAAAATCATTAACTTGAGATTGAAATAGTTAGTTGGATAAATTTAATTTAAGGGTAAGTTAATTAAATCTATTTAAGAAGAAAATTTAGTTTTAAAAATTAAATTTTAGTTGAATAAAATTATTAAAGGAATTGGTTTAGAACAAAACCATTGAATAATTAAAACAATAAAAAAAATGAAAATTTATTATTCGATCTGTTCGAATATTAATGAATTGTATAAAATTGTTATACAAGGTAAAAATCGAGAAAATCGAGTCAAGATTGGAAATGGATTACAAAATACAAGCAAAGGTGAGAACTTCTCACTCAAAAATTTATAAGTTGGATTTACAGTTATTTATTGATTGTTATTTGGCTGTGATATTAGATATAGTAGGATATATCTATATATATAGCAATATATATATATTGGCATATGTATATATTGCAGTTGATTGATTTCCCGCATTGTATAGTGGATGAGACCCTATTGCGCCACCTATTAAGCGGATTATATTTTATAAATCCCATATACCGCGATATTCCACCTCGAAGTGGAATGGGTATTGTGCTAATGTCAGTGGATGCAGGGAAACAGGTTGGGGGGATCCAACTGGATTCCTCACAAATATTTACTTGATTTTAGATATTGTGATGTTTGATTTATTTTCATATCGATATATAATATTGGAAAGTCGTGATTGACTATTTGATCTGTTGCATCATCGGATTCAATTTTGAAGTTTAAAAATAACGAATTTGATTTTTAAGGGATTTCTAAAGTGATTTTTGAAAGTATACGTTTATAAAAATATTGGAATCGATTCATCTTAAATAAATAAACGTTATAATTTTAATATTATAAAAATTATGATTTTTGAGAAATACAGTTAAAAGTTGATTTTTGAAAATATGGGATTAATGATTTTACAAAATAGTTTAAACTGGGATTTCTGAATTTATTATAAAAAGTTAAAAAAAATAGGATTTATGAAATTTGATTATTTTGTAAGTCAAAATGATGAAATTATAAAGGAGTTGAAAGACGTTTTAAAAGAATAATATAAATTGATCCATATAAAAGATTTATAAATTGATATTTATAAATTAAAAATATTGGAAGTGTAAAACGAGCTTTTATAAATGTTAGAATGAATTGAGAATGAATTTCATAAATGAATGAAATCTATAGAATTATAAACGGTGAAGTTATAAATGGAATTTTATAAATAAATTTTATAAAGTTATTTAAGGAATAGATTTGGATAAATAAATGAATCTTATAAGTTATAAGATTTATAATTATGAAGTTTAAAGGAAACGATTTTTGTAAACGAATAAATTATAAGTATTTAACTTATAATATGGACTTTCGGTATATGATTGAGTTATAAATCGAATAGATTAATAAAGGAAATTTATAGCAGGAAGTGTTATAAAATAAATAGAAATGGAATTTATAAACATTGTTTTATAAATCCGCAACGACTTATTTTGATAAGTAAATTGTTGTAACTTGTTAATGGAGTTATATTCACGTTTTAGACAGTGAATAATCCTTTGAAAAAAAATGAATAGAAATGATAAAAAAATTGGTTAACATGTATATTCACGTTTTTGAATAGTGAATAATATGTTAAAGAAATGTTTGGATGTGATGTTTTAAATAGAATTAAAACGATCTAAAGATGTTTAAAATGTATTAACTATCGAAACCATATATTTCAACATTCATTGTTGAAATAGACGTTTTCGAGAAATAAAAGGAAATAGTAGATTATAACATTGTTGTTATAGTAAATGATTTCCGAAAGGAAATGTTTGGTATAGTATTGGGATTTATATATCTATTTTAATTTCGAATCCCTATACTAGTGATTTTGGGTTGTCGTAACGATGTTTTACGCAACGTTCGTTTTGGCCCAAATAAATATGTTTAAGAGAATGATTTCCTTAAAGAATGAAATATATACTTAATTTCGATTTGAGTATATTGAATATTTTCCAAGTATAGAAAATAAAAAGATTTGTGAATTACTTATTTTTAATAAGTATGGAAATGTTTTTCCAATGTGAAATGAAGAGTTTAGAGAATTTATCTTTTTGAAGATAAATTGAAAATGAATAATTGAAAACATATATTCATAGTTATTTTGGAATGTAAATTCACTATGGAATTTATAAATGAAAGGGGGAAATTGTTTAAAAATAAATATTGATTTATTTTTAAAGAATGGAAAATATATATCTTATAAAGATATTTTTGGAAAATAAATAATTTGGAAAATTATTTGGAATATGGTGATGTTGTGCATATCTATTGATAGTTCAATAACCGACTATCAATATTTACCTTTAAATAGGTATTTGTTGTGATTTGCTTGAAATTGAATGCCACACTTATTTTTTTTAAATAAGCGCTCACTATTCGGGTTAACCGGGAAAGGACCTTGGGGTCGGATAACCCATTCCGAATATGTGATACGTCGTTATGAATTGCATTTGAAGATCGGTGTTGAAGACCGGATATTTTCGAAAACGAAAAGGTTTCTTGTTGATTGCCTCTGCACTTGCTGATCCCCAGTATAGAGATCTCCATATGTGATGGGAAATTCGGACGTGATTAGAGATTATCCGGATTGCAAGGACTTCTTTGTAAGTGCCTTCGATTCTGTTCGATCCCGGAACAGACTTGTATGGATTGTATGTCTGACATTACAAATTGAGATATAAAGCCGATTTCTTTCAAATATATTTCTGTTGGTGGCGGAGAATTTATTCTCTTAGCTTAACACCCTTCTCTGAGACGTACGAGCTCAGAGGTTATATAGTTGAAGGATATCAGCAATATATTCCCAATTTGGTAATGTGACATGCTGAGTGTTGCTGTGAAATGATCATTGTGTTGATTATTTGTGATAGGATCATTTGTTTGATCGTTTATCTTTGTGATCATTTCTATGATCATTTGTTGACCCAAAGCACGGCTTTTGTATAAAGTGTGTTTTTGTGGACGTGACTTCGTCGAGCCTCACACCCCGGAATGGTCAAAACAGGAAAGATGCGGCAAGGTTATGAGGGGTAGCTCCCTTTAGGGTATGTGCATTTCCTTCTGGAAAAGGGTGGTATCATGGTATGGAGCCTAGATGCTTACTCATGTTGAAACACTTATTATTATGTTGTGATGTTGATGACGAGCGCTCGGTTAAAGGTCCCAAAGGACCGGGGGATGGCATACTCGTGTCAGTTGTTACCCAGTTAGGGGTAACCCGGCCTTATGTTGGCAGAGATCCGGTTTGGTTCTCGGGGACGTCCTTCCAGAGGCGTTCTCATGTGGCAATGGGAAGTTCCTTGGCCTGACGATTCGTTGGAAATCCAAAGAAACAATACGAGACTTGTACGGTTTTAGTTGTAGAACCTGCCATTTAAAATGGTAGCTATAGTAGGCATAATGGTACCTATGCTGGCTAAGATTTATATTCTACATTCGAAATGTCTTCTACACTATGCACTAATAATAATATCAAAATTGATTTGATTTTTGCGTAGTAAGCATCTTTGACTAACATAAGAAGAAATCTCCTCCAAGTCTGCGTTTGCATTGTGTGTGTGGCGGGAGGTCTTATGATAGTCTCATTTTTAAAAGCATTGCGAATTGAATTTAAAAATATTCCTCTATTTGATTTTAAAGAAAAATAAACTGTTTTGAGTTCTCGCACCAGTCACATGACTGACTCGGAGTTTATTGTTTTCCTTCCTAAACTCTGGGTGCCCACCAATTTCCACACGGGCAGTCAAGAGTTAAGGTTTATCAGGATATTCTGGAATTCAGGAGTTGCTGGAGGCAAGCTGGATGGCATAGCGTATTCACTAGTAATAGTATTTCTTTTTCCGCTATTTGTTTGTGGTTGTACACTCTGATGTAATGAAATGTAATGTAATAACTGATATAGTTCTTTGTTTAAAGATTATTCATTTATTTATTATATGTTGTTCCGCTGCGAATTGTGAGATTCTGATGTTGTGCTGCTTTATTCTGTTCCGTTCTATTTTCTTTTCTCTCTATTTTCTATCTTTTCTCTCTTCTTCTGTCTTTTTTTCTTTTTCTTAAAACCCTAACTATTCGGTTTTTCGGCAACGAAAAATCGCGTACGTTACAACAAATCTAATTATCCAGACAAAATCTGGATGAAATTCTATCGAGTTTCCCCAGGTGTATATATATATCCACCGGGATACTCGCTCTAGAGCATCCAAACAAACAATACTATGAAGCTACAAAACTCCTATACAACTATATTTATAACACTAGACAAGATATCAGACTACAAACGAGTCTGACTCAACAATCAAAACTCTAGAACTACTGGTTCCACAACCAGAGATAGATCATACACGTACTCCCTCAGAGATACGTGAAACTCATCGAATCCCAGTTATCCAAACCGGCAATTCAATCCTGGGCTGTCTATAACTTTTACTGATCAGCACAAGCTTCGCTGATGTCTCTAGAAACAAACTAGACCAATCAACTCAACAAAATGATCTCCTCAAGATCAACCAAAACCAAGAACTCAAACTCAACTCCTCAACATCAGAAGACAACAACTTCTTCTGTCCGAAAAAGAAAAGCAGATGCACTTCCAAACTGCTTCCGCTGCTCAACTCTGATCTGAAGTAGAAGAAAATGCTTGAAGAAGAACGCAAGCTCAATCAGGACAATACATCCCAGAGATATGGTTCAACAAATCCATAAGTAAACATTCAGAGGTTTCTCCAAAACTCCGAGCTGCTATACCAACTTAATCTCCTTGAAACCATTCTACTATTAAGCTGAACCACCGGTACCATTCCTGGAATTCCAATCGATAAGAAAGCTCAAACTCCAGATGCGGATAAAACTCCGACTTCCTGAAGATATCCAGAAAAACTCAGATAACCCAAGAGAACACTCAAATAATCGCAAGTCGCTTTTGCGAACCACTAAACCAAATCCAAAGAATACTGTTCTTCGTTTACCAAACAGAACAGCCTACACTTAACCAGCCAACCCATCGAAGAAACGGGTCCAATCAACTGCTTCTGAACTCCATTCCAGAAAAATTGCTAAGCCAGAAGATTTCTTGCCAACACCGAGAATACTCAAAGCTGCACTATTGCCACAGATGCCAAAGAATTCCAAAACAAGCTCTTCGAGAAACTCGGACCTCAAAGCAAACAGAAACATCAGCTGAACACAGCCACAACACTGAAGCAGACTCACCTCTTTAACTTGTTCCAAAGAAATCATCTTCGGGAACATCCATAGTCACTGCATCTCATCACGCAGCTGTTATTCCTGAGGTATCAAAATACCATCACTCGCTTCTGCGAACCAACAAATCCAAACACTACTCATCCACTTCAGAAATGAACTCCGTAACCTTAACAGGTTTCCTTCAGAGATCAATGAAGTCCTCCATCACTACAAAACTCTCTCGAGACGGTATTAGGTCTACAGTCTCAACAGATACATCTCCAACCTCACACATTCAAACTCCAACCAATGGTAGTCGTGTTACACACACCACTACCCCATCTACCTTTATAACTTATATTGGAAAACCTGAACAGGTAACCCAACAGATAGGTAGAAATAAATATATATCAAATTACAAATACGCACTCTCAAGAAAGACACCACTACAGAGCCTAGGTATTTACTCAACCTAACAATCTGATACCAACTGTCACGACCCGACTTTCTACTCCCAGAAAATCGCATCATGAATTAAGAAAGAAAGGGATAGAAGAAGAAAAGAAAGAAGAGAAAGAAGAAACAACACAAGAATCTCAACAGCAGAACGAATAAATTATATTAATAACATAAGTATTTACATAATATACAATACCAATGAGAGATACACAACATACATATCACATATACTAGACAGTTATAAACACCTGTCTAGTATTTACAACTCAATACAACAACACAGAGAACACACAGCGGAAATCTATATAGCTATACGCAGAAGCCTCCTGCTCCATTGCTCCTCCAGAATTCGTCAAGCCAATCTAAAATCCTAACCTGAATCCCTTGACTACTCATAAAAATTTGAGTACCCAAGAGTTTATGAAAAACAAAAATAAATTCTGGGTCAGACATGGGTCTAGTGTGAATAACAGGTTAAAGTTGCTTAACTTTCAAAACCTTTTGAAAAGAAAGGTATCACGTAAGACTTCCCACACATAAACATGGAAAAGTTTTTACCTTACGCTAACCAAAACATTTGATAGGAAATCCGATGATATTATAATAGTGTCTAGGGTTTTCAAATAAATAAGAAATAGCCGAAATTGTTACATTCATTAAATTCCAGCTACTAGCCACAAAAGTTGGTAATACAATCAAAACCGTTGTCACTTATTGGATTTTGGATTCCATACAATGGCAGGGCTACTGGGGTACTGCCCGTCACAGTACATGGCCTAGATCACCGTATCGAGGAGTACTCCCACTCCCCTGCAACACAAGGCCGGACCCATTCCTTACTGAATAGTTCCGAACAAGACAACCCCGACGGTTGGAGCTCAAAACCGTCCACACAGCTGAAATATAAAGGGACCTCTAGACAGGGGTAAATCTTGCTCTCCAGTGGGTGCGACCCACGAAGCCTTGCTGCACCTCCCCTGTTTTAGCCATTCCCGGTTGATGAGGCTTGAGGTTACGATTACCTTTATAGGACAGATCACTTAGAATGCTCATCGTCCGCCTGACGATGTTCTGAAAGCATTCAATCCATACAAGTTCGTTCCGGGTTCAAACGAAACCGAAGGCATTATCTCGTTACACTCATTTTAGAATCACCCTCAGAGTTAACGACAATAACCCTTGCACTCTAAACCACCATCTCGAATCTATAAGTACTATTCCATCAAACTCATTACGGAATCACCCACAGAGTTATACTGACGTATAGCCCTTACACCTCGAGTCTTCACTCGCTCCACTTGGATTCACGACCTAACGTTATTTGGAATCGATGTGGTTTTCGGATATCCAAATATGGAAACCCGATCCCGGTCTCATTGAAAACCAAAGCGTGTCTTTTAAGGCCAAGTTGTTTTAAAGGTTTAAAACAATTCAACTACAATATCTATGTACATACAGATGGATAACTTATAAATCATAACTGATAATCTACATTATCAATATCAAATAGATATTCCATATGTCACCATCACAATAGATAACCTATGTTATCATCACAATACAATCAAATCATTCATAACACACAATATCATTTATCTCATTACTGAGATCACAAAGCATCCAAGTCAATCAATGACATCCGTTCATACATAAGCAAAGATTTACTCATACCATAATATAATTAATTTAAAATGAATTAAATTAACTATCTCTAATCTCTAATTAATTTAAAGTGAATTAAATTAATTACTTTATCTATAATTAATTTAAAATAAATTAAATTAATTACCTCACCAACATAAACCTTGCTTATCAATAATCTAATTGATTACAATCAGTTAATGATTCATCATTAATTATATTAATTAATCACCTTTGATTAATCATCCTTAATTACATTCATGTAATTATCCTTAATTAATTTCACAAATTAATTATTCTCAAACAAACAGTAATTAACCTTTAATTACTTTAATTAATTAATTAATCATAATTAATTACATTCATTCTTAATTGATTACATTAATTAGTTTCCTTTAATTACTTATTATTGATTAATTAATTAAAATTAATCAACTTTAATTACATCATTAATTATAATAATTAATGATTCCCTTTTAATTAATTACCTTAAGTAATTAATTAACTTAATTACCATATTAAACAAATTAATTATCCTTAATTAATCTCTTAATTAATCCCTTGATTAATTAATAAGTAATTTAAACCCAATTACTTCATTCTTAAACATCTTCAAATAAATTACAACCTGTAATTATTAATTAATTACTTAACTAAGTAATTTCAAGGTCATTAATTACATAAAGTAATTATTTATAAAACCTAAATGTTTAAAATTAATTAAACTTAATTAATTAAATTAAACAATTCCATTAACTAAATTAATTACATTTAGTAATTAATTTCTTAATTACTTTATTAAGTAATTATACTTAAACCATTTACACTTGATTATTATTAAATTAATTAATCTAATTAATTATAAAAATTAATCACATTAATTACTTATTTAAATAATCCTGGTTAATGACCATCATTAACCCTTCTCTAATTATTTCATAAAGTAATTAACTTAAATTAATTAAAAATTTAATCATCTTTAATTTTCTGTAATTTAAAGTCTAATTATTTAAATAAATTAACCTTGATTAAAAACTTAATTACTTAATTAATAATTTATTAATCATTAATTAATAATCTAATTAATGATCTAAATTTCAAATTGATTAACCCTAAATCAATATGCATTAAACCTTAATAATTAAATAATTAATTAAATTAATTATTTGTTAATTACCTTTTTAATCATTTAATTACAAAACATTCATTCTTAACTAAATTTAAAAATAAGACATTTCTAAATTATGTTTAAAACAAATTTTATTTTAAACAAAGTACTTTTGAACTTGTTTCCAAATTTCATTTTAAATACAGATTTGAAAATGAAATTAATTTAAACTTATCAAAGTTAAACAATTTATAACTTTTAACCTTTCAATAACTTCAATTTATATTAAGTTTAAATCTTTCAACTTCAAGTTTTCTTTCAATTTCAAAAATTGAAATACACATTCCACTTTGATTCCAGATTTAAACTTAAGATTTAAATTAGCTTTGAATCCAGATTTAAATTTAAATTTAAAACTCTGTTTAAACGTTAAACTTCAGATTTTAAAACATTTTATAAAACACTTTAACAAATTCAAATTTGTTAAAACCTTCTATCTTTATAAAACTTATATATTTTTAAATCTATAATTCAAACTCATTTTGAATTAAGATTTTAAACTTGTTTTAAAACTTTGTTCAAAACTTGCTCTACGCTTTTTAAATTCAGTTTAAATTTTAAAAACTTAAATACTTTCAGGTTTGTAAACAGTTTTGACAAAACAGGTTCAGGTTTATTAAAACCTGTAAAAAAAATTCTTTTAAACTTCCTTTTATTTAAACTGAAATTTTAAATTAGCTTGAATTCAAATAAATTCAAAATTGAATTCAAATATGATTTAAATTCTCTTAACATTTAAAAAGATTCAGGGTTTACAAAATTTAAACCCTGATGTTACAGGTTATTAAAACCTATAAAACAGAACCCCTGAACCCCCACAAACTGCTTCGAGTTTAAAACCTTCCTTCCCCGAGAAATCTTCCCATCATCTTCGAGACTAACTTATAATTTACCCCATCAACATTTAACTGTGCACCATATATGTGCACTGTACTGATGATCACCCTCGATCATCAACGGTGATCTTCTCCCATCCCCAAACATCATTCAGACCCCTACCCTGATTCACCAGATTCTTCAACTCACCCAAAATTTAATTCGAGTTCAAAATATAAACCTGGAACCCATTAATATGAACTCCCCTAAACCTGTCATCTCGCCGCCGACAACATCCTTATCACTAGACGATCTGAAACTTTGACACTGTCTTCGATTACGACCCAGCTACCCTTCCCCACAACCTTACTACACTCGATCAACCCCAAGAACAGTGGCGATCAAATCTCTTCAACTGGTTAAAATTAGGTTTCTGGAAGAAGATTCACAAAAGCAACTTCCATAGTGAATTACATCAACAACTATGATTTTTCCTGGCTTCAACTACCTCCTTCCATCACCATGAAGAATCCCATCCCTTTCAGATGCATGGATTACCCGAGCAAACCCACAGTTCATATTCAGTTCATTCCCTCACTGCTTCTTCAACTTAATTCTAAAAGTCTTAATTCTAGTTTTAAAAATCATATTTTTGATTATGAATTTCATTTATGATACTGAATGTGTAAATCACAATGTTTGAGTTTTGCTTGATTTAACATGCACAGAGGGTTTTTGTTCTATAGAGACAACAGACTATTATTTTTAACTTCTTAAATTTTTAAAACTTAACCTATGTTTAAAACAAACCATTTTATTTTTTTGTTTGTGAATTAGATCCTGTCATAGCTCAATCAAAAGGTAAGAAAAACATTCTGAACCTGGTAATAAGACAGAACAGAATACAACATTCATTCAAATAATATCTACTTCAGACATATACTTATAGTCACATTCCATGCCTATTCATTTCAACATATATGCATGCAACCAAATTTTTTTTTATTTGAATTTCAAATTTTTTAAAGAAAAGTTACTCACCTTTTTGAAAATGCAGACCACTGTTGTTCTTTTGAATTTGCAGAAAACAAATATGCAGAGTCCTGTTGATTCTTGAAATTTTGCAGAAAAATGAACATGCAGGCTCTTTGATTTGAATATGCAGAATTGCTTTAAACTGCTTGAATGTCTCCAAAAAGACGCCTTTTAACATGCCTCAGATTTGAATATGGTTATGACTATGCAGATTGAAGAATTTGTACAGGGTTTTGATATACAGATAGATTTTGAATATGCAGGTTTGCTGGTGAATAAAAGCAGATTGATTTTTATGAAGAGGAACATGCAGGTAGAATAGGGTTTTGATTATGCAGATTTGGATTTTAGGTGTGCAGATTTTTGCATTGGACTTTCATATGCATTTGTGAATGCAGATTTGGATTTTAGTTTTGGATATGCAGATTTACATGATTTTGATTCAAGAAGTTTGAAGAATTTCTTTTGATTAAAGAAGAATGAAAATGTTATATGAATGGAGATGCAATCTTAATTAATATATTTTCAGATTTAATGGAAATAAAAGAAAATAAAAACAAAATTAACACTTGTCTATTCTTTTAACACTTGTCAAATTGAATGCAAAAGAATTTAACACTTGTATCTTTAAGATAATTAGTACTAATTGTAATTTAATGTGTATGCAATCCTAAGTTAATATGTTAGTTTATATAAGATATGTGTATAAAAACAAACTATGTTAATAAATGAAACTTATACATATTAAAGATTAAAACAATTTAGATTTTACGCTTTGGAATTTAAATTCAAACCAAATTCAAACCAAACAATTTCAAATTAAGTTGTAAATAAAAATTCAATTTGAAATAAACATTACAAATCTTATTCAAAATTTATTTATAAAGACAATACAATATTGTTTTTATAAATCTCTTTAAATTAAAATCATTTTACAAAATATTCATTTTATTAAGCCATAAAATCAATTTGTTAAATTTATTCTAAATTTAAAACAAAACCAATTTATTTAAAACATAAACCAAATATTTATTTATAAATAGAAATCAATTTATTATTTAAAAGATAAAATAACCAATTTAAATATTTATTGAAGAAGATTATCCAATCTATTTTATTAACAAATATCAATATCAATTTAATTTTAATTACAGATTATCAAATTGATATTGTTAAAAATTCCGGGATGTTACAATAGAATTAACTATTTTCTGAAATATCATTCCACACGTTATAATAAATCCTCCATTCAAATTTTTTTCCCCAATCTATCCGATGAAAATATTTTTCCTTTTATTTATAAACACCGTTTATAAATCCATATTTTTTTCTAACGAAAATACGATTTTACAAATCTTCACTTTCTTTGTAAATGATCACTTTTGTAAATCATCGTATTTAAAATTTTCGCCTTTATAAATAAATTATAATATATGTACCTTTGTATATATATCACTTTATATAAATGGTTAATAAATATTTATATTAAAATATTTCTATTTTCTTCTTAAAACCATATCCCTTTATTGTAAAAGACTACCTTATTTTAAGAATTTAAAATTTTTTATTTTAGAATCGAAAATCTTTATTTAAAATATTTTATAAAACTGTTAATTTATAATATCCAAAAATCGTACCCTTGATTTTAAAATAAATTACTTCTTCAAATAATTCAAGAATAATTATTCAAAACATATATAATTTTCAAAATCACCTTGAATTCCCCTTTCTAAAGTCAATCATTATTTTACGTTATTTTAAAATACTAAAATATAAGGCCCAGTGCTACTAAAGCACTAGATAAGCAAAGCCATGTTCATGTCATCAATTATAACATCCAACATATCATATATTAATTTGCATGAAAACAAAATCAATGATTAGAGGAATCCCTTTGGAATCCCCCAACTTAACCCCTTGCATCACATACAGTATGCAATCTTAAAAATATACATCAACCGCTTCGACGTGGGATTCGTATACAAAGCGTCATCCTCACTTACATGGGAATGTATATCCAAACCAACTAATTAAATGGTAAATCATCCAACAGTCAATATCCATTAATAATAAATATCCAAACATCGAATAAATAATTTTTATTAACTAAAATATATTTATGGTTAACTATAAAGTTGGGATTAACTTACACTAATTTTAGTTTAGCCAAACGTTCCCTTTTTGAATATAAATTGAAAAGACGTTCAATTTTAACCCAAAATTCTCAACTGCTCCGAATTCGTACAATCCAATTTCGAAGCGTAGCCTTTATCGATAGGATCACAACATAACTCGTTCTGTTCGATTTGGACCTCGTATGTGCTCGATTTGGATTAATGAATTTTCGAATTCATAAATTTATAACTTAAAATAAATCATGTTTTAGAATTAATTACCCTCCTTCCCTCTTTCCTTCACATTCTCGTTCACGAAAACGAACCCACCAAATCGCCACTTCAAATCCATTGTGTCGCCACTGCCATACACCAGAGCCCACCACGCTCTACCAGAACATATCCTCGACCATCATGCTTCGATCGACGCCGTCCCTTCCTTCTCCGATAGACCACATCCTCCCCGAGGATGCAAAAACTATGGCGCGTTCGACTCAAAAATTTCGCTGCCTCGCCACATCGCAGCCCAATCCAGCCGTCCATCTCCATTGCCACCTCAAGGCGCCCAACTTCGACATTGGAACGTTTGGCTGACTCGACCTCCAGTGGTCCCAAGCGATGATGGTCATTCAATTGGCCAGGTTTGAATTTGAAAATTAAAAATTAAAAAATAAACAAACTTCTCTGATCTACACGCGAAATAAAAGGAAGGAGAAGGGCATGGCTGGGTATAGGCTTTCATATTATGGTATGGGCGAATGGAGATGTGGGTATGGCCTAGTAAAATATATATTTTTATATTATGATATCCCTCTTTAAACACTGAAAATCTCAATCTCCAAACGAGGCGTGCCGCTTGGTGTTCTATAGTTATACCCCTATTTCGAACGCAATGAAACTAGTCCCGAGACTTAATTCAATCATATGTAGAAGATAGCTTTTCAAACCCAATATTATATAAATTATTGTAATTAATTTCTACGTGTTTCGATCTCGCACGTCCAAACGATATGTCTGGTTGCCACAAAATTCGATGGTATACAATAATTCCCTATTACGGATCTAATGAAACTGGTTTCATCAATATCTGGGACTGTGGTCTGTAAGGCTATTTTTACTCATTAAATTAAAGGAATTGATATTAAAAACCAAAGCAATCACCTTTAAATCAAAATTAAAAGTTTGCTATCCTTCTTCTTACTCAAATAGAATTTAAATCACCTTTTGAAATTATTTTCATTCACATTAAATTAAATATTCAATTGTTTAAACAATTCCAATTATTCAATTTAATAATTTAATTATCAAATAAATTGTTATACTTGTAATATAAGTTATTTAACTTATAAAATTAATTTTTCAATATTTAAAATCAATTAAATATTCCAAGTTCAAATGACTGAAATTCTGGGTCGTTACATCTGAGCATTTGAGACATTACTTCACTACTTTGGATGAATGAAGGGACATAACATTTTCACAATCAATTCTAACAAATTGCCTCCGTACTGAGATGCATTATGTATAAAAAAATCTTCTAACCCAACAAGATAAATGAGATTCGTTGAGCAATACAATACCTCATGCCCGCTAGAGGATAAAATTAAGTCATTGGTCATGCTTCTATATCTGGCCAAGGCATTCATCCAAAAAGCGATGGTCAATTATGTCATTGGTCTCGCTTTTATGCCTAGCCAAGGGAATCCATCTAAAGAGTGATGGTTAACTAAGCCTTTGGTCTTGCCTCTATGTCAGACCACAACCCTCATCCAATAAATGACGGTCAATTATGCCTTTGGTCCCTTCTATGTCTGGCCAAAACACTCATCCAAGGGTTGATGGTCAATTAAGCCTTTATTCTCGCTTATACATCAGGCCAATGCACTCATTCAAAGAGTGATGGTCAATAAATAAGTTAATCCAGCATTTGAGCCTAGCCAAAGCTATCCTTCAAATGATGACGACCAAAAGAACAGATCATCTAAAAGAGAAGACATAATAAGTCAAGGCTACGTATGAATTACATCTACAAAAGCAAGAATTTGGAAGTCAAGCTCAAAGATAGAAGTTTACTTAAGCTAAAGAATAAACAAACTTCCTGTAGAGGCAAGTGTCATACCCCAACTTGCTTCAAATGTAGAATGGTTAAGAATGGTGACGTCGAATGACATAACGTATCGAATATCAAGAGCCATCAAGTGTTAAAGAGTTGAGCTATCACATACCAAAAATATGAAGCTCTCGCGTAATGAAGTTAAACTATCATAAGATGAAGCCATCGCACGTTGAGAATAGACTATCGCAAGTTAATGATGAAAGCTATCATTAGATGAAGCTATCGCGTGTTAAGAATAAGCCATTGCAAGTTGAACCCATCAAATATTAACATTATAGAGCTCTCAAATGTTGACATCATATAGTCATCAAAGGCTGAAGTGGCAAGGATATCACATATAGAGAGTATAGAAGCTATCGCATGTTGAGAAATAGAGCCATCGCACTTTGAGGAATGGGGTCGTCGCAAGTTGAGAAATAGAGTCATCGCATATTGAGAAATGAAGTTACCATCAAGGAAAAAGCGCTATTGAAGGTATAGAAAGATGCTATTAAATTGGAGAAGATTATTTAAGAAATGAATACATTAAGGATGTTGCAACAACAAATACTTATTAGAATATATCGTTGGATTTTCCTCAAACAAACCAATTTAAGAATATATTAGGGAAAGAGACATGGGCGATATTCAACAAAAAGAATATAAATCAATTACATGAAAAGCTAGTACATTAACATGACGAAGAGTTTGTATTTAATAAAGCTTCAAAGCACTCATATACACCATGCCACCTTTGCTAATGTCAGGCCAAGATAGCGATCTGCATGAACTACTCTATTCTTGAGATAATGACATATGACACCATCAAAACTTTCCATCTTACGGATTCATTGATCTATGATAACTTCAATCAACCAATACAAGCAAGTCACACTCTTCTTAAACCACTATAAATGAGGACCTACCCCCATATAAAATGGGCTTATCTCTTTCTCATTCTTAGCACAAATCATTTCTTGGATTTGCCATTTTCTGAGCTCACCTAAGAGCTCGAAATCTATTAAAATGGCCGACAAAGAAGAAGATCACTTGGACATTTGGACATAAGGGCCTATAAAATAAGAAATTGCATATAGATCGTATTATTTTACATTTTGAACTATGTAGATATGACTTTTATTTCTGACATATCGACTGATGGAGAAATAATATTGCATATGTACTCGAATTTTTTACCGTTTGCATATGAAAGAGGTATGACATAGATTTTGAACACTTTTAATTTTGACTATGGACATATTTGAAATTTTTATTGCATGATATATCTATTTAGAATATTTTTGATGTTGGACAAAAACTGGTTTATGATATACGATTATAATTGTTTGAAGCGTGGAGAATAAGATAATTTGAAGATGATTATCACTGATTTGATAAAATCTGAATAGATAATGTGGATATAATGTTTATTCGGTGAAGATTAGAGTATTTTGGGGGTTCAAAGATCATCGAAGATGGATATGATGATTGATGATGAAATCCCGTTAGAGTAGATGATTTGGCCAAAACTTCACCGTTAATGGTTGAAGTAGTATGTTAGCGATGCTAAGCGGTAGAAGGAGGTGACCTAGGATAGATTAGCGATCGAATGACATCGATGGTGGTTGATGTGGTCAATCAATGATGGTGCAAGGAGTATGAAATCTTAACCAATTAATGACAGTGGTAGGTGCCATAAATACTTATGGTAGACGGTAGAGGCTTCAAGTAGGGGTACAAGCTCTCTTCTTGGTACCTAATGTGGTGAGCGCTCAAAGGTGAAATGGTAAGGAGGAATATGCTTGTCAATCCATATCATACACAAAAATAAAGAGTATCCAAAATCCAAAAAAATGGTTATGGAATCGAATATAATGGAATATGCATAAAGCGGCCCTTGTGGATAAATTCCACATGGAATATGCGTGCGAAATTTTATTCATCTAACTTTTATCAAGATAGTACATCGATATCTACTGTTTTATAAAGATAATAACCTATATCCAAGGTTTTAAATCTCGTATTTTAGTCGCATCTCGAGAATTTTACACATAATATCTCATAGAGGACGAGATCTCAAGTGAGATAAGTGGATCTTAGGTGTACCTCCGGGATTGATATCTTGGATTTTAAAGTCCATCTCTAAAATATCGCAAAGTAACTCAGACATCTAAATTTGGCATTTTAAAGATTTCATAATAATTTTCATCTAAATAAAAACTTTTCAATATACATAATTTATATAAACGATAATGTTAATTTTTACTTTTACAAGAGAGTACGAACATGATTGATTTGGTATTCATTGAATATATTCTATCATATAATACTAAAAATAAAAAATAAATAAGAAGCCTTTTATTTTTGAACACTCGTTAAAAAATAACAATATAATCAAAGAGTCAATAGAAAGTCGTTAAGGTGAAATTTCTTTTGGAAATCGTGTAAAAGTAAAAGAATTATGTAATTCTACCATCATCGTGACAAAGTGCCGCCACTGAACAACCGCCGTCAAAGCACTTCCATAAGCACCATCGCCAGTGACCATCCTCTTCCTTATCCACAATAGAATCCATCCCTATATGCTACAAGTATCAGTTTTATTGGCGATAATTGAAAGAGTGTTTAACTGAAGGCTTAATTGTAAAATAATTTGTAAGGTTTGCAGAGAAGTCGGTAACAATTTGTTTATAAAATAAAAAAATGCTAAAGCTTTAACAATATTAACCTGAAGCCGTAATGGCCATGGATAAACCGGTACTAATATTTGTCGTGGTGTTAGGCTCTAATATAACTTGTTAGGAACTAAAGTAGGTATAGAACAAGAGTATAACCTAAAAATGCCTCTCTACCTGGACTATGACCCACAAGGCGTGGAAGTTAATTCATAGTACCTGTTCTAGCACGGACCCCTAAATTCGATCTCCTTTACCCAGCTTTGTTATTATTTTCTCTTTTTTGTTTCTACAACGCGTATTCCTCGAGCTCCAATAAAAACCCTAATTCATGTATTATCTACCGCCGCCGCCGTCGCAAAATGGCACTACCGAACAACCATCGCGAAGCACTGCCACAAGCATCACTGCTACGGACCATCCTCTTCCTTGTGCACGGTAGCATCGATCCTGACATGCTACATGTATCAATTTTATTTGTTTAAAGATTGGTGATAAGTGAAAGAGTGTTTAACTAAAGGCTTAATTGTTAAATGTAACAACCATCATATTAACGATTATATATATAAATATTTTATTTAAATATAGCATCGTTAGTTGAATTTAAAGTTTGACATGTGATTTTTTGTAAACATCAAATCTGGACTCGAGACCACTTCCATTGAGTTCAAAACGACGTTTACAAATTGTTCGAGTATAAACATCGATATGTTTGGAGTTGATTAGGATTTTGGTATTTTGTTTGGGCTTTGGGTTGTGCTCTTGCCCACTAACCCAAGAAGAGAACCCAAGCGTTCTAACTAATAACTCCCACTCCACTCCTCTTCATTCATTCATTTCACCCATAATTCACACTCTCAAGCCCTAGAAAGAATGGTGGGAACAGGAAATTAAAATTCCTAAGCCTTAGTTTCTCTTAGGAATTCAAATTCAAGTTATAAATCAAAGTGAAGCATAGGTAAGAATCCTCTTCATCTTCTCCATCTGAATCTCTCTTCCATTTTCAAAAATTCCTATAATTTAACTTAGGAAATTCATTTCATTTGATAATAGATTGAAGATTCTAGAGGTGTTGTAGAAGAGAAATCAATCTTAACTTGTTTTAGAGCTTCTCATTTCTATATTTAGGTTTAAAGGTGAGTTTTGAACTCACATCTATGTCTATAGCTTTCATTGTTGTTAAGTATGAATTCCAAAAAAATATTTCATGTTCATTAGCTTTTGATTTGGTGAATTTTCCAATTTTGGTGTCTTGAAGTCAAAATCTTTAAATATCCTATCTTGGACGTTTGAACATGTTAAATGGGGTGTTTCGAAGAGCCTATAAGGTTGGGTTGTCACTTGGCATAATTCCCTAACCTCCATTGCTCGTTCGACCACTTCCAAATCGATTTATCCATCATTGGCCTAGGCAAACTATTTCCCAAATCAGGCAACCAGATGTCTGGTTGGAAGGTCCATACGACTGGTTAGAGCAGCAGAAGAAAAAAAAAGGATACAGCACGAAAATAAATTCCAAAGCCAATAACCAGACGTCTGGTTCAACTAGGTCACACGTGTGGCTTCTATAATATAAAAAAAGGAAGAAAAATAAAACAAAAATGAAAGAAACATGGGTCAAACGTCTGGTCATGCCAGGTCAGACGTCTAGTCCTGTTGATTTTTTACCATTTCAAATTCTTTTAAAGTGGATTTCCAATTTTAATCGATTTTTGTCGAACCAGTTAGCTGTTGTCATTTATTATCGACTTTGATGACTTCTTTCCTGGATTTTTGGGTATATCCATTTGATGGATTCTGTAACAACCCTAGATTTTTATGTATATTTTAATTTTGACTTTATTTCATTTTGAAATTATTTTAAACTTGTTTCATTTCAAACATTTCATTTTTAAATATAAACTTTGATTATTATGTGAATTATAATTCCAACTCGTATAAATTGAATATTTTCCTGAAATGTTGATTTTGGTCAATTTGGGTCAAACTTTGATTTTTAAAATTCAAATTTAAATATTTAAATTCTTAAATTTTATCTTTTATCTTTTATTATGAAAATAGATTTAATAACTTGAATACTACTTTTCGTCTCGTTGAAAAGGGACTTAAACTGTGAAAGTATATATATTTCAATATTGAGTGCAATTTGTTTTATTTAGCAATTTTGTCTATTTTAAATTATTTAAATTATATTTTCTTTGTCATATTTTATTTTAAAATGTGTCATTATGTTATTTTATGTATATTTTTTCCTTTTAATATTTTTGAAGTGATAATAAAACTTTTCCAAAATTTATTGCATTTATTTTCTATTGTTAAAGGCTAGTTTCTATTTTTCTGCTATTTTCTTCATTTAAATTATATTTAATTAAAATTTATATATTTATTTTGTGAATGCATTTTTTATTTTATGTTATTATCTTTGTTATAAATATTTTTGTAAGTCCATATATATATTTTCCAAAGTTCATTCTGTTTATTTTCCATTTTTCTAGACTAGTTTGCAATTTTGTGCTATTTTCTTATTTTAACCATATATAATTAATAAATATTTACATATATTTTATATTTTGTAATATTTTTGAATTTGTGTGAGACGACCCGACTTTTTCTCCCCAAAAAGTCGTATCATCCTTAAGAAAGAAAGAGATAGAAAAGAGAAGAGAAAGAAGAGAATGAAGAAACAACACAAGAATCTCAACAGCGGAAACGAATAAATTATATTAATAACATAAGTATTACATAGTATATATCAAATATTAGAGTTACACAGACATATACAATACATACTAGACAGTTATAAACACCTGTCTAGTTATTACGACTCAATACACAATACAGAAACACTCAGAGATACCAACACAGCTGAAAACTATATAACTATACGCAGAAGCCTCCTGCTCCATTTGCTCCTCCATAATTCGTCAAAGCTAACCTGAATCCTAACCTGAATTCCCTTGGCTACTCGTAAAAATTTGAGTACCCAAGAGTTAAAGAAAAACAGAAATAACTCCGGGTCGGACATGGGTCTGGTGTGAGTAACAGGTTAAAGTTTTTTAACTTTGAAAAACCTTTGAAAAGAAAAGGTATCATGTAAGACTTCCCACACATAAACATGGAAAAGTTTTTACCTTACGCTAACCAAAACATTTGATAGGAAATCCGATGATATTATAATAGTGTCTAGGGTTTTCAAGTAAAATACAGAAATAGCTGAAATGCTTACATCTCACATTCCAACATAGTTGGGCACAACCAACATGTATGGCACTTATTGGATTTTGGATTCCATCAATGGCTGCGCTACTGGGGTACCGCCCGTCACAGTACGTGACCTAGATCACCGTACCGAGGATTACTCCCAATCCCCTACAACACAAAGCCGGACCCGTTCCTTACTGAACAGTTCCAAACAAGACAACCCCGCAGTTGTGATCAGCAACCGCACCACTAAGCCGAAAATAAAGGGACCTCTAGACAGGGATAAATCTTGCTCTCAAGTGGGGGCTACCCACGAAGCTTTGCTGCACCTCCCCTATTTTAGCCATTCCCGGTTGATGAGGCTTGAGGCTACGATTACCTTTATAGGACATATCACTTAGAATGCTCATCGTCCACCTGACGATGTTCTGAAAGCATTCATTCCATACAAGTTCATTCCGGGTTCGAACGAAACCGAAGGCATTATCTCGTTACACTCATTTTGGAATCACCCTCAAAGTTAACGACAATAACCCTTGCACTCTGAATCTTCACCATCTCGAATCTATAATACTATTCCGTCAACTCATTACGGAATCACCCACAGAGTTATACTAACGTATAGCCCTTACACCTCGAGTCTTCACTTGCTCCACTTGGATTAACGACCTATCGTTTAATTGGAATCGATGTGGTTTTCGGATCCCAAATATGGAAACCCGATCCGGTCTCATAGAAATCCAAAGCGTGTCTTTTAAGTCCAAGTTGTTTTAAAGTTTAAAACAATTCAATTTAATTATCTAAATATACACAGATAGATAATTTATAACACAATAGATAATCAACATTATCATTACCAACTGATAATTCATATCATAATCAGATAATCCATATTATCATCCAAAAACAACCAATGCATCCATACCACATACACTACTCATCTCATAACTGAGATTACAACCCATATATGGCAATCAATACCAATCATCAAACATAAGCAATGATCTAATGATCATATTACCTATAATTAATTTAAAACGAATTAAATTAATTACCTAAACTCTAATTAATTTAAAATGAATTAAATTAATTACTTCATCATTAAAATTCTGCTTATCTTAATCTTTAATTGATTACAAATCAATTTATAAATCATCATCTCAATATTCATTTCAATTAATCCTTATTGATTAACTATCTCTAATTACAATAAGTAATTAGCATTTAATTTTAATTACACAAGTTAATTACTTAAACCCCTTGCAAATAATTAACTTGTAATTGCTTAATTAATTAATTAGCTAAAATTAATTACATTAATCATTTATTCATTATTAATTATTCCTTAATTAATCAATTCCAAACTACATCATTAATTAATTAATTAATGATTTCTAACTACATTTAATCAATCTCTAAATATAAATTAATTACAAAAGTAATTAATCTTCAATTTAAACAACATATATATTAATCACCCTTGATTAATAACCATTCAGTAATTAACTACTTAAATTTCTCATCCCATAAATTAATTATTCTTAATTAATTATCTTCATTTATCACTTGATTAATTCAAAGTAATTTAAATCCAAATTACTACAATAAATATCCTTAATTACATTCAGTAATTATTAATTAATTACTTCTCTAAGTAATTACAATCCCATTAATTAAATAAGTAATTATCAATAATCCACAAATGTTTAAATTAATTTAACTTAATTAATCTAAACTAATCACATAAATAAAATTAATTACACCAAGTAATTAATTCATTAATTACTTTCATTAAGTAATTACATAAACAATTGATTATTATTAATTAATTAATTATCAAAATTAATCACATTAATTAATTGTTAAATGATCTTAAGTTAATGACCTTCATTAACATTTCTTAATTACTTAATTAAGAATTAACTTATACAAATCATTATTAATTATCAATTAATTAATATTTAATTATTATTTAATTAATATCTAATTATTAATTAATTAAGTGTTAATTAAAATGATTAAATAAACTTTAATCGTTAATTAAAATTTAATTAACAATCTTTAACTATAGATTAATTAACCTTAATTAATTAATCAATTTTAAAAACTATTAATTACCTAATTAATCATCCACATTAATAATTAAATAATAATTAATATTCCATTTAAATTAATTTAATAATTTAAATGAAACCAATTTTCTTAAGTTCAAAATTAAGAAACATTCTTCTTTATACAAAGTATTTTAAACACTTTGTTTCAAAACAAAATTCAATTTAAAATTTCTTTTTAAATTTCAAACTGAAACACAATTTAAATTTTCATTCCAGATTAAATCATAAAAATTTAAAACATTACTTACTCTTCCATCTTCATTTTCAAATTCAAATTATTTAAACTTTCTAAAGTAGTCAAAATAAATTTAAATTTAAAAACTTATTTAATTTTAAAAACTGACATAAAAATCAAATTTCAGGTTTAAAACTGAATTTAAACTTATTTTAAATTCTTATTTCATAATTTAAAACTTATAATTTTAAATTTAAAACAATGTTCTTTATACTGTAAAAGTTTAAAAAAATCTAATTTAAACTTTCCAGATTTAAATCAAATTCAAACTTGAGCTTCCTAATTCTGTTCCCAGATTTTAAACTTGTTTTTAAGCTTTCAGTTGCATTTTTAAAATTTGCTTTTCAATTTAAAACATAAAAACAGAAAACAGTTTCCTGTTTTAGTTTAACATCTTAAATTTGAATTCAAAAATGATTTCAAATCTCAGATTTAAATTATTGAATTCAAATTTAAGTTTCAGGTTTAAAACATTACAGTTTGAACTCCATCTTCAATTTGAAGCTATACTTTTAAATTTTTAAAAACAGAAAGGCAGTTTCAAACTTGAGTTTAAAAAGCATTCCAAATTAATTTCAAAAATCTAAAATTTAAACTTAATTGAATTCAAATTCAATTCTAGATTCAAACTTATTGTAGATTTTGTTTGCAATTTTCTTTTACTTCAATTTCATTAAACCTGGAAAACAGGTTTCTGCTTTTGCTTAAGACCAAATAAAATTTTCACAATTTAAATTTATCAAAAACCCAAAATTTAACTAGTTGAATTTATATTTAAATTCAATTTAAATTTTATACTTAGTTCAGGTTTTAAATTTACATTTTAAAAACTTACTTTTAAAATTTTAAAACCTGGAAAACAGGCTTCAAATCGAATTCTAAAACCTGAAACATTATAAACACTGAACCTCTCTAAACTTACTTCGAGTCAGAAGCAATAATGCTTCGAGTCACTTTTCAAAATACCCGAGACTATCACGGGAAAATAAACTTTACAAACCAAAAACAACACAACCGTGCACACACACCCCTGTGCATCCATAATCCAACTTCGGCCACCTCTGACCATCGTCAGTGGCCATCCCCCATCGGCCAGTAACCTCAAGTCCCCTTCAAACCTCAAACCCCCAAACATCCAACTCGAATTTGAATTCAGGTTTAAAGTCAAAACCTGAAAACACTTAGTCCACAACCAAACAAACCTGTCAATCATCAATTTCCCCCATCACCGACCACCATCACCTTCAATACTCCGGCAAGGACTTCCCCAAACCACCATCCACCCATACACTAATCATGGTTGAACTCGATCCAATGAGGAAACCACAGTCGAACAAAATCAGTGACCCAAATAAACTAGGGTTCACACTGCAAATTCCAAATTACAACCTCAATAATGAAAAGTAACCCAAATTTATAATTTCCCTATAATCCCTGATAGATACACTATCTTCATAAACAATTTCGACCAAATCCATTGCAGGACTCAACAGTGCTTATCAAATAAGTATGATACAGTAAATGTGTAACTGTACTTTTATTTAATCATTAAAAATTGTAATACTATTTTTAAAAATCATAATTTTAGAAGTTGTTTTGAATTATATTTCTGAAACATTGATTTACATTGTTTCATATTTTCACTTATACAATTTCTATTGCTCTGTTATTTACTTACAGTAAGATTTTATTAAAATTTACTTAAATAAAATCTTAAAATCTAATCTCTGAACTAACCTACACATCTTATTAAAATCCTATAATTTAACCAAGACAAATTAAAGATGGAAATGGATTTTAACAAAAATCCATACTGCAAAGAAACTAGATATAGGCAGAAGCTTATACATAGCAGATTTATTCATACTCATCACATAAATTCAAAGAAATAAACTGCAATCACACAGAAATCATTTAAAATTTAAAAAAGACATGAACATGCATCTGCTTTCAAAAATACTTAAGCTTTAAATTTAGAAAGTTACTCACCTTATTCAGAAGCAATTTCATCCAAATCAATTGCAAGCTTGAATGCCCTTTTTAAAACTAGCTTCCAGATTTAAAGAAATGCAGACCTTCTAGTTAATTGTTGCTTGCAGGCCTTCAATTTTAATGCTTTTAATCTTGTTTTATTTTCCAGATTAATGCATAAGCTTCCATTTTGATGCTCCCAGATTTAAAAAAAATTCATGAATGTAGACTTGAAGAAGTTGCATGTAGGTTTTGGACCTTTGGAAGTTGCTTCAGGCAATGAATTTCAAAATTTAATGATCAGGTTAATACATGCATTTCATTCCAGATTTTTAAAAAAATGAATGCACTTGAACAAGGGACTTGATCTTGAGGATGGTTTGCAGATTTGTATTTTGAGGGGTTGAATGCAAGTGTTTACAGGTTTGAAATTGTTGCATGCATGTTTACTAGGCATTTGAATTTGCAGGTTTGAGGAAATGAATTTTTTTCAGATTTGAGGAATGCAATTGAATTTTTTTTCCTTTTCAAAATGGAAATGAAGAAAGGAAAAGAGAATGGGAAGAGTGTAAATTTATATAACTAGTTTATGATTTTAATTAAAATTAAAGAAAAACAAAATTACAACATGACACTTGTAAAAAGAAATGGACACATGTAAATTCTCATGCTTAAATTCATAACACATGTTAACTCAAATCTTAAATTACATACACATGTCTCTTTCAAGTAATTAGTAATTTAGATTAAGTGTTAAAGATAAATTAAACTTAATTAGTTCCATAATCACCTAGCTATGCATAATTAATTTCTAAAGAATAAAGAAAAGTGTTTAAATAAAAAAATTCAAAACTTTTAAACAATTAAAATAAATTTATAAAAGAGTTTGTAACTTATTGAATATATGTTTCATATTTTTAAATTGTATTTTAAATTTCAAATTGAATTTACAAATCACATTTTATAAATCAATATTTTAAAAAGAATAACACAACATTTATGTAACTTATTTTAAATATTCAAACTTGAATTAAAAATGAATTTTTAAACCAATAGAACATTTATCTCACATATTAAAATCATTTAGTATTTTATTAAATATTTGAAAAGCTTAAATCGAAAAATAAATCAAAATTCCCAATTTCAAAACATTAAAATTATGCTATACTGATTTAACAACTTATCTATTTAAAATATATACAAATACATATACATTATTAAATAGAAAACAATTTTATCAGTTTATTAAAAATAAATTCACAAATTAAATATTTAAATAAAGAAAATTATTAAATCAAATCAAATTTATTAACAAAAATCATCAATTCAATATAAATTTAAACACAGATTATCAAATTTATATTGTCCAAAATTCCGGGATATTACATTGTGACTGAAATTATTATTATTTTCAGTAATATAAACTTATATAAATAAATTAAAGGTAATTTGAAAGGTTTTGAACTTTTTATATTCCAAAGTCCTTTTATCTTCCGCCTTTTCATTTTCTCAATTTACATCTTTATTGTTTTGGCCGACTTTCTCATTGCTTCAGCTGCATTTTTTTTCATTTTCACGCATCATAACAAAGCTTCTCATTCCACAAAAATCACGGCCACCATCTCTTGCAAAAAGTTTGGGTAAGATCTCCTTCCTTTCCTTTGTTTTTTTTTTCTATTTTCTTATTAAATTTGCATTTGTTTCTCAACTAGATTGGATCGGCCACTCCTCCTCCAGGCCTAGGCCGACCTCCACCACCTCCTTCTCTGATCAACCACCCCTCTAGTCCATCATCATGGCCAGGCCGAGCCCATCTAGGCAAGCTTCAACACCAAAATCCACTTAAACCATCACTTTATACATAAACTGTCAGGACCCGATTCTTCGTCTTCCGAAAATTCAACATCGATACTCACTTTATCGACTGCTGAGCAATCGAACGATGGAAAACCGAACACTGAGGGTTTAAGAAAAGAAAATGAGAGAAGAAGAGATAAGAGGATAGAAAAAGATAGGGAAAAGAAAACAGAAAATAGAGAAGAGATAGAAAATAGAAAGAAAATAAAGAAAAGAGAATAGAGGGAAAAGAAAAATAGAACGGAACAGAAAACAACAGAACAACATCAGAATCTCACAATTCGCAGCGGAACAACATATAATAATAAATGAATAATCTTTAAACGAAGAATTATATCAGTTGTTACATTACATTACATTTCATTACATCATATCATCAGAGTGTACAACAACATACAACAAATAGTGCAGCGGAAAAAGAAATACTATATAGTAGTAATACGCCATGCCATCCATCTTGCCTCCAGCAACTCCTGAATATCCAGAATATCCTGATAAACCTTAACTCTTGACTGCCCGTGTGGAAATTGGTGGGCACCCAGAGTTTAGGAAGGAAAACAATAAACTCCGAGTCAGTCATGTGACTGGTGTGAGAACTCAAAACAGTTTATTTATCTTAAAAAACAAAATAGAGGAATATTTTTATTTCAATTCGCAATGCTTTTAAAAATGAGACTACCATAAGGCCTCCCGCACACACACACAATGCAAACGCAGAATCGGAGGAGATTTCTCCTTATGATAGTCAAAGATGCTTGATACGCATTAAAAAGAACATTTGATATTATTACTAGTGCATAGTGTAGAGAAAAATTCATTTCGAAAGTAGAATATAAATCTTAGCCAACATAGACATTTCGAACTATGCCTACTATAGCTACCATCTAAACAGTGGTGACCACCATAAGTAAATGGCAGGTTCTACAACTAATACCGTACAAGTTTCGTATTGGGAATTGGATTTCCAACGAATGATCAGGCCAAGGAACTTCCCATTGCCACATGAGAATGCCTCTGGATGGACATCCCCGAGAACCAAACCGGATCTCTACCAACACAAGGCCGGGTTACCCCTAACTGAGTAACAACTGACCGAATATGCCATCCCCCGGTCCTTTGGAACCTTTATCACCGAGCGCTCGTAATCAATTCACACAATCATAACAAAGTGTTTTCAACATGAGTAAATATCTGGGCTCCATACCATGATACCACCCTTTTCCAGAAGGAAATGCACACATCCTAAAGGGCGCTACCCCTCATAACCTTGCTGCTTCTTTCCTGTTTTGACCATTCACGGGGTGTGAGGCTCGACGAAGTCACGTCCACAAAAACATACTTTATACAAAAGCCATGCTTTGGGTCAACAAATGATCATAGAAATGATCACCAGGATAGACGATCAAATAAACGATCCTATCACAAATAATCAACACAATGATCATTTCACAGCAACACTCAGCATGTCACATTACCAAATTGGGAATATATCGCTGATAACATTCAACTACATAACCTCTGAGCTCGTACGTCTCAGAGAAGGGTGTTAAGCTAAAAAAATAAATTCTTCGCCACCAACAGAAATATATTTGAATGAAATCGGCTTTATATCTCAACTTGTAATGTCAGACATACAATCCATACAAGTCTGTTCCGGGCTCGAACAAAACCGAAGGCACTTCTTACGAAGCCCTTGCAATCCGGGTATTCACAATCCCGATCGAATTTCCCATCACTTAGGAGATCTCTATACCAGGAGCTACCCAGTGCAGAAACAATCGATAGGTCATCCTATCGCTTTTGCAAATACTCGGTCTTCAACACCGATCTTCAAATGCAATTCACAACGACGTATCACATATTCGGAATGGGTTATATGACCCCATGGTCCTTTCCCGGTTAACCCGAATAGTGAGCGCTTATTCAAAAATAAGTGTGACATTCAAATTCAAGCAAATCACATCAATTACCCATTCAAAGGGAAATATTGATAGTCGGTTATTGAACTATCAATGGATATGCACAACATCACCAGATTCCAAATAATTTTTCAAATTATTTATTTTCCAAAAATATCTTTACTAGATATATAATTTCACACTTCAAAAATAAATCAATATTTATTTTTAAACGAATTCTCCTTTTCATTCATAAATTCCATAGTGAATTTATAATCCAAAATATCTATGAATATTCGATTTCGATTATTCATTTCAATTTATCTTCAAAAAGATAAATTCTTAAGATATTCACTTTATATTGGAAAACATTTCCATACTTACTTATTCATAAGTAATTCACAAATTTTATTTATTTTCAACCTTGGAAAATATTCAATATACTTAAATCGAGATTAAGTACATATTTCATTCTTTAAGGAAATCATTCTCTTAAACATATTTATTTGGGCCAAAACGAATGTTGCGTAAAACATCGTTACGACAACCCAAAATCACTAGTATAGGGATTCGAAATTAAAATAGATATATAAATCCCAATACTATACAAAACATTTCCTTTCGGAAATCATTTACTATAACAACAGTGTTATAGTCCACCATTTCCTTTTATTTCTCGAAAACGTCTATTTCAACAATGAATGTTGAAATCTATGGTTTCGAATCTCAACACATTTTAAAACATCGTTAGATCGTTTTAATTCTATTTAAAATATCACATTCTAAACATTTTATTTTAACATATTATTCACTATTCAAAAACGTGAATATACTACGTTAACAAATTTTCATCACTTCTATTCATTTTATTTCAAAGTATTATTCACAGTCTAAAACGTTAATATATAGCTTCATAAATAAGTTTCAACAATTTACTTATCAAAATAAGTCGTTTGCGGATTTATAAAACAACGTTTATAAATTCTATTTCTATTTATTTATAACAACTTCCTTTTATAAATTCCTTTATTAATCTATTCGATTTATAACTCAATTATAAATCAAAGGTTCATATTATAAGTGAAATACTTATAATTTATTCGTTTGCAAAATCGTTCCTTTGAACTTCATAATTATAAATATTATAACTTATAAGATTCAATTATTCATCCAAATATATTCTTTAATAATTTCACAAAATTTATAAATCTTACTATTTATAAATTTCATTTATAACTTCACCATTTATAATTTTATGAATTCCATTCATTTACAAAATTCATTTTCACTTCATTCAAACACTTATAAAAACTCGTTTTATAATGTCAATATTCCAATTTATAAATATTCATTTATAAATCTCTTAATATAATTCAATTTATATTATTCTTTTAAAACGTCTTTAATCTCCTTTATTATTATTTTACCATTTTGATTCATAAAATAATTAAATTTTATAAATCCTATATTTAAACTTTTCACAATAAATTCTAAAATCCCGATTAAACTATTTTATAAAATCATTAGCATCATATTCTCAAAAATCAGTTTTTTTACTATATTTCTCAAAAATCATAATTTTTATAACTTTAAAAATTATAACGTTTATTTATTTTAAAATAGATCAAATTCCAAACATATAGTATATTTTCAAAAATCACTTTTAAAATCATTTTAAAATTCCAAATTTGGTCCAATGATGCTATATACCAAATAGTCAATCACGACAACAACGATATCATATATCGATATGAAAATCAATGAATATCAAAATATCCATAATCAAATAAATACTGTTGAGGAATCCAGCTGGATCCCTCCAACCTGTTTTCCTACATCCACAAATATTAGCACAATACCGATTTCGCTCCAGTACGGTATATGGGATTTAAATATTATCCGCTTAATAACGGCGCAATAGGGTCTCATCCGCTAAACAAAAAAATGCGGGAAATCAATAACTCCAATATATACATATGCCAATATATATATATTGCTATTACATATAATACCAATTTCACTGTTTATGAAATATTCGCGGTATATGTTTTTATTAAATAACATCCGCTTACTAACGGCGTATAATGTCTATTTTAACAATCAATAGATAACAATCATCATTCAAACATGCATTCAAATATTTTAAATCTAACTATTTAAAATAAAATCGAAACTGATTCGATTGAGTGAGAAGTTCTCACCTTGATTTTAAATTCGTTTCAGCGATTTATTTCGAATAAAATTAAACGGACGTTTAATTTTACCCAAAATTCTCACTAATTCCAAACGACTCCAATCCAATTTCATCGCGTAATGTTCGTCCATACGATTCCAACGCAACTGGTTTCGCGCGTTTTCGACCTCGTATGAAAAAGTTATGTAATTTACAAGTTTACTCGATTTTTATAAACTAATTACAACATTAATTTAACTATTTTTATACCAAATCAAACATAGGCCGTTAGATCCCACAACCAGAAATCTTGGCCGTGCATAGCCCTATCTTCTTCACGCGCGCATAGCTCCAGGTTGAAGAACCATAGCCGAACCCAACATTTGATTTTAGGGTTTCAATTTGCATCCTCATCTCTCGACTATACTTCATCAAACCACCGCCACGCGAAAGCCCTCAACTTCCTCTACATTCGGCCCAAGCACTGACCAACTCGGCCTCCTCTTGATGCCTCGTTTTGCGTGCGCAGCTCCCCCCATGTCGGCCCCCTTTTCTCCTCCTACGCGACGTCGTTTCAGATCTCAACCGTATGGATCTAAAGTACTCAAGACGCTTAACAACTTTCATGTTAAACACTTCTTCTAATTCTTGCTGGATTGAGAGTGATTGAGGGATGAAAATCGAAAAATTCTGGCCATTTATCAGGGAGGTGGCGGCTGTAGTTTAGGTTTAGGGTTTTAGATATATTTTTCTAAATTATGAAGGGGTAGGGGGTACATTTATAGGAAAAATTCGAACACTATTCATCCGGAAATTCCGAACTTCGATTTACGCGCCATAACCTGCGTTTCTAGGGTTTACCCCGCGTTCCGGACACAATGGAACAGGTTTCGGAAGCTAATTCGGACATCTGTGCGAGTTATGGCTACAAACGCTCAATTTGAATTAAACCGATTTAAGCGATTTTCTAGGCGTTTTAATTTGTACCGGACAAACGGTAAATCCAATTGACTTGAAATTTGAAACCTTACAATAATATCACATTACGGATCCGATGAAACTGGTTTCGTCGAAATCCGAGACTTTTTGAAAAATGGCTATTTTAACTCGCCAAATTAAAATTAAAAATAAATCGATGCGTTTCGAGCTGCCACGATCAAACGATAACTCCGATTGACACAAAAATTGAAATCCGGTAATAACTAACTATTACGGATCCAATGGAACTGGTTTCGTTCAATTCTGAGACTGTTCAAAAATTGACTATTTTCACTAGTCGATTTTAATATTAAAATATTCAATTTTCACAAATTAACTTTTAATTCGATTTTAAAAGTTCTAAAATATCGTTCTAACTCCCATATGATAAAATAAAATTTTACAAATCATTTTCAATCATATTTAACCCAATTTTCAATTATTTTCATAATTTAACATATTAAATTATCGATTTAATTATCCAATTAAATCCAATAATTCAAATTAAAATTTATTCGACTTATAAATTCACTTCTTAATATTTAAAATTAATTAAATATTCAAATTTTAATAAATTAAAATTCTGGGTCGTTACAATCTTCCCCCCTTAAAAGAATTTCGTCCTCGAAATTATTAAGTAAGAAAAGTTACAGAATCTATTAATTTTCCCAAAATTCATAATTAAATTTCTTATAATAACTTTACTAAGTTTCAAATCATACTTAGTTATCTTTTCAAAAACAACTACTATTGTTTAACTTTCAATTCCAAAATCAAAGTTAAAGTTTTCAAAATTTTCCAAATTTTCTCAAATTTTTTCAAACGCCTTAAATTTTCGAAAAAATTCGCCATAGTCTCCTTTGCGCGGCTCGATCCGAAAAAAAAAATGACAGTATATATATCACAAATATACATCTCATCAAGTAATGAGGCATCCCGCAAGGAAAAAGTATAAAAGTACGGTATGTAATCTGAGATATGTACCTTATATTTTATTAGCAAGCATATACGGCTAATATAGCGCGAAAGCGAGCTCCAAATGCGAAGCAAACGCGATCCGCACCTACTAATCACTCAACAAACAACATGAGAACATGCATATAGACAATAGTATCAATATACAACATATAGCAACATAATAACTATATATGCCAACATAGCAAATGAAGTAAAAGCAACAAATGCAAACATCAACCAACTATCATCCATAACCAATAAATATTCATTCATATTCTCATTAATATTCAATGAAATAGGTTTTCCAATTTAATCACATTTGATTCATATACAGTGGATGGTTTTACTAACATTCATTTTCAATTAGTTTATATTTACTAATTCATATTCAAGTTGGTTCACTTCCAATTCAAATTCAATGCTATTCAAATTTATTTACTTCTAATTTGAATTCAATTCCTTTAGCTTCAAATTTTGCTAATTCAATTTCATTAACACTTAATGAATTATATACAATCAATCAACTAACAACCATATAACATTAGATTTTAATGAATTAACACTTATATTCATTTAAACTTCACATTCATTTGATTAACATTTAATCCATTCATTCAATTCAATTACAAAGTTGAATTTCATTCACATAACTTAAGTTATATTCTATTTAACTTTAAATTCATTTTTATTTTACAACTCATATTCATAAATATATTCACATAGTTTCACTTCTCATATATATAAGTTTATTTCACAATTGTAAATTACTTTAATTATAATTCATACTCTTAGAATTCTTTTGCTTATACAATTCTTCCTTTATTTAGATTATTCAAACAACCAAACAATCAACTTATATACACTTTAATAATTCTGAAAAATTATTTCTTTTATATAAAATATACTCAAGATAAAATTATTTCATTTACCCAAATTTTAAAACAATATTGTGCCGATTTATCTTGTTTAAGAGTTTAGAAACCCCTTTCTACGGTAGTTAGCTAGACTACATCGACCGAAATCTATAAACAATCAACCGATAAGTCAACACAATACAAAACAATTTTATATTCACCAACAAATACGCTCTCATAGCTATTATTACACTCAAATTCATTCTAGAGTACTGCTGACTCTATCTCTAATGAGTAATACCCAACAGAACCATGGTTGTCGCTTAACCATATGCTCCGATACCATATTGTCAGATCTAGGCTTTTCAACCGTCGACAGCAGTCACAACCGGTAGGCTTTTCAACCATCCCAGCCCCACCGTGGCAACAACTGGTATCCCAAACTTGCTTTTACGGCCAGCCTCTCGACTGTCTTAGGTTACACCTAACCAACCCCCAAAAAGAGGATGTGTGGGAGTAAGAGTCTCCCGTTCGCCACCAAACCGCGAAGCGAGAACCCCCATCACATAGCCCAAAGCTTAACAAGACTGGTGTGAGAACTCAAAACAGTTTATTTATCTTAAAAAACAAAATAGAGGAATATTTTTATTTCAATTCGCAATGCTTTTAAAAATGAGACTACCATAAGGCCTCCCGCACACACACACAATGCAAACGCAGAATCGGAGGAGATTTCTCCTTATGATAGTCAAAGATGCTTGATACGCATTAAAAAGAACATTTGATATTATTACTAGTGCATAGTGTAGAGAAAAATTCATTTCGAAAGTAGAATATAAATCTTAGCCAACATAGACATTTCGAACTATGCCTACTATAGCTACCATCTAAACAGTGGTGACCACCATAAGTAAATGGCAGGTTCTACAACTAATACCGTACAAGTTTCGTATTGGGAATTGGATTTCCAACGAATGATCAGGCCAAGGAACTTCCCATTGCCACATGAGAATGCCTCTGGATGGACATCCCCGAGAACCAAACCGGATCTCTACCAACACAAGGCCGGGTTACCCCTAACTGAGTAACAACTGACCGAATATGCCATCCCCCGGTCCTTTGGAACCTTTATCACCGAGCGCTCGTAATCAATTCACACAATCATAACAAAGTGTTTTCAACATGAGTAAATATCTGGGCTCCATACCATGATACCACCCTTTTCCAGAAGGAAATGCACACATCCTAAAGGGCGCTACCCCTCATAACCTTGCTGCTTCTTTCCTGTTTTGACCATTCACGGGGTGTGAGGCTCGACGAAGTCACGTCCACAAAAACATACTTTATACAAAAGCCATGCTTTGGGTCAACAAATGATCATAGAAATGATCACTAGGATAGACGATCAAATAGACGATCCTATCACAAATAATCAACACAATGATCATTTCACAGCAACACTCAGCATGTCACATTACCAAATTGGGAATATATCGCTGATAACATTCAACTACATAACCTCTGAGCTCGTACGTCTCAGAGAAGGGTGTTAAGCTAAAAAAATAAATTCTTCGCCACCAACAGAAATATATTTGAATGAAATCGGCTTTATATCTCAACTTGTAATGTCAGACATACAATCCATACAAGTCTGTTCCGGGCTCGAACAAAACCGAAGGCACTTCTTACGAAGCCCTTGCAATCCGGGTATTCACAATCCCGATCGAATTTCCCATCACTTAGGAGATCTCTATACCAGGAGCTACCCAGTGCAGAAACAATCGATAGGTCATCCTATCGCTTTTGCAAATACTCGGTCTTCAACACCGATCTTCAAATGCAATTCACAACGACGTATCACATATTCGGAATGGGTTATATGACCCCATGGTCCTTTCCCGGTTAACCCGAATAGTGAGCGCTTATTCAAAAATAAGTGTGACATTCAAATTCAAGCAAATCACATCAATTACCCATTCAAAGGGAAATATTGATAGTCGGTTATTGAACTATCAATGGATATGCACAACATCACCAGATTCCAAATAATTTTCCAAATTATTTATTTTCCAAAAATATCTTTACTAGATATATAATTTCACACTTCAAAAATAAATCAATATTTATTTTTAAACGAATTCTCCTTTTCATTCATAAATTCCATAGTGAATTTATAATCCAAAATATCTATGAATATTCGATTTCGATTATTCATTTCAATTTATCTTCAAAAAGATAAATTCTTAAGATATTCACTTTATATTGGAAAACATTTCCATACTTACTTATTCATAAGTAATTCACAAATTTTATTTAGTTTCAACCTTGGAAAATATTCAATATACTTAAATCGAGATTAAGTATATATTTCATTCTTTAAGGAAATCATTCTCTTAAACATATTTATTTGGGCCAAAACGAATGTTGCGTAAAACATCGTTACGACAACCCAAAATCACTAGTATAGGGATTCGAAATTAAAATAGATATATAAATCCCAATACTATACAAAACATTTCCTTTCGGAAATCATTTACTATAACAACAGTGTTATAGTCCACCATTTCCTTTTATTTCTCGAAAACGTCTATTTCAACAATGAATGTTGAAATCTATGGTTTCGAATCTCAACACATTTTAAAACATCGTTAGATCGTTTTAATTCTATTTAAAATATCACATTCTAAACATTTTTTTTTAACATATTATTCACTATTCAAAAACGTGAATATACTACGTTAACAAATTTTCATCACTTCTATTCATTTTATTTCAAAGTATTATTCACAGTCTAAAACGTTAATATAGCTTCATAAATAAGTTTCAACAATTTACTTATCAAAATAAGTCGTTTGCGGATTTATAAAACAACGTTTATAAATTCTATTTCTATTTATTTATAACAACTTCCTTTTATAAATTCCTTTATTAATCTATTCGATTTATAACTCAATTATAAATCAAAGGTTCATATTATAAGTGAAATACTTATAATTTATTCGTTTGCAAAATCGTTCCTTTGAACTTCATAATTATAAATCTTATAACTTATAAGATTCAATTATTCATCCAAATATATTCTTTAATAATTTCACAAAATTTATAAATCTTACTATTTATAAATTTCATTTATAACTTCACCATTTATAATTTTATGAATTCCATTCATTTACAAAATTCATTTTCACTTCATTCAAACACTTATAAAAACTCGTTTTATAATGTCAATATTCCAATTTATAAATATTCATTTATAAATCTCTTAATATAATTCAATTTATATTATTCTTTTAAAACGTCTTTAATCTCCTTTATTATTATTTTACCATTTTGATTCATAAAATAATTAAATTTTATAAATCCTATATTTAAACTTTTCATAATAAATTCTAAAATCCCGATTAAACTATTTTATAAAATCATTAGCATCATATTCTCAAAAATCAGTTTTTTTAAATATATTTCTCAAAAATCATAATTTTTATAACTTTAAAAATTATAACGTTTATTTATTTTAAAATAGATCAAATTCCAAACATATAGTATATTTTCAAAAATCACTTTTAACATCATTTTGAAATTCCAAATTTGGTCCAATGATGTTATATACCAAATAGTCAATCACGACAACAACGATATCATATATCGATATGAAAATCAATGAATATCAAAATATCCATAATCAAATAAATACTGTTGAGGAATCTAGTTGGATCCCTCCAACCTGTTTTCCTGCATCCACAAATATTAGCACAATACCAATTTCGCTCCAGTACGAAATTATCGCGGTATATGGGATTTAAATATTATCCGCTTAATAACGGCGCAATAGGGTCTCATCCGCTAAACAAAAAATGCGGGAAATCAATAACTCCAATATATACATATGCCAATATATATATATATATATATATATATATATATATATATTGCTATTACATATAATACCAATTTCATTGTTTATGAAATATTCGCGGTATATGTTTTTATTAAATAACATCCGCTTACTAACGGCGTATAATGTCTATTTTAATAATCAATAGATAACAATCATCATTCAAACATGCATTCAAATATTTTAAATCTAACTATTTAAAATAAAATCGAAACTGATTCGATTGAGTGAGAAGTTCTCACCTTGATTTTAAATTCGTTTCAGCGATTTATTTCGAATAAAATTAAACGGACGTTTAATTTTACCCAAAATTCTCACTAACTCCAAACGACTCCAATCCAATTTCATCGCGTAGTGCTCGTCCATATGATTCCAACGCAACTGGTTTCGCGCGTTTTCGACCTCGTATGAAAAAGTTATGTAATTTACAAGTTTACTCGATTTTTATAAACTAATTACAACATTAATTTAACTATTTTTATACCAAATCAAACATAGGCCGTTAGATCCCACAACCAGAAATCTTGGCCGTGCATAGCCCTATCTTCTTCACGCGCGCATAGCTCCAGGTTGAAGAACCATAGCCGAACCCAACATTTGATTTTAGGGTTTCAATTTGCATCCTCATCTCTCGACTATACTTCATCAAACCACCGCCACGCGAAAGCCCTCAACTTCCTCTACCTTCGGCCCAAGCACTGACCAACTCGGCCACCTCCTGATGCCTCGTTTTGCGTGCGTAGCTCCCCCCATGTCGGCCCCTTTTTCTCCTCCTACGCGACGTCGTTTCAGATCTCAACCGTATGGATCTAAAGTACTCAAGACGCTTAACAACTTTCATGTTAAACACTTCTTCTAATTCTTGCTGGATTGAGAGTGATTGAGGGATGAAAATCGAAAAATTCTGGCCGTTTATCAGGGAGGTGGCGGCTGTAGTTTAGGTTTAGGGTTTTAGATATATTTTTCTAAATTATGAAGGGGTAGGGGGTATATTTATAGGAAAAATTCGAACACTATTCATCCGGAAATTCCGAACATCGATTTACGCGCCGTAACCAGCGTTTCTAGGGTTTACCCCGCGCGTTTCGGACACAATGGAATAGGTTTCGGAAGCTAATTCGGACATCTGTGCGAGTTATGGCTACAAACGCTCAATTTGAATTAAACCGATTTAAGCGATTTTCTAGGCGTTTTAATTTGTACCGGACAAACGGTAAATCCAATTGACTTGAAATTTGAAACCTTACAATAATATCACATTACGGATCTGATGAAACTGGTTTCTTCGAAATCCGAGAATTTTTGAAAAATGGCTATTTTAACTCGCCAAATTAAAATTAAAAATAAATCGATGCGTTTCGAGCTGCCACGATCAAACGATAACTCCGATTGACACGAAAATTGAAATCCGGTAATAACTAACTATTACGGATCCAATGGAACTGGTTTCGTTCAATTTTGAGACTGTTCAAAAATTGACTATTTTCACTAGTCGATTTTAATATTAAAATATTCAATTTTCACAAATTAACTTTTAATTCGATTTTAAAAGTTCTAAAATATCGTTCTAACTCCCATATGATAAAATAAAATTTTACAAATCATTTTCAATCATATTTAACCCAATTTTCAATTATTTTCATAATTTAACATATTAAATTATCGATTTAATTATCCAATTAAATCCAATAATTCAAATTAAAATTTATTCGACTTATAAATTCACTTCTTAATATTTAAAATTAATTAAATATTCAAATTTTAATAAATTAAAATTCTGGGTCGTTACATAAACCAAGCTATCTCTTGTTCCAATTGTTTGGGATGCGGATTAAGGATCTTAAGGCAGAAATAACACTAGAGAGGGGGTGAATAGTGTTTTAAAGAATATATGAACTATATGACTAAATTAAAATTTTCAACACAAATCTAAACAGAATTCTAACACAGAGTGATCATAGAACATATAATAAATGCAAATAGTAAAGTAAAGCAGGTAAAAGGAAAGAACACACCGGATTTTATACTGGTTCGGAATCCTCCTACATCTAGTCCTGCACCAAGGCAATATCCTTGTACAGATTTTTATAAGCCAATATCCAAATTACAACCCTCAATTTCTAAGGCCTTAAGGAACCCTCCTATCTCCGAGTTTGGGGTAAACTCTCTTGATTTACGGGACACAAGATCACCCTAATACTTCTTAATAACAATCCTTTTGAATGGATAGACTCTATGGACTTTTTGAATACAAATTAATCATATAACTCTGAATAGCACTTTGATCTTTGTAGAATGATGGAGAATCAAATAAAGAGAGTATCTAAATGATTTCCTATTGAGAATTTGGCAGAATGATGGCACATCTTGAAAATATGAAGTTTTATGGATATGGAATGGTGAAGAAGAAAGAGTGAAGAAAATAAGAAAGTAGTTGTTAAAAAAATTCGTTTTGGAAGCCTTTATGTAGATGCACAACAGCCATAACAATTGGCGAAAGGTTTTCGAACGACTGGACATTTCTTTTGAAATTTGAATTTTGAATCCAACTGTCACCATGTCGACATAGGGTATCCCCATTTGTCGACATCCCTCAGTTCAAAATTGTAGAGATGTTGTTTTGTAAAAGCATTTGAATTCAAAACAAGTTGAAACATCTCTGAAGCAAAATAAAGTGTTTAAACAATATTTTGAGATAAAGAATGAATATAAAACATTATTTTAAATAAATATATATATGTAATTGATATAGACCGTCAATTATATAAATAATATTTAAAATCAGAATAAGTTTTGATGTTTTAAAAATATAAGTTTTTAAAATCAGAATGGAGGAATATTTTGAGGATAAAACAAAGTTTGAAAACATTTTTGAAAACATGATTTTGAAAGCTAAAACATTTTGAAAAAAGATTTAAAAACATTTTGAAAAATCTATTCAAACTGAAATTGCAAGAACCTTCCTACAGAGCTCCTCCATAGGACTCGAGAACTTATACAAAGTAGTTTAAATGATTTTGATTTTCATGGGTTTGTAAACCACTTGTCGTAGGTTTGTAAGCTACTTGTCGTGGGTTTGTAAGCCACTGGTTTCGATAGAAATTGGGTTCCATCCCGAAAGAAAATTGGAAGAAAGATGAGAGTGCTATTATGAAGTTTTAACAAAATACTAGAGACATATCTTGAGATCTTGAAATCTTGATTCTCTAGAGTCTTGAATCTTGAATCTCTAATCTTCATCTTGATGCTTGAGTCTTTATACTGATCAGTCTTCGATAATACCTGCATATACTTCCTATATACATACATATATATATATATATATATATATATATATATATATATATATATATCTATGTGAAAATTTTACTATATATTTTATAAAGTAAAGTATAATAACTATATAAGGTTGTTGTCATCAAAACATCATCAACTCAGTTCCTAACAATCTCCCCCTTTTTGATGATGACAACCTTTATTTATAAAATATTCTTACCATACCATTACTCCCCCTTACTCCGTGATTTCTTCTTAAAACTACAACTCCCCTTTATTCCATGACTCCCCCTTACACCAAGCACATATATTTTTATAACTTTCTCCCCCTTTGTCATCAACAAAAAGGAATAAAAGATTTACCTGTTCTAAAGTATATATAGAATAAAAGTGTAAAGTGAACGTGTAAGTGATCAAGTGTGTGTGCATATATATAAGTGTAACTTGACAATCAAATCAATATCATACATAGCAAACCAATCATGTATAGTATATGAAGTTATATACAAACCAAATCCAAATCAAACTTAAGTAAACAATTCAATCAAATCCTAATCAAATCTAAATCAAATCAAATCAAACAAACAAACATACATAATGATCATACATTCCTTGGGACTTCCACCCATCCATCTTCTCCAAAGATAGGATCAGTTTTGATAACATCCTAATTATCTTTGTCGAGAGTGACTGGTGGATTTGCTTCGGGTTCGTCTTTGCTAAGGCTTGAGATCATCCAACGAAGTGCGTCGATGTGTTTCTCTTGCTCTTTGATCATCTGCATTTGGCTTAATTCTAAGTGCCTTTGATTTCTAAGTATAAAAGAAAGAATATTCTTGAAAGAAGTAAGAGTTTCTTCAAGATTTTCACTTAAATTCTTAATTGGCGAAGCCATAATTTAAGAAATAAGTTGAAGTATGAGAGGAGATGAATAGAAATGGAGGTAGAGAAGTTTTTCTGGGAGAAATAGGTATTTATAGGAGTTATTGGCCGTTCAAATGAATTGTCACTTGGTAGTTACAAGAATTTGAAATTAGAGATTGTAACTACTTTCTGACAGTTATATGTCGACATGGGGGGACGGTGCATGTCAACATGGTCTAGACAGAATGACCAAGTTGAGTTATTTTTTATTTCTAAGTTTATTTTTGTACTCGTGGACCTATATAAACTTAAAATAAATAACAAATAGAGATATATAAAGCTGGAAAACAGAGAATGAGATAGCATTACTTATATTAGTTAACATTACATAATTTTAACTAAAAAAGTAGAAAATACAAAGATAGATAAACGATAGCTAGAGGGATAATGGCTAGGATTAGTTTGATGAAGATGATGATGAGGACAAGCCAAGTTTCCTGCCTATCTTCCCAAAGAACTTGTCGATCTTGGTAGAGATTTTATCCATTTTATTGCTAATAGATCTCTTAAGAACCTTTTGGTTTTGGGCAAGTATCTTTTGGTTCTTGAGTATGGTTTTGTTGGACGGATTGGCGGGGGTATGTGGATACTCTATACTTTCCAAAGATGTTTCTTCATCTTCCTCTTCTTCTTCAATTTCCATTCCTTCCCCTTCTTCTTCCTCTTCTTCTTCCACTTCTTCCATCTCTTCATGAGCAAGTCTCTCTTCCTTTTCGGCAAGTGTTTCATATGGTTGAAACATGAGTGCGATTTTCATAAGAGAAATGTTCCCATGATTGAACACTTTTCTGCTTACAAACTCTTCCTTTTTAACATCCACACCAAAATAATTGAAAATCCGAGTAAGGTAAATTCCATGATAAAGAGTGTTTTCTCCCATATTAAAATTTTTGGGTCTTAACTCATCCAAAATAGTTTGTGCCCAATTAATATCATATTTTCCAAAAATAGCAAAAAGAGCTTTACACACTTTTGATGTGGGATTATTGTAGTTTCCCGACCTAGGAATAATTGTGTGTTGAATAAGAAGGTTGACAATTCTTGCTTTTGGGCGGAAAAAGCGATTCTTAAAATCCATGTGGTCATCGCTTTCAAAAATGTGATGAAAAGTCTCTCGATCGGTTTCATTGATTTGAAATTCCAAGAGATTCATACCGGTAGATTTGCAACCCAAAATAGTACCCAAAATATCGAAATCCAAAACAATAAGTGTTCCTTTAACACTACTCCAAATTTGATCTTCATTTCCATTATAAAATCCACGATTTAGGTTTGCATAAAACATTTTGACAAGGTTTGGATAACAAACAAAATCATTTTGCTTGTTATCAATCAAGCTAAGAATGGAGTTTTCTTCAAAAGTTGATCGATTTCATAAGAAGAAAAATCATCAAAAATGGCAAATTTTCCCGTATTGACTTTACCATAGTTTACATAGTTTATGTAAGCTTTGATAGCCTCAGGGTCATTGAAAAGATCATTTTAGATGGATTTGGGCAGCCTCATAGTTGATGGGTTACTTGAGGAAGCCATTGATGAGTGTTTGAGAGGAGTAGAAGATAATGAAGAAAGTTTGAATTATGAGAATAAAACGAAAAGAGATGATAAGAGAAGTATATTAAATAGATTCTCTAAAGTCATGTTCTCTTGTCAAGAGGTGTCTTTTCAGAATTTTGAAGTAAGTGAAAAGGTGGAGGGAAATTCAAAAGTTTGAAATCAAATTTCTGAGAGGCATGTCGACATTGGGTATCATTGCATGTCGACATGTGCCTGTTGAATTTGAAAGGAGGTGTCTATTTCTAAAATCTAATAAATTCCTAAAATCCTAAGAAAACTAATCTATATTCTGTATCTATATTTAATTCAATAATAACATTAAATATAATAATATTAAAATATTTTAATATTTAAAATGTTATTAGAATAATTTTATGAATTTAAAAATTCAAATTTCAAAGGGTGATTTTGAATTTAAAAATTCAAGAAATTGCAAACAAAATCAAAGCAAGCAAGCATCCAATAAAATTAAAATAAATGTGTACCTATATTTAGATCCAAACTCCGATCGTCTTTTGATTCGAGAATAGCCGTGAAGTACAGATTTGAATTATCAGTTTTCTTCTCGTCATCACTGGATGAATCTGAATCATCAAGAGTTGCTGCATATGCCTTCTTTCTTTTCTTTGGTTGCTCGTTGTTTGGTTGAAATGTCTGTTTGTCTGGATATGGACAATCCATCTTGTAGTGCCCTGTTTTGTTGCAGTTAGAGCATCTATCACAATTATTGTTGTCGTTGTAGTTCTCCGAAGTATTTCTGGAATTTCTTTTATCATTTCTTTTAAAGTTATTCATCTTTCTATACTTCAGAAATTTCCTGAAATTTCTGGTCACGAAAGCAATTTCTTCATCACTCTCTTGTTCTGAATCTCCAGTTGTTGCTTTGAATGCGGTCGATTTCTTTTCCGTTGCCTTAGATTCTTTTCTCCCTTGTAGTTGAACTTCATAAGACATTAGATTACCGATTAACTCTTCGATCTTCATTTGACTAACATCATTTGCCTCTTCAATAGTAAGTGTCTTTTGATCCCATTCTGGAGTGAGTGAATTGAGTATTTTTCTGACTTGATCTTCTTCTAAGAAACCCTTTCCTAAAGCAATCAATGAGTGTACAATGTCTTGAAATCGACAATACATGTCGGAAATAGACTCGTTTTCATGCATTTTAAACAATTGAAACTGGTTAGTTAATATGGAAATTTTAGTCTGTTTAAATTTGCTTGTTCCTTCATGAGTTACTTGCAAAGTTTTCCAGATTTCAAATGCAGACTTACAAACAGAGACTCTATTAAACTCATTCCTATCTAGTGAACAAAATAGTATATTCATAGCCTTAGAATTGTTTTGTGCAACTGTCTTTTGCTCAGTAGTCCACTGGGCAAAATTTGTAGTTGGTTCAACATATTCTATTTGTGTCATATTCCGAGTATCTAAACTTATGGATTGTAAATAAATTTTCATCCTACATGCCCAATATGCATAATTACTGCCATTAAAAAGTGGTGGTCTGACAGTAGACTGACCTTCTACAAATGAACTAGTGTTAGTACTTGTGTTGACAGACGTAGTAGTGACAGGAGTGACATTACTAGTGTGTTGTGCCATTAAAACTTTTCAAAATTTCAGATTATGAAAACAATGAAAACCAATTCTCTGATACCAATTGTTGGGGATGCGGATTAAGGATCTTAAGGCAGAAATAACACTAGAAGGGGGTGAATAGTGTTTTAAAGAATATATGAACTATATGACTAAATTAAAACTTTCAACACAAATCTAAACAGAATTCTAACACAGAGTGATCACAGAACATATAACAAATGCAAATAGTAAAGTAAAGCAAGTAAAAGGAAAGAACACACCAGATTTTATACTGGTTCGGAATCCTCCTACATCCAGTCCTGCACCAAGGCAATATCCTTGTACAGATTTTTATAAGCCAATATCCAAATTACAACCCTCAATTTCTAAGGCCTTGAGGAACCCTCCTATCTCCGAGTCTGGGGTAAACTCTCTTGATTTACGAGACATAAGATCACCCTAATACTTCTTAATAACAATCCTTTTGAATGGATAGACTCTATGGACTTTTTGAATACAAATTAATCCTATAACTCTGAATAGCACTTTGATCTTTTGTAGAATGATGGAGAATCAAGTAGAGAGAGTATCTAAATGATTTCCTATTGAGAATTTGGCAGAATGATGGCACGATCTTGAAAATATGAAGTTTTATGGATATGGAATGGTGGAGAAGAAAGAGTGAAGAAAATAAGAAAGTAGTTGTTAAAAAAATTCGTTTTGGAAGCCTTTATATAGATGCACAACAGTCATAACCATTGGCGAAAGGTTTTCGAACGAATGGACACTTCTTTAGAAATTTGAAGTTTGAATCCAACTGTCACCATGTCGACATGGGGTATCCCCATATGTCGACATTCCTCAGTTCAAAATTGTAGAGATGTTGTTTTGTAAAAGCATTTGAATTTAAAACAAGTTGAAACTTCTGTGAAGCAAAATAAAGTGTTTAAACAATATTTTGAGATAGAGAATGGATATAAAACATTATTTTAAATATATATATATATATATAATTGATATAGACCGTCAACTATATAAGTAATATTTAAAATCAGAATAAGTTTTGATGTTTTAAAAATAAAAGTTTTTAAAATCAGAATGGAGGAATATTTTAAGGCTAAAACAAAGTTTGAAAACATTTTTAAAAACATGATTTTGAAAGCTAAAACATTTTGAAAAACAGATTTAAAAACATTTTGAAAAATCTATTCAAACTGAAATTGCAAGAACCTTCCTACAGAGCTCCTCCATAGGACTCGAGAACTTGTACAAAGTAGTTTAAATGATTTTGATTTTCGTGGGTTTGTAAGCCACTTGTCGTAGGTTTGTAAGCTACTTGTCGTGGGTTTGTAAGCCACTGGTTTCGATAGAAATTGGGTTCCATCCCAAAAGAAAATTGGAAGAAAGATGAGAGTGCTATTATGAAGTTTTAACAAAATACTAGACACTTATCCTGAGATCTTGAAATCTTGATTCTCTAGAGTCTTGAATCTTGAATCTCTAATCTTCATCTTGATGCTTGAGTCTTTATACCGATCAGTCTTCGATAATACCTGCATATACTTCCTATACACACACACACACACACACACACACACACACACACACACATATATATATATATATCTATATATCTATATAAAAATGTTAGTATATATTTTATAAAGTAATGTATAATAACTATATAAGGTTGTTGTCATCAAAACATCATCAACTCAGTTCCTAACACCATCACCTTCTACCACCTCTAGCCGCCACTTCCTCCACCACCACCACCTCTGACCTGACCTCCAACCTCTGCCACGTCACTCACCACCATCTGAACATCAGGCCTTGACCTTAGAACCTCTGGCCGAGCCTATTTGTAACCAAGATATGTTGTATATTGCCTAGTTGTTGAAGATTTATGCACCTAGATCTATGCACCATCAAAACCATCATAGGCCGACCCATGCTGAACCCAAACCCGACCCTATAGCATGCCATGGTCGAGCTAAACACCTACCTAGCTGATGCATATGAAGTTGAGAACAAGTGCAATGCATTTGATTTTGTTTTGGGCTTTGATTTCTAACATCGTTTAGTGATAAATTGTTTTGAAACTTATCTATGTTGCATTGTTTTGTTCAAATGTTTGATCAAGGCTTTTAGATTTGACTCTCCACTCTCAAGTCATTTCCGTGTTGTCGTGCCTTCATACTGTCTGTATTGTTTGCTTTAGTAGCTATCTCCAGCTCTGAACAGGTGAGTTATTCTCACCAGACAATATGTACATATATAACTAGTAAATTGAACCCTTTTGAATCTGTAAAATACATTATCATGTTACGTCCGCTATATTATGATTATATGATGTTCACCCATGCTTAAACACCTGTTATAACATCTGTTACTGTTATATTATGTTGTTCTGTTATTTTTATCAGTTTATCACACTACAAGTTCCCTTTAGATTAGAATCACTATGGGTTGAAATGATGCATACCGAACGGACTTTAGAATAGGAGAAAATCATTATGGGCCGAAATGGTAGGCCTGAATGATTTTCAATTATTTTCATTTACTTGGGATTGCGGTTTAAAATGATCAAACCCGGGTTTTCTTTGTAAATTACGGGTTGAAATGATATATTACCCGTATCACTTTACCTAGGCTAGAAAATGATATACAGACCCATGGTTAAATTATGTTTTTCTAAAATTTTCAAAATATTTTAGAAATGTAAATATTATAATATTTTGATTTAAACTTAAATAAAAAAATTATTTTTGTAAAGTATTATTGATTTTCTGAGAATTTATAAGTGAAATAAATAAATGGTAAAGTTAAAAATTTGAAAAGTAAGTAATTTTGGAAATTCTAATTTGGTGATGAAATGGAATTTAAATTAAATATGAAATATGATAAATTTATGATATCTGAATTAAAATGAATTTAAAATGATTTTATAATATATTAATGATTTTGAATAAAGTTAAAATGTGAAACGAATGAATATTTAAGTTGAATTTTGAAATGTAACTTAAATTGGAATTTATGAATTTTGTTTAAAAGTGAATTTTTGAAGGTAAGTAAATAAAATGAAAATAAGTTATATGGGAGATTTAAACTTAAGTATTAAGTTAAAATTTAATTATAAAGAATTGGAATTTAATGTTTGGAATTTAATATGTGAATTATTATTAAATATTGACTTTTGAATAGAAATTTAACTTATAAAATCATGAATATACGGGTATTTAAATGATTGTTTGAGAAATTATGATTTTATAAGTTAAAAATGATTTATATTAAAATATAATTGTTTGTGAAACTGTATTGAAAACCCTGAATTTTAATTAACAGCATTTTTAAAATGCTATTATTTCTAAGGTAAAGGATATTACATCAATTGTAAATGCTGTAGTTGATAAAAATGAACCAAATGGCTAAACTTTAATAAAGGGATATTATAGCACTTTGTAAGTGCTATAATTATGGAATTTAACTAAGGTTTTATTTGAACTAATGTAACCCTATTACAGTGTTTTAATGCTGTCTTTTGTAAAATTAAACTGTTTTGAAAGTAACTTTCTGTAGCATTTTCCAAATGCTGCGAAAAGTGAATTTTCATTGTTTTGATAAGTTTAAGTAAATAAATGAACTTTGAAAGATTTAAATTTTTAAGATTTAATAAGTTAATTATTAAATATAATAACTTCATTTTAATGATTTAAACGAAGTAATTGGTTTGAAATATAAACTATTTTGAAATGTGTGTTGAAATGGTATTTTTAAAAAAAGAATGTAGTTTTGAAAAGATATGATATTGTGATATTTTGTAATGGATTTTTGAATGATATTGAATTTTTGAAATGATACTTGATTTCAAAATATAAATTACTATTTTGAAATTTTAATCACGGGATGTATATAAATTTATGGTTTAACATATCCTTAAAGGATGGGCAGATTCCAAGCATCCTTTAAGTTATTGTGCATTTCTACTATAGTTCACTTGAGTTGCTTGTCTAGGAATCACTGGAGATTTTGCTTGTCTAGGAATCGCTGGAGCTAGGAATCGCTAGAGATTTTGCTTGTCTAGTTATCTATTCCCTCCAGTTCAGTTGTTCTATTTCAGTTCTAGTATTCATAAACTTCTATGTATTTGGATTTCTATTGTACATGTTTCAGACTGATATTATGTATTATGTTTTTGAGAATTTGTTATAGTAGCTTCGTGAACTACTATGGTATTTTAATTTTCGCTGTGAGTTATTCTGATATTTCTATGTCTGTGATTCTGTAATTGTATTTCATTTGCTCTAAATTTATTTACAATGTGATATTTTGAGCAATTCAAGTCCGGCATGTGTGGATGCGAATGGCTAAAAATATTTAGTTGTTACAGATTCGATATCGATTTTTGTGGTTTCAATTCACGTCGTCGAATGTAGATTTATGATAATAGATTGTTATTACAATTATTTTTGTGATTTGTCACTTTAAAATACAAAGGTTTTATACTAGTAGTAAATACTCAAACTCTTTCACAAAAATGATTTCAACGTTACTTTTAATACAAGGCTTGTTTTTAAAACCGTTTTCCAATCTATTAGTATATACAAATATTTACCACATTCGTATGAGAAATCTAATTAAACGACTTAGCAAAACAAGTGGTATGAAACGCATGCGCTTACATCGTCGGTTAATTCTTGGACTTGTTCGATTGAAATCTCGTGACAATTTTCGAGTGGAATCCATAATCTGTTCGTAAATATTTAAGTTAAGCCAGTGGTTATGGGACATGAAGCCTAACTCATATATTTACTAGCTTAGTTTAATTTACACTTATTGATCTATGACGATCATTTCGTGGAGTTTCGGCTCAATTTGATGGGGTAGCGACCTATGGTCTTTTGATCGTTCGTGGAGCAATCGGCTCATTCGTCTGCATGGGGCACTACACCATGATAGAGTTTGTCCACGAGGCATATCTTTTAGGATGCATCGATGTTCGGCTCATTCGTCCGCGTGAGAGACTGTACCGCGACAGAGTCTGTCCGTGAGGCGTATCCTTTAGGGTGCATCGATGTTCGCCTCATTCGTCTACGCGGAGGACTGTACCACGACAGAGTCTTTCCATGAGGCGTATCTTTTAGGGGCGTCGATGTTCGGCTCATTTGTCTGCATGGGGGACTGTAACACGACAAAGTTTGTCCATGAGGCGTATATTTTAGGGTACGTCGATGCTCGGCTCATTCGTCCGCGTGGGGGACTGTACCCCGCATTTTTATGGGTTTGCGACTCATGGGATAGCGTCCTGTTTGTGATACATGTGTTGGCGAGTTTTCATGCTCCCGTTTGTAATTGGACTTTTGTGTTTCCTGGATTTTCAATTATGGATTTATGGAATTTATGTTTCACCAATTTTTGCGATTTGCATCGGCATGTTTTGTCAATATTTGAGGTTTGGTGAAGAAGCTAAAGTGTATGACATTCTTTTTGGGTATTTGAGGAGATTTGAAAAATTATATGATTTTCATTGTTATCAAATATATACTTGTGAAGGCATGCCATTTTGTTATCATGCATTTTTATCATACCTCTTATCCTATCTCATCTTGTATGATATTTATAGCTAGACAGATCCATTTATTATTTTTCTTCTTAAATAATACTCGGGTCAGACCGAGGTGTTTCAGGTGCTTCCACTTGACTTCTTAGCAGGGACTAGCTTCTGACTTCTGGCTTACTACTTTAGCTCAGTAGTTTTTGCTTTTATACATTCGAGATAGATACTCCTTGTTATATACTTATTCTTTTGTGATATTGTGGATCTTGTATGACCACTTCTTTGATGTACACTTCTATGTGTTATATTCATATCTGTTTCCGCCTTAGTGATATGAATATCTGTGACTGATTTTGTGTTGTGCTTATTTTATATTTGTTTTCGAATGCCACATAGCCACTATATAGTAGCTTTGAGTTTGTATTTGATGTGTCAGATTTCCTCTTGAAATGAAATGCATGACGTACTATCTGGCATATCGATATTCGCACGAAGCAATTATACAGTTGGTCGCTCCTCAACAGCCTTATTCTTCGTGCTAATTGACGGCATTACCTCATAGTGTTCTTGGCTAGTGTGAGTATATAGGTGGGGCGTCATATCTTGGTATCAGAGCTAAACTTCGAAACGATATAGAATATTATAATAAGGATCATTGTCCCAAGTCTCACTTAGGAATCGTGCCTTAGGATTTAACCAAGTCTTAAGACCCGTTCTATCCCATTTTCTTTTATGATGCCTTGTTTATCAATCAATTTTGTTTGATATTCATTATGAGAATAAAATTTTCCTCTTCTTTCTTTCTTTATCAAAGAAGAGAAATGATAAGACCTGGCTGTCCCAGCCCTAGTACTACTTCTCAGGATGGTGTATTCATGTCTACCCAACAACTTTTGGATCTTGTAAAGAATGCCCAAGCTGCCGGACCCATTCCCGAGCCTACTCATCCTAAATTCGGGTTTGCACGCTTGTGCAGTGATTATACCAATTTGGGTGGAAGGCCATTCAAAGGTTCCGAAAGTGTTATAGAAGTCCAAGCTTGGCTTAGAACATGCGATCGCATCTTTTCTCACATGAATCTTGTAGGTCTACATCGAGTCCAAGTGGCTTCTAGCATGCTCCAAGAAAAAGCATTCGATTGGTATGAGCTTTTGATTTCGAAAATTGTTGAAGCGGATCTTACTTGGGAACAATTCCGGGAAAGAATCGAATTAAAGTTTGTGCCGGAAGCTGAAAAAATAATTTTAGCCCGATGCTTTGTTGACCTTGTTCAAGGTGAATCTTCTGTGATAGATTATGTCACATCTTTTGAATCCTTCTCTAAATATGGGGTCGAGTATATTAATACCCTTTTGAAGAAAAATCAAAGATTTGTCTGTGGGTTGAATAAGAATCTCAAAAAGCCTTTACTTTTGAAACTGCAAGTTTCTTCTGATCAGCTTGTTGATATCGCTCTTCGATTTGAAGATACCGATAAAGAAAGTGATGTTGAAGTTGTGGGTGCCAAATGCAACAACAACAAGAAGAGGCATCGCAATAATAAGTTCAAACCTAATCCCAACAAAAAAAGGGAAGCAAGAAAATTCGGTAGCAAAGATTCCTACCTCTAATCATGGAGAATGCTACAATTGTGGTTCTAAGGACCACTATGCAAATTAGTGTCCCAAGTCCATTACTTGTCGCTATTGCAAAAGTTTGGGTCATCCTATAACTTCATGTCCCAAACTTCAAAGAAAGAAAGAGGAAGAGTGGAATGATGTGCAAGCCCTTAGTAACACTTCTCTTGGTCAAGATATTTCTCATTCTACCCTTGATGGCATTATTTTGTTTCTTGATTATCCTATTCGAAATCTTTTTGATATGGGTGTATCTCATTATTCATATCAAAAGAACTTGTGCATACTTTTTCATTAAATATTATGGGTTTGATGACTTCACTGATAATAGCGAATTCAGTTCGTGGATCCGCAACACTCGGTTTACATTGTAAAAAATATCGAGATTATTTTGTGTGGTTATGCTTTCCGATCTGATTTTCATTTTATGTGCTACTTAGGTTACAGAATGATTTTGGGAATGGATTGACATAACCATTACGAAACACATATCCATATCCCAAGAGGACTATCCATCTTCGACATCCTCAATCTGTGAAGCAGATTTCTATTGTTCTTAATGATTTCGATTCCGACTCGATGGCATCATTTTACTCTTTTAATCCACATGATGAGGAAGATGGCATTCCCTCATTCAATTAGTTCGTGAATTTCTCGATATTTTGAGCCTATCTTACGATTACCACCTAAGCGATCAATTAAGAGGTGCTAAGGTCTTTTCAACTCAACCTTGCCACCGGTTTTCATCAGCTACGAGTTCCGGAGGAGACCGTTCCACTTATCGCATTCCGCACTCGTTATAATTCTTATGAATGGCTTTTATGCCATTTGGTTTAACGAACCCTCCAACTTAATTCATCCATCTTATGAATCGAGTATTCTGTGAATATCTCGATGAGTCCATTCTTGTATTCATTAATTATGGGTGAAAACAACAATTTAAAATTGCAAATCTTTCAAATAAGATATATTTATATGTATAATTGAATTTTGTTCTTAAAACGAGCAAAGAATATTCATAAAAATATGAAAAGACGTGTTTATCATATAGAAGATGATTTTGTGCTGTATTTCCCATTGAATGCTTTAAGAATTCTGGTCGATGTGCCTGATCAATGTTATCGATAGGAGTCTCCTAAACACTTTGATGACACAGTCAGACAAAATAAATTGACTTTTAATAAGTAAATTTTTCTAAAAAGATGATTACATAAAGTTATCATAATTTTGAATGTCTTAGCTTAATGGGAAAGAGAATCATGAAATAAACGATTTAGCATAGAAGCTGCTTTTCAAAAATTAAAAGGACTCCTTTCCGATGTTCCTATTCTTGTGATTTTCGAAGCGAACCAAAACTTGATTGTTTATACCAATGCTAGCCTTGTTGGTTTAGGGTTTCGTTCTCATGTAAAAGGGTATCGTTTATGCTTCTAGACAATTAAAGCCTGCCGAGACTAGATATGCCACTCATGACCTAGAGCTCACGGCTATTGTTTTCGCTCTTAGAATTTGGCGTCATTATCTTTTAGGAGAGAAATTTTTTCTCTACACCGATCATATTTCTCTTGTTGAGTTTTCCTATAAAAATAGCTTCCAATCTAGTATTGGCATGGCACCTTTTAAGGCACTCTACAGAAGGCCATACTGATCTCCTTCATGTTGGCTTGAAGTCGGTGAAAAGCTGGTTTTAGGTCCAGATTTTATTCATGATTCCACAGAAAAGATTGACCTTATTCGCCATAGGATGAAAGAAGCTCAAAGTAAACAAAAATCCTATGCCGACAAAAGAAGAAGGAATTTAGAATTTTCTGTGGGAGATTTGGTGTTCATTCGTGTTTCACCTATGAAGGGTGTTGTGCGTTTTAGTCGATCTAGAAAATTAGCACCTCGATATATTGATCCGTTTTCAATCACCGAGCGCATTGGTTCCGTAGCTTATCGCCTTTTATTACCGACTCAATTTTCTACTATTCATGACGTATTCCATGTTTCTTAGCTACGGAAATGTCTTAGAGATTCTGATTCTATTCTTGAGCCCGGTGTTGTTGAAGAAATTGAAGTTTCACCTAATTTGACTTATGAGTAACATCGTATTCGTATCATTGCTACGGAAGTTGAACGCCTTCGAAGTAAAGATGTTTCGTTCATGAAATTTCAATGGTCCTCAAATCCTAAGAATTGTTCATGGGAATCTAGAGAATTCATCGAGCGAACACATCCGAATTTACTCTCTCTTGCTCCTTAAGGTGAACTTCTCACTTCAAAAATTTTCTTTTGTGTTATTATGCTTTGGTTGTTACTCTTTATTATCTTCTTAAGTATTGCGAGGACACAATTTTTCAAGGAGGGGAGTCTGTATCAACCCGCATATTTACAGTTATACAATTAAATATTTTATTTAAATATAGCATCATTTGTTGAATTTAAAGTCTGAAATGTGAATTTTTGTAAACAGTCGAATCCAGACTCCAGACCACTTCCATTGAGTTCAAAACGACGTTTACAACTTGTTTGAGTATAAACATCGATATGTTTGGAGTTGATAAGGATTTTGGTATTTTGTTTAGGCTTTGGGTTGTGTTCTAGCACACTAACCCAATAAGAGAACCCAAGCCTTCTAATTAATAACTCCCACTCCTCCTCATTCATTCATTTCACTCATAATTCCTAACACTCACAAGCCCTAGAAAGAATGGGGAGAAGAGTAAATTAAAATTTCTAAGCCCTAGTTTCACTTTGGAATTCAAATTCAAATTATAAATCAAAGTGAAGCTTAGGTAAGAATCATCTTCTCCATCTCAATCTCTCTTCAATTTTTAGAAATTCCTATAACCTAACTTAGGAAATATTCATTTCATTTTATAATAGTTTGAAGATTCTAGAGGCGTTATTGAAGAGAAATCAATCTTAGCTTATTTTAGAGCTTCCCATTTCTATATTTGGGTTTAAAGGTGAGTTCTTGAACTCACGTCTATGTCTATAACTTTCATTGTTGTTATGTATGAATTCTTAACATCTATTTCATGTTCATTTGCTTTTGAATTGGTGAATTTTCCAATTTTAGTGTTTTGAAGTCAAAATCTTTAAAGATCCTATCTAGGATGTTTGGACATGTTATTTTAGGTGTATCGAAGTGCCTATAAGGCTGGGTAGTTGCTTGGCGCAATTCCCAAGCCTCTGTTGCCCATCCGATCGCTTCCGAACCGATTTGGCCATCATTGGCCTAGGCAAACTATTGCCCAGATCAGGTAACCAGACGCCTGGTTGGAAGGCTCAGACGTCTGGATAGGGCAGTAGAAGAAAAAAGAGGATACGATAGGAAAATAAATTCCAGAGCCAATAACTAAACGTCTGGTTCAACCACATCAGACGTCTGGATGGCTTCTGTAATATAAAAAAGGAAGAAAAATAAAATAAAAATGGCAGCAACCTGGGTCAGACGTCTGGTCCTGTTGATATTTTACCCTTTCGCCTTTTTTAAGTGGATTTCCAATTTTAATCGATTTTTTTCGAACCGGTTAGTTGTTTTCATTTATTATCGACTTTGATGACTTCTTTCCTGGATTTATGGGTATATCCATTTGATGGATTTGAATCGATTTTTATGGTTTTAATTCACATCGTCGAATGTGGATTTTTGGTGATAGATTGTTATTACAATCATTTATGTGATTTGTCACTTTAAAATACAAAGGTTTTTATACTAGTAATAAATACTCAAACTCTTTCACAAAAATGATTTCAACGTTACTTTTAATACAAGGCTCGTTTTTAATATCGTTTTCCAATATATTAGTATATACAAATCTTTACCTCATTCGTATGAGAAATCTAATTAAACGACTTAGCAAAACAAGTTGTATGAAACGATTGCTTTTACTTAGTCGGTTAATTCTTAGACTTGTTCGATTGAAATCTCGTGACAATTTTCGGGTGGAAATCTACAATCTGTTCGTAAATATTTAAGTTAATCCAGTGGTTATAGGACATGAGGCCCAGCTCATACATTTACTAGCTTAGTGTAATTTACCCTTATTGATCTATGATGATCATTCTATGGAGTTTCGGCTCAATTTGGTGGGGTGGCGACATATGGTCTTTTGATCGTTCGTGAAGCAATAGGTTCATTCGTCCGCGTGGGGGACTGTACCATGACAGAGTCTGTCCATGAGGCGTATCTTTTAGGGTGCGTCGATGTTTAGCTCATTCGTCCGCGTAGGGGACTGTACCACGACAGAGTCTGTCCATGAGACGTATCTTTTAGGGTGCGTCGATGTTCGGCTCATTCGTCTACATGGGGGACTGTACCACGAAAGAGTCTAAACATAGGCGTATCTTTTAGGATGCATCGATGTTTGGCTCATTCATTCGCGTGGGGGACTCTACCACGACAGAGTTTGTCCATGAGGCATATCTTTTAGGGTGCGTCGATGTTTCATTCATTCGTCCGCGTGGGGGACTGTACCCCATATTTTTATGGGTTAGCGACTCATGGGATAGCGTCACGTTTGTGATAAACGTGTTGGTGAGTTTTCATGCTCCCGTTTGTGATAGGCCATCCCCTTTATGTTTGTTGGATTTTCAATTATGGATTTCAGGAATTTACGTTTCATCAATTTTTGTGATTTGCATTGATATATTTTGTCAATATTTGTGCTTTGGTGTATAAGCTAAAGAATATGACGTTCTTTTGGGGTATTTGGGGAGATTTAAGAAATTATATGTGATTGGCTACCACCGAACAACCGTCGCCGAAGCACTGCCGCAAGCACCGCCGCCATCGACCATCCTCTTCCTTGGTCATGGTAGCATCCATCCCTATAGGCTACAAGCATCAATTTTATTTGTTTAATGATTGGTGATAAACGAAAGAGTGTTTAACTAAAGGCTCAATTGTTAAATAATTAGTAAAATTTGCTGAGGATTCGGTAATAATCTCTATAGATGATAAAAAAATCCTAAAGCTTGATGCAGTATTAAACTGAAGAGGTAATGACCATAAAGAAATTGATACTAAATTTATCATGGTGTTAGGCTCTGATACCATTTGTTAGGAACCAAAGTAGGCATGGGATGAGAGTGATAACCTAAAAATACCTCTCTTCATGGACTATGGCCCACAAGGTTTGGAAGTTAATGCATAGAACCTATCCAGCCCTTGACCTTTAAATTCGAGTCTCATTTTTTCTGCTTCGTTATTATTTTCTCTTTTTTTTATACCACGTTTTCCTCTAACTCCAATAAAAAATCTAATTCGTGTATTGTCTACCGCCGTCACCGTCAAGTTCCACCACCGTACAACTGTCATCGAACTACTACCGCAAGCACCACCGCCACCGACACTCCTCTTCCATGTGCACGATAACATCCGTCGCTACAGGCTACAGGTATCAATTTTATTTGTATAATGATTCGTGATAATTAAAAGATTGTTTAACTGATGGCTTAATTGCTAAATAATTAGTAAGATTTGCTGAGCAATCGGTAACAATCTCTATAGACGATAAAAATTCCTAAAGCCTGAAATAGCATTAAACTAAATCGGCAAGGGTCATGGATAAAATGATACTAATATTTATCATGGTGTTTAGCTCTGATACCATTTGTTATATACCAAAGTAGGTATGGAATAAGAGTCATAACCTAAAAATACCTCTCTATGTAGACTATGGCCCACGTGGCTTGGAAGTTAATTCATAAAACCTGTTCAGGCACAGAACCTTAAATTCGAGTCTTCTTTACTCAGCTTTGTTATTATTTTCTCTTTTTTGTTTCTACATCGCTTTTTCCTCTAGCTCCAATAAAAACCCTAATTCGCGTATTATCTATTGTCACTGCCGCAAAATGCCACCACCGAACAACCGTCCACAAAGCGTTGCCACAAGAACCACCGCCACCGACTATCCTCTTCCTTGTGCACAATAGCATCCATCCCTACAAGCTACAAGTATCAATTTTGTTTGTTTATGATTGGTGATAATTGAAAGAGTGTTTAACTGAAGGCTTAATCGGTAAATAATTAGGAAAATTTGTTGAGAAGTCGGCAACGATAAAAAAATCCCAAAGCTTGAAGCAGTAATGGTCATGGATAAACCGATACTAATATTTATCGTGGTCTTAGGCTGTGATACCATTTGTTATGAACCAAAGTAGGTATGGAATAAGAGTAATAACCAAAAAAATACCTCTCAACATGGACCGTGGCCTACAAGGCTCGGATGTTAATGCGCAGAACCTACTTAGGCGCAGACTCTTAAATTCGAGTTTCCAATTCTATGCTCTATTATCATTTTCTCTTTTTTATTTCTACATTGTGTTTTCCTCTAGCTCCAATAGGGAACCTAATTCGTGTATTATTTACCGTCGCAAAGTGCCACCACCGAACAACCATCGCCGAAGCACTGTTGCAAGAGCCACCGCCACCGACCATCCTCTTCCTTGTGCACGATAGCATCCATTACTACAGGCTACAAGTATCATTTCATTTTTTTAATGATTGGCCATAACCGAAAGAGTGTTTAACTGAAGGCTTATTTTGTTAAATAATTAGTATGATTTGCTAAGCAGTCAATAACAATCTCTATAGACGATAAAAAATCATAAAGCCTGATGCAATATTAAACTGAAGCAGTAATGACCATAGATAAACCGGTACTAATATTTATCATGGTATTAGCCTTTGATACCACTTGTTAGGAACCAAAGTAGGTATGAGATAAGAGCCATAGCCTAAAAATACCTCTCTACGTTGACTATGGCCCACAAGGTTTAGAAGTTAATGCATAGAACTTATTCAGGTCTTGACCCTTAAATTCGAGTCTTCGTTTTCTCCTCTGTAATTATTTTCTTTTCATTTTTTCTACACCGCGTTTTCCTCTAGCTCCAATAAAAACCCTAATTCGTGTGTTATCTACCGCCGCTGTCGCAAAGTGCCACCACTAAACAACCATCGTCGAATCACTACCTCAAGCACCACCGCCACCGACCATTCTCTTCCTTCTGCACGATAGCATCCATCCTTACAAGCTACAGGTATTAATTCTATTTGTTTAAAGATTGGTGATAATTGAAAGAGTATTCAATTGAAGGCATAATTGTTAAATAATTAGTAAGATTTGCTGAGCAGTCGGTAGCGATCTCTATAGACGATAAAAAAACTCCTAATGCCTAAGCAGTATTAACCTGAAGTGGTAATGGTCATGGATAAACCGATACTAATATTTATCGTGGTGTTAGGATCTGATATCACTTGTAATGAACCAAAGTAGGTAAGGAATAAGAGTCATATTCTAAAAATACCTCTCTACGTGGACTATGGCCCATAAGGCTTGGAAGTTAATGCATAGAACCTGTTCAGACGCTGACCCTTAAATTCGAGTTTCCTTTTCTCAACTCTGTTATTATTTTCTATTTTTCTTTCTACATCATGTTTTCCTCTAGCACCATTAAAAACTCTAATTTGTGTGTGTACACAATCATTGCCGCCACCGCAAAGTACCACCACTGAACAACCATCGTCGAAAAACCGCCGCAAGCACCACAATTATATGTATGTATGTATACGCATACGTATACGTATATGTATACGCGTACGTATATGTATATGTATATATGTATACGTATATGCATATGTATAGGTATATATATGTATGTGTATGTATGTATGTATGTATATTAGAGTATGTATGTATGTATATGTACGTATATGTATATGTATATTGTCCTTGTCTCCAAGTAAATATAATTGGCAACAAGCACTGGCACCTAAAAAGTGCTCTTAGTGCCTAAGATGTCAACTGGAGAAATGAATCGGTTAAATCTTACTTTGGAAAAGAAAGAGCCGCATAATTCAGGAGCACGATACCGTCTAGTTGCAACATAATCCTACAAAAAGGTCAGTAGTGTAAACATACATTTGCTTAAAGTTACATAGAAAACAAACTATGAACCAAGAGCTAAAATTATTAAATTAGAAATAATAATTGTCCTTTACAGTCCAAAACATAGCTGATGGGGCATCATTAAATGAAGCACAGGCAAGCCCAAAGTCGCAAATTTTCAACTTGCAATCAGCATTGGCCAATATGTTCTTCGGTTTTAAATCTCTTTGGAAAACTTTGGTTGGGAAAATTACATATTGTCAGGAAATCAACATAAAATTGTCTATAATAATGAAGATTTTTAGTATATCGAGTCTGCATATCATTTGAACTTTATTCCAACCTTTACCAATAAGAGGTTAACTAACTACATGAGCGAACATTTTCAACAGCATTACAATGTTAAAGAACAAGTGGAATTCATTAAAACTTCACTTAAACCTTCATTAGAAAAAACATGTTAACTAACCATATGAGAGAACATTATCAACAGGTTAGTCGCTGTAAAATGCAAGTGAAATTCATTTGAACTTCACTTTAGCCTTTATTAGGAAGGAACTGGTCAACTATATATGAGGGAACATTACCAACGGCTTTTTCACCGTAAAAGGAACATGCAGATTCATTTACCTTTACTCTTACCTTTGGGAACAACATGTTAACTTACTATATGAGGGAACAACCTCAACAGATTTCTCACTATAAAAGAACTACAGGAATTCATTTGGCCATTACTACATCTTTTAGAAAGAATTGGTTAACTAGGTACACGAGGGTCGATTGGAAAAATTCACAAAAGTACTGACTTGTATGTATGAATTTTAGAGGTCGAAGAAGCTGATAAAGGAAATAATGATCAGGTGTGAGAACACCATTGGCCTTAATTATTTGATGAAGATCCGACTCCATCAACTCAAAAACCACATAAATATCTTTAAACTCCCTTCGACATGGAGGAAGCATGATATGTTTGATTTTTACTTTATCAGGAAGTTTAAGCAGTCTTAGAAGCTTCATTTCTCTTAAGATAAGAGTAGCGTCTGAAACATGCTCAAACTCGTTATTAAATTTTTTAATCAGCACTCTCTCCTCTGTGTGGGTATTGATAGTTGCTCCAACTATTCCATAGCTTCCGTTGCCAACAACTTCCTGTATTTGGTACTGTCCTGCCACCCCAAGCTCTGTGAAAAATTCTGACTCATGCATTCTCAGCCAAACAGCATTAAGACAAGCACAGGCAAGATGTTATATTAAAATGCCTTCAACATAATTCAGAGACGTTAGTCAAGTGGACTCGTCAAAATCATTGTATTTGAAAATCTTAAAATCCTACGATTTGAATCCGGTTTCAAATCAAATCTTTATAGTTGTGTGTCAATTCTCAAATTCCTTTTCACAACTCGATTTAAATGGATGTGGAGAAAAACATTTTATCTATGTTGCAATGAAAAAAAAATATCAAAAAAATTGTTTAAATCTATAACTCATTTTTTTTTATCGTTTTCTGAACAAATTAAGAGAGAAAATTTAGCTTTAAATTTAGATGTAGAAGCTAATGCATCAAAATCAATTTCAAAAATAAAAAATATTACTATGAAAAGACGAATTAATGTTTTTATATACTTGAATGCTATTTGAAAATGTGCATGGTGAAATTTTTTTAGCATACAAGCAATGTAAAAGCATTAAAATATGACCGATTAAATCTACAATTTACGATTTAAATAAAAATTTATTTAGTTTAAATTTATGATTTACGATTTGAATCTTGTTTTGAACCTCGTTCAAGAGCAGGAAAAGTTCATTACCATGCTAGCACTAAGCAATTGGTAACCAGGGTCGAGCTACATCGGTATGCCAATACTAACGGTATGACAATGGTAAATTTACATCATTAACGGTAAATGTGACGGTAAAGAAATATCAAAACCGACCTTAGTGGTAAATTCACCAATCATATTAGTTTGCTTTTTCACTATTTAAATTAATTTTAATCATAATAACTTTGAACGTTTACCATATATTAGGCAGATACTTGTAATAATATTTATGATAATAATTCTTTTTGTCTTTATTAACTTCAAAGTTTAAGATATGAATTTTTTTTATTTCATATTATTGTAAATAACTTGTGATAAACTAATTTTTTTTTCTATATAGCGACTTTGAATTCTAACACTTCGTATTTAAATATCTGAATTAATTAGATATTCGTGTCTAAGCTTTAATGTGATTAAATATGATTTTATAACCTAGCTAAGCACTTTTTACACTACAAGAAAGGCTTCGATTAGCGACGAAGGGGGGCGACGGCTAGCGACGGCTAAAAAAAGCGGCCGTCGCTAGCCGTCGCAAATCGAAATATACAGATCCTGACCGAGAGCTCAGATTTCATTTTCCTCCTTTCCCAAAATTTTTCCTCCTTCCCCAACTCCGTCGCCCCCCGTCACCCCAGCCGGCGCCCAACCCTTCAAAGCCTCCAAATCATCCAAATTTGTGTCGGTATGCTCCTAATCTCTTGTTTGAATGTAAATTTGATGTTTTTAGGTTTAGTTTAAACCCTAATTCAATTATGATTTGTTGTAAAATTTAGATTTGTTGTTAATTTGAGTATTAGTAGTGTTGTTAAATTAGGTATTAGTAGTGTGGTATGTTGATTTGGTAGATTAATTAGTTTATTATCATGAACTCGAATTAAGTACATATTAATTATTTCATCATGACGAAGTGGAATAAATGGTTGATGTAGATAATTAGTGTTGGCGATTAACATGGTTAGTTGTTTTAGGTGAAAAAATAGTGTATATTAATGATTAACTTGGTTATTGATAAATTTACATGAAAGTATTTCATAGTTTATGAAATTGATAAATTACAAATTTAAGTTGTTAAGTAAATTTAAATTGACAAAGTTTTATTTAATAATTAGTTTTTTTATTGTTTCTAATTATATATTCGATAATTTGAATTTGTTGTTTTCTAATTATATTCATTGATAATTGTTTTATTTACCCTGTTGATTGAGCGACGGCTAGCGACGATTAGCGATTGCCATTTTGATAATTTTAGCGATGAATCGCGACGGCTAGCGACGTACAAAATGCAAAAGGTTGTATATATTGTAAAAAATAAAGTTTGTACAAAAAATTAAAAAATGAATATGAGAACATTAAAAATTCTGCAAATATATAATTTATTTGAACAAAATTAGGAAATGACTTTAAAAACAACTGATATTGTACTAAAATCGATTTTGTAAAGAAATTAAGAAATGAATATAACAACAACAAATAGTCACATAAATTCTATGTCGTTAAAAAAAATAAAGAAATTAATATTGAAGTAAAATTGTTAATTGAATGTTGAACTAAAATTTAAATACACAAAATTTTGAAATAAAATATAAATAGTTGAAACATTGTCAAAATTTGAAAAGAACAATAATATCTGATAAAATTTAAAGAAATTTCTTTATCCCTTAGATTGTCTTTGGCCCTGTCTGGCAAGTGTTGTATATGATCGTTATATGGATGTTCGTTTTGTAACGGAACGAACATTTATATTCATCTGATACAATATTTGTCGGATTTGTCCCTGTATTGAACAAGTTACAAACACAATAAAGTAATTACATATTATAAATCAATTCATTTTAAACGGTTACAAAATTTCGACAGCACTTCCTTTACGTTCCCTGTGTACACGCATTTGTGTACGATACAGGGAACATAAGGAAAGTGCTGCTGAAATTTTGTTGAACCGTTTAATCTGAAATGATTTATAAAATGTAATTATATTATTGTGTTTGTAATGGAAAGTAGGATGACTGACCACCGAAGTGAAAATCAAAATACCCAAAAATAAAAAAATAAAATGAAGTTTATATTTTTATTTTCCTGGAACGATGAACTTTTTACAATGGAGAATGGCTGTAAATTAATCATTTAAATTGTCTAACATACATTTTCAAATCAGGAAAAATGTTCAATTATTTTCTCGACCTTACTTGGATGTATGAAGTCAGAACTGAAAAGAAAGGATCAATAAAGCAACATTTCTACAACGGTGTACAGGAATTTATTAGACTTGCTAAATCTAATAACCGAAATTATACAGAAATTCGTTGCCCGTGTAGTAAGTGCCAACATTTGAAGCATTGGAAACCGGATATAGTTGAAGTACATTTGTATCAATATGGTTTCGTGCCTGATTATTATTTCTGGGATCGTCATGGAGAACTTATTGAACCTACACCTAATACTGAAGTTTTAGAGGATGGTAATATAATGACGAATCCGATAGAAAATATGGTGGATGATGCAGCACGATCAATGTTTCGTACAACGGAAGCTGTCGATGAAGACGAAAATGTCGAAGAAGAACCGACTGTGGGAGCTAAAAAAATATACGATTTGTTGGATTCTGCTAAGAGGCCGTTGTGGGACGGATGTAAAAGCGGAACCGAACTTTCAGTAACCACCGAATACATAACTATGAAATAAAATTCAACCTTACGGAAGCTGCATTTACAGCAGTTGTACAAGCTGCAAAACGACACATGCCACCCAACAATCTGATGTGCGATAGTCATTATAAAGTAAAAAAATTGATGTCCGCTTTCGGTCTACCGTACGAGAAGATAGATGCTTGTGTGAAAGGTTGCATGTTGTATTGGAAAGACGACGTCGACCTCAGAAAATGCAAAATATGTAACGAAGAAAGATACAAACCAAGAAAGAAGAAAGGGAAAGAAGTCCCGTACAAGAAAATGCATTATTTACCCATCACTCCCAGACTTCAAAGCTTATATGCGTCTTCTGCTACGGCCTGTCATATGCGATGGCATAGTGTGAGAACAGCGGAAGAAGGAACTTTGATACATCCATCCGACGGTGAAGCATGGAAACATTTCGATAAGACTTATCCCGCATTTGCTGCGGAAAGTCGTAATGTCAGACTTGGTTTATGTACGGATGGATTTTTACCATTTTCACAGTTTGATAGTAAATATTCATCCTGGCCAATTATCGTTACTCCGTATAATTTACCTCCATGGATGTGTATGAAAACACCATTTATGTTTCCCACCACTGTCGTTCCCGGCCCTCATGATCCAACTCAAGGAATTGATGTTTATTTACAACCATTGATCGAAGAGTTGAAGAAACTGTGGAATGAAGGAGTCGAAACTTACGATGTATCAACGAAAAAAAAATTCGGTTATTCGCTTCTTTGTTATGGACGATTAATGATTTTCCTGCATACGGGATGCTTTCTGGTTGGAGTACGGCCGGTCGTCTAGCATGCCCTTATTGTATGGAAGAAATACGAGCATTTTCGTTACGATATGGGAAGAAAGTTTCGTGGTTTGATTGTCATTGGTGTTTTCTTCATCCAAATCATAGTTTTAGAAGAGATAAGAAAAATTTCATAGCTAACAGAGAAGAGAATCTGAAACCACCTAAGGTTTGGTCAGGCGAGGAAATATACGAAATTGTAAGAGACTATCCAAAGATACATGAAACTGGAGTCCAGACTGAAATCCCAGGAAAGTCAAACATTCATAATTGGTGCAAACAAAGCATATTTTGGAAGTTACCATATTGGAAAGATCTCTTACTCTGACATAATATTGACGTGATGCACAACGAAAAGAACGTGTTTGATAATCTGTTTAATACAATTTTGAATGTAAAGGGCAAAACCAAGGACGATTTGAATTCGAGGCTTGATATAGCAAACTATTGTAAGCGCCCGGAACTTCATATGAAGCCTAATGACAATAAAAAACCGAAAACATGCTATGAGCTAGACAATAAGCAAGTAAAAGTCGTGCTAAAGTGGGTGGAAGAATTAAGATTTCCCGATGGGATTTCTTCCAATCTTCGTAGATGTGTTGACTTCAAAAATAGTAAATTGAGTGGGATGAAAAGTCACGATTGTCATATCATGATGGAATATTTACTCCCCGTGGCTTTCAAAGAACTGTTGCCCGTAAAAGTATGGAACGTCATAACAGAGTTATGTTTATTTTATAAACAGCTATGTTCGACAACATTAAAGGTGGACCGTATACGTAAACTTAAAGTAGAAATACCCATATTGCTATGCAAACTGGAGAAAATACTTCTGCCTGGTTTCTTTAACGTAATGGAGCATTTACCTATTCATCTTCCATCTTAAGCACTTCTTCGAGGTCCTGTGCAATATGGATGGATGTATCCATTTGAGAGGTAAATTAACATATGCAATGTTCATGTCAATTTCAAATTTAAATTTGTATATCTAAATATGTAATAAATATCTTAATAGGTACTTGAATCATCTGAAGAAGAAGATTCGACAAAAAGCCCAAGTTGAGGGTTCGATATGCAAATCGTATCTTGAAGAAGAAGCCTTATTTTTTCTCTCACTACTTTAAGGACGATGTGAACTTATCGTTTGTAATTGCTCCTCGAAATGAGGAAGTCGTTGAACAAAATTCTTCTCAAACAATTTTATCTAAAAAACATGGTAGACCTGGTGGAAAATGTGTGGAAATATGGTTGGACGATAGAGACCACCATGTAGCGCACACGTATGTTCTTTTAAATTGTGTCGAAGTCGCACCATTTGTCAGGTAATAGTTAATTCACTTGTAATTTACTTGTACGTACATAATAATAATAACACATATTACATATATGCAGTATCTACGAATCACAGTATCCATCTGGCGATCTCAGTAAAGAATTTGCCAAATGGTTTTTGAACTATGTTTATGAGCCAAGAAACTGTGTCGTTGATGAAGGCTTAAGACATCTTGCGATTGGACCGAAAAGAAATGTGAAGACTTATCCAATATTTTTCGTCAATGGGTTTAAGTTCAACACAAAAGATTACGGTGCTGAAAAATTAACATATAACAGCGGGGTATTTGTCAAAGGCAGTGATGATCCAGATGAGCATTTAAAAGATTTTTACGGCGTCTTAACACAGATTTTAAAATTGACATATTATGTTGAACCTTTAGAAAAGGTTTTTTTTATTTAAGTGCAATTGGTTCAGTAACGTTCCTGGTTCCGGAATCAACGTGCATAAAGAGTACAAACTTATTTAAATAAGGCATATATCACACTACTATAAATACGATCCTTTTGTGTTAGCCAAGCAAGCGTTACAAGTTTATTTTGCTTCGTATCCATCTTTGAAAAAAGATAAAGCGGATTGGTCCGCTGTTTTCAAAACGAAACCAAGGTTTACGATTGATGGAAATAATATTCCAGATGAAGCAGCATATCAAGGCGATCTTGAATCAAATACAGAAATAATAATAACTGATGATATTGATGTAGGGCCTTTGAATGATGAATCGAACATCCTATTTGATGCATTTGAAAGTACCGAAGAAAATGAGATAGAATACGAGACTGAATCTGAATCAGAAACGATGAAGACTGATCGTTATTCATATAATTGTTATGTGATAGTGATTGAAACATTCGACGTAATAGTAAATTTCTGTAATTGTTCTGTGATGATAATTTAGTTAATTTTTATCCATGTTTTGTACTAGTAAATTTTTATAATTGTTCTGTGAAAGTGATTGAAACATGCTATGTAGTAGTGAATTTCTATTATGGTTCTGTGATGATTATTTATATAATTTTTATCCATGTTATTTACTAGTAAATTTTTATAATTGTTTCTGTGAAAGTGATTGAAACATGATATGTAGTAGTGAATTTGTATTATTGTTCTGTGATGATATTGTTTTTCTATAGCAGATATGTCTGGCAGGAGACGGAGTGGAGGTGGTGGTGGCACGCCATCCCCATCTCCCGGTGCAGGTGGTAGTGGCACTGCACCGGACTTACGTCCGATTGCAGAAGTTGTTCCTAGAAGTGCTGGGTAAGTATCAATTTTATTTAAAGTATAAGTTTTAAAATCCACTAAACATGTATATCATAACTTTTGCAGTGGCTTTGAGGTGGAGCCATCAGATTATATTTTACAGGTTTCGAGGAAGGCTTTTCAGAGCCGGATGCATGGTTGTTGGCCTCGCTGGGACGACATACCCCCTCATGTCAAGAACGCCATACAAGCGGATTTACTTGTAAGTAGTAGTTTGAATTTCAGTTGTAAATTACTATAATCTTTATAACTTAAAGTTTACAGGCTGCAGTCCGCGTCGACCCTGATGACTTGGACATTTTTTTAAATCACTGGAACAAACGAATGAGAAAAAATTACTGGGATACACTGTCGAAGGCCAAAAATTCAGGGAAAAAGCCAAACTGGATGGGCGAGGGTGTATGGAATGATTTTCTTCAGCTTTGGGACAGTCCGGCAGTAAAAGTAAGTAATATATGTTTTTTTTGTTATTTAAATCTAATATAAATCTCGCAAGATATATACGTGATAATTTATCTTAATTTGTAGGAGCTATCTGCGCGGAACCGGGCAAACAGGAATAAAAATCCTGCATTGCACCGTGGTGGCTCCAAATCCTTTCAAGAGCATAAGAGAGAGCTGGTAATTAAATTTATAAACTGTGTTTACATTTTATTACAATATTTTATAATCAGATTAGCAATAATATTTATATATTTTCAGGCCGCGAGATACAACCGCGAGCCCACTATGGCCGAGCTGTTCAAGGCCACACATGCCTTGGAGAGGACCGACGAAGAGGGAAATGTTTCGTACGAGTGGACGGATGACAAATCACAATCCGTAATGGTAAATTAATTTACTGTTAATAACAATATTTTGTCTTATTTTATTTTCAAAATTTTGAAGTTCGGTTTTTATCGTGTAAAACAATTGTTTGTAATCGTAGGAGAGGTACGAAGCAGAGCGGGCTCGTGTAGCACAGTCCACTGGTCAGGAAGAGCTTACGTTAGAGGAGGAGAACCATATTTGGGATGCTATTATTGACCCGCCTTCTCGGACCAGTCGACGGTATAGCTATGGAAATATGGAGATAAATTTTGGCATGTACTAATATATAAATTTAATCATGCATATGAATAGTTTAACAATTTTAATAATATTATATATATATATATACACTAATATATAAATAATTATGAATTATTTTATAGGCCATGAGAGTGCAGAGTGCATACAGGAGGTCGCAGCAATAGGAAGAGATTGCTCAGTTGAGGGCGACGGTTGAAGAAATAAATGATTGGAGGAAGAGTTTCTTTGAGCAACAGCTGGATGAGCGGATTGCGGCCTATTTGCAACAGCATGGGAGGATGCCTGGAGAGGACGACAACGATGGCGAGGAGTAGGTATGTTTGTTTGCTGATAGTTTGGTATATACACATTTTGGTTGGTATGGTGTATATATATTTCAGGATATTATGTACATATATTTTGATGACTTCTAGTTGATGGATTTGGTTGGATATTATGTATATATATGTTGGGATATTATGTAGAAATTTCGGTTTACTATTTACATATTCCGATTATGGATTTGAAAATGAGATTTGGTTGGATTTTATATTGTTTGAATGTATAGTTATGTTATATGATTGATATATGATGGTTATACTTGATGACTACAGTGTATAGTGGTTGTTTGGTTCAGATTGGTTGAGGTGTATATGGGCTGTGCATGTGCACTGAAAATTTACCCAGTTTTGCGACGGCCAGCGACGGCCAAATTGCACAAATTAGCGACGGCTAGCAACGGCCAAATGGTGCAGGTTAGCGACGGCGAGCTACGACTAGCGACGGCATTTAGACGTTGGAAAAATTTCCACGTGGCACATTTGCAGTCGCTATCCGTCGCTATTTTGGTGACGGAGCCGTCGCTAAAGCCGTCGCTACACTATTGGACGACGACAAATATAGCAACGGCCAGCGACGGCTAAAAGCCATCGCTAACTGGTGCCGTTCTTGTAGTGTTAATTGATAACAAATGATAAAAAACTTATTTTTGAAATGTGCTTACAAAAGTATTTATTTTGAATAAATACTAAAAATGTGATCCGAAAGCGTTTTGTTAAAATCAACTTTTTGTCTTATAAAATGTAACAAACCGGAATTTTGTGATTTATTTTAATTGTTTATTTTGATTATTTTATTTGAAATTTTTATTTAAAAATTTTATTTTATTTATTAAAGTGAATATATGTTATTTTAAATATAAATGTTGATTTTATGTGAATTATAGTTTCAAACTTGTATAAATTGGATATTTTACTGAAAAGTGGATTTCTGGTCAAATTAGTCAAACTTTGACTTTTAAATTTCAAATTTAAATATTTAAATTTTTAAATTTTATCTTGTATTATGAAAATAGATTTAATAACATGAATACTTCTTTTCGTTTCGTTGGAAACGGATTTAAATTGTGAAAGTTATGCATATTTCAATATTGAGTACAATTTGAGTTATTTAGCGATTTTGGTTATTTTAAATTATAAAAATTATATTTTCCTTGTCATATTTTATTTTAATATGTGTTAATATGTTATTGTATGTATATTTTTGTCTTATAATATTTTTAAAATGAAGTAAATAATTTTCCAAAGCCATTGGTAAATTTCTTGTAATTTTTATGTCATGTTTGCTATTTTTAAACAATTTCCTTTTTCCTTTTTCTATTTTTCTCCAATTTAATTATTTATTTTATTTTGAAAATGATAAATAAATTATTTTATTTCAAATTTTCACTTCATAATATTTCTAAAATGAAGTGGATATTTTTCCAAGACTAGTAGTGATTTATTTGTAATTTCTAGACACTGTTTTATATTTTTAAGTAATTTTCTTTTTTTATTTTCTTTAAAATTAATTAATCATTTTTTATTTTTACTTGGTTTCTGTTTGTAAAGTATATTTCTGAGTTATTTTATTTTTATAAAATCAAAGAGAAAGGGAAATACCAAAGGTTTTAAAAAAGTGCAAAACATAAGTCCTTTTACCTTCAAAACTTTTCAAATGCCATAACCTTCACTTTAATTCATTTGCTGTCCACTTTTTCAGTTTTGGCCGTGTATTATATTACTTTTCACGTGAAAAACAACTCAGCACTTCTCATTCTCATGGCTTCTTCAAACTTCCTTGGTAATGGCCTCCTCTTTTTGCACTTTTTCTTCCATATTTTTCATACTTTTGTCTTGTTTCTCTCTTCTATTTGCATGGCCTCCTCACCATAGCCACGGCCACCATACAATACCACTCCTCCCTGGCATCACCACCACCCACCACTTCAGGTTAGACCATGGCCGAACCCTTCTTGAAGCCAAACTTCACCAAAAATGCAAACAATGTCCAAAACAATGCATAGCCGAGCACCTAGTTGATCACCACTCCATTTTCCATCACCACCACCACCTTGAGAAGCCGCCACCACCTTGCTACCACCACTACTCACCACCTAAACCTCTGTCCAGACTTGTACATGATGATGGCCGAGCCATTTGATCTATAGACCGAACCAAAAGTTGAACCAAACTGCACTTTGTTGCCTAGTCTCTTGATATTCTTATGTTGTAACTTCCTCCACATGTTCTAGCCTTTATGCCATGCATTCCTATGTTCAAACCTGAGCCAAAGCCATATCAAACCTGACCTAAATAAACCCCTAGGCCGTGCAAAGCATTGTAAAAAAAAGGCAAAAGATCTGACATTCATATCTCTTTTTATTTCAAACTTATTCCTATTCAATGTTGTATTGAGTAGTAATATTGTTTTGTTTTGTTTTGGGTTATAACACAAGTTCAAAACTTGGATCTTGTAACAACCCGTTACTTCGCATTAATTGATAATCGACATTAAACGATTAACATTGTTGCTAATTGCCAATTGAAGTTTTGCAATTTTAATTAAAATTCTTTTATAAATTATTAAAAGGAATTATGGGATTTGTAAATTAAATAGTGGTCCATATTTTTTTTATATACTGGGCCGTGATAATTCTTAAAACAAATGGCCGTTCCCCTTTTTATTTTATTTGACCCGTTCCTTCATTCTTCAAACAAAAAAAACCCAAACCTAAAACAAATGAGAGAATAAAAATGGCGGCTTCATCTTGTTGCTCGCTCGTCTTCCCTCGGTTGCTCTGGCTTCGCTCGTCTCTGTGATGCTTCAATTCATCGACAAGGTGAGTGATACCCTTCACTCACATCTAATTCCTCTCGTGTTCGACTGTTTATTTTTGTTTGAATGCCGAAAATTTTTGATGGTATCAATTCACCCACGGCTTCGATTTTTGTGACTTCAGTCACTTGATTTTGGGGACTTTTGTCCGGTGGACCATACCATGCTTCAACTTGATTTTTATTGAAGTTGATTTGGTTCGATTCTTGGGCACTGACTTGTTTAATGTCGGCCTTGGCATTTTTGTGACATTTGATTTCTGTTTTTGTTCAAATTCGTGCTTTTCTATGGTTAACTAATTGATGCTCACGGTTTTGACTTCTTTGGTTAAACTGTATTTTGATTTCGTGAATTTCTAGCATCACCGATCCTTAGAACTTTGATTTTATGGCCCCTGTGAGCTTCGTCTCTGGCCATCTTTGTAATCATTCCTGAAGCATTGATTTGAATTTTTTTGATAACCACGACTTTTAAAAATGTTTGGCAGTGCTTCGTCCCTTACCTGTTGCATATTCTCTGTGCACGCCTGTTTTACTGCCTTCGTTTAAGTGATAATTTTCAACCTTGTTCTTGTGCATTTGTATGCATTACATCTGGACTTGTTCATCTAGTCTCTGAGGCTGCTCCTTTGTTTAGTGATTATTTATGCCCACTAATATAAATTATGTTGTATTTTCATATTCGTGCACGGGTGTTGTTTGGAATTTGGTCAGTAGTTCAAGTGCTGGAATGTGCACCTGTTTACTTGGATTCTTGTTGGTTTAAGTTTAAAAGTTGTGGACTTTCACTTTGGCTTGCACTTGAATGTGAAATCTGTAGTTATGCGTACTGATTTGGAATTTGCAGTTATTACTGCCTCAGTATCTTTAAACTGGTTTTGTTGTAATTGGTCCCGAGTTTGAGTCAGGGTTCTCACTGACTTCGATTCACTGTTGATTTCACTTGCACTGTCTCTGACCTATTGGCATTTCTGTTGCATTTTGTTCTGTTGTTGGTTGGTCAACAAATGCTGCTGTAGTTTTCTCTACAACCTTAGTTGAATATCGAGTTGTACTCATATTTGTTGCTTGGTTGGTCTGCAACTCCTTGCAGCCACCTCTGTTTCATTTTAGTCCCCATGTTTGAGCTTTGATTGGTTGAAGCTCTGTTTGCCTGGTTCACCTCTGTTGATTACCTTGGTGACTGACACTGCTCAGTTGCTGGTATCGACCCCATTTCCAGGATGCATGTAATCTTGTTGAAGTTAAATTGTTGCGAACCAGATCATTTGAATCTGTGTGATATTAGATTCACTGTTTTTCTGTTGCAGTGTTGTCATTCCTTGTATTATTCGAGAGCATATTTGTTCAGTAGCTCACTGTTTTGAGCTGAAATTTCATTATATATACATGATAATGATGTATTGCACTGCAACTTTTGTTTGCGTAATTAATATGCAAATATACCTTGCTGTGTCGCTGCTGCGTTGCCTTATTTTTGCGCATTTCTTTGATGTTTCACTGCCACTTTTTTTTGCATATTTTATATGAAGATACTTGGGCATTTTGTTGTTTCATTACAACTTTTGTTTGCATATTTAACATGCAGACACTTGAGCATATTTGTTGGTGCATATTTTCTACCTAAAGTTTATCACATGTGTGTTCAAGTCTGCATTTTTGATATTCATTGCTGTTGGGCTTCATGTAGCTATGTGCTCCATTATTTTAGTGAGTTGCATATCAGGGCTGTTGCACATTAGTTTGTTTCTTTATGTGGTGTCTTGGTACACTGGTGCATGTCTTTGACTATTGGCATGTGCATTACATGTGTACTTCATACTTGAACTTGAGGGTTGGACCGGTTGTGTACATCATTACTGTAGTGGCAAGGTAGTGCACGTAAGCGTGAACTGCAGCCGCACAGAATTGAGTTTTTGGGTACGACATCACTATAGTGGCAAGGCAGTGCACGCAGGCGTGAACTGCAGCCACACGGTATGGCGTGTATGATATTCTATTATTGTCTCGATTTATGGATCTTTTGTGTATTCCATATTCCGTAGTGGCGAGGCAGTGCACGCGTGCGTGTACTACAGCCCTACTTGAATTAATATTTTAATCGATTTTTCAATGGTTTGAACTGTTTTGTTTATTCAATTCAATATTCTAAATTGCATTCTGATTTGGTTTAATTACTATCGTCTATTAATTGTTTAATTATTATTGCTTCTATGCACTAATAACTGTGTTTGAATTAGACTGACCCGAGTATTATTTTCTTTTGAATCTAATACTCAGGTCAGACCCGAGTTATTTCAGGTTGTAGATATCCTGCTTTGGGTTGCTGCTAGAGCTATGAAGTCCTTTCATATCTTTTGGAGTAGTCGTCGTCATTTATAGTAGTCAGTGTAATTGTATAGGAAGATATGTATTTATGTATATTATATACGTTAATGTACTTGTATATGTAACTTACTGAGTCGACTGTTGTAGTTGTATCACATGTATTGTATCACATGTATTGTAACTGATATCAGTTATTATATATATATGAGACTTTCTGTCTTTTATCTGTGTTCCGCATTTATATTATCTGTGTTATTATTATATATTTTGTTCTAAACTATTATTAACCATCATAGTTCGTTTTATACTGGAATTGGGGTATGTCGATGGGAGTAAATAAATCAGAGATGAAAAATGAAAGAATATATATACCACTCCTATCGAGATAACCAGTACTAGTGTAAGGCCTAACTATGGATGGTCGCTCCTCAACAGCCTTATTCTCCGTGCTAGTTGAAAGCACTACAATGTAGTGTTCTTGGCTAGCGTGGGTATAGAGGTGGGGCGTCACAGATCTCTTCCCACATAAGCCTATTGTTGAGTCATCGTACCTTCTGGAATCCGTTGTGTTATTTGTATTGCAATCTTCAACCATAAAAGGTGAGTAAAAAAATTCACACGACGTTTATACTTATGCAGTTGTGAAACAACAACAATTGAATGTGTAGAAAATCATATTATGTATAACTGCCTGTGATTAATTATATATGATATTAAACCTGTTAAATTTCATGTCATATCATCTGTTATTATATATATGTTGTTACTGTTCATTTATATCTGTTTATCACACTGCAAGTTCCCTGTAGATTAGAAATCACTATGGATTGAAATGATACATACCCGAATGGACTTTAGAATAGGGAAAAATCGTTATGGGCTGAAATGATAGGCCTGAAGGGTTTTTATTTAAATTATTTAAACTTGGGATTGCGGGTTTGAAATGATAGAACCCGATTTTTCTTTTTAAACTGCGGATTGAAATGATACATATCCGTATCACTTGACCTAGGTTAGAAAACAATATACAGACCCGTGGTTACTTTACAAAGTGTTTTGGATATTTTTAAGTATATTAAAAATATAAATTTATGAAATTTAATTTAAATAGATTTTTAAATGTTTTAAAATAAAGAAATCATGATTTTTTTTCTATGAGTTAAAAATGTAATTAATGAATGGTTAAATTGGATTATTGAAATATAACTTTAATTTGAAATTTAGAATTTTGGTTAAAAATGATATTTAAGTTATATGAATAAAATGGAAATTTAATTATATTTGGGAAATGGTAAATATAATAATTTGATTTAAATTTGAATTTAAGCGATTTATTAAAGTATTATTGATTTTTCAATGAATTTAAGTGGTTAAATAAATGAATGCTCAAATTATAACTTTAGAATATAACTGGACTAGGGAAGGAGAATTTGGTTTTAATTAAAGGTTTAAGTTAATTAAATAAAATTTGAAATTTGGTTTAATTTGTGAAATGAAAATAAAACATAAGTGTTAAATTCGTTTGTTAAATATGTGAAGAAAAGAAAATGATACCCTTGAATTTGTTAAGTGAAATTTGTTGGAAATTTGGATTTTTCTATAATTGTTACTTTATAAAAATCATAAATTAAAAGAGTATTTTAATGAATATTTTTAATGTTAAATTTTGATTTTTAAAATGTTTGAAGAGTTTAAATGAAGTTATGTATTTGCCGGAAATACACTAAATCTGGAATTCACTTTTAATAGCATTCAGAAATGTCATGGTTTCTGAATTGAACTAAAACTGAGTAAAAAGAGCTATTATATCATTTATGTAATGCTGTAGTTGCTGTAGTTGAACTTATAGGCTAAAATTGAACCCAGGCCTATTACAGCAGTTCTGTAATTGCTGTAGTGGTCTGCTATCTTTGCTGAAACTAATAAAAACCTTTAATTTGAAACCTGAACTATTACAACATTTGTGGAAATGCTGTCTTAGCTGAATTGAACTAATTTTCAACTAAAATTGATTTTTTAACAGCAGTTTTAAATGCTGTCTTTGCTGAATTAAAATGCTTTCAAGTATAACTTATAATAGCTTTTTCTACATGCTGTGAAAGGCTGAAATTTTCAATGTTTTGGTTTTTAACTTAATAAATGAGCTTAGAATGATTTGAAACTTTGGAAATTGAATACTTGATTTAACAGTATAATAATTACACTTTTAAAATAATTTTAATTGAATTAAATTGATGGAATATAAATTGTCTAAAAGGTGATTCGAGATGATAATAAATGAATGTTATCTTTGAATTTGAAGATGTTTAAGATATGATATATTGAAATGATTTGAAATGATTTGAAATGAAGTTTTGGAAACATATGATATATTGAAATGATTTGAAATGAGGTTTTGAAAAGATATGATATTTTAATATGTTGAAATGGTTTGGAATTGATTTAATCTTTATTTTTGATAAAGATTTGGATTTGAAATGATATTCTATTTCGAAGTAAAATATTATTTTAAAAAGTTATAACCATGGGTTATAATAACGATTGGTTGGCAAAGAGACCGAGATCGGATATCTGGCATACTCTCTATCGATACCGAAAACCACTTTGACAACTGTGTACGCGGTGGAGATTCCAGAACGAAGTAGGTTGTTGGCGAACGCTACTGGAATGAAGTAAGAGAATGCTGATGGATGGCCTAATTATGACTAAAACAGGAGCTATACCGGGCTACACAAAGGGTCGCACCCTTTTATCGAGCGTGCTTCTTCGGAAATCATTTTATTACTTTTGTGATTCGATATGGTGGCGCCACTTTGATTCGGGGTATGTCTCGAGATGGGCGGAAGCTGCTGTCTTGCTGTCAGCACCGGTCCGGGAGTGCAAACGGTGTATTCACCCTGGCATTGCCTCGCGTGCCTTGTCATATGTTCCTTATATCGAGCCCACTACGATTTTGGTTTAAAGATCCGACGACGTTAAGGTTCACCATCCCTTTAACTCTATTTTCTATACGATTATACTTTACTGATTAGACATTACTGTATATAGATTATATTGCTATATATTAAATAGTCTAACAGATCCTTAGAGGATGCGCGGTCCCAAGCATCTTCTAAGTTACTTGTACTTTTACTATAGTTCACTTGAATTGGTTTACGTTGTATAAGTATGTATGTCCTGACTCGAGTGTTTGTATTTTTATTTACGCTCGGGTCAGCCTGAGTTATTCACAGATTTGGATTCCACTTACTGGAGATTGGAATCGCTGGAGATTATCTGATTATCTAGTCTTATCTATTTCGGTTCTGTTGTTGTATTTAGCTTGTACATAGTTATAATATTGAAACTTCTGTTTTATTTTATTTAACTCTGATATATTTATATAGTAGCTTCATGAACTACTATTTCTTTTACTTCCGCTGCATTATTAAATACTCTGTGTCTGTAACCTGTGATTTTTATTTACTGTATATTCTGAGATTTGCCAAATTTTTATTTACAACGCGGTATTTTGAGCAATTCAATTCTGGCATGAGTGTCTACCTATACACTTATAATGGATGCGAATGGTTGAATATATTGGGTTGTTACAGTTGGTTTAAAAGCTCTGGTTTTAGGCAAAACTCAGTATATAGAGTAGATTTAATTTCAGAATCACTTTCGTTCGAGCTTGAATTCCTTCTTCAATTCGATTTCCTTTGAATTTTGGAACGTTCCCTGCGGTTCCAAAATCCATTCATGTCCCTCACTATTCATCTTCTTTTGGTTCTGGAGTATCCAATGACTCCACTTCAAAATGATCTTTATAATGAGATGGTAGCCCCGCCAAATCTCAAAAAAATGAATTGTAAAAGGGTGAAACTCCTTTACAATTAGCATCGATTCACCAGAGATTTATATCTATCTTTGGTTTAGATGCTAATATCTTTTGTTATCCCATACTCTAACTCTTGAGAACGAATGTAGATTTACCCTAAAAAATCCACATTGATATTATTCTTTAAGTCACGGTTGACCCGGTTAAGGTTCCCCATGATTTATTTAAGCTTATCCACCTCCCTATTTTGTTATGTAATCATCTTGTCTTTTGTTTCCAACCTATCTTCAAACATTTTGAATTGTACTAGTAAATCTATGTTTTGTTTATATATTGTGTTGTTTGAGTTGTTGATGTTGAATTGGGTTTCTGATCGATTCGTCTGATCAACGCTATCGATAAGATTTCCAAAACACTTTGACAGAACAAACTGACACAATATTATTTTAAAATTTGGTTAATGAAATAAATTTTGATATATAAGTTTATGGAACTTAATAAATTGACTTAAGTTGATAATTTGAAATGATAATACTTGATTTATCATTTATTGTTCTACAAATGAATTTATAAATAGTTGTTTATAAATTTATTTGGGAACTTAAATGAATTTAAAACAAGAATTTGAGAATTCAAATTCCGATGATTTCGAACTTTGGTTTAAAGTTTTAAAAAGGGATATATTATTTAAAGTATTTTCAAATAGAAATTTGTTTCCAAAGAATTTTAAAGTTTAAAATTAGCGCTCTTCTCTTTGTCGTTGGAAAATAGCTACGGTGATGACGCAGCATCATCGACGTTCATTTTCGAGTTTCGAAGTGAAGAGACTGTTCTGTAGTCTTGCTACAGCTTCGTTTGGGAATTTAATTAATTTGAATTTCTAAAATATGACTTAATTTATAATATATATAGATATATGATTTAAAATTGATTTGACCTGTTATGTATATATAATTACTTATCTCCAAATGGTTTGGAGGTAATCAGAAATTTAGTTCTAAAATTTTAGCTTGAAGAATAATTTCAATTATAAAAAGAAATCAAAAATTTGGATAAATGATTCAAACTTGAGATAATTTAATTTGAAAGTTTTATTTGTATAACACACAATTTCATTCCAATATAACTTACCTTAATTTTCAAAAGTTGAATATGTAATGGGATAAAACTTGAGTGGTTACAATAAATTTTATACACTTAAATTTTAGTTATAAAAGATTAATAGAGGTAAATAAAGAAAAAGGAATTTAAAGAGTTTTATTTAAATTGCATAATAATGAAATTTGATTTAATATGGAACCTAAAGTCTAACCAAGGAATTTTAATAAAAGTTATTTCCCCAATGAGTATGTTTGTATAATAAATAATGTATCTTTGAATAGATAAAATAAAATATATTTGAATGTGATATTCTGTAATAAAGTTTATTTAACTTGGAATCATAGTTTAATTGATGTCTAAATGAATAAATGTGTAAAGAAATTTGATTGTTATATTTTCTATGACAAATATTTTATTTATATAATAGATATGTCTTGAAAAATGAATAATTATGGCTTAAATAGAAAAATTTATTCTTTTAATATCACTAAAATTAGATAATTGATAATTTGGTTTTCAAGTGGAATTTTTAAGTGTAACTTACTGAAGGAATATCTTATTTACGAAATGAGTATTTTAAATAAAGTGTTAGGTTATTTGTTAAATTAAGAGTTAAGTAAAATAGTGAACTTTTGACTTAATAAATGAAGTATAGTTTGATTTGGATATTCCATTCATAAAAGTTTGTTTTAATAAATCATAAGTAAAGGATATCCAAATGAATATTTCTGAAATTGAACTGATTGAAATACTAATATATCTACCGTAGTACTTTAAAAGTACTGCTGTTTTGGAAATTTTATAATTGAATAAATGAACTTAGAAATGTTACAGCTTTGAAATGAATATTATTTGACCTTGTATTTAAATGGTTTAAATGAAGATTATATTAAAAGTGTTATGATTTTTAGTAGTATGATTTGCAAATAATAACATCTCTGAAGTATTATGATTTCAAAGCATCGTGGTTTCAAACTTATTATCTTATTTTGTTTTTCAAACTATCTTTTAGTTGTCCTTATTTTCCTTATCTTGATATAGAATGGGGAGGCTATTGCTTATACCAGTCTGTTTAGAGATCTTTCTATAATCTTTGAAAATCTATGGTACTCATCTGGACCTGAGCACTACTTACCATCCACAGACCGACGGTCAAACGGAAAAGGGTGAATCAGATTCTAAAGGATCTTTTCGTGCTTGTGTTCTTGATTCGATTGTAACAACCCGCATATTTATCGAGTTTATATTTAAATATTTTATTTAAATATTAAATCGTTAATCGGATTTTGGTCCGAAAAGCTACTTTTTGCAAACGGACAAATTAGAACTCGAGACCACTTCCATTGAGTTCGAAATGTTGTTTACAACATTTTTAAGTATAAACATTGATATGATTGGAGATAGTAGAATTTCACTACTTTTTCACTTGAGACTTTGGGTTGGGCTTTTAGCCTATTAGACCCAACCTTCACCCCTCCTCTTCATAACTTCATTTCTATTTGCCTAAGCCTTCAAGCTTCTTCAAAAATGGTGGAGGGAATGGGAAATTAAAATTCCAAAACTCAAATTCAATTGCAATCCATCTTTCTACTCCAAATTCAAGAAAAAGACGTTGGATTCAAGCTTCTTGTGCTTAGATAGAAGAGGGATTGATTCTTGCTTGCTTAAAACTTCATTTTCATTGATATTTGGTGCAAAGGTGAGATTTTTATCCCACAAATCTAGTCTATATCTATATTGGACTGTTGGGAATGATTCCCTATCGCTTTAGTATGCACATTTGCATTTGGTTCGGATTGGATTGGCGAAAAACTCCAAATTTTAGTGATTTTGGTGAAAAAATGCTACTAGGTCATTCTGGCCATTTTTAGCTCGTTCGGAGTTAGGTCGCTCGTCCATGGGTCGTAGGTCGCTTACGAGTTAACCCTAGGTCGTTCTGGCCATTTTTAGCTCGTTCGGAGTTAGGTCGCTCGTCCATAGGTCGTAGGTCGCTTACGAGTTAACGTTAGGTCGTTCTGGAAGAATTGGCACTTCGGAATTAGGTCACTTACGAGTTAACTCGTTAGGTCGCTCGCGAGTTAGTACCATAGGTCGCTGGGCTTTCTAAATGCTTGTTCGGTGCTAGGTTGTTCGGGCTTAAGTCGTAGGCCTTAAGTCGTAGGTCGTATGGCTTTAAGTCGTAGGTCGTCTCCGACCTAATACTTCTATTTCACTAGGTCGCGCGAGCCTTAAGTCGTAGGTCGTCTCTCACCTAATACTGCTATTTCACTAGGTCGCGCGAGCCTTAGGTCGTAGGTCGTAAGTCGCCTTAGGTCGTAGGTCGTAAGTCGCCTAGGTCGTAGGTCGCTCGGTCCTGCTTCTGTCCCTAAGTCGCGAATACCTTAGGTCGTTAACCCTGTTAGGTCGCGTTGTACTTTAGGTCGCATGACCTATAGGTCGCTTGCTCCAGTTAGGTCGTTCGGCCACTTTGTTAAGTCGCTCGTCCTGTTGCTCTGTTAGGTCGCAACCTCTGTTAGGTCGGCCATGTTGGGTCGCGAGTCATCGTTAGGTCGCGAACACCTCTAGGTCGCAACCTCTAAGTCGCTTGACCCCTTAGACACCTAGGTCGCAACCATTAGGTCGTACCGTTTTGGACGAGGCGCTACCCCGCACCCCGCCGGGGGCGCTGCCCCCTGGACCCCCGCGACCTGACCGGGCAGGTCGAACCCCGTAGCGGTGGCGTTGCCCCCGCACCCCCACCTTGGGGGGTTGCCACCCCTCTGGACCCCCCCTCCGTAGGGGATCTTATATGAAAAACATTCAAATGAACTTGCTGCGCTGATTTCCTTGGATTTTTATCACATCTCCGAATGTGATCATTGTGATTGATTGTTTCTACAATCGCTTTTGTGATTGGTCACTTTAAAATATAAAGGTTTCAAAACTAGTAGTAAATATCAAAACTCTTTCAATAAAAGGATTTCAACTCTATTTTTAATAACAAAGCTCTTTTCTTAACCCGTTTTCCAATCTATTAGTATATACAAACCATTACCTCACTCGGATGAGAAATCTAATTAAACGGCTTAGTAAAATAAGTGGTATGAAACGCTTGCGTTTGCTTCGTCGGTTAATTCTTGGACTTGTTCGATTGAACCTCTTGTGACAATTTTCTAGTGAAGATTTACAGTTTGTTCGTAAATATTTAAGTTAAGCAAGTGGTTATGGGACATGAAGCTAAACTTTTATATTTACTAGCTTAGTGTAATTGGCACTCCTCGTTGATCATGACGATCATTCTAATGATTTAGACTAGCAATTGTGCGATGTCTCTTGTTTGCTTGGTTAGACTAGACACCACTTGTGTGATTTCATTCACACATACCTTTTTACCTTCTTGGTTAGTCTAGACACCACTTATGTGATTTCACTCACACATACGTTTTTGTTTGCGAGGTTAGACTAGACACCACTTGTGTGATTTCACTCACACATACCTTTTTGATTTTTGGTTAGTCTAGACCTCATCTGTGTGATTTCGACTCACGCATATGGGGTAGCTCCCCATGGTCTTCGGACCGTCATGTGATAGGCCTCTTTCCCCTTTTCTGTGATTTCTGGATTTCTTGTGTTGATTTCTGGAATTTATGTCATTGACTTTTTATGAGTACGAGTTTAGGGTATGATGCCCTCTTTGGATCTTTAAGAAGATTCTTGTGATATCAATTTATCTCTTATTGATTGATCTTCTGTTGGTCATCATTTGCATACTTATAGTAGTATGTCAGTATGGATATTTTTCTGTTATGCCATATCTTTTATTTTATACCATGTCATCTGATATTTATAGCTAGACTGATCCGTTTATTATTTTCTTAAATAATACTCGGGTCAGACCGAGATGTTACAGGTGCTTCTGCTTGACTTCTTCCTGGGATTTGCTACTCTGACTTTTGGCTAAATATTTAGATTAGCAGTTTTTGTTGTACACACTTGAGACATAGACTCATAGTTGTATTCTTTTGTATAGCACGTGTTGCTATTCTTTTGTATTATTGTGGATCTCTTTGACCACTACTCTGATGTACACTTTCATGTGTTAGTTATATATTCATATCTTCTTCCGCCTCTGTGATATGGATGCTGTGACTGATTTGTGTTATGCTTATTTCTATGTTTGTTTTCGAAGATTATTTATAGCCACCGTGTGATAAGCAATTACATGGATGGTCGCTCATCAACATCCTTATTCTCCGCGCTAGTTGACAGCACTACTCCGTAGTGTCCTTGGCTAGTGTGGGTATAGAGGTGGGCGTCACATTGATCATCTCCACCTTGTCAAACTCATCTATAACAACAGTTATCAGGTATAATTTCAATCTTCTTGTCATCTTATATTAATCCTATTTCACTCTATCTTTTTCTGTGCTTTCCCGTACCTCATTCCTTTTCAGGGACGAAAAGTTTTGAGTGGGGGAGAGTGTAACAACCCGGAATTTTGTGATTTATTTTAATTGTTTATTTTGATTATTTTATTTGAAATTTTGATTTAAAATTTTATTTTATTTATTAAAATGAATAAGTTATGTTATTTTAAATATAAATGTTGAATTTATGTGAATTATAGTTTCAAACTTGTATAAATTGGATATTTTACTGAAAAGTGGATTTTTAGTCAAATTAGTCAAACTTTGACTTTTAAATTTCAAATTTAAATATTTAAATTCTTAAATTTTATCTTTTATTATGAAAATAGATTTAATCACATGAATACTGCTTTTCGTTTCGTTGCAAACGGATTTAAATTGTGATAGTTATGTATATTTCAATATTGAGTACAATTTGAGTTATTTAGCAATTTTGGTTATTTTAAAGTATAAAAATTATATTTCCCATTTTATATTTTATTTTAATATGTGTTAATATTTCATTGTATGTATATTTTTGTCTTATAATATTTTTAAAATGAAGTAAATAATTTTCCAAAGCCATTGGTAAAATTCTTGTAATTTTTATGTCCTGTTTGCTATTTTTAAACAATATCCTTTTTTTTCCTTTTTCTATTTTTATCCAATTTAATTATTTATTTTATTTTGAAAATGGTAAATAAATTATTTTATTTCAAATTTTCACTTCATAATATTTTTAAAATGAAGTGGATATTTTTTCAAGACTAGTAGTGATTTATTTGTAATTTCTGGACACTGTTTTGTATTTTTAAGTAATTTCTTCGTTCTTTTTTTATTTTCTTTAAAATTAATTATTTATTTTCTATTTTTACTTTTTTTCGGTTTGTATACTATATTTCTGAGTTATTTTGTTTTTATAAAATCAAAGAGAAAGGGAAATACCAAAGGTTTTAAAAAAGTGCAAAACATAAATCCTTTCACCTTCAAAACTTTTCAAATGTCATAACCTTCACTTTAATTCATTTGCGTCCACTTCTTCAGTTTTGGCCGTGTATTATATTACTTTTCGCATGAAAAATAACTCAGCACTTCTCATTCTCATGGCTTCTTCAAACTTCCTTGGTAATGGCCTCCTCTTTTCGCACTTTTTCTTCCATCTTTTTTCATACTTTTGTCTTGTTTCTCTCATCTATTTGCGTGGCCTCCTAACCATAGCCATGGCCACCATCCCATACCACTCCTCCTTGGCATCACCACCACGCACAACTTCAGGTTAGACCATGGCCGAACCCTCCTTGAAGCCAAACTTCACCAAAAATACAAACAATGTCCAAAACAATGCATAGCCGAGCACCTAGTTGATCACCACTCCATTTTCCACCACCACCTTGCTACCACCACTACTCACCGCCTAAACCTCTGTCCAGACCTGTATCTGATGATGGCCGAGCCATTTGACCCATAAACCGAGCCAAAAGTTGAACCAAATTCCACTATGTTGCCTAGTCTCTTGATATTCTTATGTTGTAACTTCCTCCACATGTTCTAGCCTTTATGCCATGCATTCCTATGTTCAAACCTGAGCAAAAGCCATGTCAAACCTGACCTAAATAAACCCCTAGGATGTGCAAAGCATTGTAAAAAACAAGGCAAAATATTTGACATTCATATCTCTTTTTATTTCAAAGTTATTCCTGCTCAATGTTGTATTGAGTTGTAATATTATTTTGTTTTGTTTTGGGTTATAGCACATGTTCTAAACTTGGATCTCTTCTCACTTGAGCCTATTGTTTAGTCATCATGCCTTCTGGAATCCGTTGTGTCATTTGTATTGCAATCTCCAGCCATAAAAGGTGAGTAAAAAAACTCACACGACGTTTATACTTATGCAGTTGTGAAACAACAACAATTGAACGTGTAGAAAATCATATGATGTATAACTGCCTGTGATTAATTATATATGATGTTAAACCTGTTAAATTTCATGTCATATCATCTGTTATTATATACATGTTGTTACTGTTCATTTATATCTGTTTATCACACTGCAAGTTCCCTGTAGATTAGAAATCACTATGGGTTGAAATGATGCAACCCGAACAGACTTTAGAATAGGGAAAAATTGTTATGGGCTGAAATGATAGGCCTGAACGGTTTTTATTTAAATTATTTAAACTTGGGATTGTGGGTTTGAAATGATAGAACCCGGATTTTTCTTTTTAAACTGCGGATTGAAATGATACATATCCGTATCACTTGACCTATGTTAAAAAACTATATACAGACCCATGGTTACTTTACAAAATGTTTTGGATATTTCTAAGTATTTTAAAAATATAAATTTATGAAATTTAATTTGAATAGATTTTTAAATGTTTTAAAACAAAGAAATCATGATTTTTTTTCTATGAGTTAAAAATGTAATTAATGAATGGTTAAATTGGATTATTGAAATATAACTTAAGTTTGGAATTTGGAATTTTGGTTAAAAATGATATTTAAGTTATATGAATAAAATGGAAATTTAATTATATTTGGAAAATGGTAAATATGATAGTTTGATTTAAATTGGAATTTAAGTGATTTATTAAAGTATTATTGATTTTTCTATGAATTTAAGTGGTTAAATAAATGAATGCTTAAATTATAACTTTAAAATATAACTGGACTAGGGAAGGAGAATTTGGTTTTAATTAAAGGTTTAAGTTAATTAAATAAAAGTGGAAATTTGGTTTAATTTGTGAAATGAAAATAAAACATAAGTGTTAAATTCATTTGTTAAATATGTAAAGAAAAGAAAATGATACTCTTGAATTTGTTAAGTGAAATTTGTTGGAAATTTGGATTTTTCTGTAATTGTTACTTTATTAAAATCATAAATTAAAAGAGTATTTTAACGAACATTTTTAATGTTAAATTTTGAATTTTAAAATGTTTAAAGAGTTTAAAATGAAGTTATTTATTTGCTGGAAATACACTAAAATCCGGAATTCACTTTTAATAGCATTCCGAAATGCCATGGTTTCTGAATTGAACTAAAACTGAGTAAAAAGAGCTATTATATCATTTCTGTAATGCGGTAGTTGCTGTAGTTGAACTTATAGGCTAAAATTGAATCCAGGCCTATTACAGCAGTTCTGTAGTTGTTGTAGTGGTCTGCTATCTTTGCTGAAACTAATAAAAACCTTTAATTTGAAACCTGAGCTATTACAGCATTTCTGAGAATGCCGTCTTAGCTGAATTGAACTAATTTTCAACTAAAATTGAGTTTTTAACAGCAGTTTCAAATGCTGTCTTTGCTGAGTTAAAATGTTTTCAAGTATAACTTATAATGGCTTTTTCTACATGCTGTAAAAGGCTGAAATTTTCAATGTTTATGGTTTTTAACTTAGTAAATGAGTTAGAATGATTTGAAATTTTAGAAATTGAATACTTGATTAAAAAGTATAATAATTACACTTTTAAAATGATTTTAATTGAATTAAAATAATGGAAAATAAATTGTTTAAAAGGTGATTCGAGATGATAATAAATGAATGTTATCTTTGATTTTGAAGATGTTTAAGATATGATATATTGAAAGGATTTGAAATGAAGTTTTGGAAAGATATGATATATTGAAATGATTTGAAATGAGGTTTTGGAATGATATGATATTTTAATATATTGAAATGGTTTGGAATTGATTTAATCTTTATTTTTGATAAAGATTTGGATTTGAAATGATATTCTATTTCGAAGTAAAATATTATTTTAGAGTTATAACCGCGGGTTATAATAACGATTGGTTGGCAAAGAGACCGGGATCGGATATCTGGCATACTCTCTGTCGATGCCGAAAACCACTTTGACAACTGTGTACGCGGTGGAGATTTCAGAACGAAGTAGGTAGTTGGTGAACGCTACTAGAATGAAGTAAGAGAACGCTGATGGATGGCCTAATTATGACTAAAACAGGAGCTATACTGGGCTACACAAAGGGTCGCATCCTTTTATCGAGCATTCTTCTTCGAAAACCATTCTATTACTTTTGTGATTCGATAGGTGGCGCCACTTTGATTTGGGGTATGTCTCGAGGTGGGGGAAGCTGCTGGCTTGCCGTCACCTCCGTTCCGGGAGTGCGAAAGGTGTATCCACCCTGGTATTGCCTCGCGTGCCTTGTCATATGTTCCTTATATCGAGCCCACTATGATTTTGGTTTAAAGATCCGACCGCGTTAAGGTTCACCATCCCCTTAACGCTATTTTCTATATGATTATACTTTACTGATTAGACACTACTGTATATGGACTATATTACTATATATTAAATAGTTTAACGGATCCTTAGAGGATGGGCGGTCCCAAGCGTCTTCTAAGTTACTTGTACTTTTACTATAGTTCACATGAGTTGGTTTACATTGTATAAGTATTTATGTCCTGACTCGAGTGTTTGTATTTTTATTTACGCTCGGGTCAGCCTGAGTTATTCACAGATTTGGATTCCACTTACTCGAGATTGGAATCGCTGGAGATTATCTGCTTATCTAGTCTTGTCTATTTCGGTTCTGTTGTTGTGTTCAGCTTGTACTTAGTTATCATATTGAAACTTCTGTTGTATCTTATTTAACTCTGATAATTTATATAGTAGCTTCATGAACTACTATTCCTTTTACTTCCGCTGTATTATTAAATACTCTGTGTCTGTAATTTGTGATTTTTATTTACTGTATATTCTGAGATTTTCCAAATTTTTATTTACAACGCGGTATTTTGAGCAATTCAATTCCAACATGAGTGTCTACCTATACACCTATAATGGATGCGAATGGTTGAAAATATTGGGTTGTTACATAAAAGTTGTTTGGTAATTTGTAAACTGGTATGTTATCATATGAACACATTAACAAATATTAATACATCTCTTTTAATAGTCAAAATTAATTAAAACATTAGTGCTTCATGATGGAGACTTTGACCCTTGATTTAAGGAATGATTTAGGAAGTGATTTATCGAAGTATGGTGTGAAAGAGGTATGGTGTGCAAGACGTATGGTGTGCATCAGGTATGGTAAGCATGATAGTAGGTGGTTTGAAGGTCATTTACCACTTCATTCTCAAGGCTGTAAATAAGAGGGAAAGCCTCTTCATTTCTTCACAAATCCACTTCTAAACCATGTCCTCTTGTTCTTCTTCTCTTCTCTCTTTGGGCCACGAGCATATATTAAGGAGAAATGGCCTTAGGCCATGAGCTAGGGGAGGGGAGGTGGCCTTGGGCCGTGTACTATGATGGAGGAGGTGATGGACGTGAGCAAGGAGGAAGGTAGTGGTCTTGGACGTGAGCAACGTGAGGAAGGAGAATGTCTCGGCCTTGGGCTGGGAGAAAATATAGTGATGGAAGGAGGTTTGGGTGATTTTTGAATGTTGTTAGGAGAATGTGGTGTTTGGTTTGGATAAAAGTGAGTTATTCTCACTTTGAAAAAAAAAATATAAACTTATCAAAAGTTAAGTCAAAAACTAGTAGGGATACTACTTGTTATAAACTATGATAATATACCCTAACGGCTTAAAGTTATGACCCTAAATTATGTGCTCTACAAACCTATGATTTGCTTAATTTGTTTCCTTAAAAGCTTTGAATTGTGTTAAGTACATGTGAACAGTTAATATGGACATGTAAATTAAATACAAATATTAATACATGTTTCTTAGTGATGTGGTTTGAATTTGGAAATCATATATGTGAATAAAATAGAATGATATTAGATATTGAATTAAATATGGAGTTGTCCGTATAGCGGTAGTGGCTATAAATGAACTTTGAATCCATTAACTATAACCTATAAATTTTGGTGATTTATGAAAATGTCTTAATATAAACAGTCTTGGTTATCATCTACAGTTATATAAGTGTGATATCCCGAAAATTTTGGCAATATCAATTTAATAATCTACATTAAAAATTAAATTGATTTGATAATATTTGTTAATAATATTTAAATTTAATAAATCTTCTTTTGAATAAATATTTAACTGATAATTTATCTTTTAAAAACTAATAAATTGTTTCTATTTATAATCTATACGTATGTATGTGTATATTTGTATAGATAAGCTCTGTTTGAAATTAATAAATAAAGTTATGTTTTCTAATTCTAATATTTTTGGTAAATTTGAAAATTCGATTTAATTTAGTATTAAGCTATTAAATAGATAACCATACAACTTTTAAATACACAAGATAAATGTCAATTTGTTTAAATATGATTCTAACTTAAGTAAGTTTTAATAAAAAGGATTTTTTTTAATTAAAGAAATTGTTTCCTTTATAAATTATTTTATTTATGAGTTATATTTAATTAAAAAAATGTAATATAATGTCTTTACAAATAGATTTGCAAATACAAATACAAATAGAAATCATTATTTTTAAATTTATTTATATTTTGGGAAATTCTGATTAGTAAATTTAAAATATAATCTTTCAAAAATGATTAAGATAAGGTAAATCTTTTAAAATTCTAAGATTGAGCACAAATCAAACATATGTTAAATAAAAATAATAAGTAAATGTATAAAAAATATATATAGCTAAAACAAGGTAAAATAAAATAACAGATAAGATGTGTTTACAAAATAAGTATAAACACATATGCTGTCATATAAAACAAATTTTAACTAGAATATTATTTTTATTCCAAGGCAAAAAAAAAGACAAGAAAACAAATAAAAATATATACATGTTATACAAACAAGTAAAAACAGTATGCAGGTTTGCAAGGGCAAAAGGAAAATATTAACATATTCACATTCAATTTTAAACAAGCTGCAAGTCAAGCTAAAGACAATGGCATTTAATGCTAAGCAAAAAGCACCATCACTTCTAGTACAAAAAAAAATACATCTCAGCCTCCAAATAAACCTGCATAATAAAATAAAAGAAAGAAACATCTACATACCCAAATAAGATAAGTATGAAACAAGACAAAAGAATAAAAGTAATCAGGTGAAGATAAAAGTATGAAAACATAAGTAGGCAAGTAAATTATGCATATCCTATAAAATAAAGATGCAAGGCAAGAACAAAGTGTAAAAGTAATATACTATGTAACTTGTAAGTAATGTATGCAAGGCAGGAATAAACAAAAATGTCTATGCATGAAGTATAAAAACAAAACAGGCAAGAATCTTATATAGGAAGTCATATATGCTACAAAATAAAAATATATCTGTAGAGACAAAAATGAGATAAGTGAAACATAAAGTACCATTTCATTAAATGCTTCCATTTCTCAGCATACAAACAAAGTCTTTTCGAATTTGCATGAAGATCATTTCAGCCTCCATTTGGAAATATCTCTGATCAAAGACAATACCTAAACCAGTAAACACCTTCCTAATACAAACTTGTTTGCTTATTTATATGCAATGCTTTTTGTCTAGTTCATTCAACACAGCTAAACTACAAAACATAAGTAAGCTTTTCTTTTTGCAAAATTTAAACAACAATCAAACATGCAAAGCATTTTCAATTCAAGGTCTGCCTGCAAATCTTAACAACAAGCAATTCAATTTTTATAGCAAAGGGAAATTCAAGTTTTTCTGAGTTAAAAGCAACTTCAAATTGGTGCTCTATCTCTTTTTCCAAAGGAAAGGTGAGTAACATCATTTTTAAAGGTTTAAATTTTAAATATGGTTGCTTGGTTGATGTCTGTAGTATATGTATTGTTTGCCATATCTCTGCATGGATGAGTGTAGCCATTTCTGTAACATTTTGTTCTTTACTTCAAGCATCAGTGTGATGTAAAAATCATTATTATTTTTTCTTACTTGCTGTTTGGATAAGGACTTTATCAAAAGTTTTTTTTAGCATAGACGGATGTTTAATATTTATAAGAAAGTTAAATACAAACTTGAGTAAGCCTGGGAAAAAATGAAATAACAAAGCAAATCATAAAATAAGTCAAAAATTCAATTGTCATGATCCATCAATTCAAGCTTATGAACTGATTACTAAATCAAAATTAGGATTTTAAAAACTCAAATCACATTTTTTAGTTGAGCTATGAACATGCTTTACTGGGTTGAACAATTCGAGCATTTTGGGTTGCCTCTGGAAGTGTCGTTGATCGGAGGGGTTGAGGTTTGTTCTGGAGGGAGATGGGTGATCGGGAGGCCATGAAAAATGGTCGGAAGCTCTCTCGATCACTGTGGCGATGGTGGTTTACGTTTTCAGTGGGTAAACCTAGTTTGAACAGGTAGTATTTTCTGGATCATAGTGTAGGCTCTGGTTGATCGAGTGCGTCTAAACTCGAGGGGATGAAAACGGGAAGGTAGGTGATGGTGTGGCCGGAATCACAAAGGTAAGAGGGTCGGAATCTCGTGAACGAGGTGGTTACAGGTTTTGGGGTTGTTGCTTGTTGTGTTTCCAGGTTTTAGACGGAAGGTTTGATTTTGTTTCGAGCAAGTGGGGTAGCTTTTGGTGGTCGTGGTCGTATCTGGAGATGACCGGCGTCGTGTGGGAGTGCCAGAGGAAGGCCGGAGTTGGCTGGGGCCACGGTGCATGTGCACCGTGCTATTTGAGTGCTGGGTTGTTCCTTCGGTGTGCAGAGTTTTGCCTCAGGAAATACTCGAGTCACTCGAGTAGGTGACTCGAAGCAAGGCGATGGAGAACTCGAAGCATTGAAGTGGGTTGGAATTTGAGATGGTTCCAGGTTTTGGAACTGTCACAGTTTTGGTGTGCAGGGTTTTTTAGGCTCGGGGAAGTCTCGGGTCATTTGCGTTGTTTACTCGAAGCAGGGAGGGAATTGACCCGAAGCACTTTGCTTTGGTCTCAGGTGGAGTTGGGTTGCTACAGGTTGTATAAACTACCTGTAATTTTAAATTTAAACCAAATTTAAAGAAAATTAATTGTAAGTTAGTTGTAATCATGATGTTAAATTCAAATGAATTTAAGTTTGTCAACTAAGATTAAACAAAGTGTAAATCTAATTTGATGTATGAATTCAAAATTATATTTTGAATCTAAAATGAAGTTTTATATATTTAAATGAGTTTCAGGTTTAAAACCTGATAGTTTCCAAATTTTAAAAATTAGACCTGAAACAAAAGTTTTACAGCAGTTAAATTCGAATTTTTAAAGGTAGTGATTCAAATGGATATTTGAATCTTAAAGTTTAAAATGGATTTGGATTTTAAAAATCGAGTTTCTAATTCTAGTTGTTAAAAGAAATTTAAATCGAAGTTTTGAATCAAGATAAATTGATGGAATTCAAGTTTACTTAGAATCCAAATCCGAAAGCTTAAATCAGTTTTAAATATGAATGTTTTAAAAATAAGTTCAAATAAAATAGTTTTGAAAAGTAAATTTGTTTCAATAAAAATTAACTTGATTTTTAGAATTCTTTGATTAAAGGTTTTTGAATGAAAAGTAAATAAATGGTTAAACTTGAGATTTGCAAGATTAAAATATTAATGTATTTTGGAAATTTAAATTTGAATTAAGATTCAAGTAGTTTAATTTAAAAGATTTTCTTATATAAGTTCATATGTAAATAATAAATGTTATTTACATTTATTTAAAAGATTTTAAATTGAATCTAAATTATAGTCATTTTGAATCTTCAATTCAAATGATATTTGAATTTAAATTTAAAATGTAATGTTAATGAAGTCATTAATAAAGAAATAAATTATCTTAAGAATAATAGGGTAATTAAGGAATGACTTATGTATTTAAGTTAATAATTTAAATTAATTTATAACTAAAGATCAATTAAGAAGTAAATTAAGAAATGTTATTAGTTAATGTAGATAATTAACTAAGGATTATTAATTAATTAATATATATGATTAATTTTGGATAATTACTTTTGTAATTAATCAAGGGATTAATTAATGGAGATAATTAATTATGGAATAATTAATTTATTAATATGTAATTAAGGGTAGTTAATTACTGGTTGATATTAATTAGGGATGATTAATCATTGTGTTTAATTAAAGATTAATTGCTTAATGAAATTAATTTAAATAAAGTAATTTAATTTATATCTAAATTAAAGATCATTAATTAATAATTAATGATGTAATTAAGAATTGGTTAATTAAGAAATAATTAATAATGTGGTGATTAATTAAGGAGAAATGTAATTAATTATATTTAATTAATATAAATGAAGTAATTAAATGTTAATTACTATAAATGATTTAGGATAATTAATTTGTGCAATTAATTAAAGACTAATTACCTATTGTAATTAGAGAATAATTAATCAAGGGTGTCTAACCAAGATGAATATTCAGAGGATGATCAATTAATTTGTAATTAATTAATGACTGTATAAGCAGGATTTATAGATGAAGTAATTAATTTAATTTATTTTAAATTAATTAGAGATAGAAGTAGTAAATTTAATTCATTTTAAATTAATTACAAATTGTATGATTATAAATCATTGCTTATGGATGAATGATATTGATATTTCATTTGATGATTGTGAACTCAGATATGAGATGAATAATATCTATGTGACATGGATGTTTGGTTTAAGTATGATAGTATACTATTATCTGATTGGGTTGATAATTTTGATTATCTGTTTGTGATGATGATATGATTATCAACTGTGATATTATGAATTATCTACCTTTGTGTATATTGATAATGTTGAATTAAACTGTTAAGACTAAATAGACAACTTGGCCTTAAAAGACACGTTTTGGATTTCGATGAGACCGGGATCGGGATTCCTTACTTGGAAGATCCGAAAACCACATCGATTCCAAATTAACGATAGGTCGTGAAGCTGAAGTGAAGATGAAGATTCAAAGTGGAAGGGTTGTCATCGTTAACTCTGAGGGTGATTCCAAAATGAGTGTAACAAGATGATGCCTTCGGTTTCGTTCGAACCCGGAACGAACTTGTATGGATTGAATGCTTTCAACACATCATCAGGTGGGCGATGAGCATTCTAAGAAATGTTTTCTATAAAGGTAATCACAGCCTCAAGCCTCATCAACCGGGAATGGCTAAAATAGGGGAGGTGCAGCAAGGTTAGGTGGGTCATGCCCAAGCAGGACAAGATTTTCCCCCGTCTAGATGTCCCTTTTTATTTCGGTTGTGTGGGCGGTTGGATGTACAACAACTACGGGGTTATCTTGTTCGGGACTGTTTAGTAAGGAATGGTTCCGGCCTTGTGTTGCAGGGGGTCGAGAGTGATCCTCGATACGTTGATCTAGGCCACGTATTGTGATGGGCGGTACCCCAGTAGCCCTGCCATTATATGGAATCCACAATCCAATAAGTGCCAACGGTTTTGATTGTATTACCCACATTTGTGGCTAGTAGCTGGAATTTAATGAATGTAACAATTTCGACTATTTTCTATTTACTTGAAAACCCTAGACCTATTATAATATCACTGAATTTCCTATCAAATGTTTTGGTTAGCGTAAGGTAAAAACTTACCCATGTTTATTTGTGGGGAGTCTTACGTGATACCTTTTATTTCAAAGGATTTTCAAAATTAAGCAACTTAAACCTGTTACTCACACCAGACACATGTCTGACCCGGAGTTTATTTTTGTTTTTCATAAACTCTCGGGTACCCAAATTTTTACGGGTAGCAAAGGGATTCAGGTTAGCTTTGACGAATTCTAGAGGAGCAATGGAGCAGGAGGCTTCAGCGTTAAAGATATGTATATAGTTCCACTGTGTTGGTATCTTTGAGTTATTTGTTTAAGTTGTGTTGTATTAACTAGACAAGTGTTTATAACTGTCTAGTATGTATTATCTGTATAACTTTGATTGATGTTGTATATTATGTAAATACTTATGTGATTATTATAATTTATTCGTTCCGCTGTGAGATTCTGATGTTCTTGTTCTTTCTTCTCTATCTTTTCTATTTTCTCACCCCTTTCTTTCTTTAAGAACGATACGTCTTGTTGGGCGTAGGAAGTCGGGTCGTTACAATAAGTGCTTTTGGAAAGCAAAGAAAATGTTTGGAAAGTTATTGAAAAAGTAAACCAAAGCTAAAGTTAATAGTAAAAAGGCCGTTTTATCGACGCTTTTAAATTCCTTGTTTTTGGAAAATAACATTTATTTTGTGAAATTTTTTTTGGAGATCTCTTTACCATTTAAACAAGTAAATAATATATTATTCTTACTGAAATTTTTTTGATGCTTAAATCATTTGATAGCTAGTTGAACGAAGTGGCAAAAGTTATAGTGAAATAGTCGCTATACGAGCACTTTGGAAAAAATACCTTATTTTTGGAAATTTCTATAAAATGATTAAAAGATATTCTTTGAAATTTTTCTTCATTGTTTATAAGTAATCAAAGTAGACTAACTATTGTAAAATGAATGGATCTAAAATCATTTGTTAAGGCGTCGAAATCTTGGCACAAGTTGTAGCAAAACAAGTTTAAAACATGTAATAGAACTTTAGATGACACTTTAGATGACACTTCTAGAAATGCTATCTTTGCTCTTTGAAACTATATATTGTATAAAAATGATATTTAGATTATGTATTTTCCTCTAATTTTTTACGATTGTTTTCTAACTTATGATATAGTGTTTTAAAATTGGTTTCAAGTTTATATTTTAAACTATTAATTATGAATTTTTAAACTATTAATTATGAATTTTTAAACGAAGTGGCTTTTAAAATAAAACATGTTTATTTTGGTTTTTCTATTTATTTCAAAACACTTTATTTTTACATAATATTGTACGTAAATAATTATCATATATTTTAAATTAGCTTAAAAGTATTTTAGCGTATCAGCAAGTATTTTAACAACATTCCTGTACATACATGTATACATACATACATACATGTGTGTGTATATATATAAGTTTTAAATATTAAATTAAGTATCTAATAAATTTAATAAACGAAGTTTGGGTTTTAACACTTAAGTTAAAATAAATGGTTTAGAAAAATTAACTAAAAGGGTATTATCCTAATTAATAAGTGAGGACATGCTTTGATCTTTAAAATAAATGTTTTGAAGTTAATGATGGATACAAGTAAAAGGATTTGGGTTGTAGCAGACATTGTTTTAGTAATAATTGTTTTTAACCCTTATTATTAATTACTTAGGGATATAATAAGATATTTACTAATGAATATATAGTCGATAAACTATAAGTAAATGATTTGGGTTTGTTGTGACAATGTTTTAAGCAACGCTTGCCTTTTAACCCTTAAATGTAATTAAATCCTTAAAAGCAAGTTTTAAAGAAAATAGTTGAATGTAGAAATGTTTTTGGGTTGTAGTAAACAATGTTTTAGTAACATCAATTTTTGACCCCTATTGTTAGTTATACTTAGGAATATAATTAGATATTTAAAAATGAGTACTTTATGGTTAAGTATAAATGAAAGTTTTGGGTTTGTTGTGACAATGTTTTAAACAACACTTGTCTTAAACCCTTAAGTATAATAAAAGCTTTATAAAGCAAGTTTAAACAGATATATTTTTAAACTATGAAATGATTGGGTTTGTTGTGACAATGTTTGAGTAACACTTGTCTTAAGCCCTTAAATATAATTAAACCTTTAAAAGATCGTTTTAAAGATAATAATAAAATGTGGAGTATTTTGGGTTTGTAGCAGACAATATTTTAGTAACACTTGTTTTTAAAACCCTTGAATATATTTTAAAGAGGAAAAAATATTACAAGTATAATAGATCTTTAATAATGGAATTTTGAAGATAAATAACAAGTATTGAAATCTTTTATAAAAAGATAGAAAGAGTTATATGTTTAATTTATAAAAGAGAAGGGGTTTATAATAACAATGTTTTAGTAACATTTGTTTTCAACCTCTTTGATTATATTTTAAAATAAGTGATTTGTGAATATACTTATACCATTAAGATAAGTATATGAATAATTTTTAAGTATTAAAAAGAGTATAACTGAATAGTTATACTCACACACACACAAGTATATATCTTTTTTAAGATAAATTAAATATATACAAGTATATAAACGAAGTTTTATTTAACGGAGTGTTAATTTATAAAGGAATTTTTTATTATTGAAAAACATATTAGATAAAAAGATAATTTATGAGTAAAAATGGTTTTTAATTAATATAGGATAAATTAATTAGAAGGGGGATTCAAAGTCGTTTATGTGACTTGATCATCCTTTGGATGAATGGATAGTGCTTGTATGTTTACTTGCTTATAAAGAGCATATGAGAATTCGTTCCCCAATGCAATCATTCGCATTATTGCTGAATAAAACCAAATTCATGGATTTAGTCTTGAAGATACCGGGATTGGTAAGTGTTTTACTTATCGAAAATCACTTCAAGACTGAGATATGGGTTCTATGCTTTGGAAGTGGAACGATGGAATCCATGTGTGATTTTGCATTCTTTTGAGATGGTGGAATCCATGTGGGATTCAACATTTGTTCCAGTATTGAAGACTCGTGTGAAGAAGCCAAACGTTGCTTCCACATCGGAAAAACAACTAAAGACAGCGTAGGTTTAACGACCTGAATTTTTCAAAGATTTAAATTAGAATTTAACGAAGATTTTCAAATAAAATTATTCTAATTTTTTTAAAATTTGGCATCGAAAACTAGAAATTGAAATGCGTCCATTGAAATCAGACCTATAAAATTTATTTTGCGTTAAAATTCGTCCGAAACACGGCCAGCACAAATTTTTAGTGCGAATTATCAAATTTTAAAGTATGAGTATTTTTACATAGAAATGATCTAGAAAATTTTATGACTAAAACGTTCAAGTTCGCTCCATCCAATTCCGACCCTTGTAGTACGTTTATCTAGAATTGACGTTGTCGTCAAATTTCGATGTAGCGACAGATAAAATTTTGCTTCGGATGTCATAGCACATATTTGAGTACATCGTTGGATTCATCTTGTTGCGCTAATCTCCGTGGTATATTTGTTTTCGTTTTTTAGCTTCCGTGGCAAAACACTAAATGGTTGTGATAGTGGTCTGTGACCGCGCAAGGAGTCATAATTGCCACATTCTTTTCAGCCGACATTATTTCCCTTCAGCATACATTATTTGCATGCGCTAACCAAATTATTAAATGATGCATTAATGAGCTTGTGCATTCTTCTACTTATATATATAAGTGCTTTGCCTTCTTGATGCAGCGCATCAAGCCATGCCAAGAAAGGAGTCAACGAAACAAACCCTAAGTCGGAATTTCTCTGATCCATCTTACGTCGCTGCGCGACTTAACGACCCACCATATGTCGCTCCGCGAGTTAACTCCATCATTCATCGCTCTACGTCGCTCCACGACTTAACTCCATCTTACGTCGCTCCATGACTTAACTCCATTAATGATTGCTAAGTCTCTCAGGACATACGACCTATATGAGTCGCGGAAACCCTAGGTCGTCCGCTCTTTTATGCCACTGTATCTTAAGCCGTTGTATCTTAAGCCGCTCAAGTTCTTAGGCCGCTCGACTGAGCTTATGCCGCTGTATCTTAAACCGCTCAAGTTCTTAGGTCGTTCGACCTTATGTCACATTCCTTAGGTCGCTCAACCTTAGGCCTTATCTTTTAGGTCGCATGAAGCTGTGCAGCAGAGTACTATTGTTAAGTCGTTGATTCGTATATTGTTAAGTCGCATATATGTTGTATGTGTTAAGTCGTTTGTTCTTATATCGTGTGTTGTTATGTCGTAAGTCGTGTAATGTTGTAAATCGTATGTTATAGGTCGTGTGATGTTAGGTCGGCCTTGTGTTAGGTCGGCTGTGTTGTGTTGTAAATTTCTATAAATAGGGGTGTGATGTCATTGTAAAACGGAGTTGGTTTTCAAAAAAAATTTTTTTTTGTGCTTTTTGCCACTTTGTTGAAGTTGAGTGTGATCTCCTTCTTCTTCCATCTTCGGATATTCGAGTGCGCTCGAATCAACGAATTTGAAGCCGATTCACGGAATCTCGTGCGCGAGATCAACGTCGAAAAATCGTAGATCTTCTAACGCGGAATCGTGCGCGATCAATGTGTTGAAGATAGCTAGAATCCGATATCTCGAGAGATCAATGGATTTGGGCATTTATCATTCTACCAGGTTTACTTGACAGAATTCATTTTGTGAGGAAGAAAGTTTGCGTCAATTTAAATCAAAGCATTATTAGCACGTCAAGTTTGTTAGATCCGCTGCGTCACTTATTTGGTATCAGAGCCTAGTTCGAATCCTAGTTGAAAGCTAAGTAAGTTCAAGGCCGAGTTCAGAGCTAAGTTCAAGCCGAGCTGAGCTAGTGCAGAGTTCAAAGCCGAGTTAAAGCAAGTTAGATCGGAGCTAAGTCAAGGAAACAAGATTGTTTGAAGATCATGCCTCCGAGACGTGCTAATCGCTTTCAGAATGTTGAAGATTTGTATAGAAGACAAGAAGCTGAGCAGATGGAGCAGCGTATCAATGAAAAGTTCAATGAGGGTATTGAAAAGTTAGAGAAGTTGATGAAAGACATGAATCACAATCAAAGGAGAACTTCACCAGTTTCGAACCATAGTAGAAACAGGGTTTCACCATCGATTTTGGAACAAAGGAGAATGTCACCCCAATCTTATCGGGATAGTAGAGAATCATTAGTTTCAATGAGGTGAGAACACCATGAGTATCGAGGTGAAGAAAGAAGAACCCCACGTGAGTTTGACAATGAATCATATCATGATGTTGAAAGACATGATAGAAGGGACATGTGTGGTCGTAGAGATGTAGATGGTCGAGATCGATATCGACACACATATGATTTTGAGGAATATGGTGATAGAGGAAGTATTCATTATCGAGATCGAGGCCAAATGCGAAATCACTATCTTGATTCAGAAAATGATCGTAGATGGGAGTCAGGTATGCGGATGGAAATTCCAGAATTCAAAGGTGGTATGCAAGCTGAAGAATTTCTGGATTGGTTGTCAAATGTTGAAGAGATTTTGGAATTCAAGGAGGTGCCTGAGAATCAAAGAGTTCAATTAGTTGCTACAAGACTAAGGGGAAGAGCTATGGCTTGGTGGCAACAAACTAAATTAACTCGGGAGAGAATGGGAAAATCTAAAGTTGTCACTTGGGAGAAGATGAGAAAGATGATGAAATCAACTTTCTTGCCGTACAATTATCAATCTCTTATGTATCAACATTTGCAGAATTTGAGACAAGGAACGAGGACAGTGAATGATTATGCTGATGAATTCTATCAATTGATTGCGAGGAATGATATTATGGAAACTGAGGAACAACTAGATATATTGGAGGGTTACGGATGCAGATTCAAGACATGGCGAATATGTTTAGTCCAATGTCTGTTGCTGAAGCACATCATAAAGCTCTAGCTTGGGAGAAACAATGGAGATGAGGAGGTGGTGTGTTTACGAATTCTAACACTCAGAATAAGGGAGCTAGTAGTAGTGCTAATGTTTCCAAGGCAATCAGTAAACCAATTGTCAAAGAAGCCGCTAAAGAAAAGGTCAATGACAGTATCAAGTGCTATAATTGTCAGGAGTTTGGCCATAAATGTAATGAATGTACAAAGCCAAAGAAGAGAACCTTAGTTGTAGAAGAATGTGAGCATGAGAATGAGGAAGCTGAAGTTGGTTATTCACAACCATCGAAGTTTGATGAAGATGAAGAAGTTGTGTCGGGAGATGAAGGATGTAACTTGATGATGAGGCACTACACCAGAAAAGTCATTTTGCCACGGCTTTGGGCCGTGGCTAAACGATTTTGCTACGGCTTTAGGCCGTGGAAAAATGGGCAGTGGCAAAATTTTGCCACGGCCCGGAGCCGTGGCTGTTTTCTATTTTGCCACGGCTTGAGGCCGTGGCAATATTTCGATCAGCCACGGCTTAGAGCCGTGGCAAATATATGTTTTGCCACGGCTTTAGGCCGTGGCAAATACATGATTAGCCACGGCTTAAGGTCGTGGCTAATTTATGTATGTTGCTCAAATCAATTAACCGTCTCAGCGGTTCTTACTTCGGTTCAATTCAATACAAAATATTGTCTCAGTTGACACTCAGAACATAGAGTAAATGTCTCAATTCACATAAAGGTTCACTATCATAAACAATTCATCAATTACAATACAATGACACATGAAGACAAAAGTTTCAGATAGTTCATCAAGTACTGTACAATGATACATGAAAACAATAGTTCAGCAACAATACAATACAAAGTGTAACTGATCTCCAGCATTGCTGTATACAAGATGATGAATGCAAAATGTACCAAACACCATCAACCCTCACAAACACATTAGGCGCCACCTGCTTCCTCCAACTACCCCTTGCTCTTCACCACCTCCATGCAAGTCACGTACCCTACATCCCCTTTAACATGAACTATAACATCTTCCAAAACAATCATGATCGGAAACTCATGCTCCACCCCACACACTATCTCCTAGCTCCCCATCACCAAATCGTACCTTAAAATCCTACTTGCTCTAGGATGAATTGCGTACACGTCCTCTCCCTTGTGCTAGATGGACTGCATTGCTGCAAGGTCTCCATTTCTAAATGCGTTATAAAATCTGGAATTTGCTGCTAGGATCGAGGACTTGCTGTCTTCGTGGAGAAGGCAGTCTGTCCCTTAGTTTTGCTATTGTGGGGTAGTCCTCTTATATGGTTGTTTCTAGGGTTTTTTAGCGGGTTTGTTCATCTTCTTGTGTTAGGTTTTCTCTGTTTGGATGGTTTTCGGCTTTGTTGTTTTGACTCTGCATCTTGTGGTGAGGGTATGGTGGCTACATCCTGCACTGAACAATGTATACTGAATTAGTTTAAGCTACAATTTTGATATATTTGCCAGATGCAAGATGCAGAAGCAGAGATGCTAAAACATGATGAAGAACCCTTAAATATAATAAGACTGAGAAAGAACAATGGTGGAACCACTCTTGAACATAATTTAATTTCTTGATTAATGATTTAGGTGGCTAGGGTTTTTAATCTCATATCTTACTGATGGTTGGGTTAGAAATAAGTAATGACACAACCCATGAATCTACAACAAACCCAAACATTGCAATCCTGCACTGCCACATTCCTGCTATATTTATTCCCCAATTTTCAAAACGTCTTCCAACCTTAGCTCTTAATCCTTGTCTACCATTAATCCTTGTCTACCATTATCAAATTCAAGTTTCTTTTATCAATTGTCGATTATCGCATAGAAAAAGGTGTATTACCTAATATGCTCCTAGGAGGTGAAGAATAATGCAAATGTTGGTAAAATCGACTAGCCAAAATGGCTCTTGGAATCCAGTGAGTAAATTGCTTGGAGTTTTATCTCCAAAAGCGGCATACCCGAAACTGCCACAACAGAAACAGAAAAAAGTGATGATAGAGATAGAGATCACCGATGCTTTCTTCATTGTTTTGTTTTCAGCTGGTGGTGATTTTAAGGTATCCTACATATAAACATTTTCATTAAAATTTAAATGTATTTCTTTTCACTACAATATAACATGTTTATAACTTTTACCTATATTTCGAGTAATATATACGCGTAGGGATAGGCAAATGCTACATCACCTAGTCCTTGAGAGACTAACCATGCTTTTTCTGACATCGTGCTGCCTAGAATTCCTCCAGTCCCACCTCTTATTGTTCCATTAGCTGAAATCATATAGTATTTTGATTTTATCAGTAAATATTCTATAAAAGTTGTTATCCTGACACAAACACTAGAATAGATATGCACATACAAACATATGTGCATGTATCCTTGCTACGCGTGAAATGTTAACTTTAACCAGTTTTATTTAAAAAAAAAAATCCACCTAATTCCAGAGAATACTCACATATGACTTTAGCAATGGAAAGAGCAAATCCGATGATGGAATAACCAAAAGATATTGTTGCAGCCATAACATTGCTGGAAACAACCTTGTCTTCCTAATACTACAACATAGTGAAAGACTTCCTAATACAGCAGTTCAACATTGAGAACACACACAAAATCAAAATAACATACACTTACACATCAATTCATTTGCCTACCAAATACAATCACAGAAGAACGAGTTAATGATAAATTAAAGTCTGAAACATGCTATACATACTACATTTGACCAGTATCCAACAATTTTTTTATTAATTATAAAAGCAATTTATGGCGACATATTACATTTGCCAAAAAGTCATTCCAACCCACATTAGTTTCAACAACCAATCGACTACTATATTTTGTTGTTGTATACAAGATGTTCATACATTCAGTTAACAGTAACATTGCTGGAAACAACCTTGTCATTGTGTTGGGCACAAATGTGGACAATTTGCAAAATAGTTGTTGAATATGCACTGTAACATAGTACTAATCTGTGGTTATATTTCGTTGCAGTTCTGCGTTCACTCTCTTCTGTTTTGATTTTTTTTAACATTGTTACCCACGTTAACTAATTTATAAATTTATTCCAATGGAGGAAGCATTCGTAACTCTATTTTCACATCTAATACTGCATTTGATTAGTGTCATGCTTGTGGAATTCATGGAAAGATATTAAATTTATCATAAGTTCATCCCAACCCTTATTAGTACAAATTACCAACAAATAATTAGATTGATGTATAAAATGGGTTTATGAAATAAGCACATAATGATATTGTTGAAAACAATACTGTCAGGGAACTAGGTACAAATATGATTGGTATCGTTTTTGAATTCATTGTTTTCACAAACAGGTTTTGAATATTCCTAAGTTATGGCCTTATTTTAAAGCTGATTTTATAATAGGAATCAAAATGTTGGTCCTAGACTTCTCCATTGATTTTATAATCGGATTACTAATTTTGGTTATTCCTAAGCTAAACTTTGATGCTGTGATTGAAGAGAGAATAAATTGGATAAATGACTCTTTACTTTAGGCTAAAGAATCATGAAAATAAATTAAAAGAGAATTTTAAGAACTTTATCACTTCACCATATCATATTCCCACTTTCTATGTCTACTATTACACAAAGGGGAATATATTTATTAGATATGTTTGGGAGAAATTTTACCCATAATAATCAAAATATAAAAGCCTTTAAAATTCAGGATGCAACTGTAACTATATAACCTTAAAGATAAAGTGTATCTACAAATAGAAATTTTTATGTATGCAAAATGAGTCAAGCTATATGAAAAAACTGGGGAGAGAGTGTAGCAAAAAATAGAAGCTTTTAAGACAAAATGTATTATTTAAGGAAGTTTTTATTTGATTTTCATTTCAAAAGATCTATTAAAATTAGTAAGTACCACTTAAGTAATTCAATTGTAGCTAGAAACATAACTAAGAGTTTTAGGAACCTGTTATGTTGAGAAAAAGATCTATAACTTACAAATGTGAACATTATATGTTTTATAACTTCTCAAGTATAGGTAAATAACCAACAAATCATCAACAAAATAGAGAGAACATCAACAAAAACTGTAACCCAACAGCAAAACCAAACTGTATATTATGTTTTTGAATCATCTTTCATCCTTTTTATTTGTATTTTACTGGAAGAATGTGCATCTTGCATAATTGGACTATGAATATAAATTTCTTGCAAAGTTCTAATTTGCATACAAAATAGGGGAACAAATTGCTTACAAAGTTGAAGAGCTACAACAAAGAGGTAGCTTATATAGGTTTAGGGTCCTACATTAAGACTCACGATCCATGTCAACCGTCCATTTTGACTGATCAAATGTTGGGTCTAACGGGCATACATTAAGCACACATCGGTAATCATTTTTACATTATTTTAAATAGACTAATGAAATAAATTGCGGTTACGTTTAATTTTTAGTTTAACCGATTGGTGTTGTTTGAATAAATGGTGCTTGATTTGTATAGCAAACTTGATATTTATATAGCAAGACATTTTCCAAATCCAAAAGCTACCATAAAATGTATACTGAAAGATTCTACTTCTCATGCAAACACAACACATGAAAGTTCTAATTCTCAGAAAATCAAAGCCTTGTTTCTTTTTAGCATGGGAAAATAACAATCTGTCTACCAGTTTTGTGTGAACCCCATATGAACATGCTTATTCACATAATAGTCATTAGCTAAACTGAAGAAAAAAAAAATTAAACAAGGCCACGTCCAGTTCGTTAAACTAAAGATCCACAAACCAAGATAGTTAAAGTGCTAAAGCGCAAAAAGACGTCATGCTTGTGCCTTGGGCTTTTTTGCGCCTATGCCCTTTTTATGTGTCTTTTATACAACTTTGAGTTTTTTCTGCTATAAAAAACTACAGTATAAATTAACATTAAAAATGATAATTTTAGTATTAAAACATGTTTGCATACAATCTTTCGGCAAGTAAGAAAGCGCCATCTATTAAAAAAATCACAAATGATAACCTAGACCAAAACGATATCAAATTCAAGTCTAAAACGCCTAAAATATATAAATTACGACAAAAAGCTAGAAAGCATAAAGATGTTAAACAAAACACTTGAAATTTAATTCAATTTTTAATCACTAATATTCAATTAAAGATGTTAAACAAACCATCTATGGAAGAGTTTTTTTATGCTGTGGCAATCAATTATTTTGTTATTCGTGGCTAAGGCTTTCGATTATCAATTACACGAACTAAATCTAAATCTTCAAACATTCAATGAATTCAGTATGTGATGCAACTTGAGTTATAAATTAAATAGAGGTACAATTCCGAATCAGTTCATGAACAAAGTTGTACAAATTTTCAATTCACTTATTAATTCGAACTCTTTCCTTAATAAATTGAAAACCTAAAATAAAATTTAATCAGCCTCAAATTAACTCAATAAAATGAAAAAGTTACCTCACTACAGCTTTCTTCTAGTTTCAGTTTCCTGTTGCTAGATCGATATGGTTTCGATCTTCTCCCTCTGCGGCTTTATAATTTTTTCCCCTTTTTTACCTGCTGTGCGGTCTTCCTATTGTTACATTTTTTCCATTTGTTCGCGATTTTTTTCCATGGAGTAGCTTCTGAGAGGGGATGCCATAGCTAATCGTCTTGATTGCGTTATAAGTGGATCGGATCTGATTATGCTGAACGATGAGCGTTAGATCTCCAAGGTGATAAAACTAAAATTTATCATCATTAAAAAGATTCAGTGCCAATAATCCACAATATGCAGATTGAAATTACATAAAGTACAGAATGATTACCTCTCGATTGTAATAGTTAGGCGTAGCATGCTACTGTGAGGAAGAAGTGAAGAAAGACGGAGAAGCAGACAATGCAGCTGTGAGGAAGAAGAAGCACGATTGGGGAAAATTGTGAGATTAGGGTGATAAGCGATCGATTTGAGTGAGAAGCTGTCGATTTGTTCAGGCGTTATTTTGCAAGGATGGGTGAAATTAGGGCGCGTGATTGAAATTAGGGCGTTCTTTTTTTTGGAAGCAGAGAGGCGAGGGTTATTAAAATGGAATCGGGGGTGGGGTGATTTTTTTTTAGAAACATTGGAACGGTTCATAGCCAGGGTAAATTTGCCACGGCCTTAGACCGTGCTAATTGACTTTACCACGGCTCAAAACTGTGGTAAAATTGCCACGGCTCAAAGCTGTGGTAATTTTTTCGCCTTGGGAGGGTGGCAAAATATGCAGTATGGTGTAGTGAGGAGGTATTGTTTAGTGGCAAAGCATGATAATGATTCTAGTTGGCTAAGAAGCAATATCTTTCAGTCTACATGTACTATCTTGGGGAAGGTTTGTCGGTTTGTTATTGATGCGGGAAGCTGTGATAACATTATTTCTGAAGAAGTTGTTACGAAATTAGGGTTGAAGACTGAAAAACATCCTAGATCTTATAAACTGGGATGGCTAAAGAAAGGTGGAGAAGTTACAGTGGGAAAGCGAGCTTTTGTTACATTTTCTATTGGGAAGAAGTACAAAGATGATATATGGTGTGATGTGGTTGACATGGATGTGTGTCATTTACTATTGGGAAGACCATGGCAATATGATAGAGCTGTACAACATAATGGTCGCACCAACAGCTACAGTTTCATGTTCGAAGGTACTCAAATTACTTTGGTTCCTAAGAAGCGTGAATAAAGTGAAAGAAAGTCAGAGAAGAAGGTGGAATCAACTAGCTTATTATCTTCGAAAGAATTTGTTGAAGAGGTGAAAGATTGTGCTGAATTGTTTATGTTGATCGGGTATGAAGCAAGTAAAGATGTTGAAATTCCTGAGGAGGTTAGACCGGTGTTGGATGAATTTGAAGATGTTTTTCCTGTGGAATTGCCTAAGTAATTTCCGCCGCTGAGAGATATACAACATCAAATTGATCTAGTGCCAGGTGCCGTTTTACCGCATAGGCCACATTATCGTATGAGTCCAAAGGAGCATGAAGAGTTGAGGAGACAGGTTGAGGAGTTGCTTGAGCAAGGGCGTGTTCGAGAAAGTCTCAGTCCTTGTGCTGTACCAGCTTTGTTAGTGCCGAAAAAAATTGGTTCATGAGGATGTGTACGGATAGCAGGGCACTCAACAAAATAACTGTCAGATACAGATTTCCTATGCCTAGACTTAATGATCTATTGGATCAACTTAGTGGGTCTGTAATCTTTTCGAAGATTGATCTTAAGAGTGGTTATCATCAGATTCGCATTAGACTAGGTGATGAATGGAAGACAACATTCAAGACTCGAGAAGGATTATATGAATGGCTGGTAATGCCGTTTGGTCTATCTAATGTACCAAGTACATTTATGAGGGTAATGAATCAAATTTTCAGACCTTACATTAGGAAATTTGTTGTTGTTTACTTTGATAATATCTTGATCTATAGTGTAAGCACGGAGGAGCATATTCAACCCTTGCGAAAGGTGTGAACTATTCTTCGTCAAGAACAGTTCTATGCAGCGACAAAGAAATGCGTGTTCTTGATGCCAAGTGTTTTATTTCTGGGATATGTCGTGTCCAAGGAGGGAATACAAGTGGACCAGAGTAAAGTAGCCGCAATCAGAAATTGGCCACAGCCCAAAACTATAACAGAAGTCAGAAGTTTTCATGGGTTAGCTTCATTTTATCGAAGATTTATACCACACTTTAGTAGTGTGATGGCTCCTGTTACAGATTGTATGAAGGAAAGAATTTTTATGGATGGAAGAGGCAGGATTTGCTTTTGAGCGAATCAAGGAACTTTTAACCTCAACACCGATTCTAATGTTGCCAGATTTTCAGTTGCTATTTGAGTTACATACGGATGCATCGAAAGTTGGAATTGGAGGAGTGTTGAGTCAGAAGGGTCCTCCAATTGCCTATTTCAGTGAAAAACTTTCTGCAGCAAAGATGAGATACAATACTTATGATGTGGAGTTTTATGCTATTGTGCAGGCTGTGAAGCATTGGAGACATTACTTGTTCCATAAAGAATTTGTATTGTATACGGATCATGAAGCATTGAAACATTTACAAGGGCAGGATAAAATTGCAGCTAGGCATGCATCGTGGATAGCTTATTCGCAACAATTTACATTCGCTGTAAAGCACAAGTCTGGAGTAACTAATCGCGTCGCAGATGTATTGAGTCGGAGGAATAATTTACTAATAACCATGCGAGTAGAGATGATGGGTTTTGACTTACTTCTAGATTTGCTGACATCAGATTCTTATTTTTCCAAGATCTTAGACCAAGTCAAACAGGGAAGCATGGACGGATATATGTTGGTTGATGGTTTTCTGTTCAAAGGAAATTAGTTGTGTATTCCAGATTGCAGTTTACGAATGAAAATTATCAAAGAATTGCATGAAGAAGGACATGTGGGCCGCGACCGTACTATTCAGTTGATCTTACAGTCTTATTTTTGGCCGTCAATGAGAAAAGAAGTTGAAAAGTTTGTACAGAAGTGCCATATTTGTCAAGTTTCAAAGGGGACCGCGACAAATGCAGGTTTATATTTGTCGTTGCCTATACCTACTAAGCCATGGGTGGATGTTAGCATGGACTTTGTATTGGGTTTGCCGAGGACGCAACGTGGTAATGATTCTATCTATGTGGTGGTTGATCATTTTTCAAAAATGGTACATTTTATTGCATGTAAGAAGACGGTAGATGCGGTTAATGTTGCACTGTTATACTTCAAAGATATCTATCGTCTTCATGGGTTGCCTGAATCTGTCGTATCCGATAGAGACACTCGCTTTCTGAGTCATTTTTAGATGAATCTATGGAGAATGGTCGGGACAATGCTGAAATTTAGTAGTGCTTATCATCCATAGACGGATGGACAGATAGAGGTTGTGAATAGATCCTTAGGTAATCTATTGAGATGCCTTGTGAATGACAATTTGAAGAGTTGGGATTCAAAGTTGTGTCGAGCTGAGTTTGCACACAACCATGCAGTTAATCGTAGCACTGGTTTCAGTCCATTCCAGGTTTTTTATTCAACAATTCCGAAGGGACCATTGGATTTATCTATAGTACCACAGCAGAAAGGGGTGATCAAACGTGCTAGTGATTTTGTAAATGAGTTGCAAGAATGCCACAAGGTTGTGCAGGAACGTTTCCTTAGGGCGAATGAGAAATATAACCAATCCGCAGATATCAAACGACGACATGATGAATTCAAAGAAGGAGATTTTGTATATGCAGCATTGACTAAGGATCGATTTTCTATTGGTGCTTGCAACAAGCTAGTTGCTAGAAAGATTGGTCCTTTGGAAATCGTAAAGAAGATCAATGAGAATGCTTATAAATTAAGATTGCCGGATCATATCCATATTGCCGACGTTTTCAACGTCAAACACTTGATTCCATATCATGAGAATAAATATGTCGATGAAGAGGAAAGTGTGAATTCGGGGTCGAATTCTTTTCAACCAGGGGAGGATGATGCAGCGCATCAAGCCATGCGAAGAAAGGAGTCGACGAAACAAACCCTAAGTCGGAATGTCTCCGATCCATTTTACATCGCTGCGTGACTTAACGACCCACCATATGTTGCTCCACGACTTAACTCCATCATTCATCACTCTACGTCGCTCCACGACTTAACTCCATCATACGTCACTCCGCGACTTAACTCCATTACTGATTGCTAAGTCGCTCAGGACATACGACCTATATAAGTCGTGGAAACCCTAGGTCGTCCGCTCTTTTATGCCGCTGTATCTTAAGCCGCTCAAGTTCTTAGGTCGCTCGACCGAGCTTATGCCGCTGTATCTTAAACCGCTCAAGTTCTTAGGTCGGTCGACCTTATGTCGCATTCCTTAGGTCGCTCAACCTTAGGCCTTATCTTTTAGGTCGCATGAAGCTGTGCTGCAGAGTACTATTGTTAAGTCGTTGAGTCGTATATTGTTAAGTCGCATATATGTTGTATGTGTTGATTCGTTTTTTCTTGTGTCGTGTGTGTTGTAATGTTGTTATGTCGTAGGTCATGTAATGTTGTAAATCGTATGTTGTAGGTCGTGTGATGTTAGGTTGGTCGTGTGTTAGGTCGGCTGTGTTGTGTTGTAAATTTCTGTAAATAGGGGTGTGATGTCATTGTAAAAGTGGAGTTGATTTTTGAATAAAAATTGTTTGTGTGCTTTTTGCCACTTTGTTAAAGTTGAGTGTGATCTCCTTCTTCTTCCATCTTTGGATATTCGAGTGCACTCGAATCAATAAATTTGAAGCCGATTCACGGAATCTCGTGCGCGAGATCAACGTCGAAGAATCGTAGATCTTCTAACGCGGAATCGTGCGCGATCAACGTGTTGAAGATAGCTAGAATCCGGTATCTCGAGAGATCAACGGATTTGGGAATTTATCGTTCTACCAGGTTTACTTGACACAAATTAATGTCATGAGGAAGAAAGTTTGCATCAATTTAAATCAAAGCATTATTACCACGTCAAGTTTGTTAGATCCGCTGCGCCACTTATTCTTGCTCCTCCGACCTCTTTTTTATATGAGCATTTGCTTGAGAGAAAAAATTATTATAAATAAATAAAGCAAATAATATATAACCAAACTAAACCACATAAACCCTTTCTATTTTCTCCTTTCCCCTGCACGCAACTAACCTCACGAGCCACCACACCCTTTGCCTCACCTCCCCACGAACAACCCAGCTTTCGCCTGCCTCCACCGCTCCACCGCTCCACCGGCACCCTCCGAGCACCCTCACCCTACGCCACCTCGTCCTTCCTCCAACTACATCTCAACCACCTCACTCCGGACCTACCACCATCGAAGCCCGTACCGTCCCTCCACCATAGTCTTCCGCCTATCCCGCCACCACCTCCCACCTGTTCCCATCACCGAACCCAAAGTTCTGCACCCGCCTCTAGTGGCCACACTGCCCCGACCTGCACGTCCATCTGCCTTGCCACCCTCCTACAACCGAAACTCGAACCCGACTTCACTCGCTGCCTGAGCCGACTCCTCCTGCTGCCACCAAGCTCCACCACTTCCCAGCCATCCACACTCGAAACCCATCAACTGTAACAACCCAGTATTTTGTGATCATTTTATTTGTTTATTTTAAATTGAAACTCCTGATTTAAAAAATTTATTATATGGATAAATTTTGTTATTTTAATTATAATTTTTATTTTTGTGTGAATTATAATTCCAAACCTGAATAAATAGAATATTTCTAGAAGATGTGGATTTTGGTCGATCTGGTCAAACTTTGGCTTTCAAATTTAAAATTTAAATATTTGAATTCCTGAATTTTATCTTTCATCATGAAAATAAATTAAATTTCAAGAATACTGCTTTTCGTTTCGTTGAAATCCTATTTATATTGTGAAAGTTATGTTTTTTACAATATTGTATGTAAATTGATTTATTTAATAAAATTGTCTATTTTAATTTATATAAATAATATATTTATCTGTCAAATCTTGTTCAGATTTATATATATGTGCGTAATATGGCATGTTAGATATATATTTTTATTTTAAAACATTTTTAAGGTGATGTTATAATTTTCCTAAGCTTATTGTATTTATTTAAAATTTTAAAACCTAGTTTATATTTTTAAGATATTTTATTAATTAATTTATGTTTACTCGAAATTTATTTATTTATTTTTATTCATACATTATTTTGTTGTCTTTTTATTTTATTTATATTCATTTTTCATGTGTTTAAAAATGAATAAATAAATTAGAAATATGAAGAGTTTTATAACCTTTCATTTACCTTTGACTTTTCACATATCGTTGCCTTTTCATTTCAATCAACATTTGCACTTATTTTGAGCTGACCATATCATTTTCTCAGTCGCATCTTCCTTCATTTCTCACGCAAAAAATAAAGTTTCTCATTTCCAAAACTCTTGGCATCATTTCTGGAACAAAAAAATTGGTAAATGTTTTCACTTTTTTTCAATTTTTCTTCTTTGTTTATGTATTTTTATGCCTTGCCTTCACTTGTGTTGCTCGGTCATAGCCTCCACCTTCACCACCACATTCATCACCACTTTGTTCAGTTGCAAAACACCCCCATCTCCATTGACCTACCTGGCCGTGGCCCCTTAGATGCAAGCTACATACAAAAATTAGCAAACACTTCTTATTTATGCATAGCCGAGCCCACCTATTGCCATCACCACTTCACCTCTTGGCCAACACTTGCACCACTTCCACCAGCCTATACCTGACCATAAGCCACTGCCACACCATCCCCTAGCCTCCGCCAGTCATGGTCGTGCCACCTTGGAGCCATGGCCGAGCTTGTGATGCACACAAAAATCCTTTTTTGCCTTGGCTTTGTATATTCATGCCATTAATCACCTAAGCAACTTCCATGACCATATTGGACCCATACTTGACCACATACACCACCATGGATGTGCCTTCTCACCGTATGGCCGAGCATGGTATTGGTGAAAGCAAGTGCAAGTCGTTCGATTTTATGTTGTGCATAAATTCTAGCTTGTTTGATGTTATATTTAGTGTTGAAATTCATGTCATATATATTGTTTCATTTCATATGCACAAGACAACTATTTTGGCTCTCCCCACACTTTAATCATAGTCGTGTTTTCATGCCTTTTAAATCTCTGTTGTGTGTCTGAATTGGTTATCTCCAGCTTGTAAAGGTGAGTACTTCTCACCAGACATTTTATACTTATATAATTAGTAAACTGATAGCATTTGAATCTGTAACCATATTATCATGTTATAACTGCCTATGCTATTATATCATATGATGTTCACCCCTGTTTATACACCTGTCATATCATCTGTTACTATTATATAATGCTATTCTATTTATTTTATTAGTTTATCACACTGCAATTTCCCTATAGGATAGAATCACTATAGGTTGAAATGATACATACCCGAACGGACTTTAGAATATGGAAAAATCGCTATGGGCTAAAATGATAGGCCTGAGCGATTTTTATTTATTTTATTACTTGGGATTGTGATTTTGAAATGATAAAACCCGGATTTTTCCTCTGTAAATTACGGACTGAAATGATATATTATCCGTATTATTTGACTTAGGTTAGAAAATTAAATACAGACCGTGATTAATATATATTTTTCTAAATTTTATAAAATATTATAAAAAAGTAAATATTATGATATTTTGATTTAAATTTAATTTAAAAATAATTTTTATAAAATATTAGTGATTTCTACAAGTTAAATAAGTGAAATAAATAAATGGATGAGTAGAATTTAAAATATAAGTAAATTTTGGAATTTATGATTTTGTTTATAAATGCAGTTTACATTAAGTAAGAAAATATGATAATTTGATTATAATTTGAATTTAAAATGATTTTTATAAAGTGCTATTGATTTTCTATAAATTAAAAATAGTTAAATAAATGTTTATAAATTGAAATTTGAAATATAACTTAACTTAGAAATGTGAAATGTGTTTTAAATTAAAAGTTAAGTTAAGAAAAAATAAAATGGAATTTTAATTTAATTTATAAAATGGTAAATTAAATTGAAATGTAAAGTAAATTAAACGTTATAAAATTTTACATTTATTTTATAAGTGAATTATAAAAAAAATTAATAATTATTTGTGAAATCTCACATTATAAAATCATAAATTAAAAGGTATATTTAAATGATCATTTTAAAGTAAAATATACGGTTCTATAAGTTTATAATGATTTAAATTAAATTTAATTGTTTACGACATTGTATTGAAATTTTGGAATTTAATTTAACTGCATTTCAGAAATGCTATCATTTCTAAAGTAAAAGATATTACACAATTTTGCAAGTGTTGTAGTTGAGATAAATGGACTAAAAGGCAAAAACGAACTAAGGGCTATTACAGCACTTTGTAAGTGCTGTAGTTGCAGAATTGAACTAAAGCTTTTATTTGAAATCATGAACTATTACGGCATTTCTGTAAATGTTGTTTTTGCTAAATTGAATTGTTTTCAAATGTAACTTACTGTAGCATTTTCTAAATGCTGCGGAAGATGAAATTTCACTGTTTTAATAAATTCAAGTGAATAAATGTATTCTGAAAATGGTAAAATTTTGAGAATTGGATATTTGATTTTTAAATATAATAACTTCTTTTTTTTAATGATTTAAATGGAATATTTTGATTTGAAATATAAACTATTTTGAAATGTGATTTGGAATGGTATTTAAATTAAACAAAAATGAATGAGGTTCTGGAAGGATGTGATATTTTGATATGTTAAAAAATGAACTTGAAATGATATTGAATTTTGAAATGATATTTGATTTCGAAGTAAAAATTACCATTTTAGAATTTTAACCACGTGATGTATTTAATTTATGGTTTAGCTGATCATTAGAGGATGGGTGATCCCAAGCATCCTTTAAGTTATTGTGCATTACTACTACAGAGTCCTTGAGTTGGTTTACATTATATAAGTATGTTTGTCCTGACTCGAGTGTTTTGTGTTTTAATTTATGCTAGGGTCAACCTGAGTATTTACAGTTTAGCATTGGATTTCTTTTCTGGAGCTATGAATCGCTGAAGATTCTGCTTGTCTGGTTATCTATTCCCTTTCAGTTGTTCTATTTCAGCTCTGGTATTTATAAACTTCTATGTATTTGAGATTTCTATTGCATATGTTTTTCAGACTAATATTATGTATTACGCTATGAGTGTTTGTTATAGCAGCTTCATGAACTACTATGGTATTTTAATTTCCGCTGCGAGTTATTCTGATATTTCTGTGTCTGTGATTCTGTGATTGTGTTTCATTTGCTCCAAATTTATTTACAATGCGGTATAAGTCCGACATGTGAGGATGTGAATGGCTGAAAATATCGGGTTGTTACAGTTGGTATCAGAGCTTTGGTTTTAGGCAAACCTTAGCCTGCGGAGCAAAAACTCATTAGAGATAGGGTAGAAATACCCTAGAATGAGTGAAATCAATCTCAGAATCATTTCCGTGTGAGAGAACGTAATTTCGAAGTATAAAATGATTTCCAAATGATTTTAAAGGATTTTCAAAGATTATATTAGTATAAAATTTTGTATTATTTTGAAATCAAGATTTTCTAAACTTCATTCCTTCGGTATCCATCTTGTTAGTAATATCTTGGTTAGGATTCTTATCAACTAGGATTCCTTGAACTTTGAAACGCTCCCACTTGTTCTGAAATCCAGTCTTGTCTTCTCTATTTTACCCTTTTGATTTTGGGGCATTCCATAACTCCACTTTGAATGACCTTTATAAAGATCGGGGATTTCGCAAATCTTTGAATTATTTGTAAAGGGGTGAAACTCCTTTACAATTGGCATTGATTCATCGGAGATTTCTATATCCTCGGTTTACGATGTTATCTATCTCTTGCTCTACCCAGATTCTATCTCTGGCGATCGAATGTCGATTTGCCTTAGATTTCGGCATTGGTTATATTCCTGAAGTCACAGTTGACTCGGTTAAGGTCGCCCACGATTTATATAGGATTATCATCTTCTATTTGGTAATTAAATTATCTCATCTTCGTTCGAGCTTATCTTCAAACCAGAATTCTATTTGATTAGGGTTCCTCTAAATTCGAATCTCTGTTCGTTCTGAAATCCATCCTTGAATCATTCTTTGGAAATTTATGCTTGGTTGTATTTCGAAATTGTGCATACATCGAAGTTACTATTTTGATAAGGATGACCACCTTTTTATATAAAAGTGAAATATTTTGGATAAGGATTATATACCTTTTAAAATGAGAATTTGAAGTTTCGAAAGGATTTGAAATTTTGAAAATTTTATAAGAAATTGATTTAAAAAAATGATTTATAACTGAAGGGTTTTAATTTGAATTTCGAGGAATCGAACTCCGGTGTTTTGAAATTGGTTTTAAGATTTTGGAAAATATATAATAATAATAATATGATTTAAAGATATTTTTTTGAATAAGAAATGTTTCAAATGTATTCGAATGAATTCCAATGATTTCGAAGAGATTTCAAAGAAGTTTCAAAAAAATAAAAGTCCAGAACCCACTTATGTCGCTGGAAAATAATTTGGGTGATGAATGCATGCATCATCGACATTGATTTTCGAGTTTCTGAGTGTGGGAGAGGCCATTCTAGTAGCTTTGCTATACGAGTGATTTTATGAAACCAATTTTCATTTCAGATTTTGAAGTATGGTTTGATATTCGAAAGATATATATGTGTATATATATATTTGAAATGATTTAAAGTAAGCCGGTGTTCAGTCCTCGAGATTAAGGTTTGTTTTGGTATAACCTTATTTATTGGAATTGATTTACTGATTTGTTGGTGATTTCCAACTCTGGGATTGAAAATATGATTTCTTCGACTATTTTGAAGAGTCGAGCACTTCCAAATCGAGGTTAACTTTTCAAAGCTAAGAAATTTTGAAAGGTATAAGATATTTGATAAAGAATATATGTTTAGTTTGGTATGATTAAAGTATAAAGTAATATGATTTATATAAGTTTGAATCTGTTTGTTGTGTGAAATAAATAAGAATATTTTGAATTATACTGGTATGAATTATAGATTTGAAATGTTTTGAATAAAGTATATATATATAGAATAAAAATCTTTCCAGTGGTAAATTGGATTTTTCATATAGAAATAAATAGTTTGAAGGTTTTAAAAAGGGATGGTTTTAAACTTAATAACCATTTTAGATATTTTGATGGTTGAAATGGTGTGGAAATGATTTAATCTTTATTTTGATAAAGAATGTGAATATGAAATGATAACTGATTTTGATAAATGAATATTCGAAGTTTATATTTGTATGAAAGGATATTTGGTTTACTTGTAATTTGAGTTTATTTAAAATTAATTGATTTATGAAATGAATATTTCAAAACTAAGTAATAATGAAGTAAAGTTTGAGATATATGAAATTATAAAATTTAGTTTTGAAATATGGGATATTAAAGCTTTGAAATATATAAAAAAGATTGAACAGTTTATTTTATGGATCAAATCTTTATTTGAAATTTGATAATATTTGAAATGGTTTTGTTGGAAAACTAAATTGAATTGAAATTGATGGTTTGAATTGAATTAAAATTGGAGATTTTAGATTTGGGTTTAATTGAATAAATTTGTGAAACGTAAAGAATTAAAGGAATGTTTTATGATTTCAAATATATGATTTCGAAATGTTATGATTTTTAAAGTGTAACGATTTCAAGTATTTTGGTTTCGAAAGATTTATAACTTTGAAGTGTTATGATTTTTGAAAGTGAATATATGTTTGAAATGGAAATGAACTTGTTTGGCCTAAATTTTGTTGAGTTGGAGATTTAGATTATTTTCTAAATCTATTGTTTTAAGAAACTTTGAATGTGACGACCCAGAAATTTCGAGCATTCAAAAATCGGAATATTTAATTGATTTTAAATATTCAATACAATAATTTTAACTTGAATTACGAATATCACAATTTATTTGGTAATTGAATCATTAAAATTAAATAATTTGAAGTTGGATAAACGGTTGAATCTGGAGTTTTAAGCCTGTTAAAACTAATTTAATGACTGATAAAATTTATATCGATAATATGGAAATTAGTGGAAGTGTTAAAATTGAATTTAGAAGTGTTTTGTTCGGTTTCGAAATTTATATTGTTTAATTTGAATTTAAAATAGCCTTCCGAGACACAGACTTGGAATTCCACGAAACCAGTTCCATTGGGTCCGAAATATTGAATTATTATCGGATTTCAAATCTTCGTAGTTTTTGGGTTTGTTGGGTGAGCATACGATATAAAAACGCGTTGAAGATTTCATCGAAAATTTAATTTAAAACGTATATGTATATTCTCATATAAGTACCCTCTACTTGCTGACGTTCACCCTCATCCCGTACCCTGTCTTCTCTCAGAAGCCAACGCCTTCTTATATATAAAAAAAAAGGAAGAACGAGCCTTCTTCAACAATTCACGCTTTTAATATATTTATAAAAACAAAAGGGGGCGAAGCTTCATTTACGGGAAAAAAAAAAAAAGAGTTAAAGCTATTAATAAAATCTCCAACTCAAAATCAAGCCGGCTCCCCTTTTCTTTCTTCTTCACGCGAATCGACCTTCTTCCTCAATTAACGAGTTCGTTCGAATCGAAGAGGGGGAGCGTAGCCGAGACCTGTATCTCGTTCGAAGCTAAGGAGGTGCGTTGGCGATGGTTTTAGGGAAGAGGCCGATCGAGTGAGGCACTGAATCGAAATCGCGTGAGGCGGTGGGCGGCGTTCGAGGATTAGGCGGTCGCGTGTGAAGCTAGGGTTCGTCTTCGTGACAGGCACGTCGTTCGAAATGTTCGTCGATTCTATCTACCGGCTTCACCTCTCATAGAAGCGATAAGTGCACCGAGTTGATCGAAGTCTTGGGCTTTTCGATTTGAGGTCGACGTCGACCATGGCCGATGGAAGGGGTCGATTGGGGTACAGGGTATGGTGATTCGAGCTGCGCGAAGTCAGGAGACGGTGTTGTCGACGTTGCGTTGCAATGAGGACCGTGCGAGTTGGGCGTTCAGAGATGGTGATGGAGGAGGTTCGTGATTCAGGCGTGAAGGGGAAGCGACGGGAAGCTAGGTATTTCTTTGATAATTTATTTAATTTAGTTCCTAAAATTTGGTTGTTAACCTTGACAGTAATAATAATAATTACAGCAAAATCTGGACCGTTTTAGTTTTAAGGTTTAATCAGTCATATATTTACAGGAAAGCAAAGTATATTGTTTCACTATCAAATGCAAATTTTATTTAATATATATAAGAATCTTGAATGTAGAAGAGTTTTATCAAATTAGATTTAAACAGTTTGTTTAATTTAATAGATATGATTTTGGGAAATAAAATAAATAAATAGTTTAAAACTAGATTTTTGGTGTAGACCCAAATTATTAGTTGAAAATGATTTATTGGTAAATTAAAATTTTAAAATGGATAATGAATTGTTTAATTAGTTTAAGTTCAAAATATTAAATTAAATTAAATTGTATAAAAGGAAATTAATTGTTCGGTTAATTCAAAGTATTAATAAATCATATAAATTTTTATTCAAGGTCAAAATGGGGAAACCAAGGCAATGTTGAAGTGATGGCAAACAGAATTAAAGGTGAGTTAATCTCACTCAGTTAAATTTAAATTTAAATTTAAGTAAATTAAATTTAAATAATTGTTTGAGTGGCTGAATTGATTGATGTGGTATAGTATGATATTTTGATATTGGCATATTATATTGTGCTAACATTTGTGAATGCAGGGAAAATAGGTTGGAGGGATCCAACTGGACCCCTCACATTTATTTAAATTATTCAATATTCTCTGTTTTGATTATTTGATATCCCATGATGAGCTATATTGGAATATTGAATGTATGGATTGATTGTATATTCGGGTAATGAATTACCAAAATATATGAATAGGATTGTTGAAAGGAAGTAAATTTGTAAGCGAAATATTTATAGAAAGTTTGAATAAATTAAGAATGAATTGAAAGGAAATAGAATTAATATGAAAATAATAATAACTTCGAGTATGAAGAGAAAATGTAATTTTTGATAAAATGAAATTGATGAATTGTAAATTTAAGCTATATCAATTAAAGAAATAAATAATTATTTTAAATTTAGGATTTAAATTATTTAAGAAAAATAAAGAAGGAATTGGGAATAACCTGAAATTTGTATATTTCAGCTAAAGGATTTAAAAATCAAACTGAAAATAATAATTAAGTCCATAATTAATTGAATTTCGAAATGAACTGATAAGTAAAGAAATTTATTTTAAAGGAAATAAATTGGAAATCAATTTTGGGAAATTGATTTAAGTTATTGAAGTTGGAATTCTCCCTGGATAACCAAGTACGTTTTCGAAGTAAATTTTTAAATATAAGTTAAAAGATTAAAGATTGTTTAAAAAAGCAAGTGTGGAAAATTTCTTATTTCTAATTTTTAAGTTCTTAAGTAAGTATTTCTCTTTACCTATTATAGTAGTAAATATTCAAAGAATGCCTTAATATTTTGTTTTTAAAAGTATAAATCTGGTTTTATATTTATTAAGTAACCTTATTTTTCAAATATTCATTTAATATGTGTTTTTAACAAATTATTGAAATAGTGTTAATTTAAATATTTTGAAGGTATATATTTCAAAATAAAGTGTTTTAAATTATTTTTAAATCTAGTTTTGTGCTTGGTAATTTCAGAGGAGACAGGAAAATTCTTGGGAAAGTTTATACTGGAAAGAGAGAATGATTTGAAAACTGTTTTCAAAGGGTTGAAAATAGAAATATATCCTGTGAAGATATTTGGAATATAATAAATAATTTGGAAAATTATTTATTGATTGATGGTTGTTTGTGAATATTAATTGATAGTTAAATAACCGACTATCAATATTAGCCAACTGCGTTGATCGTTTCGAAGAGACCGGGATCGAGATTTATTTCTCGAAAATCACTTCGATCCGGTTTGTACGTTTCGTGCGAAAAACGTGTACGGAGTCGAAGATGGAGCGGTGAAGTGCAAGGGCTAGTCGCTACTAATCCTGAGGATATTTCCAAAATGGATGTAGTAGGAATAGTGCCTTCGGTTCCGTTCGAACCCGGAACGGACTTGTATGGATGAATGCTTACGAAAACATCGTCAGGTGGACGATGGGCATTCTAAGTGAAAACGTTCTAAAGGTAACGCTTAGCCTCAAGCCTCATCAAATGGGAATGACTGAAAATCAGGGGATATGCAGCAAGGTTAGGTGGGTCATGCCCAAGCAGGACAAGATAATTCCCCTGTCTAGATGTCCCTTATATATATTTCGGCTTAGTGGGTGGTTGGTCGCGCCAACCACGGGGTTTATCTTGTTCGGGACTGTTTAGTAAGGAATGGTTCTGGCCTTGTGTTGCAGGGGATGAAGGGAGTAGTCCTCGGTACGGTGATCTAGGCCCCGTACTGTGACAGGTGGTACCCCAGTGCCTAGTCATTGTTGGAAATCCATTCTCCCTACGAGCGTTGTACGAGTTTTGTTTGTATTACCCACTTCGGTGGCTAGTAGCTGGAATTTAATCATGTAACAATTTCGGCTATTTTATAAGTATTTGTATATAGACCCTATTATAATATCAGAGGATTTCTATAAAAATTGTTTTAGCTATCGTAAGGTAAAAACCCGACATGTTTATTTGTGGCGTGGTCTTACGAGATGCCTTTGTTTTCAAAGGATTTTTGAAACTTTAATAATCAATTGGGTGTGATTTTCTCACGCTGGTATTCCAGACTGACTCGGGTGTTATTTAACTATAATGCTCGGGTCAGACCGAGTATTATAGAATACAGGATATGATGCTGTGGAGCTCAGGAGACGAGCTGGATGACGATACGTATTCTCGTATTTGTATATACATATTTCCGCTGTTTGAGTTGTTGTGTATTCATTGCATGTTACTGATGTGAGCTGTGACTGATGTACTCTAATGATGTAATGTATGTAAACAGATATATTTGTTTTTGTGTAAAGATTATTTATTATCTATTATATTTTATTCCGCTGCGATGGTTAGATTCTGATGTTGATTTTGTTTTATCTTCTTCTACCTCTTCTTCTTAAACCCAAATGGTTCGTATTTCTGTGCAACTTGAGTTGATTGTTGTAGAATAGTGTTAACTCAAGGGGTACGGATTTGCGGGTCGTTTCACTTGGTATCAGAGCATAGGTTGGTGATAACCTTGGCTCTGGTGGGAATTACTCATTTAAAATAGAGTATATAGTACTCTAAAATGAGTTTGAGCGTATTAATAGATATGAGCGCGTATTTGTTAGTGAATATAAATTGTTTTAATATTGTGTTGATTGATTTATTGAGTGGCATATGAACCTTCGTCGACACAGTCTGCGCAACTGTATCGAAGGGGTTTCTAAACACTTGAATAGAGCAATCGACACGATATTGTTTTAAATATGGGTGAATGAAATAATTTTACCCAAAAACATATTTTGATATAAATAAAAGTTTTTGTAAACTGTTTGACTAATATATGGTTGCTTGGATGTTCGAAATGATAATATTAAAGTATTATCATTGTTAAGTGAAAATTTAATTAGAAATTGGAAATATAACCAAAGTTTGAAGGAATAAATTTATTATAAAAGAAATTTATAAATATGAATTATAGATGTAATTTGTGAATTGAAATATAATCAAATGAGAATTTGTATGAGCATAAGCTATGCAAGTAACATTATAGTAAAAATTGATTTAAAACTGGATTTGGGAATTTAAATCCTGGAGATTTTGGGAGTGTTTGTCAAAGTATTCGAAAATGAATAATAACATTATTGTTTTGGAAGTATTTCTGGATGGAAATTTGTTTTAAATGGGTTTTGAAAGTGATATAGCATTGAATTCACTTGAGTCACTGGAAAATAACTTCGGTGATGACTGCAGCATCATCGATGTTCATTTTCGAGTTTCTAAGTGAAGGATTTGCTGCCAAATTAATTTGTTCAGGAAAGACGAGTGTTTTTGAAAATTTCAGAGGAAATTTGTTGGGAATAAAACCAGGATTTGGTTTAAATTTCTGAGAAGTGTGATTTTGAAATGTTGGAGATTTCAAAATAATTTGAAACTAAAGCCGGGTGTTTGAAAATCCTGATGAGATGAATTGTAAGCTTATAGATTGAGATGATTTTTAAAACAGAAAGGAAATATAAGTTTTGAATAATGGAATGTAAATTTAAAATGAAATGAAGTTAACTTGGATGGGAAATAAAAAATAATAATAATAAACTTAACTGGATTGGAATAAATTGAATAGGCTAGAAATAATATCCAGTTGTATTTGAATTTAGTTGAAACCGAATTGGGTTAAATAAATCCGAGTTAAGATAAAATTGAATTGGCATAAGAATTCAATTGAATTATTTAATGGCATTAGATTCTTACCTGAATAAATGGAATTAAATGGGATAAGGATTGGAATTGGAATAAATAAATCAAAATCACTTATAAAAGAATTAAAATCCATAGAAATAAAATATGATTGGGCTATAAATAAATAACAGGCTTGAGTTAAAAATAAAAGATGAATATATTCAAGCCTATAATGGATGGAATTGTGTAAATAATAAGTAGTGGCTTATAAATTTTTGAAATGGAATACAAATCCAAATAAATATTTAGATGAATAGGGAAATGAGAGGGAAATCCAAACTTGAATTGTAAAGTATATTGAACTAAGGAAAATAAATAAAAGTGATATTTGGAATGAAAAAAAAAATTCAAGTGTTGGATCATAAATAATGGGAGAACTAATTAGATAATAAATTAGTTAATAAAATTGAATTATGAGTTGATGATGAAGTTTGGATATAAACTTAAGTTATAAATTAAAGCTGATTCAAATTGTTGATGAAAGTAAAGTAATTAAGAATGGAGTTGAATTATGAGTTAATAAATTGGATGGTAAATTAAAAGTGGATAATAGAATCAGAACTTGAGTTATTAATTAAAAATTAGACTTGAAGTGTTAACAAATTAAATATAATTGAAGTGTATCAGATAAAAATGTAAATGGATTAAAATAGCAATGTTTGAATGTGCAAATAAAATCCAAATAAGTGAAGATAACCTGGAAAATAGCCAGGTAATAAATGGGATGAGTTGAATTTGGAAAGTTAAATTTTATAATAACCAATCAAATGAAATTGAAAATTTAAAATGATATTTAATTGAGATGGAATCAAGTTGAATAAAAGAAAAAAAAATATTTATTTGCGAAATGAGAATGAGCTTCAGTTTAAAATTTGATTGAATCAAAATAAATTGACTTAAGCTGAGTAGATGGAAGAGTGTTGAATTTAATTCAACTTAAACAAAGTTTAATAATATTGGATTGGTTTTAAATCAAGTGAAATAAATTTTAATTGAAATAAAATTCGGTGTGTTGCCGATAATATTTAATGGAATGAAAATGCTTAAATAAATAATTGTAAACCATTTAAATTAGTAAGGGATGGAAATAACTTGAGACAATAAGGAAAATAGAATGTTTCGAGTTTATTAGAAATGATTTAAGTGAATGGATGGGATAAATAAGAACCAAAGGAAGTGTTGGTTTAAATAAGTTGAGAAATGGTTATTAAATGAAATAGCTTGGATTGTTTTTGAGCTAAATAAAATAGTTTGGAATAAACAATTACAGAATGGTTTTAAATATAAATGAATGGATGTGAATGAATTAAAATAAGAAGGAAAATTTAATTGGTAATGGAGATGTACCTAAATTATTAATGGTTTTGAATGAACTAATTTTGGTTAATAAAATTTAAATGCAATGGAACTGAGAATATATGGATTGTGAATAAATTTTCTAATGGAATAGAATTATGAATAAATTGAGTTAAAAGCCATCTAAACTGGTGATAAACATAAATACTTATTTATTCACATAAATCTTGTCAAATTGCATAGAATAAATTGTCATTGGATGTAAATGGAAGTAATTAAAATTCTATGAGTTGATAGAAGTGTAATAAAATTGATTTGAAATCAATTAAATCAAATATGAGATTGATTTGTTTAAAAATAAATAGAATGTAAGCAACAGAATCATAAACCATGTAGATTTGAATGAAATGGCGTGAGCACTAGTTGAAAACAAGTGCGTAAGTGTTAAAACCATATAAGTTACTTATAAACATTGTTAGCTACATTGTTTTAATATTTATGTGATGTAGTTGTTTAAAAAGAGTGGAATGTTAATAAACTGCATATATGTGGCACTTACATGTTTAAATTGAGTAAGTACAGGTACCTGGAAGCCGTGTGGCTGGATTTGGTTGTGCTATTTGCTAAAAATAATAAGCCGCTTGCTTAAAATGCTAAATAAGGTACGCCTACGCAAATAAAATTAGGAAATATGAACTGTTTTTGGTTTTTTTCGACCGTGTGGGTCGATGTATATATATTTATCTCTTTTGTCAAATTGCAAAAGCTCCTCCGTACATAGGAGACTCTGCCAAAAATTTTCAAAAATTTTGGGAAGTTAGAAAATTTTTGAAAATTTTGGAAAGTTTTGTTAACGACAAAACGATTTAGAATTGGAAACTAAAATAAGTTAGTAAATGAGACTAATTAAAGTAATGACTTAAATTAGGAATAAATGAAGCATAAAAATTAAAAATTCAAAGTTGAAAATAAATGAAATACATATGTAATGTGGAAATCGATTTGAATAGAAATAAGTATAAACTAAAAATAAAGATAAGAAACATATAAAATGTTTATATTAACTTAAGAAGGGAATGGTTAATTCTTAATTGGAAATTGATGCTACAAATGTATCCTAAGATAATATTAGAATGAATAGATATTGGCGTTTTGCGAGAAAATCGATAAAATGTTTTGGAATATTGTGATTGGATATTAGTGCTAAGCAGGATATGCAGGTATGATTAAAGGGAAAAGGAAATTGGATTTGATTTCAAGAGATAAAATTTGAAATGCTCGACAAAAAGGTATGTATTTAAATTTGGTATGGAATTTGATTGGGATTTGGATTTGGATTGAGCCACTTGGCTTTTTGTTTTCTTTTTGGATTTGGGAGGCCGTAGAGCCATTTTTGTAGTAGTACCGAGCTAGCCGCGCAAAGGAGACGCTGTCGAAATTTTTCGGAAATTTAGAGAGTTAGAAAATTTTGAGAAAATTTTGATAATTCATAATTTGGTTTTTAAATTGAAACTTGAATGGTTAAACAAATAGTATAGTTTGAAACTTTGGGAGGATTTGGGAAGTTAATAAGAATAATAATGGTCTTTTGTAAAAGATAGTTGGTTAGATGTTGATTTGTTTGATTTTGGGAATAAATAAACAGGTATTGGGATATCCTTCCTAACTAGTAATTTCGGGGATGAAATTCTTTTAAGGGGGAAGGAATGTGACGACCCAGAAATTTTGAGCATTCAAAAATCGGAATATTTAATTGATTTTAAATATTCAATACAATAATTTTAACTTGAATTACGAATATCACAATTTATTTGGTAATTGAATCATTAAAATTAAATAATTTGAAGTTGGATAAACGGTTGAATCTGGAGTTTTAAGCCTGTTAAAACTAATTTAATGACTGATAAAATTTATATCGATAATATGGAAATTAGTGGAAGTGTTAAAATTGAATTTAGAAGTGTTTTGTTCGGTTTCGAAATTTATATTGTTTAATTTGAATTTAAAATAGCCTTCCGAGACACAGACTTGGAATTCCACGAAACCAGTTCCATTGGGTCCGAAATATTGAATTATTATCGGATTTCAAATCTTCGTAGTTTTTGGGTTTGTTGGGTGAGCATACGATATAAAAACGCGTTGAAGATTTCATCGAAAATTTAATTTAAAACGTATATGTATATTCTCATATAAGTACCCTCTACTTGCTGACGTTCACCCTCATCCCGTACCCTGTCTTCTCTCAGAAGCCAACGCCTTCTTATATATAAAAAAAAAGGAAGAACGAGCCTTCTTCAACAATTCACGCTTTTAATATATTTATAAAAACAAAAGGGGGCGAAGCTTCATTTACGGGAAAAAAAAAAGAGTTAAAGCTATTAATAAAATCTCCAACTCAAAATCAAGCCGGCTCCCCTTTTCTTTCTTCTTCACGCGAATCGACCTTCTTCCTCAATTAACGAGTTCGTTCGAATCGAAGAGGGGGAGCGTAGCCGAGACCTGTATCTCGTTCGAAGCTAAGGAGGTGCGTTGGCGATGGTTTTAGGGAAGAGGCCGATCGAGTGAGGCACTGAATCGAAATCGCGTGAGGCGGTGGGCGGCGTTCGAGGATTAGGCGGTCGCGTGTGAAGCTAGGGTTCGTCTTCGTGACAGGCACGTCGTTCGAAATGTTCGTCGATTCTATCTACCGGCTTCACCTCTCATAGAAGCGATAAGTGCACCGAGTTGATCGAAGTCTTGGGCTTTTCGATTTGAGGTCGACGTCGACCATGGCCGATGGAAGGGGTCGATTGGGGTACAGGGTATGGTGATTCGAGCTGCGCGAAGTCAGGAGACGGTGTTGTCGACGTTGCGTTGCAATGAGGACCGTGCGAGTTGGGCGTTCAGAGATGGTGATGGAGGAGGTTCGTGATTCAGGCGTGAAGGGGAAGCGACGGGAAGCTAGGTATTTCTTTGATAATTTATTTAATTTAGTTCCTAAAATTTGGTTGTTAACCTTGACAGTAATAATAATAATTACAGCAAAATCTGGACCGTTTTAGTTTTAAGGTTTAATCAGTCATATATTTACAGGAAAGCAAAGTATATTGTTTCACTATCAAATGCAAATTTTATTTAATATATATAAGAATCTTGAATGTAGAAGAGTTTTATCAAATTAGATTTAAACAGTTTGTTTAATTTAATAGATATGATTTTGGGAAATAAAATAAATAAATAGTTTAAAACTAGATTTTTGGTGTAGACCCAAATTATTAGTTGAAAATGATTTATTGGTAAATTAAAATTTTAAAATGGATAATGAATTGTTTAATTAGTTTAAGTTCAAAATATTAAATTAAATTAAATTGTATAAAAGGAAATTAATTGTTCGGTTAATTCAAAGTATTGATAAATCATATAAATTTTTATTCAAGGTCAAAATGGGGAAACCAAGGCAATGTTGAAGTGATGGCAAACAGAATTAAAGGTGAGTTAATCTCACTCAGTTAAATTTAAATTTAAATTTAAGTAAATTAAATTTAAATAATTGTTTGAGTGGCTGAATTGATTGATGTGGTATAGTATGATATTTTGATATTGGCATATTATATTGTGCTAACATTTGTGAATGCAGGGAAAATAGGTTGGAGGGATCCAACTGGACCCCTCACATTTATTTAAATTATTCAATATTCTCTGTTTTGATTATTTGATATCCCATGATGAGCTATATTGGAATATTGAATGTATGGATTGATTGTATATTCGGGTAATGAATTACCAAAATATATGAATAGGATTGTTGAAAGGAAGTAAATTTGTAAGCGAAATATTTATAGAAAGTTTGAATAAATTAAGAATGAATTGAAAGGAAATAGAATTAATATGAAAATAATAATAACTTCGAGTATGAAGAGAAAATGTAATTTTTGATAAAATGAAATTGATGAATTGTAAATTTAAGCTATATCAATTAAATAAATAAATAATTATTTTAAATTTAGGATTTAAATTATTTAAGAAAAATAAAGAAGGAATTGGGAATAACCTGAAATTTGTATATTTCAGCTAAAGGATTTAAAAATCAAACTGAAAATAATAATTAAGTCCATAATTAATTGAATTTCGAAATGAACTGATAAGTAAAGAAATTTATTTCAAAGGAAATAAAGGGGGAATTAATTTAAAGGACAAAAATTTCTATATTTTTTGCCTCAAGGACACGACCTCAATATTTTTGCCACAAGGACAAACATTCTTCTAAAATTTATTCACAAGGACAAACATTTTCCAAAATTATTCATAAGGACAACAAAACTGATACCGAGCTAAAAACTGATACCTAAAAACTGCTACCGATAACTACAAACTGATACCTAAAAACTGCTACCGATAACTAAAAACTGATACCTACAGAAAGTTGTCCTTCAGGATAAAATATTGAAGGTCTGTCCTTGAGGCTAAAAAGCTGTGAAATTTTGTCCTTGACAATAATTTCCTGGGAAATAAATTGGAAATCAATTTTGGGAAATTTATTTAAGTTATTGAAGTTGGAATTCTCCCTGGATAACCAAGTACGTTTTCGAAGTAAATTTTTAAATATAAGTTAAAAGATTAAAGATTGTTTAAAAAGCAAGTGTGGAAAATTTCTCATTTCTAATTTTTAAGTTCTTAAGTAAGTATTTCTCTTTACCTATTATAGTAGTAAATATTCAAAGAATGCCTTAATATTTTGTTTTTAAAAGTATAAATCTGGTTTTATATTTATTAAGTAACCTTATTTTTCAAATATTCATTTAATATGTGTTTTTAACAAATTATTGAAATAGTGTTAATTTAAATATTTTGAAGGTATATATTTCAAAATAAAGTGTTTTAAATTATTTTTAAATCTAGTTTTGTGCTTGGTAATTTCAGAGGAGACAGGAAAATTCTTGGGAAAGTTTATACTGGAAAGAGAGAATGATTTGAAAACTGTTTTCAAAGGATTGAAAATAGAAATATATCCTGTGAAGATATTTGGAATATAATAAATAATTTGGAAAATTATTTATTGATTGATGGTTGTTTGTGAATATTAATTGATAGTTAAATAACCGACTATCAATATTGGCCAACTGCGTTGATCGTTTCGAAGAGACCGGGATCGAGATTTATTGCTCGAAAACCACTTCGATCCGGTTTGTACGTTTCGTGCGAAAAACGTGTACGGAGTCGAAGATGGAGCGGTGAAGTGCAAGGGCTAGTCGCTACTAATCCTGAGGATATTTCCAAAATGGATGTAGTAGGAATAGTGCCTTCGGTTCCGTTCGAACCCGGAACGGACTTGTATGGATGAATGCTTGCGAAAACATCGTCAGGTGGACGATGGGCATTCTAAGTGAAAACGTTCTAAAGGTAACGCTTAGCCTCAAGCCTCATCAAATGGGAATGACTGAAAATCAGGGGATATGCAGCAAGGTTAGGTGGGTCATGCCCAAGCAGGACGAGATAATTCCCCTGTCTAGATGTCCCTTATATATATTTCGGCTTAGTGGGTGGTTGGTCGCGCCAACCACGGGGTTTATCTTGTTCGGGACTGTTCAGTAAGGAATGGTTCCGGCCTTGTGTTGCAGGGGATGAAGGGAGTAGTCCTCGGTACGGTGATCTAGGCCCCGTACTGTGACAGGTGGTACCCCAGTGCCTAGTCATTGTTGGAAATCCATTCTCCCTACGAGCGTTGTACGAGTTTTGTTTGTATTACCCACTTCGGTGGCTAGTAGCTGGAATTTAATCATGTAACAATTTCGGCTATTTTATAAGTATTTGTATATAGACCCTATTATAATATCAGAGGATTTCTATAAAAATTGTTTTAGCTATCGTAAGGTAAAAACCCGACATGTTTATTTGTGGCGTGGTCTTACGAGATGCCTTTGTTTTCAAAGGATTTTTGAAACTTTAATAATCAATTGGGTGTGATTTTCTCACGCTGGTATTCCAGCCTGACTCGGGTGTTATTTAACTATAATGCTCGGGTCAGACCGAGTATTATAGAATACAGGATATGATGCTGTGGAGCTCAGGAGACGAGCTGGATGACGATACGTATTCTCGTATTTGTATATACATATTTCCGCTGTTTGAGTTGTTGTGTATTCATTGCATGTTACTGATGTGAGCTGTGACTGATGTACTCTGATGATGTAATGTATGTAAACAGATATATTTGTTTTTGTGTAAAGATTATTTATTATCTATTATATTTTATTCCGCTGCGATGGTTAGATTCTGATGTTGATTTTGTTTTCTCTTCTTCTACCTCTTCTTCTTAAACCCAAATGGTTCGTATTTCTGTGCAACTTGAGTTGATTGTTGTAGAATAGTGTTAACTCAAGGGGTACGGATTTGCGGGTCGTTTCACTGAAACTGAATATATGTAATTTGGAAGAAATGATTTGGTGAAATCATATATGATTTTGAAACTGAAACGTTATTCAGAGGAATTGAAATTGAGAATCTTGTTTTATTAAATACTTGATTTGGGAGTTGTTGAACTTATATAAAATGGATTTGTACAAGTATGAAGTTGATTTAAAAACCATTGATTTGGTATGGTACTCAATTTGAAAAGAGAAATCTTATATAATTGAAGTCTATATAAGTATGATTTGATGTACTATTGATTTCGGAAAGTATTCGATTTGAAATGGAATCTTATATATGATGGACTTTATATAAGTATGATATTTGAAAGTGATTTTGAAAGGTACTATATGATACATATTTTCGAAGTAAAGATATGTGTTAACGCAAAAAATTGAACGCTAACACCCCGATGTAAGTAGAGATTAAGTGAAAGCACCACCCGTTAATACGGAAATTAGAAGTAAGTAGAAAAGTCACAGAAAAAGCAGTAAAAAGACAACAGTTTTATAGTGGATCGGCTTCAAGTTAAGCCTACGTCCACTTTAATCTTCTTTATTGCTGAATCAAGTACAACTTTACAGCAATCTTCGATTACAACACTGCTAGGACAAATAGCTAGACTCCGATGTAGAAGAACTCTTTGAATCCATGTCGAATGTGTTAGATTTCCTCTTGAAGTTCGTTGAGATGTCTTTCGTGTTTGAAGTGTCGAGTGAGTCGAGAAATCAGCAGAGTATAGGCGTTCCAGAAATGAGCCAAAAGATCCCCTTTCTGGTTGGAGTATGTGGGGTATTTATAAGGAAATTTTGGGAGCTAGGTCGTAGGTCGTGAGCGACCTAGTGGGAGCGGCTTACGGCTTAACTAGAGTGTACTTGATCACCTCGAACAAACTAACAAGTCATAGGTCGTGAACGACCTAGGGAGGAAGCGGCGTAAGAAGCTTCTTCGGTATGTTTAGGTCGTGAGCGACCTAGGGAGAATAGTTGGCGACTTATGGTTGGGAACGGCATAAGAAGTTGCTTCATTCTGTGATAACTCGCTAGGTCGCTGGATCTTTTAGGTCGCTAGGTCGTTTAGCTACTAGGTCGCTAGGTCGCTTATCTCTATAGGTCGTTAGGTCGCTTTACTCCATAGGTCGTTAGGTCGCTGATCTCTTGTACCTTTAGCCCGTTAAGTCGCTAAGCCATTCTATTATGATATGTTGTTGCCCTGTGTTGATGGTTAGGTCGCTAGGTCATTAATAAGCTTAGGTCGTTTATTTCCTTGGGTTACTGAGTCGCGGAATACGGAAGTTAACATTTGCCCGTCGGAGTACACGCCTATGCCTTAGGTCGTGTGCTTCGACCTAATTTTGTTAGGTCGTGAGCGACCCAAGAGATCTCTCATGCCCATTCGACTTTCCCTCTTTACCTTATATAAATCGCTAGCTCGTTCTTTCCTCTTTACTTGTTTCAGCCTTCAAAAATGCCATTGAAGAAACTTCAAACCTGAACTTTCAAATCACCGATCATCCTTGCGATTTTATCACGTAAGCGAATCCGTTCTCTGTTCAACTCACGATCACCCTTAAATCATTGGATCCGGATTCCCATCTTTAACCTCTGATCTAATTTTATATTCTCGTGTTTCATTGCGAACCATGCTTCGATCGATTTCTGATGGACTTGAGGTAGCTCAATTCGGTTTTGGGTGATCTTTGATGATTTGAGGAGGAGATGATGGATTATAGTGCCTCGAGTTAACTAGTTTGTGAGTTTGGAGGATGTGAGAAGGTCCTTAACGGGTTAATGGGTTAGTGGATTCCAGGTCGAACCGTTGCGCTCCTAGTGATTGTGAGGTGACGGACACGTGGCTGCACTCAAGTGGAGGATAGGCCATAGGCCTATCGGTTTGATCGTAAATCATACGACCTATCTTGCTTACGACCTAATTTCTTGCGACCTATCATACTTGGGACCTAACTTGCTGGAATGACGTGAAACTTAAAGCAGAGCGACCGACCTATCATACTTGCGACCTAACTTGCTGGAATGACATGAAACTTAAAGCAGAGCGACCTAGGAGATTATGACTTAACTTCTTGCGGCATAGGTCGTAGGTCGCGTATGCATTTGAGAGACCTAGGACTTAGCCTTTATTGCATTGCCTTGAATTCCTTTCAACTCGAATGAACATGACATTGCTGAATTGAATTCCCAACTTGAACTCCTGAGAAAACATGCTTAAACTTGTTGTATTTCCTTACAGATCTCATTAACTTTAATGCTAATAACCTGTTAAATACAACATTTGCAGAAAAATGAGACGAATATACTGCCATTGATCGCCCACATCGAATGACAGATTAGTCGATAAAAGATAATCAACTTAAAGAAATTATATGAGATGCTGTGAATCAACAAACTCAATTGAAGTATTAAAGCAAAGCGATGTTAATAAATTAAAACTGATTTATTTGCATCAACACTACACTTGTATTTGGACTTAAAACAACAAGCCCTGAAACTTTTTAATTGAAAAAGGCCTGTTAGTTTAATTTCAGTTATATTTGCTTGTCGTTTTATTAGTTTTGCACAACACTTCACACATTTAGGAAACGTGCACCTTCATATTTGAATATCCAGTTCCTTGTGTAGAATGTCTTCTCAAAAAGAGATAATAGAGCAAGCTGAAGGGGTCTTCACGATAGTCAATCCATTGGATAATCCTCCGGAAAGAACTCCAACTACCCTGAGTCAGCGGGCGTTCAACCAACTACGTATTTAGTTTGGTATTGCTGAAGCAGATGCTTTACTTCCTGGGCCAAATGATACTGCTGACAGGCCACCTCTCGGTTTTATTGCTGTCAATCATTAGATTTTCCTATGTGGTGCTATTCCTCCTTTTAATGACTTTCTTCAGCGACTCCTTCTCCGATTGACTCTCTCCTTTCCAATTGCATCCCAATGGACATGCCATCCTAATGGGACTTTGTGTGTTGTTTAGGAGGACACTTGATTGTCTTCCGAGTTTTGAAGAAATCTGTTACTTGTGCACATTTGCAAAGAATAAAGATCATCCCTCTATCACACTCGTGAGAAGCGCCAGGAACCGTAGAATGATCGTCGAGCTTCCGAAAAGTGCCCACGGGTTCTTAAATCAATTCTTCTTCGTTCGTCGCCCTCCAGGATTTTACGCCATCTGGAGAGTAGGAAGTAAGATTGCTTATCCCCGCTCTTTCCTTTTGTGCTTTTCAAAGTCCGAGTTGCTAGGTGCTAATTTCATTCTTTACTTTTACAACACTTCCTCCCCCCTCTAAAGATCCCAGCCACAAGCCGACTTTTGAAAGATTAAGTGCCATGGCGGTTGAGGAAAGAAGTATTAAATTTATGCTCAAAGACGAATTTCTTCACAATTACGGACTTCTGCACTCTTCCCGTTCTACTCAGTCTCATGAAGTCCCTGATTCTCCAATAGAGACATCGGATGCCCCAGTTTCCGTCGGAGAACATTCACCGAAAGAACCTACTGTTGAGGCTTCTCTAGTGAAGTGTTATGCTTCTATTGACGTTGCGGGGTCATCCGGCAAACTAGCACTTGCCCCGGTCATTGAGGAAGAGGAACCTCCTCACCAATCTGAGAAGACTGTTGATGAAGGAGCTGAGGGGAAGGGTCCTGCCGGGCACGACGCGACGACATTTTTGAGGGGATGACGACTTGATGATTACTTCGCAGGAGCTTTTTAAAGACGATACCACTACTGCTAAAGTTATTTCTCCAGTAGTTGAAGCGACATCTGTCTTGCAACAAATTCCGTCAGCCCAAGAGTCGACACTTGCTGTAAAATCCGTCATCACCCCCCAACCGAGGAGTGGTTCGTAGTTTGACGCGCGTAGTTTGCATGTTACACACTTAGGATTTTTCGGCACTTGTATGCATTCAACTTCCTTGCTTTGAAGATTTCTGAACTTGTCTTTTCTTCATTTTCAGGTTCTCCAATGGGACGAAGTGGCTCTTACTACGATGATTTCCAGTGTTATGGGAGGTGCGGTTCTTATGACCCCAAGAGGTATCTTCCTACTTCCTGGGAAATCGACGAAGAAAGAGCTGCGAGGAAAGCTCGTGAGAGGCGTGCTTACGAAGAACGCTACGAGAGATGGGACGAACGACATGATTCTTCCCAGGGAGAGGATGATTCCCATGGACGAAAATCCCCTGATGACGAAGGGAAAAGTCATGTCGCTGAAGATCTGAGAAAACGGCCCAAAATTGGTGAAAAACCGACATCTGAAATTTCTGAGAAGCCCGCTGCTCCCATCTCTTCGAAAATCCCTTCCAGCTCTCATGCCCTTCAAAGAGCTGATATTCAAACAATCATCAGTAGGTCCCCATATCAAGTTGGACAAGGTCCGGCTACTCTTCAAAGTCGGTTTCCGCACTAGTGCTTAAAGCGGGTGCGTTTCGATCTTGACTTGGTCCCAATCGATAAGCAAGCCATGTAGCGAAATCTTGATGCCGTCAAACTCGATATCGAGAGAATGTCTGGTTGGCAGAAACTTGTTGACGAGCTTCAAAGAGTAAACCGTGCAAATATCGAAGCCATGCTGACTATGGAAAATGATAAATCCGAGTGGCAGAAAGCACTCGATCAGCATGATGCAGAGATGAAGAGCATTGCCGCTTACAACGAGAAGCTTGAAGCGGAAGTTGAAAAACTTAAAGAAGAGCTTGCCACTTCTTCCACTTCCTATTCTCAGTGAGAAGAAGTGCTTCAAAAACAGGTGAGAGATGCTCACGCTGCACAGAGAGATGCTGAGGCTAAATTTGAAGTACAGCAGCAAGTTGTAGAAAGCTACCAAACTGACGTGGCTCAGTTGCGAGAAAAAACCAACTCCCGGAACTTGGAAATCGAAATGTTAAAAGCTCAATTTCTATAGCTGAAAAAGAGCGTGATGAAGCTATTGCCGGCAAAGTAGCAGCCGAAGAATCCCATATGGAAACTAAAGCCGAAATCAGCTCTACTTTATTCGAGTTTTACATTCATAGTGTTCTGGGGCGCGGTAGCCTTAGATTTTTGGGACCGAAGTATGAAATCACTTTGGCCAAAGTGTGGGAAGCTGCACTTGATATGCTTGGAGGAGCTTGATATGCTGAAGAAGATTTAATGGTGCACTATCTAGATGATGATGCATGTGCTGCTCTTGCCAGGGGGAAGGAGCAACTCGCTAACGAGAGAGCCGAAATGGCAGAAGGAGAACATTTAGGGAAGGCAACTTCAACCGACCCAGTTCAACCTTCGGTTTCGGCCGACATCGATATTGTTGGCTCCAGTTCCCATTCTCCACCTCCTGCTAAAGCTGTTATTGAAAGTGCAACTGCCCGCACTAGAGATAAGACTCAAGAAAGAACTGAAGCACGGGACTTTGAAGTTGACATAGTAAAGCCTACTTCTCCAAGTAACCTCAATGCTGAACTTGCTCAAGTGGACTACTTGTTTACTTCACATGAGCTTGATGAACTTTTTGATCATTACTTAAATCTTGACGCGCCACTTTCTCCTCTTTTTATGAGAGATACTGACTTTAACTTCTCTTCTCCTGTAGTGAAAGCGCCAAGTGTTGTTCAGCCTTCCACTCTTCCAGTTGTTCCCTCTCCGCCTCTTCAGATTACTCATCCTTCCGTTTCTCAACCAGGGTCACAATAGGAGAAGATAGAGGCTCTTCAAGGCTTGGATGACCCAGTCGCTTCACAAGAACAGAAGGTCGAAGAACCCGAAGAAGGCAAAAGAACCTCGGAGCAAACTATTTCTGATGACATAAAGTTGTCTGCACTTTTCACCCCGGGCAGTGAGTCTTCTTCAAGGAAGAGGGGAAGCACGGATCTCAAAGAAAAAGAGGGAAGCTTCTGCCAGTGAAGAAAAAGCAGAAGAAAGTACAATTGCACCCCTTCCTCTTTCTTCCCCTACTCTCACAATCCGACCCAAAAAGTTAATCATCCGGCCAGGCGAGGGCTCGAAAGGTGGCAGGAAGAAGAAGTGATGGGTTGGCTCTTTATGCTTTTCGTCTCGCTTTTTGCTTTTTTGCTTGTATATATAAAGACTTGTGTTGACCAGAGATTGTGCGGGTACCGGTCCCCGCCTTCTTTTATTTTGAAACCTGCACATGTATAAAATTTTCATAGTATGGAATAAAATGATTCTTTTACTTGTATAAAATCCTGTTTGTATTTGAGAATGCATTTATTCTTCTTTTTCATACAAGTTTCTTTATTTTCTTCGTGTGATGTTGCAGTAAACCAGTGGTATGTTTGCTTGAGCATTGCTTTCATGAATGTAACTATATTATACTGCCCCCGTACCATGGTTTATTGTAATCTCTTTCACATTGGCAAAATTTTGGAGAACAGCTCTACGGTTTCGAGAAGATTTGTACTTTTTCTTGGGAGAACAACTTTTCCATTTGAAGGAGGCTTGCATCCGTAATTTACGGAATAATTTTTTCCATTTTAAGGAAATATTTCTCTGATTTAGTAGAATGCGTCTTGTATTAGAGAAGTTTTTCTCTTTTTTTTTTGAAGAAGTTTTTACACTTCACTTTAGGAGGAAGTCACTTTTATTTTTGGCAAGCGAATTTTCCTACGCGGTAAAGTGGGCCTCTGAAAAGGGGCTTTGACCTGTTTGTGCCTCCAAAGAGGGCTTTTGTTTGATTGTGCCTTTGGGAAGAGGGCTTTTTCGTGTGTGCCTCTGGGGAGAGGGCTTTTGTTTTTTCCCTGTACGTAGGGAAGCGGGTCTCCGAAGAGGGCTTTTTGTTTCCACCTCTTGGGAGAGGCATTTGTTTTTTCCCTATTCGCTGGGAAGCGGGCCTTCGAAGAGGGCTTTCTGTTTCTGCCTCTAGGGAGAGGCTTTTGTTTTTTCCCTATTCGTTGGGAAGTGGGCCTCCGAAGAGGGCTTTGGCACTCCAACTCTGGTGAAGTGGGCCTCCGAAGAGGGCTTTTCACATTTCAACACTTGTGAAGTTTTATTTCAGATCTCGGTGAAATATGTGCCTCCGAAGAGGTCTTTTAGCATTTCAACTCTGGTGAAATGGGCCTCCGAAGAGGGCTTTTCACATTTCAACTCTTGTGAAGTTTCATTTCAGATCTCGGTGAAATGTGTGCCTCCGAGTAGGGTTTTTGCCTGCAAGTTACTTTCTCATGGTTGGACGGATTCACGGGGCAGACACAAGTTACTTGGATGTTTGTTTGCACGAATGATCTCAGCTAGTTAACGAGTGCCCTATGCCTTCCACTTGGGATGGTGCCTCCGGTCATTCCACCAATCTTTTTTGGTTGAGAAAGAGAACTTTCTTTTTCTGGCAAGCCCTGTTAGAGGTCTTTATCCTCCGAAGAGTTGTGCCTCCGAAGAGGGCTTGTGCCTCCGAAGAGGTCTTTTGTTGTTTCCTGCCCGCCCGCCCATGTCTTTTCGTCATTTGCACATATCAGCGACTCCTTGGTATCATTTTCAAGCACACATTCCTCTCTTTTGCAAGTAGTTTGTTTCATCCAAAGAAGTGTAATTCATTGTTAAGTGAGTTCGCAGGGGAAGACACGGGCTACTTAATTGGATGTTCGTTTGCACAAACGATCACAATTAGTTAGTAAGAGCCCACCTCTGGCGAAATCACTAACTGTTTGCTTGAAGCACTTCTTATATAGGATTTGAACATGGAACTTTTGTGGCGTAACATTTTCTTGTTGAGTGATGTCAAGGATCGCTTGGTCTTGTGATGGATAAGCTTTGTTTGTATGGCCTGCAATATTAAATCGACATTTTAGCAATACAATTAAAGAACTTTACATATATCGAAATAAAACAGGCATTTTGTAATAGTAGAGAACACAAGATTTATAGTGGTTCGGCCAAAACGGGGCCTACATCCACTTTATAGTTCTTATTATTCACTTGCACTGGCTTTACAATGGATTTTAATACAAGAATCATACATCCATAATTCTTTTACAGTATTTCAGTAAAGCTTTTAAGTAAAATATGGGCACAAGTGATTGTTGTTCCAAGCCCTTGGAATTGGATCTCCTTCGACAGTTGTCAGTTTGAAAGTGCCATCAAGAAGTTTTTTGCCTATGACATACGGCCCTTCCCGGTTTGGCGCAAACACTCCTGTTGCTGTCATGATCCTTTTCAAGACTAGATCCGCAATCTCAAAGCTGCGTTGGCGAACTTTGGAATTGAAGTGCCTAGCAATTCTTTGCTGATGGGCTGCAATTCTGAGCCGATCCTCTTCCCTTTTTTCATAAAAAAAGTCAAGCGCTTCAAGTTGCAACTCTTCGTTTTCAGCTTGGTTGAAATGAATTCTTCTATGTGAAGGGGCTTCTATTTCCACCAGAATCATTGCTTCTGATCCATATGCCAATGAAAATGGAGTGTGCCCAATCGCAGTTTTATGGGTGGTTCTGTATGCCCATAGTGCTAGTTGTAGCTTATCGACCCAACCACTTTTCGCTTTTTCCAGCTGTTTTTTGATGGTTGATTTGATGATTTTGTTTACTGCTTCCACTAGCCCGTTTGCCTACGGATAAGCCACTGCTGAGAAGCTTTTTTGGATCTTGAATAGCTTGCAAAAATCTTGGAACTCTTCACTTTCGAATTGGGTTCCTTTGTCTATGATTATCTTTTGAGGCACACCATACCTGCAAATGATATTCTTAGTCACAAAGTTTATCATCTTTTTAGAGGTAATAGTAGCTAATGGTTCAGATTCAGCTCATTTAGTATAATAATCAACAGCAACAATAGCATATCTGATTCCGGACTTGGCAGTTGGCAAAGGCCCAATGAGATCTATTCCCCAAATAGCAAATGGCCACGGACTGACCATCTATGTTAGCTCGGTGGAAGGTGCTCTTGGGATTTTTGCAAATCTCTGGCATCGGTCATACTTTCAGGCGTAGCTAGCAACATCACGATTAATGTCTGGCCAGAAATACCCGTAACGGAGAATTTTCTTTGCTAGAGTTTGACCACCAGAATGATCTCCACACTCTCCTCCGTGTACTTCAGCTAGAATTGTCTTGGCTTCTTCCTTGGCCACACAACGGAGTAATGGCATTGAGAATCCCCGCTTGTAAAATCGGCCATCTTGAATTATATATCCAGAGGCTTTTCTTAACAGCTTCTGACGCTCCTTTGAATTTTCTGATAGAGAACCGTTGAGCAGATATTCCATTATCGGAGTCATCCACGATTCTTGTTCTTGAGATATAGTTATATCCAGTCAATATCCATCTCATCAGTGCTTGGAGCTGACAGGACTTCCACAGGAACTAATCCCAATAATTGAGCTTCACTAGTGCTTGCGTACTTTGCGAGAGAATCTGCCTTCATGTTCTCTTCCCGGGGTATATGACTTATCATATAATGGTCAAGATCATCGAAAAATTCCCAGGCTCTTGACAAGTAAGCAGACAGATTTCCTCCTTTAGTTTGAAACTCTTTCTTGACTTGGCATACAATAAGCTGTGAATCACTGAAGATCTGCAACACTTTGACGTTCAGTTCTTTAGCAATCTTCAAGCCGGCAATAAGAGCTTCATATTCTACTTCATTGTTTGTCGAAGGGAATTCCAATCTCAATGCATAGCACAATGACCACCCTTCAGGGGTTTCAAGAACAACCCCATCTCCGGAACAGTAATCGTTTCTTGCACCATCAACATATAATTTCCATCGAATGGGGTATTATCAGTCACCTCTTCCTCACTATCACCTTTATCTGTACATTCTGCGATGAGATCTGCTAAAGCTTCTCCATTGATTGCTCTCCGGGGATGATAAGTGATGTCGTATTGGCTGAGTTCAATATTCCACTTCAGAAGACGACTCGAAGTCTCAGGGCGAAACAGGACTTGCTTCAGAGGTCGATCAGTGAGGACTTTGATAGGATGAGCTTGGAAATATGGCCTCAATTTTCTCGATGCAATCAGTAGACAATAGGCGAGCTTTTCCAATTTTGAATAATTCATCTCTGCCCCAGTGAATCTTTTGTTGATATAATAGACCGGGCGCTGAATTTTTGCGTCTTCCCATACCAACGCTGCACTGAGAGCATGAGATGAGATTGCCAAATATACGAAAAGATCTTCACCATTGTCGGGCTTAGAAAGTATTGGAGGCGTTTCCATATGACGAATCAACTTACCGAAATCTTTCTGGCATTCAGGAGTCCAGTCAAAAAATTTCCTTCCTTTCTTCAGAGCATCAAAGAATGAAATGCATTTATCAGTGGCTTTGGAAATGAACCGACTCAAGGCAGCGACTTTTCCATTGATACGTTGCAATTCCTTCTTCGTTCTAGGAGCTTTGACTTCTCTTAAGGCAGCAATCTGAGTAGGATTAGCTTCAATTCCCCTAGCACTCGCAATGAAACCCAAGAACTTTCCGGACTCCACCCCAAACGAACATTTCAAAGGATTAAGCTTCATTCCGTACTTTCGGAGGACTGCAAACATTTCTGCCAAGTGATCCATATGGTCTACTGCCTTCTTTGATTTCACCAGCATATCGTCAACATAAACTTCCATAGTTTTTCCAATCTGTGGCTTGAACATAGCATTGACGAGTCTTTGGTAAGTTGCCCCTACATTCTTAAGTCCGAAGGGCATGACTCTATAGCAGTAGAGACCAACGTCGGTGATGAAGCTTGTGTTCTCCTGATCCGGCTCATGCATCATGATCTGGTTGTATCCAGAGTAAGCATCCATAAAAGATAACAATTCACGCCCCACTGTTCCATCCACCAATTGATCTATCCTGGGTAACGGGAAGCAGTCTTTGGGGCAAGCTTTGTTAAAATCTGAGAAGTCGATGCATACTCTATACTTTCCATTAGCTTTCTTAACCAGTACTGGATTTGAAACCCAATTCGGATAAGTAGACTCCATGATGAAACCGTTCTCCATAAGCCGATCTACCTCTTCTTTCAACGTTGCTGACCTTTCAGGACCCCGTGTTCTTCTTTTCTGCTTTACCGGCGTAAACTTCGGATCAATATTCAGAGTATGCACTGCAATTTATGGGGATATTCCACACATATCAGCATGAGTCCAAGCGAATACGTCCAGATTTGCTTTCAAGAATGATATCAAGGAATTTTGAACCGTCACACTAAGTTGCGAACCCACATTCACCACTTTGTTCGGATCTTTCGGGTCAACAGGTACTGGCACCGTTACTTCCACTAGTACCACTCTATTCTCCCCTGCACTGGCTTTTCTAGGATCCATTTCTCTTCGTGCCCCGCTATGCTCGCCAGTGCAGGGTCCACCCTGTAATTGCTACAAGGTTGGTTTTATGATGCGGACCGGGGCTGCCGCATCCTTTCCCATCTCTCTCTTCCTTGCTTGACGCAACTCTATAAGATAACATTTTCGCCCAGCATTCTGATCCCCTTTAATAACACCAACTCCATTATCCGTGGGGAATTTCATAGTGAGGTACCATGGGGCGAGAATTGCCTTAAAAGCCGTAAGAGTTGATCGGCCTAGGAAGGCGTTGTAGGCAGAAGATTCATCAACAATTACAAATCTCTATTTTCGAACCACCTTTTTCTGCCCCTCTCCAAGCTCGACGAACAAGTCAATAGTTCCAATTGGCTGCTTCGGTTCCCCAGTAAACCCAACAATCTTATGAGATGAAGCTTGAACATCAGCCATTGAAAATTTAATTTGATCGAATGTCTTTTTGAAGAGAACATTGCAAGAAGCGCCGCAATCTACAAGCACTCTTCTCACAATAGCCGGCCCAATGCCTGCAGAGATGACCAAGGGATCCATGGTTGGAGCTTCAATGCCCATAGAGTCCCTGGCTCTGAACACAATATCATCATTAAAAGTTTTATGCTGCTTCAAAGGTGCAGCATCTTCTAGCACAAAAACACTTTCTTCTGCTGGTGCGTATTTCAAGGCACGGGCATGTCTTTCCATCTCGCCCCAGCTTCTGCCTGCTGGGTGAGGACCTCCCATAATCACATTAATAACAGGCCTTTCTGATTCATGCACAGTATTCCTCTCACCCGAGCCAGATGGAAGAGCAGGAAGTTGCTGGCCCTTAGTAGATGAAGTTGGGTCATCCCTATTTCTCTTAACATATTGCTGCAACTTGTTCTCTCTCAGCAGTTCTTCAATCAAACTTTTCAGATGGCGACATTCGTTGGTATAATGACCGGGTTGATTATGAAATCGACAAAATCTCCTACTTTGAGCAGCTTTTTTGCCAACTCTCATCTCATGCGGTTTAGGATATTCTACCGCATCTTTAATAGCAAAAAAGATATTCTCCGGGGTGTCAGTCAAAGGAGTGAAATCTGAAGGTTTTAAGAAGCGAGTTTTCTTCACATCCTTCTGCTTCTTCCCACCATTATTCTCCCTCATATGACTTCCGGATTCCTTTTTGGTAGGAGCGGCAGTATTATCCTTAACCTCTGTCAATGCCACTTTAACCGGTGCTTGAAGGCTTTCCAAGCGCATGAATTCATCAGCTTTTTTATAGAATTTCTCAAGCGAATTCGGTTCTTTCATCTTCAGCCACTTCCCAAATTCGCTTGATTTGTCGATTGCTCTCATCAAGTATGTCAAGACCATCCATGGCTCTGCATTGTCCACTTCAGCCAAAGCTATGTTGAAGCGGTTCAAGAAAGATCTAATAGATTCCCTAGGATTCTGTTCCAGGCTTGACAGTGATATAATATCATTTGCCTTTTGTGACGACCCAACTTCCTATCTCCAGGAAATCGCGTCATTTTGAAGAAAGAAAGGGATAGAAATAGAAAGAAAGAGAAGAAGAAAGAAACAACACATCAGAATCTAAACAACGAAACGAATAAATTATATTAATAACATAAAATATAATTACATAGTATCATATACATCAGAGTTACACAGCTTACAACACATACTAGACAGTTATAAACACCTGTCTAGTTATTACAACTCAATACAACTCAATACAAAGAGATACAATACAGAGAATACACAGCGGAACTATATATCTAACGCAGAAGCCTCCTGCTCCATTGCTCCTCCACAATTCGTCAAAAGCTAACCTGAATCCCTTGGCTACTCGTAAAAATTTGAGTACCCAAGAGTTTATGAAAAACAAAAATAAACTCCGGGTCAGACATGGGTCTGGTGTGAGTAACAGGTTAAAGTTGCTTAACTTTCAAAAACCTTTTGAAAAGAAAGGTTTCACGTAAGACTTCCCACACATAAACATGAAAAAGTTTTAACCTTACGCTAACCAAAACATTTGATAAGAAATTCTGTGATATTATAATAGTGTCTAGGGTTTTCAAATAAATATGAAATAGCCGAAATTGTTACATGATTAAATTCCAGCTACTAGCCACAAAAGTGGGTAATACAATCAAAACCGTTGGCACTTATTGGATTTTGGATTCCATCAATGGCAGGGCTACTGGGGTACCGCCTGTCACAGTACGTGGCCTAGATCACCGTACCGAGGATTACTCCCTTCATCCCCTGCTACACAAAGCCGGACCCATTCCTTACTGAATAGTTCCGAACAAGACAATCCCGCAGTTGTTTCGAACCAACTGCCCACACAGCCGAATATAAAGGGACTTCTAGACAGGGATCAATCTTGCTCTCCAGTGGGGGCTACCCACGAAGCTTTGCTGCACCTCCCCTGTTTTAGCCATTCCCGGTTGATGAGGCTTGAGGCTACGATTACCTTTATAGGACATATCACTTAGAATGCTCATCGTCCACCTGACGATGTTCTGAAAGCATTCAATCCATACAAGTTCGTTCCGGGTTCGAACGAAACCGAAGGCATTATCTCGTTACACTCGTTTTGGAATCACCCTCAGAGTTAACGACAATAACCCTTGCACTCTAATTCACCATCTCGAACCTATAAGTACTATTCCGTCAACTCATTACGGAATCACCCACAGAGTATACTGACTCATAGTCCTTACACCTCGAGTCTTCACAAAGCTCCACTCTGAATTCACGACCTAACGTTATTTGGAATTGATGTGGTTTTCGGATATCCAAATATGGAAACCCGATCCCGGTCTCATCGAAATCCAAAGCGTGTCTTTTAGGGTCCAAGTTGTTTTAAAGTTTTAAAACAATCCAATTACAGTATCTATTTACACACAGATAGATAATTCATAAATCATAACTGATAATCACATTATCAAATAACAGATGATCCATAACAACATAGGTAGTCCATATCATCATTCAATAGATAATCTATATTACCATCACAATGCAACCAAGCATTCATAACACACAACCATACTTATCTCATTACTGAGATCATTAAGCATTCAAGACAATCAATGTCATCCATTCATACATAAGCAAAGATTCACTCATACCACAATATAATTAATTTAAAATGAATTAAATTAACTATCTCTATTTCTAATTAATTTAAAATGAATTAAATTAATCACTTCATTTATAATTAATTTAAAATAAATTAATTTAATTACTTTATTCAAATATATCTTGCTTACTCAATCATTTAATTGATTACAATCAATTAATCATTTATTATTAATCACCTTAAATTAATTACTCTTAATTACATTCATGTAATTATCCTTAATTAATTTCACAAATTAATTATTCTCAACCAAAAATAGTAATTAACATTTAATTACTTCAATTAATTAATTAACTATAATTAATTACCTTAATCCTTAATTAATTACATTAATTAATTACCCTTAATCACTTCTTATTGATTAATTAATCTTAATTAATCATCCTTAACTACATCATTAACTAAAATAATTAATGATCCTTAATTATTAATTACTTCAAGTAATTAACTAACTTAATTACTTTAAACAAATTAATTATCCTTTAATTAATTACTTAATTAATCCCTTGATTAATTAATAAGTTATTCTAATCCTCATTACTCATTCTTAAACATCTTCACTTAATTACAATCATGTAATTATTAAACAATTACTTAACTAAGTAATTTCCAAATCATTAATTACATAAGTAATTATTTATAAAACTCAAATGTTTAAATTTAATTAAACTTAATTAATTAGAAGTAACAATCACATTAAACTAAATTAATTACATTAAGTAATTAAATTCTTAATTACTTATCAAGTAATTATACTCAAACCATTTACAATCGATTATTATTAAATTAATCTAATTAATTATAAAAATTAACTATATTAATTAATTGTTAAATAATCCTGGTTAATGACCTTCATTAACCATTCTCTAATCATCTTATAAAGTAATTAACCTAATTTAATTACCATTTGAATTATCTTTAATCATTTATTAATTAAAGTTAATTATGAAATTTATTATCCTTAATTTAAGACTTAATTACATAATTAATTATTCATTTATCATTAATTACTAACTTAATTAATGATCTTAATTCCAAATTGATTAATCATTAATCAATTATTAATTCCAAATTTAATTGATAAATTAATTAATCTTAATTACCTTGTTAATTAAATTAATCCTGAAATATTAATCTTAACTAAACTTTCAAAATAAAACATAACTTGATTATGTTTAAAATAATTTAATTAAATTAAAATACCCTTGAAATTACTTTAACTTTTCATTTTAAAATACAAGTTTAAATTTAAAAGTATTTTGAACTTATCAAAGTTTTGAAAAATTTAAAACTTATTTAAATTTCAAGACAAAACAAAAATTTAACTTAAAAATGAAATCATAAAAATTTAAAGTCAAATCCATTTCAAAACTTTGGAAATTCAATTCATTCTTGGTTTAAACTTCCAATTTAAATCTTCTTTTAAATTTAAAACTAAACTTCATTTTAAAATCATATTTCCAGTTTTAAATTTATTTTTAAATCTCACTTCACATTTTTATTTTTACAAATTTTAGTTTTTAAAACTTCAAACTACTTACTTTTATAAAGTAGTTAACAAGTTTAAGTTTAAAAACTTTATGTTATTATTTATTAAAAACTGAGATTTTAAACTCAACTTGGATTCTAAATTTTTTAAACATGGATTCATAATTTAGTTTAAATTCTTGCTTATATTTAAAACTTCTGTTTTGCAAAAATTTTAAACTGATAGCTACAGGTTTTTGAGAAACCTGGAAATGCACCAGTCCATCCCGAGATTCCCCAAATATACTTCGAGTTCCAAGCCCGGCTACTTCGAGTTCCATGCCACTTTACTTCGAGTTTTTTCTTAATTACTTCGAGTCACTCTTCAGAACTCCTCTGAATCCACAACAGACCCACACTTTCATCAGAAACCACATCACCGTGCATGTGCACAGCGACTACCACCTTCTCTGATCATCAGAGATGATCGAACTTCCACCAGAAACCCACCAGATCGAACCATCATTCACAGAAACCAACTCGAACTCAAATTCCCAACCTGGAGAACATAGGCAGGTTTCTCTTCGAAACCTGGAAAACATTGAACAGGTTTCTTCCAAACCTGTCAACGGCGATATTTCGCCACTCCGATCACCTGAGATCCACCCACTCCGACCTCGAGCTACTCTATACACCAACTACACATTCACCAAAAACAAGAACACTCGATCACTCCTACACCTCAAACTGCCTCAATGCTTGAACCTGTTCAAAACTAGGGTTCCTACAAGAATTTCCAAACTACAACCATCCCACTGAATTTCACCATTAATTAGCATTTTTCCTGGCTTCACCTACCTCTCTTCCACCACCAAGAAGAACACCCAGCTTCCATTAAACATGGATCATCAGAATTTTCTAAAATTATGATTTAAGTTAAAACCTAAAAGCAACATTTTCTATTATCAAAAAAATTCAAATCTCTGGTTTAAAAATCTAGTTACAGATAGTGTTTTTAATTTATGATACTGAATAATTAAATAAACATGTTTGGAATTTGATAAAATCAGCATGCACTGATATTGCTCTGTGTTTCCAGAGATGTACTGATATCTTACTATTTTTTTTTTTAATTTCAGATATTTGCTTGAGAAAATCAAGCAATTTTTTCTTTATAAATTTTCTTACATCAGTAAACTAAGTTAAAGAAGGAGATTGTATATCAGTTCCTTGATCAACATATAAACAGAGAATCACTTGCATGCAAACAAATACATATTACATCCAACTTATCATCACACAGACTATACTTGTTTATACTAAACATTTCTAGCAAGCAACCTATTTAATATTTAAAGTTAAAAAGAGTTACTCACCAGATTTTGAAGGAGAAGACAGAGCTTCCATTTTGAAAAGCTCTTGATACTTTTAAAACTGAATTGCCCCAGATTTTAGAAAACAGCCTCAACTTTAAAACTTGAGTGTTGAAACTGGTATAGGCTTTGCTTCTTTGATTTTAAAAGTTGAATTGCTAATCTATATGCAACTGAAATGCTTGCTTCCAGATCAAAGAATGCAGACTGAACCCATTTGAATTTTGCAGAGACAAGAATATGCAGGCTTGACACTTTGCTTCATGTTGAATTGATATGCAGTTTTGTCTATGATCCATGGTTAAAATTCTTACATGCAGATGTGTTTTGACAATACTTCAAACTGAGGTTAAAGCTGAAGCACTTGCATGCATTGAAACTGGTAAATTCTTAGATTGTTTTGAAATTCAATCTGCAGGCATTTGGTCATGAGATTTTTGGGCAAACAGAGATTGAATGCAGAAGCTTTTGATATGAGTAGTTCTAATTTTTGTATTGAACATGACTTTGTTTTGAAGATGCAGATTTGTGGATTTGAATATGCAGATTGTAGGTGAATCAAATGCAGATTGCATTGGACTTGAACATATTTTTGAAGAGGAGTAGGCTTCAGATTTTAAAAGGTTGCAGAGAAAAATGGGTTGCATTTTGGAATGAAGAGGATTACTGAATTTAGATATGAAGAGTTTGAAGTTTTCTTTTCTGATCAAAGAAATGAAAGAAACATATATGGAAGAAAAATGCAAGTTTTATAGAAATGTATTTCAGATTTAATGAAAGAAAAGAAAAATAAAACTAATTTTTAACACTTGTCAAGTTACTAATGTTAAATTTGAACACTTGTCTATATGAATGCATAAGAATCAAACACTTGTTTTCTTAAAGATAATTAGTTTTCTTTTTTTTTTATTACAAGTTAATGTTGTATTAACTTAATTTAAGTTGTTAGTTTATTTTAAACATGTGTATGTATTCACAAAAGAAATAAGAACAATCAATGTTTATAAACAAACTTATACATATTAAAAATTAAAACAATGAAACAAATTAAAATTTATATTTTGGGATTTAAATTCAAACTAAATTCAAAATCAAATATTTTCAAATCAAGTTATGAATACAAATTAAATTTTGAAATAACATTTGCAAATTTATTCAAAACTTATTTATAAAGACAATACACAATTAATATTGTTTAGAAATATCTCCTTTAAAATTTAAAACTCAAGCCAAAATTATTTTAAACATTTTCTTAACAATTATAAAAATCATATACTTATTTATTACATAGCTTTGAAAGCTTAATATTAATTTTTAATCAAACTTTCCAAATTATTAATATATGTATTAGAATTTGAAAACAAGATTCATTTATTAAATTTTAAATAAAGCTAATCCATTTACAATATAAACCATATATTTATATTATAAATAGCAATCAATTTATTATTTTTAAAAGATAAAATCTTCCAATTAAATATTTACTGAAGAAGATTATCAAATTTTTTCTGAATAATTATTAACAGATTGTCAATATCAATTTAATTTTAACTACGGATTATTAAATTGATATTGTCAAAATTTCCGGGATGTTACAATCCTCCCCCCTTAAAAGAATTTCGTCCCCGAAATTTAAAACAAAGGTAATTTAATAATCTCATTAAAGATTTTAATTTTAAAACACTAGCATATATCTAACATATGCTAACAACCATAGCAATCAATTCAACCAAACAAACAAATCTAATTATCCAGATAAGTTTTGGATAGAATTTCTTCGAGTTTCCCCAAGTATATATATATCGGGCAACTCGCCCTATAGAATCCAAACAAACAATACTATGAAGCTACAAAGCTCCTATACAACTATATCTACAACACTAGACAAGATATCAGACTACAGACGAGTCTAACTCAACAACCCAAAATTCTCAAGCTACTGGTTCCACAACCAGAGATAGATAAAACACGTACTCCCTCAGAGATACGTGAAACTCATCGAATTCCAGTTATCCAAACTGGCAATTCAATCCTGTAGATCAAACACTTATTCTCCAAGATCACAGAAAAGAATCCAAAACACTTCAGAGCTAGCTTCTCATCCTTACCCAATCTTATAGCTCACTTGCGATTGGAGAAAACTTACCCAAAATCAAATCTCCAATTTCAGAATCCAAATTTCTCAATCCCTTATCCATAAAACTCTTCAGAAGATCCTGGGTTACCAACATCCATCCTGATCAGCTTAACTCTTGCTGATTCCATAAGAAACAGACTGAATCAAAAATAATCCAATGATCTCCTCAAGATCACTCAAAAACCAAGAACACAAACCCTGCTTCTCAACAACAGAAGACAAAACAAACTTCTCCTTATCCGGAAAAGAAACATTCCCAAACTGCTTCCGCTGCACAACTCTGATCCGTAACAGATAAGATAATACTAATGAGGAACACAAGCACCAACTAGACACCACCTTCCAGAAATATGGTTCTACAGATCCATAAAGAAAACTCAGAAATTCCTTCAAAACTGAGTTACTTCATCAACCTCTAACTCTAGGAACCATCCTTCAACTACAGTGAACCACCAGTAGAGATCTTGGAATCCTAGTCAATAAGGAAACTCAACTATCGCAAGTCACTTTTGCGATCAATCCAAACCAAATCCAAGGAAAACTATTCTCGCTTAACCAAACGGAACAGCTTACACTTAACTAGCCAACCCATCGAAGAACGGGTTCACTTAACTGCTTCTTGAACTCCACTTCAGAAAAACTGCTAATCCATAAAATCTCTTGCCAACACCGAGAACACTCCAAGCTGCACCACTGCTACAGATGCTAAAGATCCGAGAAACTCGGACTTCAAAGCAAACAGAAACTCCTACTGAACACAGCCACAACACCAAAGCAGACTCACTTCCTTAACTTGTTCAAAAGAAAACATCTTCGGAAACATCCATAGTCACTGCATCTCATCATGCAGCTACTACTTCTTGTGGTATTAAGATACCATCACTCACTTCTGTCCAACCGACAGATCCAAATTCTACTCATCAACTTCAGAAAATTAACTCCGAACTTCAAAAAGAAACTCCAACCCTTAACAGGTTTCCTTCAGAGATCAATGAAGTTCTTCATCACTACAAAACTTACTCGAGACGGTATTAGGTCTATAGTCTCGACAGATACACTTCCAACCTCAACCATTTAAACTCCAACCAATGGTAGTTGTCGTGTTACACACACCACTACCTTATCTACCTTTATAACCTATATTGGAAAACCCGAACAGGTGATTCCAACAAATAGGTAGAATAAATATATTTATATATTTAAAATTACAAATACGCTCTCTTAAGAAAGACACCACTACAGAGCCTAGGTATTCACTCAACCTAATGCTCTGATACCAACTGTGACGACCCAACTTCCTATCTCCAGGAAATCGCGTCATTTTGAAGAAAGAAAGGGATAGAAATAGAAAGAAAGAGAAGAAGAAAGAAACAACACATCAGAATCTAAACAACGGAACGAATAAATTATATTAATAACATAAAATATAATTACATAGTATCATATACATCAGAGTTACACAGCTTACAACACATACTAGACAGTTATAAACACCTGTCTAGTTATTACAACTCAATACAACTCAATACAAAGAGATACAATACAGACAATACACAGCGGAACTATATATCTAACGCAGAAGCCTCCTGCTCCATTGCTCCTCCACAATTCGTCAAAAGCTAACCTGAATCCCTTGGCTACTCGTAAAAATTTGAGTACCCAAGAGTTTATGAAAAACAAAAATAAACTCCGGGTCAGACATGGGTCTGGTGTGAGTAACAGGTTAAAGTTGCTTAACTTTCAAAAACCTTTTGAAAAGAAAGGTTTCACGTAAGACTTCCCACACATAAACATGAAAAAGTTTTAACCTTACGCTAACCAAAACATTTGATAAGAAATTCTGTGATATTATAATAGTGTCTAGGGTTTTCAACTAAATATGAAATAGCCGAAATTGTTACATGATTAAATTCCAGCTACTAGCCACAAAAGTGGGTAATACAATCAAAACCGTTGGCACTTATTGGATTTTGGATTCCATCAATGGCAGGGCTACTGGGGTACCGCCCGTCACAGTACGTGGCCTAGATCACCGTACCGAGGATTACTCCCTTCATCCCCTGCTACACAAAGCCGGACCCATTCCTTACTGAATAGTTCCGAACAAGACAATCCCGCAGTTGTTTCGAACCAACTGCCCACACAGCCGAATATAAAGGGACTTCTAGACAGGGATCAATCTTGCTCTCCAGTGGGGGCTACCCACGAAGCTTTGCTGCACCTCCCCTGTTTTAGCCATTCCCAGTTGATGAGGCTTGAGGCTACGATTACCTTTATAGGACATATCACTTAGAATGCTCATCGTCCACCTGACGATGTTCTGAAAGCATTCAATCCATACAAGTTCGTTCCGGGTTCGAACGAAACCGAAGGCATTATCTCGTTACACTCGTTTTGGAATCACCCTCAGAGTTAACGACAATAACCCTTGCACTCTAATTCACCATCTCGAACCTATAAGTACTATTCCGTCAACTCATTACGGAATCACCCACAGAGTATACTGACTCATAGTCCTTACACCTCGAGTCTTCACAAAGCTCCACTCTGAATTCACGACCTAACGTTATTTGGAATTGATGTGGTTTTCGGATATCCAAATATGGAAACCCGATCCCGGTCTCATCGAAATCCAAAGCGTGTCTTTTAGGGTCCAAGTTGTTTTAAAGTTTTAAAACAATCCAATTACAGTATCTATTTACACACAGATAGATAATTCATAAATCATAACTGATAATCACATTATCAAATAACAGATGATCCATAACAACATAGGTAGTCCATATCATCATTCAATAGATAATCTATATTACCATCACAATGCAACCAAGCATTCATAACACACAACCATACTTATCTCATTACTGAGATCATTAAGCATTCAAGACAATCAATGTCATCCATTCATACATAAGCAAAGATTCACTCATACCACAATATAATTAATTTAAAATGAATTAAATTAACTATCTCTATTTCTAATTAATTTAAAATGAATTAAATTAATCACTTCATTTATAATTAATTTAAAATAAATTAATTTAATTACTTTATTCAAATATATCTTGCTTACTCAATCATTTAATTGATTACAATCAATTAATCATTTATTATTAATCACCTTAAATTAATTACTCTTAATTACATTCATGTAATTATCCTTAATTAATTTCACAAATTAATTATTCTCAACCAAAAATAGTAATTAACATTTAATTACTTCAATTAATTAATTAACTATAATTAATTACCTTAATCCTTAATTAATTACATTAATTAATTACCCTTAATCACTTCTTATTGATTAATTAATCTTAATTAATCATCCTTAACTACATCATTAACTAAAATAATTAATGATCCTTAATTATTAATTACTTTAAGTAATTAACTAACTTAATTACTTTAAACAAATTAATTATCCTTTAATTAATTACTTAATTAATCCCTTGATTAATTAATAAGTTATTCTAATCCTCATTACTCATTCTTAAACATCTTCACTTAATTACAATCATGTAATTATTAAACAATTACTTAACTAAGTAATTTCCAAATCATTAATTACATAAGTAATTATTTATAAAACTCAAATGTTTAAATTTAATTAAACTTAATTAATTAGAAGTAACAATCACATTAAACTAAATTAATTACATTAAGTAATTAAATTCTTAATTACTTATCAAGTAATTATACTCAAACCATTTACAATCGATTATTATTAAATTAATCTAATTAATTATAAAAATTAACTATATTAATTAATTGTTAAATAATCCTGGTTAATGACCTTCATTAACCATTCTCTAATCATCTTATAAAGTAATTAACCTAATTTAATTACCATTTGAATTATCTTTAATCATTTATTAATTAAAGTTAATTATGAAATTTATTATCCTTAATTTAAGACTTAATTACATAATTAATTATTCATTTATCATTAATTACTAACTTAATTAATGATCTTAATTCCAAATTGATTAATCATTAATCAATTATTAATTCCAAATTTAATTGATAAATTAATTAATCTTAATTACCTTGTTAATTAAATTAATCCTGAAATATTAATCTTAACTAAACTTTCAAAATAAAACATAACTTGATTATGTTTAAAATAATTTAATTAAATTAAAATACCCTTGAAATTACTTTAACTTTTCATTTTAAAATACAAGTTTAAATTTAAAAGTATTTTGAACTTATCAAAGTTTTGAAAAATTTAAAACTTATGTAAATTTCAAGACAAAACAAAAATTTAACTTAAAAATGAAATCATAAAAATTTAAAGTCAAATCCATTTCAAAACTTTGGAAATTCAATTCATTCTTGGTTTAAACTTCCAATTTAAATCTTCTTTTAAATTTAAAACTAAACTTCATTTTAAAATCAGATTTCCAGTTTTAAATTTATTTTTAAATCTCACTTCACATTTTTATTTTTACAAATTTTAGTTTTTAAAACTTCAAACTACTTACTTTTATAAAGTAGTTAACAAGTTTAAGTTTAAAAACTTTATGTTATTATTTATTAAAAACTGAGATTTTAAACTCAACTTGGATTCTAAATTTTTTAAACATGGATTCATAATTTAGTTTAAATTCTTGCTTATATTTAAAACTTCTGTTTTGCAAAAATTTTAAACTGATAGCTACAGGTTTTTGAGAAACCTGGAAATGCACCAGTCCATCCCGAGATTCCCCAAATATACTTCGAGTTCCAAGCCCGGCTACTTCGAGTTCCATGCCACTTTACTTCGAGTTTTTTCTTAATTACTTCGAGTCACTCTTCAGAACTCCTCTGAATCCACAACAGACCCACACTTTCATCAGAAACCACATCACCGTGCATGTGCACAGCGACTACCACCTTCTCTGATCATCAGAGATGATCGAACTTTCACCAGAAACCCACCAGATCGAACCATCATTCACAGAAACCAACTCGAACTCAAATTCCCAACCTGGAGAACATAGGCAGGTTTCTCTTCGAAACCTGGAAAACATTGAACAGGTTTCTTCCAAACCTGTCAACGGCGATATTTCGCCACTCCGATCACCTGAGATCCACCCACTCCGACCTCGAGCTACTCTATACACCAACTACACATTCACCAAAAACAAGAACACTCGATCACTCCTACACCTCAAACTGCCTCAATGCTTGAACCTGTTCAAAACTAGGGTTCCTACAAGAATTTCCAAACTACAACCATCCCACTGAATTTCACCATTAATTAGCATTTTTCCTGGCTTCACCTACCTCTCTTCCACCACCAAGAAGAACACCCAGCTTCCATTAAACATGGATCATCAGAATTTTCTAAAATTATGATTTAAGTTAAAACCTAAAAGCAACATTTTCTATTATCAAAAAAATTCAAATCTCTGGTTTAAAAATCTAGTTACAGATAGTGTTTTTAATTTATGATACTGAATAATTAAATAAACATGTTTGGAATTTGATAAAATCAGCATGCACTGATATTGCTCTGTGTTTCCAGAGATGTACTGATATCTTACTATTTTTTTTTTTAATTTCAGATATTTGCTTGAGAAAATCAAGCAATTTTTTCTTTATAAATTTTCTTACATCAGTAAACTAAGTTAAAGAAGGAGATTGTATATCAGTTCCTTGATCAACATATAAACAGAGAATCACTTGCATGCAAACAAATACATATTACATCCAACTTATCATCACACAGACTATACTTGTTTATACTAAACATTTCTAGCAAGCAACCTATTTAATATTTAAAGTTAAAAAGAGTTACTCACCAGATTTTGAAGGAGAAGATAGAGCTTCCATTTTGAAAAGCTCTTGATACTTTTAAAACTGAATTGCCCCAGATTTTAGAAAACAGCCTCAACTTTAAAACTTGAGTGTTGAAACTGGTATAGGCTTTGCTTCTTTGATTTTAAAAGTTGAATTGCTAATCTATATGCAACTGAAATGCTTGCTTCCAGATCAAAGAATGCAGACTGAACCCATTTGAATTTTGCAGAGACAAGAATATGCAGGCTTGACACTTTGCTTCATGTTGAATTGATATGCAGTTTTGTCTATGATCCATGGTTAAAATTCTTACATGCAGATGTGTTTTGACAATACTTCAAACTGAGGTTAAAGCTGAAGCTCTTGCATGCATTGAAACTGGTAAATTCTAGATTGTTTTGAAATTCAATCTGCAGGCATTTGGTCATGAGATTTTTGGGCAAACAGAGATTGAATGCAGAAGCTTTTGATATGAGTAGTTCTAATTTTTGTATTGAACATGACTTTGTTTTGAAGATGCAGATTTGTGGATTTGAATATGCAGATTGTAGGTGAATCAAATGCAGATTGCATTGGACTTGAACATATTTTTGAAGAGGAGTAGGCTTCAGATTTTAAAAGGTTGCAGAGAAAAATGGGTTGCATTTTGGAATGAAGAGGATTACTGAATTTAGATATGAAGAGTTTGAAGTTTTCTTTTCTGATCAAAGAAATGAAAGAAACATATATGGAAGAAAAATGCAAGTTTTATAGAAATGTATTTCAGATTTAATGAAAGAAAAGAAAAATAAAACTAATTTTTAACACTTGTCAAGTTACTAATGTTAAATTTGAACACTTGTCTATATGAATGCATAAGAATCAAACACTTGTTTTCTTAAAGATAATTAGTTTTCTTTTTTTTTTATTACAAGTTAATGTTGTATTAACTTAATTTAAGTTGTTAGTTTATTTTAAACATGTGTATGTATTCACAAAAGAAATAAGAACAATCAATGTTTATAAACAAACTTATACATATTAAAAATTAAAACAATGAAACAAATTAAAATTTATATTTTGGGATTTAAATTCAAACTAAATTCAAAATCAAATATTTTCAAATCAAGTTATGAATACAAATTAAATTTTGAAATAACATTTGCAAATTTATTCAAAACTTATTTATAAAGACAATACACAATTAATATTGTTTAGAAATATCTCCTTTAAAATTTAAAACTCAAGCCAAAATTTTTTAAACATTTTCTTAACAATTATAAAAATCATATACTTATTTATTACATAGCTTTGAAAGCTTAATATTAATTTTTAATCAAACTTTCCAAATTATTAATATATGTATTAGAATTTGAAAACAAGATTCATTTATTAAATTTTAAATAAAGCTAATCCATTTACAATATAAACCATATATTTATATTATAAATAGCAATCAATTTATTATTTTTAAAAGATAAAATCTTCCAATTAAATATTTACTGAAGAAGATTATCAAATTTTTTCTGAATAATTATTAACAGGTTGTCAATATCAATTTAATTTTAACTACGGATTATTAAATTGATATTGTCAAAATTTCCGGGATGTTACACCTTTGAAGCATACAACCTGAATTGCTCTTTAAACTTCCAAGTCAAATCGGCGAACTGGTCTATGGATCGGACCTGTAGCTTTGTGAACCAGAGTAGAGCCACTCCTTCCAAGTATACCGGAAAGTACCGGCATTTGATCTCATCCGATGCCCTGGCACCTGTCATGTGCCAGTCATAATTGTACAAGAATTGATTAGGGTCACTTGTTCCTTTATAAGCTGGGATGGTAGGAGGAACAAACTTCCATGGGAATTCCGTCTTTAGAATCCTTTTAGTGAACGGAGTTTTGCTCGGAGCGAATCCCCATTCGTTTTCATCTTCATCCCTCTACATGCTTTCTTTCATGATTTGTCGCACCATGCCCGAAAGGCATTCCTCATCATTTAAAGGCTCTGCAGGATAAACTTCGGCCATTTTCTCGGAAGTTTGTCTGGACAAACGTTCGCGAAGAGTTGGCTGCGGTCTCGATCCTCCATCTTGGGGAGGTGTTTCTTTGGCGGGGCTAGCTGCTTTTTGAGGGATATTCCTTTCTTCAGGATTATGAGCATCATCAGCAAGGTTTTCTCCATTATTCACTGTTGACGGTTAGCCCCGAGCAAAGCATTTAACCTATCAAGCATTAAAGCATTCTGGGTTTCCATCTACTGGTATAACCAGATACTGCAGCATCTAACTCCGCTCGTGTAATTCCAGCACTTGGTGTTGCTTGACTTGACGAAGGAGAAGTGGCAGTATTCTCACGAACATAACTGGGTCTAGTAGATCCGCAATTTCTTCCAGGAGCCATTATCTCTGATAGACTTCTGGTTTTGAGAGAGATTTTTTCAACAAACTTTTGCGAAGCAATGACGAAAGTAGCCTGAGTTGGGTTCTCAGACGACCTAACTATCAACGGCATAAGTGTTAGGTTGTAACCGAGCTAGGACTTAGATGATTTTACATCACTTTGACCCGAGACCTTTTCTTTTCTTAATATGCATCACAATTTAAAGAACCAACGAGTTAACTTAACACTTGGCACATCCTTCTCGCGACCTAACTTATTTGCGGCTCAACTTGATGGGGCATATGTCTTAGGTCGTAGGCGAGCTAACTCTCAGGCACTTGTTGCGACTTATTTTCCCTGCGACTTAAGCTTTTAGGTCGTGCGCGGGTTTTGAACGACCCAACACTTAACCAAATCCGCTTTGCCTTGCCCTGAGGTTCCACGCCTTAAACCCTTTGACTTGGATTGTAGCTTAATGTCTTAATCAAAACTTGAATATTTGCACCATCCAACAGAACTTGATTGTATTTCAACCTTGAACTGCTAGAATAAACTACTCGGACTTTGTTGCACTTCTTTACAGATTACACTAACTTTAATGCTAACAACCTGTTAAACACAACACTTGCAGAAAAATAGGACGAATATACTACCACTGATCACCCACATCGAATGACAGATTAGTCGATAAAATATAATCAACTTAAAGAAATTATATGAAATGCTGTGAACCAACAAATTCAAGTGAAGTAGTAAAGCAATGTTAATCAACTAAAGCCGATTTTTTTGCATCAATACTGCACTTGCATTTGGACTTAAGGTGACAAGTCCTGAAATTTTACAATTGTCATATGTTTATTATAATTCTAGTTATACTTGCTTGTCACTTTGTTAGTTTTACACAACACTTCGCACATTTAGGAAACGTGCACCTTCACATTTGAATATCCAGTTCTTTGTGTAGAATGTCTTCTCAAGAGATAATCGAGCAATTTGAAGGAATCTTCCCGATAGCTGACCCATTGGTCGATCCTCCGGAGAGAACTCGAACTACCTTGAGTCAGCGGGCATTCAATCAACCACAAATTCAATTTGGGATTGTCGAAGTGGATGCTATACTTCCTGGCCCAAATGATACTGCCGACAGGCCACCTCTTGGTTTTGTCGCCGTCAACCGTCAGATGTGCCTTTGTGGTGCCATTCCTCCTTTCAATGAATTTCTTCATCAACTCCTTTTTCGGCTAACCATCTCTCCCTTTCAACTACATCCCAATGGATACGCCATCCTGATGGGATTGTGTGTTTTATTCAGGAGGGCACTTAACCGTCTTCCGAGCTTCGAAGAAATTTGCTATTTATGCACATTTGCAAAGAATAAAGACCACCCCTCCTTTATACTTGTGAGAAGTGCCAGAAATCGCGAACTTATAACCGATCTTTCCGAAAGTGCTCACGGTTTTCTGAATCAATTCTTCTTCGTTCGCTGCCCCCTAGGGTTTTATGCCATCTGGAGAAAAGGAAGTAAGATTGCTCATTCCCGTTCTTCCCGTTTTAGCTTTTCAAGATCCGAATTGCTGAGTGCTAACTTCATTCTTTTCTTTTACAGCACTTCCTCCTCCCTCTAGAAATCCCAGTCACAAGACGACTTTTGATAGATTAAGTGCCGTACCGGCTGAAGAAAGAAGTATTAAGTTTTTGCTGAGAGATGAACTTCTGCACCAATATGGGCTTTTGCACCCTTCTCGTTCTACCCAACCTCATGAAGTTCCCGATTCTCCGGCCAAGTCGCTAGATGCCCCAGTTTCTACTGAGGAACCTATACTGAAGGAACCTACTTCTGAGGCTTTACTGATGAAGTGCTCTACTTCCACTGATATTGCGGGGCCATCTGACAAACTTACACTTGCCCCGATCATCGAAGAGGAAGAGCCTTTTCATCATTCAGGGATATCCGGTGATGAGGGAACCGAGAGAGCGAGTCCTGCCAAGTAGAGTGGGGATGACATTTTTGAGGGCTTGAGCGACCTGATGATCACTTCACAGGAGCTCTTTAAAGATGGCCCTGTTACCGCTAGAGTTACTTCTTCAGCAGTTGAAGCAACATCCATTTTACAACAAACTCCGTCAACCCAAGAGTTGACGCTATCTGTAAAACCCATCATTTCCCCACAACCGAGGAGTGGTTCGTAGTTTGATGTGCGTAGTTTGCACGTTACACACACTTAGGATCTTTCAGCACTCATACTCACTTTTCCTCTTTACTTCAGAGATTCTCAAGTTTTGCATGTTTCTCATTTTCAGGTTCTTCAATGGGGTGACGCAGCTCTTACTATGACGACTTCCAGAGCTACGGAAAGCGCGGCTCCTTTGATCCTAAGAGATATCTTCCTTCCTATAGGGAGACTGACGAAGAAAGAGTTGCGCGGAAAGCTCGTGAAAGGCGTGCCTACGAAGAACATCATGAGAGACGGGATGAGCGACATGACTCTTCCCAGAGGGAAGACGATTCTCACAAGCGAAAATCCCGTGACGATAAAGGGAAAAGTCACGTTGCTAAAGAGACGAGTAAAACGGCCAAACATGGCGAAGGGCTTGTATCCGAAATTTCCGAAAAGCCTGCTGCTCCTATGCAATCACGATCTCCAGCCCTGGCACGTACTGATATTCAAACAATCATTGGCAGGCCCCTATATCAGGTCGAACCAGGCCCGGCTACTCTTCAGAGTCGATTTCGAACTGGTGCTTAAAGGGAGTGCGCTTTGATCTTGACCTGGTCCCGATCGACAAGCAGGCAATGCTGCGCAATCTCGATGCTGTCAAACTCGATATTGAGAGAATGTCGGGTTGGAAAAAGCTTGTCGACGAGCTTCAGAGGGTAAACCGTGCAAACCTTGAGGCCATGCTAACAATGGAAAACGACAAGTCTGAATGGCAGAAAACTCTTGAGCTGCATGATGCGGAAATAAGGAGCATCGCTACTTATAATGAGAAGCTCGAAGAGGAAGTTGAAAAACTTAAAGAAGAGCTTGCCACTTCCTCCACTTCCTATTCTCAAAAGGAGAAAGTGCTTCAACAACAAGTGTGAGATTCTCACGCCGCTCAAAGAGATGCCGAAGCTAGGCTCGAGAGTCAGGAGAAAATTATGGAAGGCTATCACATGGATATTGTAGAGCTGCGCAAGAAGACTAGCTCTCAGGACGCGGAGATCGAAATGCTAAAAATTCGACTTTCTAAAGCTGAAAGAGAGCGTGATGAGGTTGTTGCCGGCAAAATTGTAGCTGAAGAGTCTCATGAGGCAACGAAGGCCAATATCAGCTCAACATTATTTGATTTTTACTTGCATAGCGTCCTGGGGCGCGGTAGTCTCTTTTTTCTAGGCCCCAAATATGAAATAACTCTGGCCGAAGTGTGGGAGGCCATACTCGACATGTTTGGCAGTGCTGGTTATGCTGAGGCGGATTTAGAGGCAGACTATCTTGATGACGATGCACGCGCCACTCTTGCTAGGGGAAAGGAGCAACTTCCCAAAGAGAGACCCGGAATGGCAGAAGGAGAACATGTAGGGAAGGCAACTTTAACCGACCCAGTTCAACCTTCGGTTTCGGTCGATATCGACATTGTTGGTTCCAGTTCCCATTCTCCGCCTCCTACTAAAGCCATCACTGAGGGTGCAACCGCTCACAATGGAGATGAGTGTCAAGAGAGTTGTGACGCGCGGGGCTTTGAAGTTGACACAGTAAAGCCTGCATCGCCAGGTAACCTTACTGCCGATTTTGCTCAAGTGGACTGCTCGTTCGCTTCACATGAGTTTGATAAACTTCTTGATTATTTTTTAAATCTTGACGCGCCACTAACTCCTCTCTTTACCAGATATACTGACTTTAACTTCTTTTCTTCTGTAGAGAAAGCACCGAGCATTGTTCAGACTTCCCCTCCTCCAGTTATTCCTCCTCCGTCTCTTCAGGTCACTCCTCCTTCTGCCTCTCAACCGGGATCACAAGAGGAGCAGATAGAAGCTCTCCGTGGTTTGGATGATCCCATTGCTTGTCAAGAACCGAGGGGAGAAGAACCTGAAGAAGGTGAGAAGACTCCGGAACGAACTGCTTCTGATGATATAGCATTATCCGCTCTTTTTACTCCAGACAGTGGGTCTTCTTCTAAGAAGAGGGGGAAAAGTGGAGTCTCGAAGAAGAAGAAGGAAGCTTCAGCCGGCGAAGAAAAAGCAGAGGAAAGTCCAATTGTGCCCCTTTCTCCTTCTTCCCCTACTCTTACAAGCCGACCTAAGAAGTTGATCATCCGGCCAGGCGCAGGCTCGAAAGGTGGAAGGAAGAAGAAATGATTGCTTTGGCCTTATGCTTTTTATCTCGCTTCTTGCTTTTTTCTTGTACATATAAACTTGCATTGACCGCAGATTGTGAGGGTACCGGTCCCCGCCTTCTTTTATTTTGAAACCTGCACATGTATAAAATTCTCATAGTATGGAATAAAACGACTCTTTTACTTTCACAAACTTCAGTCTGTATTTGAGAATGCGTTTATTTTCCGCCTTTATGCAGGTCTCTTTATTTTCTTTATGTGAAGTTGCAATAAGCCTGTGGTATGTTATTTGAGCATTGCTTTTATGAATGTAACTATATTATATTGCCCCCATACCATGGTTTATTGCAATCTCTTTCACATTGCCAGAATTTTGAAGAACAACTCTTCTGTTTCGAGAAGACTTGTATTCTTTCTTTAGAGAACACTTTTTCCATTTGAAGGAGGCTTGCATCTGTACTTTATACGATAATATTTCCGTTTTAAGGAAATATTTTTCTGATTTAGTAGAATGCGCCTCATATTGGAGAAGCTTTCTCTTTTTTCTTTTTGTTGCGAAGTTTTTACACTTCGCTTTCGGAGAAAGTCACTTTTATTTTGGCAAGTGAATTTTCCTTCATGGTAAAGTGGGCCTTCGAAAAAGGGCCTCAACCTGCTTGTTCCTCCGAAGAGGGCTTTTGTTTGATTGTGCCTCTGGGAAGAGGGCTTTTTGTTTGATTATGCCTCTGGGAAGAGGGCTTTTTGGTTGTGCCTCCGAGGAGAGGGCTTTTTTGTTTGTGCCTCCGGGGAGAGGGCTTTTTTGTTTCTGCCTCTAGGGAGAGGCTTTTATCTTTTCCCTGTCCGTTGGGAAGCGGGCCTCCGAAGAGGGCTTTTCACATTTCGACTCATGTGAAGTTTTATTTCAGATCACGGTGAAATGTGTGCCTCTGAGTAGGGCTTTTGCCTGGAAGTTTGGAGTTTTCTTCTCTCGGTTGGATGAATTCACGGGGCAGACACAAGTTAACGAGTGTCCTATGCCACTGATCAGTCCACAACTTTCTATCGAGAAAGAGAACTCTCTTTTTCTGGCGAGGCCCACTAAAGGTCTTTTAGCATTTCAACTATGGTGAAATGGACCTCCGGAGAGGGCTTTTCACATTCCAGCACTTGTGAAGTTTTATTTCAAATCTTAGCGGAATGCGTGCCTCCGAGTAGGGCCTTTGCCTGGAAGTTTGGTGTTTTCTTCTCTCGGTTGGATGGATTCACGGGGCGGACACAAGTTAACGAGTGTCCTGTGCCACCGATCAGTCCACAACTTTCTATCGAGAAAGAACTCTCTTTTTCTAGCAAGTCCCATCAGAGGTCTTTATCCTCCGAAGAGTTGTGCCTCCGAAGAGGGCTTGTGCCTCCGAGGAGGTTTTTGGCTGTTTGCTGCCTGCTAGCCCATGTCTTTTCGCCATTTCCTCATATCAACGGTTCCCTGTTACCCTTTCCAAGTGCACATTCCTTTCTTTTGCAAGTAGCTTATTGTATCCAAAGGAGTGTACTGCATTGTTAAATGAGTTCGCAGAGGTAGACACGGGCCAATTAATCGCATGTTTGTTTGCACAAACGTTCACAATTAGTTAGGAAGGGTCTACCTCTGGCGGAACTACTAACTGTTTGCTTGAAGCACTCCTTATATAGGATTTGAATCTGGAATTTTTGTGGCTAGATATTCGTTTGTAGAGTGATGTCAGGGATCGCTTGGTCTTATGATGGGTAAGCTTTGTTTTAGTAGCCTGCAATATTAAATCGACATTTTAGCAATACAATTGAAGTACTTTATATATCGAGATAAAATAAGCAGTAGAGAACACAAGATTTATGTGGCTCGGCCAAGAACTGGGCCTACATCCACTTTATAGTTCTTATTATTCACTCGCACTGGCTTTACAATGGCTTTCAATACAAGAATCATACATTCATAATTCTTTTTACAAACTTAAGCAAAGCTTTTAAGTAAAATATGGACGCAAATGATTGCTGTTCCAAGCTCTTGGAATTGGATCTCCTTCGAAAGTTGTCAGTTTGAAAGTGCCATCATGAAGTTTTTGGCCTATGACATATGGCCCTTCCCAGTTTGGCGCAAACACTCCTGTTGTCGTCATGACCCTTTTCAAGACTAGATCTCCAATCTCAAAGCTGTGTTGGCGAACTTTGGAATTGAAATGCCTGGCAATTCTTTGCTGATGGGCTGCAATTCTGAACTGAGCCTCTTCCCTTTTTTCATCGAGGAAGTCAAGTGCTTCAAGTTGCAACTGTTCATTTTCAGCTTGGTTGAAATGAGTTCTTCTATGTGAAGGGACTTCTATTTCCACCAGAATCATTGCTTCCGATCCATATGCTAATGAAAATGGAGTGTGCCCAGTCGCAGTTTTGTGGGTAGTTCTATATGCCCATAGTGCTAGTGGAAGCTTATCGACCCAACCACCTTTCGCTTTTTCCAGCTGTTTTTTGATGGTTGATTTGATAATTTTGTTTACTCCTTCCACTTGCCCGTTTGCCTGCGGATGAGCCACTGCTGAGAAGCTTATCTGGATCTTGAATTGCTTGCAAAAATCTTGGAACTCTTCACTTTCAAATTGGGTTACATTGTCCGTAATTATTTTTTGAGGCACACCATACCTGCAAATGATATTCTTTGTTACAAAGTTTATCATCTTTTTGGAGGTAATAGTAGCTAATGGTTCAGATTCAGCCCATGTAGTAAAATAATCAACAATGACAATAGCATATCTGATTCCGGATTTGGCAGTTGGCAGAGGCCCGATGAGATCTATTCCCTAACTAGCAATGGCTACGGACTGACCATCTGTGTTATCTCTGTGGAAGGTGCTCTTGGGATTTTTGCAAATCTCTAGCATCGGTCACATTTTCCGGCATGGCTTGCAGCATCACGATTAATATCTGGCCAAAAATACCCATATCGGAGGATTTTCTTCGCTAGAGTTTGACCACCTGAATGGTCTCCACACTCTCCTCTGTGTACTTCAGCTACAATTGTTTTAGCTTTTTCCTTGGTCACACATCGGAGTAATGGCATTGAGAATCCCCGCCTGTACAATCGGCCATCTTGAATTATGTATCTGGAGGCTTTTCTTAGCAACTTCTGTCGTTCTTTTGAACTTTCTGGTAGAGAACCGTTGAGCAAATATTCCATTATCGGAGTCATCCATGATTCTTGCTCTTGAGATATAGTCATGATCCAGTCAATATCCATCTCATCAATGTATGGAGATGACAGGACTTCCACAGGAACTAATCCCAATAATTGAGCTTCACCGGTGCTTGTGTACTTTGCGAGAGAATCTGCCTTCATGTTCTCTTCCTGGGGTATATGATTTATCGTATAATGGTCAAGATCACCGAGAAGTTCCCAAGCTCTTGACAGATAAGTTGGCAGATTTCCTCCTTTTGTCTGAAACTCTTTCTTGACTTGACATACAATAAGTTGTGAATCACTGAAGATCTGCAACATTTTGACATTCAACTCTTTAGTAATTCTCAAGCCGGCAATAAGAGCTTCGTATTCTGCTTCATTATTTGTCGAAGGAAATTCCAATCTCAATGCATAGCACAACGACCGCCCTTCAGGGGTTTCAAGCACAACCCCATCTCCGGAACAGTAATCGTTTCTTGCACCATCAACATATAATTTCCATTGAATTGGGGGATTATCATTCACTTCTTCCTCACTATCACCTTTATCTGTACATTCTGCGATAAAATCTGCTAAAGCTTTTCCATTGATTGCTCTCTAGGGATGATAAGTGATGTCGTATTGGCTGAGTTCAATATTCCACTTCAGAAGATGACCCGAAGTCTCAGGACGAAACAGGACTTGCTTTAGAGGTTGATCAGTGAGGACTTTGATAGGATGAGCTTGGAAATACGGCCTCAACTTCCTTGATGCAATGAGTAGACAATAGGCGAGCTTTTCCAATTTTGAATAATTCATCTCTGCCCCGGTGAATCTCTTGCTGATATAATAGACTGGGCGCTAAATTCTTTCGTCTTCCCGTACCAACGCTGCACTGGGAGAATGAGATGAGATTGCCAAATATACCAAAAGATCTTCACCATTGTCCGGCTTAGAAAGTATTGGAGGCGTTTCCATATGACGAATCAACTCATCGAAAGCTTTCTGGCATTCAGGAGTCCAGTTAAAAAATTTCCTTCCTTTCTTTAGTGCATCAAAGAATGGAATGCATTTATCAATAGCTTTAGAAATGAATCGACTCAAGGAAGCGAATTTTCCATTAAGACTTTGCAATTCCTTCTTCGTTCTAGGAGCTTTTACTTCTTTCAAGGCAGCAATCTGAGTAGGATTAGCTTCTATGCCCCTAGCACTCACAATGAAACCCAGAAACTTTCCGGACTCCGCCCCAAATGAACATTTCAAAGGATTAAGTTTCATTCCATATTTTCGGAGGATTGCAAACATTTCCATCAAGAGGTCCATATGGTCTACCGCTTTCTTTGACTTCACCAACATATCGTCAACATAAACTTCCATAGTTTTGCCAATCTGCGGTTTGAACATAGCATTGACGAGTCTTTGGTAAGTTGCCCCTGCATTCTTAAGTCCGAAAGGCATGACTCTATAGTAGTAGAGTCCAACGTCATTGATGAAGCTTGTATCCTCCTGATCCGGCTCATGCATCATAATCTGGTTGTATCCGGAGTAAGCATCCATGAAAGATAACAATTCGCGCCCCGCTATTCCATCCACCAACTGATCTATCCTGGGTAATGGAAAGCAGTCTTTGGGGAAGGCTTTGTTTAAATCTGAGAAGTCAATGCAATATCTCCATTTCCCATTAGCTTTCTTAACCAGTACTGGATTTGAAACCCAATTCGGATAAGTAGACTCCTTGATGAAACCATTCTCCATAAGCCGGTCTACCTCTTCTTTCAATGCTGTTGACCTTTCAGGACCCTGGTTTCTTCTTTTCTGTTTTACCGGTGTAAATTTCGGATCAATATTCAGAGTATGTACCACAATTTCTGGGGATATTCCGCACATATCAGCATGAGTCCAAGCGAATACGTCCATATTTTCCTTCAAGAATGATATTAAGGAATTTTGAACCGCCACATTAAGTTGCGAACCCACATTCACTACTCTGTTTGGATCTTTCGAGTCAACAGGTACTGGCACCGTTACTTCAACCGGCATCACTCTATTCTCTCCTGCACTAGCTTTTTGGGGATCCATTTCTTTTCGTGCCCCACTATGCTCGCCAGTGCAGGGTCTACCCTGTAATTGCTACAAGGTTGGTTCTTTGATGCGGACTGGGGCTGCCGCATCTTTTCCCATCTCTCTCTTCCTTGCTTCACACAACTCTATTAGATAACATTCTCACCCAGCATTCTGATCCCCTTTAATAACTCCAACGCCATTATCTGTGGGAAATTTCATAGTGAGGCACCACGGGACGAGAATTGCTTTAAAAGCCGCAAGAGTTGGTCGGCCTAGGAAGGCGTTGTAGGCAGAAAATTCATCAACAATTACAAAAGTTTATTTCCGGACTACCTTTTTTCGCCCCTCTCCAAGCTCCACAAACAAGTCGATAGTTCCAATGGGCTGCTTCGGTTCCCCAGTGAACCCAACAATCTTCTGAGATGAGGCTTGAACATCAGCCATTGGAATTTTCATTTGATCGAATGCCTTTTTGAAGAGAATATTGCAAGAAGCACCGCAATCTACAAGCACTCTTCTCACAGTAGCCGGCCCAATGCCTGCAGAGATGACCAAAGGGTCCATGGTTGGAGCTTCAATACCCATGAGTCCCTGGCTTTGAACACAATATCATCATTGAAAGTTTTCTGCTGCTTCAAAGGTGCAGCGTCTTCTAGCACAAAAACACTCTCTTTTGTTGGTGCATTCTTCAAGGCACGGGCATATCTTTCCATCTCGCCCCAGCTTATGCCTACTGGGTGAGGACCTCCAGTGATCACATTGATAACAGGCCTTTCTGATTCATGCACAGTGTTCCTCTCACCCGAGCCAGATGGATGAGCAGGAAGTTGCTGATCCTTAGTAGACGAAGTTGGGTCATTTCTACTTCTCTTAACATATTGCTGCAACTTTTTCTCTCTCAATAGTTCTTCAATTAAATCCTTCAGATGGCGACATTTGTTGGTATCATGACCGGGTTGATTATGAAACCGACAGAATCTCCCACTTTGAGCAGCCTTTTTGCTAACTCTCATCTTGGGCGGTTTAGGAATTCTACCGCATCTTTGGTAACAAAGAAGATATTCTCCAGAGTGTCAGTTAAAGGAGTGAAATCTTAAGATTTTAAGAAGCGAGGTTTCTTTATATCTTTCTATTTCTTTCCACCATTGTTTTCCCTTTTCTGATTCCCGGATTCTCTTTTGGTGGGAGCAGTAGTATTATCCTTCACCTCTGTCAATGCCACTTTGACTGGTGCCCGAAGGCTTTCCAAGCGCATGAATTCATCAGCTTTCTTATAGAATTTCTCAAGTGAATTCGGTTCTTTCATCTTCAGCCATTTCCCAAATTCGCCTGATTTGTCAATTGCCCTCATCAGGTATGTCAAGACCATTCGTGGCTCTGCATTGTCCACCTCAGCCAAAGCTATGTTGAAGTGGTTCAAGAAAGACCTGATAGATTCCCCAGGATTCTGTTCCAAGCTTGACAGCGACATAACATCCTTTGCCTTCTAAGCATACAACCTGAATTGCTCTTTAAACTTCCGAGTCAAATCAGCGAAATGGTCTATGGATCGGACCGAGAGTTTTGTGAACCAGAGTACTGCCACCCCTTCCAAGTATACCGGAAAGTACTAGCATTTGATCTCATCAGAAGCTCTAGCACCAGTCATGTGCCAATCATACTTATACAAGAATTGATTGGGGTCGCTTGTTCCCTTATAAGCCAGGATGGTCGGAGGAACAAACTTCCTTGGGAATTCTGCCCTTAGAATCTTCTTAGTGAATGGAGTTTTTCTTGGAGCGAATCCCCATTCCTTCTCATCTTCATCTCTCTGCATACTTTCTTTCATGATTTATCGCACCATGCCCGAAAGATATTCCTCATCATTTAAAGGATCTGCAGGGCAGACTTCGGCCATTTTTTCGGAAGTTTGTCGGGACAAACGTTCGCGGAGAGTTGGCTGTGGTCTCGATCTTCCAGGTTGAGGAGGTGTTTCTTTGGCTGGGCAAGCTGGTCTTTGAGGAACATTCCTCACCTCAGGATCATGAATATCATCTGCAAGGTTCTCTTCGCTATTCACCGGTTGACGGTTTGCTCCGAGCAACGCATTTATCCTCTCAAGCATTAGAGCATTCTGAGTTTCCATCTGCTGGTATAATCCAGATACTGCAGCATCTAATTCTGCTCGCATAATTTCGGCACTTGGTGCTGCTTGACTTGATGAAGGAGAAGTGGCAGTATTTTCATGGACATTACTAGGTCTTGTATATCCATGCTTTCTTCCAGGAGCCATTATCTCTGATAGACTTCCGATTTTGAGAGAGACTGTTTCAACAAACTTTTGCGAAGCAATGATGAAGATAGCCTGAGTTCGGTTCTCAGTGAAAGCACCAAAAATGTTAATGTAAAAATCAGACGATAACACCCATGTGTATGTAGAGTAGATGTGAAAGCACCACCCGTCAATACGGGGAACAGAGATAAGCAGAAAATTACAGAAAAGCAGTAAAAGACACAGGTTTTATAGTGGTTCGGCTTATAGTCAAGCCTACGTCCACTTTAGTTCTCTTTATTACTGTCTTAAGTACAACTTATACAACTTTCTTCAATTACAACACACTTTAGACTAGTAGCTCAAACTTCGATGTAGAATAATCTTTTGAGTTCATATTGAATGATGTAGATTCTCTCTTGAAGTTTGTCGTAGTGTCCTTGGTGCTTGGGGTGCTTGAAGTGTTGTTTGAGTTGAGAAAATAGCCGAGTGTTGATGCTTCGGAGAATGATCCAAAAGTCCCCTGAATGTTGGAGCTGGTGCAGTATTTATAGGGTGAACTCGGAGTTTGGTCGCAGGTCGTAGGTCGAGGGGCGACCTAGGGTTAGGTCGGGAACGACGTAAGGTTACAGCTTAACAGGGTAGCTCCTGATCCTCTCTGAGCGAGCTAACGGGTTGGGCGACCTAGGGATAGGTCGGCTATAATTTAGGTCATGGGCGACCCAAGGGATGGCAGGGAAGAGGGATGTAATCTACCAAATACGGCCCTAGGAAGTTGCTCCGACCTACTTAGGTCGTGAGCGGCTTAGTGGAAGGGATTAGGTCACAAGCGACCTAGTGGTCGTGCGACTCTGGTTGTAGCTTGTGGAAGATGTTAGGTCGCTTGAGTATTAGGTCGTTAGGTCACATCACCCCATAGGTCGTTAACCTGCTGTTGGTCCATTAGCTCATTAGGTCGCTTCACGGCTTAAGCCGTTAACTCGTTGAGTCGTAGGTCGTTGGACCATCTGATCCTTTAACAGGTTAAGCCGTTAGGTCGCGATACATTTCGGGTCGGTACTTCACTTCAGTAGTTAGGTCGCTGGTCTTCTTAGGTCGTAGAGTACTTAAGTCGTTAGGTCGCTGTGTTGCTTAACTCGGTCATGCTTTAGGCCGCTAATAGGCTAACTCGTTAGGTCCCTTGGGCTGTTAGGTCGCCAGACCCTTTAAGTAACTAGGCCGCTGCTTCATTAGGTCGGTGAGCCACGAAATTGAGGAGTTAACAGTCACTGACAAGAAAAATTGTATGTCATATAATTATAGAAAATGGCAAGTTGACAGAATAATTGCAAAAAAGTCAGCAATTATATGAAATAATAGCAGAGAAGTCTGCAATTGTTCCATATAATTGCATAAAAATCTGCAATTATAAGGAATAACTATTGACATTTGAAGAAAAATTGATGTTTGTCAATGCAAATATATGGAATAATTGTAGTCTTACTGCAAATATTTTTTTTTTTTGTATCAACAACGGATCTCATTTTAAAGATTGTAAAATTTATGATTTATGGGTAAAAATGGTATATTGATCCGATGTTTCTACATAAATTTATGTGCGTTTGAAATGCTAAAAACGTAAAGGGTATTTGGGTCATTTGGCGTAGATTGATTTGAAAATAGGGACTAGAAATGTAAGTTTATTTTGGAAGTATGTTCTCTCTATTTTGAAACTTAACAGAGATGTGAGCCAAACTATCCCTTATAATAATATCAATAAATTTTCTTTTGAAATGGTTTGGTTATCGTAAGGTATGAACTCGTCTATATTTGTCTACGGTGTGGTCTTACGAGATATCTTTATTTTGAAAGGTTTTATAACTTCAAATAATTCAGATGACTTATGTTTCTCATGTTGGTTTATCAGACTGATCCGAGTGTAATTTTCTTATAATGCTCAGGTTTGCCCCGTGTATATTTCCAAATTTCATTGATGTTCATGTGAGCTCTTAGAGAGGAGCTGGATGGTTACTTACCATAGTTTTATTTCCACTGCATTACTTTGTTTATATATATCAGCAATTGTAAGGACATGCAGTTTTAATTGTCTAGACTGATGATAGGTTAGTTTTCTCTGATTATTGTATATATACATTTTTCTTTGTGAAAAATCGTTTTGATATTATATGTTATCCTTCCGTTATAAGGTTCAGATGTTCTTTTCTCTTCTTCCTTATTATTCCTTTTATTTTCTTCTTTTTCTTTACCATAACATTCTGTCTTTTCGGCGCTTGAGTGCTCGACACATGAATACCGTGGGTGTATTAGTGTCAACGTTTAGGGGTCGAAAAGGTGATCGATACATTCGACGTCAACTAAAATAAGTCAAAATGTTTATATAAGTATTAATAAAGTTATAAAAAAATATGTACTTTTAATCATTATTAAGATTTTAAAATAATGAAATTTTAATAGCTTTATATATCGGTAAATTTACTATTATCAGTCAACGGTTTACCTATTCGGTATAGCATTTAACACTTTACCAATGAAAATAGTAAAGTATCGGTAGTCATTTACCAATGATATCGGTATGATAACGAATTTCTTGTATTGGTAATGGTTACCATTACCATAACAACCCTAAGAATTAGGACAGGCCATTGAATATATAAAAGACAACACAGATTTAGGTTAGTAAATAGGAATGATTATTGCAATAACCAACCTTTGAGATGTAATGATGAATATAAACTATAAAATCAATGCCTTAAGAGAAACAAAAGATTGATTAAGTGAACTCATAAGTGTCAGATAAGTTATTTAAGCAACCATACAACCACTTAGGATAAATATATTTTTACAAAATAGCCACGATGATGAAGTTGGAGATGATAGTTCTATATCATAGAGCCTACTTTCCAACAAGTGGTTGAAATAACACTGAAGTTAACAGTGTAATAGTAGTATGAGAAGAACAATCTAGACTACATAGCATGTTAAAAAAGTTTAGAGATATTATCTTACTCTAGTTTAGTGTCAACAAATATTATTATTAAAAATAAAATAAAAAAAGAATTAAAAAAGAAAGAAACTTGACTCATATGGAAAAAAACCCTTAACTCTCATTGATTTTAGTATGGGATGGTTGTTGTCAATGATCAAAGTAAAGTATTCACCTTATAAACTCAATGACAAATTAATTAAGCACTCTGGCCCAAAGTTTGAAAAAAGCATTTTGCAGTCAACATACTAAAGTTAAGAAGTCTAGCTTAAATAATTTTTTAATAGAAGCTTTGGTTTCATATACAGATACATTTGACTAATAATACAAGTGATAGAAATATGTCAAGATAGAACGTCTAGTTGGCCTAGCATAAATCTGTGTTAGATACATGCAACATACACATATACATAAGTACATGCATGTCTGGGTATGTATATGTATATTTAGCAAAATTCAATAATATCCTTAAATGTAACTTTATACCTGCACTTAAATAATGTTTAGTAGAATGATTAAATCAATTGTCGCAATAATGTTGATATGACACAATATATATGATGAAGATTACTTATGTAGAAACATTAATAATATAAAATAATTTCATGAATGTAATGAACAAAATTACTGTGCAAGTGGGTTTCCATATTACTTACTATGTTAGTATTATGAATGAGAAATGATTGAATTCCATTTTATTACATCCCCTAACATCCTCTTAATTCTGGCAATTCAATAATTCAACAGATGAGTAGTGTAGATATTTATACTCACTCTTCGTTTATTACTATCTCTGTGTTTGATCATCACTTATTAGGATCATTGATTATTTAAATATAAGGATCGAAGCATTAAACCACGAAATTGTATGAACATAGTTTCAACTTTATTCTGAAATTACCTCGGTCTATTCAAATATGTAATAGAAGCATGAGTATATCCATTATGATCTACACCTTTAAAACCTTCATTCTACCCTTAAATAACATATTATCTACACAATTCATTCTGGAATTCTGGACACAAAAAAGATCAAGGGAGATTATGGTGGAATGAATAAAAGAGGAAAACCTACACACACAATAGTAGTTTGCCACATGTAAAAAATGAGTAAACTTCATCTTCTATTTTTACCAATTCTAGTTTAGATGATGATAAATTCAGGGGTTAGTTTGTTTATTCCTTGAAACATTTTACAATGACCCAGCATATTTTCCATCATAATGTAGTGATAAATTATACAACTTATCAAAATCATCAAATTTACAGTGGACATAGGTCTAAGATGTCAAACCACTTTAATTTTTCTGTCACTATTCTATTATATTCTCATATTATTTTTGCATCACCCCGAGATTGAAGAAAAAATTCATCAACATATTATAATGAGGTTCAGTCAAATGGACTTTGGTCAAAAGCAACATGCAACAGTGGGAAGAAATAATTAAAATGTTACCATAACTGGTGACGATGACACCAACACTCATACATTATAGTGACATTTATTTTTACCAAACGCATAAATTTATATGGATTTATTAATCAAAGAAGTATAGAACCAATTAAACTCCCAAACCATGGGGTGCGTGCAAGGTTAAGGTGGTAGGCCCAAGGCCCAATATGATGGGAGGCTAACTGCTATAGACTATAGTGCATACTGCATTTTGGCAATTGCTACAAAACTGGTGGGTTGGAAAATCAAATTCCATTGGATGGAAAAACGAAAATTTGGATGTTGGATCCAAGATCTAGAGACTAGATCCCTCCACGCTAATCTTTTCACATCCTTTGTATATCTCATTTTGTCTTTAAAAAAACATACAGGGCGTGATAAAACGCTAAGACCAAAATAAAGTACTTTGAATGAAGATTTTTCAAACATTTAAAATATCATAATCGAAATCAAGGAGATCTGAGATAGATAGCAACTAAGGAGGAAAGAAGATCATCATCGGCAAGGATATCTAGATCGAGGAAATTGATTGGTAATCTTCACTCATATCCTCTCACCCATCTTTTATGATGTCATTTACTTAAATTAAAGTGTACTTGATACAATTTTGGATAACTTACGATTTCATGATATTTGATTTACAGAGATTAGGAGATTTGGATTTAGTTGAGATTGAATATATTTTAGTTTGAAAGTTTTTGATTGGTGAAATCGCTCAATTACTTGGTGTTAATAGATTAAGGATATTGTTACACCCCAAATTGCTTCAATGGAAGAGTGGATGAGAATAGCGTCATCCAATGGAAAAGGGTATCGAATATCAATATCCATCAAGTGCTAAAGAATTGCGCTATCACATACCAAAAATATGGAGTTATCGGCATGATGAGGTTAAACTATCACAAGATGAAGCTATCGCACGTTGAGAATAGGCTATCCGTAAGTTGATGATGAAAGCTACCATAAGATGAAGCTATCACATGTTCAAAATAAGCCATCACAAGTTGAAGCCTGCGAAGGCTTCGAAGGTTGAAATCATAAAGTCATCAAAGGTTAAAGTGGCAAAGCTATCACATGTTGAGAGTACAGAAGCTACCACATTTTGAGAAATAGAGCCGTCGTATGTTGACAAATAGTCATCGCATGCTAAGAAATATAGTCATCACATATTGAGAAATAGAACATGTCATCGCATATTGAGAAATAGAGTCGTCGCATGTTGAGAAATGAAGCTATCGTCAGTACAAAAGAGTTATTGAAAATATAGGAAGAGATGATATTAAATTGGAGAAAATTATTAAAAAATGAGAACAATAAGGATGTTGCAACAAGACATACTTATTAGGGTATATCAATGATTTCCTCTCAAACAATTCAATTCAAGAATATGTAAGAGAAAGAGATACGAGCAATATTCAACAAAAAGAAGTGAGATAAACCAATTATATGAAAAGTTAGTGCATTAATATGAAGAAGGGTTTGTGTTTAATAAATCTTCAATGCATTCCTATATAAATGTCACATTTGCTACTGCCACGGCCAAGATAGTGACATACATTAAGTACTTAATCTTGAGATTATGACATATGTCACTATCAAGATCGTCCATCTTGCCAAGTCATCGATATGTGTTAACTACAACCGACCAATACAAGTAAGCCAAGACCCTCTCCAACCACTATAAATAGGTACCCAACCCCATGTAAAAAAGGCACTTCTCTCTCTTTTTCTTCGCACAAATCTTGGACTTAACACTTCTAATTTCACTTCATAGGTTGAAAGCTATTTGAATGGTCGAGAAGAAAAAAATGACTTGGACGTTTGGACTGTGACGCCCTACCTCTATACCCACGCTAACCAAGAACACTACGATGTAGTGCTGTCAAGTAGCACGGAGAATAAGGCTGTTGAGGAGCGACCATCCATGTAACTTCTTTGTGCGAGCACCGATATGTCAGATAGTATAGCATGCATTTCATTTAAGGAGGAAGTCCGACATTCCGATACAAACTCAAAGCTATCACACGGTGGCTATAAATAATCTTCGGAAACAAACATAGAAATAAGCATAACGCCAATCAGTCACAGACATCCATATCATAAATGCGGAAGAAGATATGAATATATAACTAACACATGAAAGTGTACATCAGAGTAGTGGACAAAAAGATCCACAATAATACAAAAGAATAGCAAAACGTGCTATACAAAAGAATACATCTATGAGTATATATCTCAAGTGTATACAACAAAAACTGCTAATCTAAATAGTTAGCCAAAAGTCAGAGTAGCAAATCCCGGGAAGAAGTCAAGCAGAAGCACCTGTAACATCTCGGTCTGACCCGAGTATTATTTAAGAAAATAATAAACGGATCAGCCTAGCTATAAATATCAGATGACATGATATAAAATAAAAGATATGGCATAAACATAAAATATCCATACTGACATACTACTATAAGTATGCAAATGATGATCAACAGAAGATCAATCAATAAGAGGTAAATCAATATCACAAGAATCTTCTCAAAGATCCAAAGAGGGATCATACCCTAAACTTGTACTCATAACAAGTCAATGACATAAATTTCAGAAATTAACACAAGAAATCCAGAAATCATAAAAAGGGAAAGAGACCTATCACATGACGGTCCGAAGACCATGGGGAGCTACCTCATATGGATGAGTCGGAAACCCAGATGAGGTCTAGGCTAACCAAAAAGCAAAAAGGTATGTGTGAATGGAATCACACAAATGGTGTCTAGCCTGACCTCGCAACAAAAAGGTATGTGTGAGTGGAATCACACAAATGGTGTCTAGGCTAACCAAAAAGCAAAAAGGTATGTGTGAATGGAATCACACAAATGGTGTCTAGGCTAACCAAAAAGCAAAAAGGTATGTGTGAATGGAATCACACAAATGGTGTCTAGCCTAACTAGGAAGCAAACAAAGAAACATCGCACAATTGCTAGCCTAAATCACAAAATGATCGTCATGATCAACGAGAAGTGTCAATTACACTAAGCTAGTAAATATAAAAGTTTAGCTTCATGTCCCATAACCACTTGCTTAACTCAAATATTTACGAACATACTGTAGATCTTCACTAGAAAATTGTCACAAAAAGGTTCAATCAAACAAGTCCAAGAGTTAACCGACGAAGCAAACGCAAGCATTTCATACCACTTGTTTTACTAAGCCGTTTAATTCAATTTCTCATACGAGTGAGGTAAAGGTTTGCATATACTAGTAGATTGGAAAATGGTTTAAGAAAAGAGCTTTGATATTGAAAATAGAGTTGAAATCATTTTGTTGAAAGAGTTTTGATATTTACTACTAGTATTGAAACCTTCATATTTTAAAGTGACAAATCATAGAAGTGATTGTAGAAACAACCAGTCATAAAAATTCACATACGAAGACGTGAATAAAATCCAAAGCAACCGATAAAGAATCCATCGAAATAGATATTCAGAAATCCATAAAATCGACCGAGAAGCCCAAGATAGTTTGTCTCGAAGAATGGTCAACTCAGCATCTCAACAAAGCAAGTTCTATTGAATGTTTTTCAGATAAGATCCCCTACGGAGGGGGGTCCGGGGGGGTGGCAACCCCCCAAGGTGTGGGTGCGGGGGCAACGCCCCTTCTACGGGGTTCGACCTAGTGATTAAAGGGACACGGCTTAGTGGTCCAGCGACCTAAAGGGTAAAGGTCATGCGACCTAAAATGGGTTCGCGACTTAACATTCAAACGACCTAAAGAAAATAAGGGGCCGAGCGACCTATAAGAAGCAGCGACTTAAATAGAATCGAGGTCCAACGACCTACGGGTTAGGTCATGCGAGTTAAGGAGGTCAACGACCTAACAGAGACACGCGACCTAATAAAGGCACGCGACCTAAAGGCATGCGACCTAGCGACCTAAGCAGGAAACGCGACCTATGAGGGACAAGCGACTTAAGTGGGTCAACGACCTACGGAATATAGGTCACGCAACCTAACGGTTTACAAGGTCTTGCAACCTAACTGGAAACGTGGTCTAGCGACCTAGTGGTTTAAAGAAGATGGGTCACGCGACCTAAGGAGATAAGGCCTAGCGACCTACGAGCTAAAGGTTCAACGTCCTAACAGGATTTACGTCCAACGACCTAACAGGTAAGAAGATCACACGACCTAAAATGCCCTAGGACCTAACGACCTAAGGTCATACGACCTAGCGACCTAAAGCCATACGACCTAACGACCTAAGGTCATACGACCTAGCGACCTAAAGCCATACGACCTAGCGACCTAAGGTCCATACGACCTAACTCCGAAGACGTTAGAAATGGCCAGAACGACCTACGACCTAAGGTCCATATGACCTACGACCTAAGGTCCATTCGACCTAAAGCCCAACGACCTAGCGATCTAAACCCAAACGACCTACGACCTAATTCCGAGTGCCGAGCGACCTAACGTTGTAGGCCATTTTAAGGTCGGAAACGAGCTATTTTGAGGCCGAGACTTTTCTACGCGAACGACCTAGCATAGGAAGAACGACCTAAGTGCAGTTTTTCACCAAAAACACTAAAATTTGGGGATTTTCGCCAATCCAATCCAAACCAAATGCAAATGTACATGGAAACATGATAGGGATTCATTCCCAACAGTCCAAGATAGTTATAGGCTAGATTTGTGAGATAAAAATCTCACCTTTTCACTAAAATGGATGAAGATGAAGCTTGAAATGCTATGCAAGGATCAACCACTAGCTTGAATCAATGTCTTCACTTGAGTTTTGGAGTTGATGTTGGATTAGCAATGAAGACTTAGCTTTTGGAGTTTTAATTTCTCTTTCCACTCACCATTAATGCAAAAAGCTTGAGTTGGTAGGAATTTATGAAGAGTGAAGAGAAGGAGGGGGTTAGGCTTGAGTTATAATGGCTAAGCTAACCCAAAGTCCAAAGCGGGAAAAGTTAGTGAAATTCCACTAACTCCAAACCTATCAATATATATACTTAAAAAGTTGTAAACGGCATTTCGAACTCAATGGAAGTGGTCTCGAGTCCTAGTTTAACCGTTTGCAAAAAGTAGCTTTTCGGACCAAAATCCGATTAACGATAAAATATTTAAATATAAAATCGACAAATATGCGGGTTGTTACAGACTCCCCTCATTAAAGAAATTGCGTCCTCGCAATATATAAGATGGATATAAAAAGTAACGACCATAAAAGCATATCAACACAAAAGAAATTTGAAATAAGAAGTTCACCATAAAGAGATCTGGTGAAACTTCAATTTCTTCCACAACACCTGGCTCAGGAATAGAATCGGAATCTCGAAAGCATCTCCATAATTGAGAAACGTAAAACATGTCATATAATAGGAGAAAATTGAGCCGGTAATAAAAGGCGATAAGCCATGGAATCCATACGTACGGTGATAGGAAATGGCCCAATATATTGAGGCGCTAATTTTCCCGATCGACTGAAACGTACAACACCCATCATAGGTGAAACATGAATAAATTCTGGATCTAAAACCAGCTTCTCACCGGCCTCAATCCAACAAGAAGGAGATCGGCATGGCCTTCCCTAGAGTGTCTTTAAAGATGCCATACCAATACTAGATTGGAAGCTATTATTATAGGAAAATTCAACAAGATGAATATGATCTTCCCTACTTCCCCGACATCAAGCACACAAGCTCGAAGGAGATCTTCAAGAGTTTGATTCACACGCCCGGTTTGTCCATCGGACTGGGTGATAAGCGGTGATAAAATCTCGAAGACTTTTCCAAAGTCCACTAGTGATCAATGGATCCCGATCGCTAACAATAGAAGTAGGAACTCCATGAATTTAACAACTCCTTTAACAAAGAGTTTGGCCCAAAGAGGAACGGTTCGGTTAGACCGAACAGGAATAAATTGGGTGGATTTAGTAAGTCTATCTACTATAACCCATAAGCTATCATGACCCGAACGAGAACGGGGAAGGTCATCTAAAAAAAATCCAAGGAAATTTGGTCCCACTTCCAAATTGGAATTTCTAAAGGTTGCAATAACCTACCAGGCCTTTGCGGCAGGGCCTTGACAAGATGGTGAGTCATACAACACTTAACAAAGTTAGCGATATCAGATTTCATTCACACCCAACATTAAAGTCGCTTCATATCCGCATACATTTTACTAAACAGGGGTGAATGATAATATTAGAACGATGTGAATCTTCTAAAATATAATGACGAAGATCACAAATATTTGGTACGATAAGTCTACCAAACTTTCAAATGTCGCCACGAAAATCAATATCGAAGTCTTTCAAACTTTCAATATTAATTTCATCCCTACGACCTTGGCTACGAAGAGCCAATTCGGGATATAGCCCTTTGAGCTTCAAGAATGCAGTCTAAAAAGAAGGAGGAGCCTCTAGACTACATAAAACCAGGGATGCACATAAATCGGATTTTTGCGATCTCGAATCTCACAAGTGGATAGAGTCTCGAGATCGTTCCATTCGGATATCATCCTATAAACAACTGCTTGTTGCTTACAACTAATTGCATTGGCAACACAATTTCCCTTCCGGAAGTATAAAGAATATCAAGATCATAAGATGAAAGAAATTCGAGCCAACATGGTTGACACAAGTTAAGTTTCTTATGAGAAAATAGATATCCCAATGATTTATAATCAAGGTAGAGAACAAATTTCTCCACCAAAGATGATGATGCCAAATATTAAAAGCAAAATCAATAGCCGCGAGCACCAGATCATAAGTGGCATACCTAGTCTCGATCGGCTTTAAAGATTTAGAAGCAAAAGTGATTGCACGTTCTCTTTCGCAAGAGAACGGCATCCAAACCAATACAATAAGCATTTGTACTAAAGTTAAAGTCTTGGTTCCCTTTGGGAAACACAAGAATAAGAGTATCAAAAAGAGAGAATTTTAATTTTCTTTTCTCAAAAGCTAAAACTTTCAAAATCACAATCACCTTTATAGAAAAATTTACATTTTACAAGTCAATTTATTGTGTCTGATTATCTCATCAAAGCGTTTAGGAATTCTCTATCGATAGCGTTGATCATGCGCATCGACCAGAATTCTTAAAACAATAAATGGGCAATACAACACAAAATTATCTTTTATATTATTTTTAAAGTATCTTCTTAAACATGATTTGCAAAATTTTAAGTTGCTATTACCATCCAAAATAAATAAATACTTATTGAGATATTCATAGAATACTCGATTTATAAAATGGATGAAATAAACTGGATAAACTGATGACATAATAAGTCACTCATATGAATCATAACGAGTACGGAATATAGTATGTGGAAGGCTAACTTCTGCAACTCGTAGCAATTGAAATTCGGTGGTAAGGTCAAACTGAAAAGACCTTAACCCTCTTCTAAAAAGATTGCTTAGGAGATGATCCTAAGACAAGCTCAAAATACCGGAAAATTCTCAACCGATATGAATGTGAGAGATATCTCTTTACTCCACATGTGAGCTTAAAGAATAAAATAATGTCATCGATTTGAAATCGAAATCACAAAGGAAAATTTTGAACCTGCTTAACAGATTGAAAATGTCGAAAATGATTAGTCCATTCGGAAAAATTGGATATGGGCTTCAAAAATGATTAAGCCAATCCTTTCACGCAAATCAATTCCGAAGCCTAAGCAATGCATAACATGCAATTTGGTTTGGAAAGAAAAATCACATGTAATAATTTTGACATCAATAAAAAGCAATTTGAGTGTTGCGGATCCATCAACCGGATTCGCAATTCCCAAAGAAGTCAACAAGCCCAACATATAAAAAGAAAGAGAATCAACAAGTTCTTTTGATATAAAAATGATGAGACGAACCCATATCAAAAAGAACTCGAATCGGATAATCGCAAACAAATGAAATCAAGGATTAAATAAGGAATACCTTGACCCAGAGAAGTTTTGTTAGAATCTTTTATTTTTCCTTCCCTCTTGCTTGGAAGCTTGGGACATGTAGACAAGTAATGGTCCGAGCCTTTGCAATAACGGCAATAGAGGGGTTTTGGGCACTTAATAACATAATGGTCTGTGGAACCACAATTGTAGCATCGTTTACGACTAGGGGTAGGTGGCTTGGCTTCCGAAGTTTCTGATTCCACCCTCTTCTTGCTTAAAAGTATGGGGTAGACTGAAATATGATGACTTGAATCTTTGCAAGAACGACAAAAGAGTGGTCCCGGACACTCCTTCGCATAGTGGTCCCTAGAACCACAATTATAGCATCGTCCATGATTAAGGATTGGAGTCTTTGCTTCCAAAGTGGGTTGCTTCGCCCTCTTATCGGGATATGGGCTTTTGAACTTAATATGCCTCTTCTTGGACATCCCAATATCACTATCAATTCCTTTATCAGCCTCTTCTTCTTGTAGAGTGATATCTACAAGTTGGTCGAAAGTAACTTCTAGCTTCAAAGGTAAGAACTTTGTGGGATTCTTACTCAAAGCACAGATAAACCTTTGATTCTGAGAAAGACCCAAAAGTTGTTGGGCAGACATGAATACGCCATCCAGAGAAGGACTACTGGATTGACTAATGCTAGGGCTTCCAGAACTAACCATCTCTTCTTCTTTTAAGAAAGAAAGGAAGAAGAAGGAAAAGGTTATTCTCAGAATGAATATCAAGCAAATCTTGAAAGTTAAAACAAGGAATCATAAAGAAAACAGGATGAATCGGTTCGAAGACTCGAACTAAATCCTGAAACACGACTCCTAAGGTGGACTTAGGACGAGGATCCTTGTTAAGTTATTCTACATTGTTCCGAAGTTTGGCTTTAATACCAAGCTGTGACGCCCCACCTCTATACCTACGCTAGTCAAGAACACTACGATGTAGTGCTGTCAACTAGCACGGAGAATAAGGCGGTTGAGGAGCGACCATCCATGTAACTTCTTTGTGCGAGCACCGATATGTTAGATAGTATAACATGCATTTCATCTAAGGAGGAAGTCCGACATTCCGATACAAACTCAAAGCTATCACACGGTGGCTATAAATAATCTTCGGAAACAAACACAGAAATAAGCATAACGCCAATCAGTCACAGACATCCATATCACAAAGGCGGAAGAAGATGTGAATATATAACTAACACATTAAAGTGTACATCAGAGTAGTGGTCAAAAAGATCCACAATAATACAAAAGAATAGCAACACGTGCTATACAAAAGAATACATCTATGAGTCTATATCTCAAGTGTATACAACAAAAACTGCTAATCTAAATAGTTAGCCAAAAGTCAGAGTAGCAAATTCCGGGAAGAAGTCAAGCAGAAGCACCTGTAACATCTTGGTCTGACCCGAGTATTATTTAAGAAAATAATAAACGGATCAGCCTAGCTATAAATATCAGATGACATGATATAAAATAAAAAATATGGCATAAACATAAAATATCCATACTGACATACTACTATTAGTATGCAAATGATGATCAACAGAAGATCAATCAATAAGAGGTAAATCAATATCATAAGAATCTTCTCAAAGATCCAAAGAGGGCATCATACCCTAAACTTGTACTCATAACAAGTAATTGACATAAATTTCAGAAATCAACACAAGAAATCCAGAAATTATAAAAAAGGAAAGAGGCCTATCACATGACGGTCCGAAGATCATGGGGAGCTACCCCATATGGATGAGTCGGAATCACCCAGATGAGGTCTAGGCTAACCAAAAAGCAAAAAGGCATGTGTGAATGGAATCACACAAATGGTGTCTAGCCTGACCTCGTAACAAAAAGGTATGTGTGAGTGGAATCACACAAATGGTGTCTAGGCTAACCAAAAAGCAAAAAGGTATGTGTGAATGGAATCACACAAATGGTGTCTAGGCTAACCAAAAAGCAAAAAGGTATGTGTGAATGGAATCACACAAATGGTGTCTAGCCTAACCAGGAAGCAAACAAAGAAACATCGCACAATTGCTAGCCTAAATCACAAAATGATCGTCATGATCAACGAGAAGTGTCAATTACACTAAGCTAATAAATATAAAAGTTTAGCTTCATGTCCCATAACCACTTCCTTAACTCAAATATTTATGAACAAACTGTAGATCTTCACTAGAAAATTGACACAAAAAGGTTCAATCGAACAAGTCCAAGAGTTAACCGACGAAGCAAACGCAAGCGTTTCATACCACTTGTTTTACTAAGCCGTTTAATTCAATTTCTCATACGAGTGAGGTAAAGGTTTTTATATACTAGTAGATTGGAAAATGGTTTAAGAAAAGAGCTTTGTTATTGAAAATAGAGTTGAAATCATTTTGTTGAAAGAGTTTTGATATTTACTACTAGTATTGAAACCTTCATATTTTAAAGTGACAAATCATAAAAGTGATTGTAGAAACAATCAATCATAAAAATTCACATACGAAGACGTGAATAAAATCCAAAGAAACCGATAAAGAATCCATCGAAATAGATATTCAAAAATCCATAAAATCGACCGAGAAGCCCAAGACAATTTGTCTCGAAGAATGGTCAACTCAGCATCTCAACAAAGCAAGTTCTATTGAATGTTTTTCAGATAAGATCCCCTACAGAGGGGGGGTCCAGGGGGTGCGGGGGCAACGCCCCTGCTATGGGGTTCGACCTAGTGATTAAAGGGACACGACCTAGTGGTCCAGCGACCTAAAGGGTAAAGGTCATGCGACCTAAAATGGGTTCGTGACTTTACACTCAAACGACCTAAAGAAAATAAGGGGCCGAGCGACCTATAAGAAGCAGTGACTTAAATAGAATCGAGGTCCAACGACCTACGGGTTAGGTCATGCGAGTTAAGGAGGTCAACGACCTAACAGAGACACGAGACCTAATAAAGGAATGCGACCTAAAAGCACGCGACCTAGCGACCTAAGCAGGAAACGCCACTTATGAGGGACAAGCGACTTAAGTGGGTCAACGACCTACGGAATATAGGTCACGCGACCTAACGGTTTACAAGGTCTTGCGACCTAACTGGAAACGTGGTCTAGCGACCTAGTGGTTTAAAGAAGATGGGTCACGCGACCTAAGGAGATAAGGCCTAGCGACCTACGAGCTAAAGGTTCAACGACCTAACAGGATGTAGGTCCAATGACCTAACAGGTAAGAAGATCACACGACCTAAAATGCCATATGACCTAACGACCTAAGGTCATACGACCTAGCGACCTAAAGTCATACGACCTAACGACCTAAGGTCATACGACCTAGCGACCTAAAGCCATACGACCTAGCGACCTAAGGTCCATACGACCTAACTCCGAAGACGTTAGAAATGGCCAGAATGACCTACGACCTAAGGTCCATAGGACCTACGACCTAAGGTCCATTCGACCTAAAGCTCAACGACCTAGTGACCTAAAAACAAATGACCTACGACCTAATTCCGAGTGCCGAGCGACCTAACGTTGTAGGCCATTTTAAGGTCGGAAACGAGCTATTTTGAGGCCGAGACTTTTCCACGGGAACGACCTAGCATAGGCAGAACGACCTAAGTGAGTTTTTCACCAAAAACACTAAAATTTGGGGTTTTTCGCCAATCCAATCCAAACCAAATGCAAATGTACATGCAAACATGATAGGGATTCATTCCCAACAGTCCAAGATAGTTATAGGCTAGATTTGTGAGATAAAAATCTCACCTTTTCACTAAAATGGATGAAGATGATGCTTGAAATGCTATGCAAGGATCAACCACTAGCTTGAATCAATGTCTTCACTTGAGTTTTGGAGTTGATGTTGGATTAGCAATGAAGACTTAGCTTTTGGAGTTTTAATTTCTCTTTCCACTCACCATTAATGCAAAAGCTTGAGTTGGTAGGAATTTATGAAGAGTGAAGAGAAGGATGGGGTTGGGCTTGAGTTATAATGGCTAAGCTAACCCAAGGTCCAAAGCGGGAAAAGTTAGTGAAATTCCACTAACTCCAAACCTATCAATGTTTATACTTAAAAAGTTGTAAACGGCATTTCGAATTTAATGGAAGTGGTCTCGTGTCCTAATTTAACCGTTTGCAAAAAGTAGCTTTTCGGACCAAAATCCGACTAACGATAAAATATTTAAATAAAATATTTAAATATAAAATCGAAAAATATGCGGGTTGTTACATGGACGTAAGGACCTATAGAAATAGAATATTGCTATCTGACCATATTTTTTACATTTTGAACCAAGAATGAGCAGATGGCTTATTTTTTAACATATTGACTAATGAAGGAAGAATATTGCATATGTATCGAATTTTTTACCATTTGCATATGAATGAAGTATGACATGGATTTTAAACAATTTTAATTTTGAGTATGGACATATTTGGAATTTTTATTAAATTGAATGATACATATTTTTAAAGGTTCCGATGTTGAACCAAAAATTGGTTTAAAATTTCTACGCTTTAACTGGGAATTAACCTTAGGATTTTGAAAAATGGCCAAAATGACTTTGATTTAAGAAAAAATGAAATTTTTTAAAATAATTTTAAAAAATAGAAAATATTTTAGTAAGTATAATGGTGAATAAAAATGTAACAATCCGGATATTTTAACGATTTTATTTAATTTAATTAAACGTTTTGTGTGAAATAATACAAACGATAAAATTTTGAAATATAAATTTGATACTTGGAGTGCGTCTAGTTAAACATAGCAACTAGTAAATTTTCGTCCGAAAATATGAAAGTTTATTTCGCGCGCAAATTTACTTCAATTTAATCAGTTAAAAAGCGATGAAAATAAAATGTTCTCGAAACCAAAATATTTTTACATAGAAAAATTCTAAACCATCTTTTGAGCAAGTTATCAGTTTGTCGTTTTTCCAAATTCGGACATCTTTGGCTCCGTCGATCTTATTTTTCTCCGATTTTTATGCATTTTCCTCTAATAGAAATTTCGAATTTTTATAATTCAATCGTACCACTGATATTCATATACCGTTTTGACCGTTTCGTCGTGATGATCTCAACGGTATATTCGATTCTGTGTTTTGAACCTTGGTACACCGCAGAATCCGTGAAAACGGTAACCGTATCGGTTCCGTAACTTGCCTATTATTATTTTTACGTGACCATTCATTTTCTATCGGTTGAACTGTAGAGCTATTTCCCTGAATTCACCATTTGACTCTTCTATTCCCTATTGCAAAGTTAGTTGAATTGGCTTCTGGACTATTCATTTCCCTTGTTTCGTTTTGGAAAGCAGATTATAAAAAGAACGCATAGTTTTATGTTGCATTCATATTTATTAAACCTGTTACTCCTTCCAGTTGCTTCCTATTCTCATAATTCTACATTACCTGGCACCTTTCACTTTCTTTTCTTTTCCATTCCATGCAACTTGAAAATAGATAAAGTAAAGTGTATAATGTTATATAAACATCACTTCCTCCATGCCAGAACGCACGGCTAGCCTCTGCCACCTTTCTCATGCGTAGCCGAGAATGGCGCCACAGCCTCCACCTTGTCAACCGAGCCAAGCTCCTAACTTTGGTTCCACTTTCCGACGCAGTAGCTACCTCACTTTCCCCTCTTTCCTTCCCAAAACCATCACCGAGCCTCCTACCCGTGCCCGCCATCGGCCCTTCCCCGCGTACAACTCCCACCGACCTCGGCCTCGCCGCCGAACCCGAGTGCAGAAATTGCGCATGCCCCCGTGCACCTGCTTGTCTCCTTTTTTTCCGTAAGTTGTAGTTTGTTTATATTATTTTTTTCTTTACAAACCATATAGGTAACATACATATATTTTGTGAAAACTGGGTATGAAGGGAATATATGTTTCAGACGTTAGCTGCGTATATGGGTTACAGTAAATATTTTATATATCTATATATCGTGTTGTATTTACGTAAAGGTTAAAAAAAAACTGTAATCTGGTTGTTATTTTTTACTTATATATATATAAATATAATATGTATGTAAGATTATTTTTCGGTTCTTTTATATAAAAGTTTAGATATATTACTGTAGTATATAAACTTATCTCCTCCTGACCTGCTAATGTGTGTATATATATATATATATATGCGCACTTTATTTTCATAAGCATACATGCTAGTTTACCTATAGGGTCAAGTGGGTTTGATTTTTAAACAGTACGTATATGTATAACCGTCTTCATAAATATATGATTATTTTATATCAATTCAACGATATGTATTTCCAAAGCTTCTTTTGAGTGTGCGGTCTACAAAAAGTTATATAAATAAAGATATTTTATGATTTAAAAGTATATATATGTTCAAACGTTTTAATTTGATTTTTATTACAACGTATTCTATGCATATATAACAGGTTGTAATATCCTGAATAGGTGTATTTAACGTTTTGGTTAACGGTCTAATTGTATATAGGTAGATAATTGAGATATGTGTTTGGTTTGATACAATTGGAAAAAAAATTTTTAGAAAAGTATGAGTTACAATAGGTTTTAGCGCTGATTTTTAAATATAATATATGTATAACTTGTAGTTGAGTGTGTATCTTTACGAGGCCGCCTGTATATATCATAGGATATATGATTTGATTTTATAAGGTTTATTGGTATAGATGTGTATAAGTCATAAAAATATTAAATATTTTATCTCGTTGTACAGTTATATATTAGTATTATATATAACTATTCTGATTCTATAGTTTACACTATTTATAAAAAAAAATTACATATGTGTATAGATATACGTATATATGTTTAAATTTGAGATTTATTTTGTATATGTATTTTAAATTGAATTTTTGGGTTTAAAGAAATAATAATATAATATAAATTTTACATCAAGCTAAATTGATTTGTTCCCATCGATTTCTGTTATCAGATCTGTTCGTCAAATCCGTGCAAATCTTGCTTCGATTTCAAATCCGTGCTTGGATTCGTAACTCAATTCATTGTCAATCTCTCTCTAGCCTCGAAAGGTGAGCAATCACTCACGATTAATGTTCTTTTATTTATTAAATTTGATTTCAATTGAAACGACAATTGAAATTTGCTGTTGTTACACTGTTATATATGTTATTACCTGTATCAGTTCACTTGTGACACCCGACACCGTTATTTGTTATGTATGCAATAATAATCCAATTTGGTTGATAACTGATTGATTGTGTGATGTTGACATTGAACGTTAAATTGTTAATGTAGTAAGTGATTAATAACTTGAAATTGAATTTGACATAAGATAGTTAAAATTTGAATTGACGTATATGTTGAATTTGATTAGTTAAATTCGTATAATATGACCCCTTAAATGTTAATTAGTTGACACGTAGAAATAGTGATAATTACACCTCAAATCATTTGAACGTATGTTGTATAAATTGATGCAGTATAAAATTGAATAATAAATGACAAGTGAAGAACCGTATAAATAATTAGTGTAATAATCTTTAATCTACATAAAATGATAGTGTAGATTCTAGAAATAATTATATTAATTTGCACAAACAACAATGTGAATTAATGCGATTATTTCGGGATTATTTGAATTGAATTGAATTGTTATTGAGTGTTGTTATTGCTTGTTTATTTACTTTGACACCATCCCTGTTATCACACTGCAAGTTCCATTTGCTATGTTTTGATTTTTGAATTGGAATTGGAATCGGGTTGAAATGATAAATACCCAAATGAATTTGACTTAGGATAGAGAATTAAATAAAATCCAATTGGTCAATAAATTGATTTAAAAATAAAATAATGATTTTATTCGAGCAAAGAATAAGTTTGAAATGAAGTTGGAATTTGAATTTTGAAAGGAAATGTAAAGATTGAAATATGAAATAAATATTAACGTAGTAATTGATGAAAGAACGTTGTTTGAAATTTAATTATTAAATTTGGTATTATTGATAATAATTTGGAATTAATAATAATTGAGTTTTGAAATTATTAAGTTTGAAATCATCTAATAATTAAATTTGAAATTATAATTAAGCTTGAAATTATTAAGTTGAATTTATAATTAAGTTGAAATGATTTGATGATTAAGTTTGAATTCATAATTAAGTGGAAATGATTTAATAATTAAGTTTGAATTGATAATCAAGTTTGTAATTATTAATTTTTGAAATTATTAACAAATAAGATTGAAATTTTAATAATTGAATAAGATTGAATTATTTGATAATTGAATAAAAATTGAATTCTTTGATAAGAGAAATTGAACTTTTGATTAAGTGAATTTGAACTTCATTAATAAATGAAATTGGTTTATTTATCAATTAAGTTTTGGAAATTATTTAAGTAAGTTAATAAGTGGAATTGAATTTCTTGAATATGTGAAATTTAGTTCTTTATTAATTGAGTTTTGAAATTTGAAACTAAGTAAATAAATAATTTAAGTTGAATTTCTTTAACAAGAAATAAATTGCGATGTATTGAAATTAATGAAAGATTTGGAATTTAAAGAATTTGATTTGACGAATCTAATTTAATTAAATTTGTAAGTTGATATAATGAAGTTGAACTTAAGTAATTGATTTAATGAATTGGAAATTAAATGGGAAACTGTTTGAATGATAATAAACTTAACGAATATTGAATGAAATCGATTAATGAATTGAAATTGATTTTGAATGTTAAATTAAATTAATTTAAATGATTTCGGAATGAAACTTATATACGAAATTAAATGAATGTTTGAATTGTTTAAATAAAAGTTGAAAATGAATTTTAAGATTTTGAAATGGTAATTTGGATGTTTTGAAACGTAAACTTTGGAAATTGATTTAGAAAGACAAATGAAATGTTGATTTATAAATTCTAATTGGAATTGAATTTGATTTGGTTTGAAATTTACTAAACGACTAATCGGTGTAATAATTACGAAAGTTATTAAAGAGACTGGAATCGGTTATGGATATACTCTCTATCTAAACCGAAAACCACTTTAATAACTATACGCGGAGTGATGATCCAGAATGAAGTGGTTGGAATGATGTACGTGATGACTGAAGAAAGAGAACGATATTGGATAGCCTTGACACTTGTGTCAAATTGGAAATGACTAAAATCAGGAGCCGTGCCGGGCCAAATGGGGTTAGCCACCTCGAGCGGACACACTTCTTCGTAACTATTACTCATTACTGGTGATTGGTTGGTGCACCCTCGTACTTTCAGGAGTGTTGTTTCGCGGTGTTGCGATCGCCGCGGCGATGCGTTCTCACCAGTCCGGATCAGGCAAACGGTAGTTTCACTACCTTGGGTATTGCCTCATGTGCCTTGTCATACTTGTATCCCTATATACGCGACCACTACGAATTTGTTCTGTGTTATACCTATGGAGTACTCCCTGATATCCCATCAGTTTACGGTGGAGTTTACAGTGCTGTATAGACTATGGTGCTTATAAAATGTGTTAAGGGGGATAATGGTAACGCCTTAACACTATTTTGATATTTTATATCACTGATAGACATTATCTATTTAGCGTATATTACTAAATAGTAGATAGTTTAACGGATCCTTAGAGGATGGTGATTCCAACATCCTTTGAGTTACCTGTATTTCGTTTGTTATTTCACTTGAGTTGGATTTATTGATATAAGAATATTAATCCTGACTCGAGTGTCTTGTGTTTTTGCTTTACGCTCGGGTCAGACTGAGTGGTTCAGCTTTCGAGACTCACCTTTGGAGTTGGAGCTTTTCTTGAAGATCCAGCCATCTATTCTGCTTTCAGTATTCGATGATTCCAGTGATGTATTTTGGTTTGTATTCGATGTATCGTATTACTCTTCTGTTGTAAACTCTGATGTATCTTATATATTTATATAGTAGCTTCATGAACTACTATTTCTTTACTTCCGCTGCATATTATTACTCTGTGTCTGTGATTCTGTGACTATTTATTTACTGTATATCTCAGTTTTGCCAAATTTAAATTAACAATTCGGTATTTTGAATTATTCAAGTCCGACATGTGTGGATGCGAATAGTCCAAAATAGCGGGTCGTTACAAAAAATTGAATCCTACTATTTTTGAAAAAAGTATGAATTTTCCTTTGTTTAAATAACTTTTTAGTTTTAAATTTGAAAATAGCTATTGCGTATAATTTCTTGAACTTACTATAGTACTTATTCCCTTAGCCTACAATGACTGTTTCATCCACATCCTCAATAAGCGATGGCATGTTCTCAATCTCCGACAGCACATGTACCGTTGATCCTTAAAATGCGACGACTCTTCCACTGTTCATTTTAAAACTACGATAACCGCTTGTCAACTTGCGATAAATCTGTTTGATAACTCATCAACTCGCAATGATTCCCTACGATGGTACAGCTTTCACATCAACTTGCAATAACAACCTTTGGTAGCACATCATTCTCAACCTGCGATAATAATCTTCAACCTCTGATAGCAAATCATTCTCAGCTTGTGATAACAACCTCCAATAACGATAATAACCTCCTATTATGGCTAGTCGACCTTGAAACTGCAATAGCTGTTGCCAGTTCTCAAGCTTCGATAAGTTACCATGGACAACTTTACGGTGTTTATCGATGGTTGCACAGATCGATGGTTTTTCGTAAAAAAGAAAAATGAAGTTCATAGATGGTAGATTTAACGACAATCATGATTTCAAGAAGTCCGTGACTATATATGAATTGGAAAATTTCCATTATAGGCAGCAATCGACAACGAACTCGATCCTAATATCCGCCTACCTATTGTCGCACTAGGAAAAATAAGAACCATTAAGGTTTTGGTCAGAAAAATGGACAACGATCGAAAGTTAAATTCACCATAACTACGACCTTGGAAAATACGGTCACCAGTGTAACGACCTGGAATTTCGAACACTTCATATTTGAATATCTAAATTATTTAAATATTTGTATATAGGATGCAATATGAATTAGATATGATTTTATAACCTTATTAACCCCTTTTAGTTAATGTCTAATTATAGGAAATTCATTTAAGAATTTTGTTTACAAAAATATGTACTTTGTAGTGCTGAAAATTTGACCTGAAAATGTTTTGTCAAAAATCAACTTATTGTCCAATACAAGTTACATAAATATTATGGAACCTGTATAGTAACATATGAACGCATTAACTAGAACTAAGCATCTATGTTTTAATAATAAAAGATTAATTATACTAAGAATTAATTAGCAAAAGTAAAAGAGGATTGAAGGACCCTTAAATTAAGGAAAGACTTTTGCAAACTAAGATATGTTTGTACCAAGGCCTGGCTTGGAAAGTGGAGGTATGGCATTGCCATGTTGGAGTCTTTTTCATTCATAGCTAAGGAATGGTATTTGTAGTCTTTCGGCTTCTCTTTTCAACTCTATAAATAGATACCTTTAGCTCTCTTCTTATCTCACAAAATCACAAACCCAAAGCTCCAAACCTTACACTCTTTTCATTTCTTCTCCTCTCCAACTTTATTAAACTCATATCAAATATGCTCATTTCTCCAACAAACCTTGCCAAAGTTCTTATATCATCTATGTTTTAGCTTCTAAAAACTCAAAGAATGATGGAGTTATGCGCGGAACCTCCCTTGGGTTGTAAGCTATGATGGGGAAAGGCTTTGGATGTGAGCTTGAGGAAGGAAGTGTTTTGGTGCTTTGTTTACCTTTATCAGCAATTGTAAGGACAGGCCATTATAACTGTCCAGGTCGATTATAGGTTGGTTTACTACACATACAGTGTTCCCTTGTAAAGATATTTCTGAGATACTATATATTATCATTCCACATGTGAGATTCTTATGTTTTTGTTCTCCTCTTCTTGTTCATTTTCTTTTCTTCTTTTTACTTTACCCAAACATTATTTCTTTTTAGCAATTGGGTACTCAACACATGAATAACGTGAATGTATTAGTGTCGACATTCGAGAGTTGAAAATGTGATCGTTACAACCCTCAAATTGAAGCCCAACCTTCCTTCTATGTAACGCAAGCAGTGCAGTAGTTTAATATGATGTGTGACATCGGGAAAAAACAAAAAGCAAAAATATTTTCTGGTTTTCAAGTTAAATTCCGAGCAAGAAACGAGGTTTTTTGACAATCGGCCAACATGGACCGATCAGGTTCATCGAGATGCATAAGCCCATATAATAAATTTGAGGAATAGAACTATGGATCAAATTGAAAAACGAATATATATTAATAAATGAAGTTAATTCGTCGTATTGAAAAAATATGCCAAAATATATCGCAATAAAAACAACTTCAATAAAAGGTGGTGTTAGAATAATGGACTTATAAAATCTGCATAATTTCTAAAGTTAAACTATATACGATTATCAGAGATATATCAAGTAGATATTTGTTATCATATATTAATTTTGATTCCTTTTGTTAAGTAAACAAATAAGTAAGAATCATTTGTAGTAAGAATTTGCGATTCACTAATCGGGGATTTGAGTTTCTTTGCAAATAAAGCCTAGGACTATCTATCATTCGAGACCATAAACTACATCATCAAGGATGTGAATCTATGAAATTCAATGTTTGCTTGTCAAGCGCTTGTGAAATAATAACGCTCGGAATATTATCCTCTGAACTATTGAATTAAACATTATCTCAATCTTCTATTTTTGAATGTGGGTTCGAATTCCCTATTAAGTGATAGTGGATTCCTCTATTAAATGAGTATCTGGTTTTCTTTATTATAATAAAATCTTATTTTGAAGCAAATTTCCAGAAATGAAAAGGCAGAGACTATATATTATTTAGTGCTATGAACCTATTTTAAAGACCCGCAAATTTATCACTTAGATAAATTATATTTATTTTTAAAGTATGTTAATATGGGTTTAAAAGTAAGAAATAATAATTTTTTAAGTGGTAAATAATTTATGTACTCAAACAAGACTATGAAATAAAATAATTTATTTTATTTTTGGAAAATAAAATATATTTATGAAATCGACAGTTGATATCTTCGGTTTTATATATTCCTTCGAAAATTAAATTAAGTTTATATATTGAATAAAGTGAAAATAAGGAGACATCCCTAAAATAAAACTTAATACACAAAACATCCTACTCACATTAAAGATATAAATTACATCCCTATTTTCATGTATTATAAGTTTCTTTCCAACAATACCCCTATTCTCCAATGCATCAATGCTAAATCTTCATATAAGGATGTTATTCTCACATCCATAATTAAAATTTGCACCCCATTAATTATCAATCTTTAAAATGCAATAACTTCTTGTAGAAAAGACAGGTCAACAAACCGTTTTCACCATTAAATCATAAATTTTATTATCTTTCTAACAAGTGGCATTGTGCATATGTAAAAACAACGGAAGGACAAGTAATTATATGGTATAATTGCAGACATTTTTGCAACTATATGTAATATTTGCAGACATTTCAACAATTATATGCAATAGTTGCATACATTTCTTCAACTATATTCAATAATTGCAGACTTGTCTTCAATTATACCATATAATTGCAGACATGTCTGCAATTATTGCATATACTTGCAACTGCATGCAATAATTGCAGACGTCCGCAAATATACCATAATTGGAGACATGTCTACAAATATATCATATAATTGTAGAAATGTCTGCAATTATATGCAATGGTTGCAACTGTATGTAATAATTGCAAACATGTCTGCAATTATACTATATAATTGCAGAAATATGCAATAGTTGCAGACACTTCTACAATTATATGCAATAATTGCAGACATGTCTGCAATTATACCATATAATTGCAGAAATGTCTGCAATTATATTTAGTAGTTGAAGGTTTGAAGAAAAATCGAAAACGTTTAAAATTTGCAAAATTGTTTGCAAATATATGGAGTAATTGCATCTTTATAGCAAATATAATTTTTTGGTATCAATAATAGATCTCATTTTAAAGATCATAAATTTTTTGATTTTTTTGGTGAAAACGGTATGCTGATCCGATTTTTCTACAGAAAGTTATACGCGTTTGAAATGTTAAAAATGTAAAGTGTATTTGGGTCTTTGTACGCGCGTGAATTTGAAAGCAGGGATCGAAAACATATTAAAAAACGAAGGGATGTTTTGTGTATTTTCGAACCTTACTAGGGATGTATGCCAAACACACCCTAAAATAAATGAGTTTTTATTTACAAATAAACCTATTTTAATTATTTAATGATGATGGTAAAATAGTTTTTAAATTTCTTTTACCAAAATAGATAGTGCGTAGAAAAATAGAAAATACGACCGAAGAACGTTTTCCAGAATTTCTACTTTTCGACACTGGAAAGTTGTTGGGAACGTTTTCGCCTTTATACACTATACACACACATATTAACTAATTATATAATAATATACTTAATTATGTTTTATCTTATGTTAATTATGTTTAGCAAGGGATGTGACAAGATATGGTTTTAAAATAATAACTTATATATACTAAGTACACATCATTATCTCTTGTCATTCCTTTAAGTACAATCATCATTATCCATCATGGCCTAGAGGATGTGAGTAGAGAGGAGAGAGATGTGACATACGAGAGGGGAGGAAGGTGGTGATGTGCAAAATAATGACATGTTAGGATTTTTTTAAACTAAGGTTAAAATGGTAATTTCCCCACTTTCTTTCATCTATAAATATACACCCTCTAACACACATTTTACATTCTCTTCTTTATTTTCTAAAATTCCTCTCCAAAAAATCCATCCCTTCCAAAGTTACAAAAGATTAAAAAAATTCACTTCTTTAGCTCGAAAAAGCTTCTTTTCGCTACTACACACTTCTACAAGTTCATAAATCTTCACATCCCAAAAATCAAGGCCACACCCACCCCCACATCACCAACCGTGCCCCCACACAACTAGGCCTAGCCCTTTTGAAGTCCAAAACCCCAAGAAAATCTTCACTCTTCGAAGCTCGAGCGTTGTTTTCTAGGTCTAGTTGAAGTTTGCTTTGTGTTTGTGGAGTTTCGGTGAGTAAACTACTTTATTTTGAAAAAAAAATTGACTTTATTATGATGTGTTATTATGGTGATAATATGATGAGAAAATTGAATGGTTGTTATGTTGGTCGATGGTGATTGATGGATGTTTGTGTTTATTATTGGATTTGATATTTGAATGTGATGTTGTCGAGTTAGTAAGCATATAACCTTATGTTTATATATGTGTTTCATTGTGATGTTAAAAGTACGGTAGTATGGATGTATGGTTATGATCTAAGAACCAAAGTATGTTGAGTTGAAACAAAGTTAACAACTTTGTGTGTTACGACGGACGTGAGATCCATTCGAAATCGAAAATTATGTTTTCTTGTTTTAAAGTTTGGAATTTTTTTCAAAGTTTCTATCTTTGTTTCTAAGTCTCAAAAATTTTAAAAGTTATGTTTCTAAATATGAAATAGGAAATTATAAGCAAGTGTTTTCGCTTGAAGTATGTTTAAGCGTAAGCGAACAACGCTCAGGGCGATAGTCACTATGGACGAAGTTCGATAAAATTGTTGATTTTCGTTTTAAAATGTTTTCTTTTGGAATGACAAAGTTTTCTGAACTTGATTAGTAACATAAAAAGAGTTAAGTTTAGATAATTTAATAATTTATTTAATAAATTAATTAAAAGTAATTAGCACTTAATTAGTAATTAAGTAAGTGACTAAGGTTTTAGTAATACTTAAGGAAGGTTAATGATTAATTAGTGATTAATAAAGTTTTAATTAATGATTTATGAAGTTAAGAAGTAATTTAATGATTAATAATTATATAATTAAGTTAATTAGTTATTATTTAATTATGTTAATTAATTAATTGATTATTATTTAATTAAGTGATTATCTAATTATTTTAATTAATTAGGATTTAACTAATAATGAATTGTTTAAACCTTACTTAAGATGCATTAAGAAGTTAATTAGGACTTAACTAAGTTCATTAAGTTAATTAAAGTTTAATTATGATTTAACCTTTATTTAATTATGATTAATTATGACATAATGAGGGTTTAAGCTAATTGAATATAATTTAATCTTTTCAAAACTATTTTTAAACTTAATCGGTTATGTTTCAGATAAATTTTCTTTTTGAGGTTAATTGATTTCAAATAAAAGGATCCCTCGTCTAGACCATTAAGTGGCCAATTGAATTAAAGTAATGATTATAAAACATTGACATATTTTATGAGAGTAAGTTGACTTGCATTTAGCACAAATGTTGAATATCGGTAACAAGATAACACAAGGAAGTTAATTTCAATAAGCGGGTTATGGTAACTTAAGCATATAGAATGTACTTCTATATGCACATTTTTCACCGATAATGGATGTATCTATATTTGTAACTTGGACATCCACCTATGATTGATTGTATGTTTTGTGTGAATCTCTTACATATCTGATTTTAGGCAATACTCATGATTTAATTTGGATAAGTAAACCCAAATTTAATGATCCATTGTAGTCGTTAAGCATCCGTATGGTTTCAGAAAGTTAATATTTTATTTTCTTTTAAAATGGTCTTCAAGGTTATTCTATTTTGAACAAGATATTTGAAGAATGATTAGGCAATTGTTTTGAATATTATATAAAGAAGTTTATGAATAAGTTGTGGTATTCATAAAAGAAATTTGAGAAATGGTTTAGAATGTTTATAAATAGGATTTATAAATGGGTTTGGATGTCTATAAAGGGAAGTTTTATACAAGGTTTTAAAGTTTATAAAGAAGTTTATATAATCGGGTTTGAATATTTATAAAGAGTCGCATAAATGAGTATGGAGGTTGATAAATGTTTTGTAAATGGGTTTGGGTTAGAGCAAAAAGAATTTCATTGGTAAGGGAAATTTATAGAAGGATTTACTGAAGGTAATTACAACAAGAGTCGAGGTTTGGATTTTTCAAGGTTGACCTTCTAATAAAACGGTGGTATGGAACAACCGTTCCTCACTTAACACCGAAGGAATAGTGCTTAATGTTATTCTTCTTTCCAATTTAAATAATGTAGTTAAATCTATTTAAGAGATTTGGAAATGGGAAATCTTATAAATGTTTTGTGAATATACTTATGTAAAGGAGATAAGTATATGAATGTTGATAAATGTTTAGAAAAAGAGATTGAATAAATGAAAATGGTTTTGAGGCTTAGTGATTGCTTTGGGTGATTAAATCTCTAGATTTTGTTGTTATTTGATAGTTAAATAACCGACTATCAAATTTGGCTAATTTGATTTTGGAACTATGAATGTAAAATTCAACTTTCCGACAAGGACTCGAATACTTACTTCCAAAAGAACCGAAAATGAGTCAACAAAAAATTATCGGTTATTCGTAAGAAGAGACCGAGATCGGATATATATATCTGAAAGCCACTCCAAACCAACATGTACGTTCGAGTGGAAGACATCTTAATGATGATTTAAGATGGTGCTTTTTGAAGTGCAAGGGCTACTGTGACTAGACCTGAGGGTGAGTCCAAAATGGATGTAGTAGAGTTAGTACCTTCAGTTTCGTTCAGACCCAGAACGATCATGATCTATCTACCCCATTAAGTGGTTCAAATGCAAGAATTTTCGGTTACCCGATGTAGTTCCCATAATTGAATGGAGGGATAAAGACGTATGTACTGTCTTTCTTCCCAAACGCTCCAAATTCTGAACATGAACATAGTAAAAAATCTGCTTGTATGTTCAGCAAGTTTTGCTGTACATATTTCTGGAATATAACCCGAATATTCTTCAGGATGGCTTGTGTTTACATAAATTTCGTGTACTAAGCCCTTTTTGATATGTTTTTGATATTTTTGTATTTCAGAAAAACAGGCTACAAGCCGTGGTCTTCTGTTGTTATTGAGAATTAACTCTTCATTTTCTAAGAGTTTAACTAATTCTGTGTCTTCTAGCTTTTTGAAGAATAGAAGAAGATTGCTTTCATCGATGAGATGTTGCTGATATAAGGAGATCATATCCTGGACTGTCATTTCAGCCTCTATCTCTTTGGTTTTTGTGTTATCTATCTCATAAAGTCTAAGTAATTCTAGAAAATCTTGAATTCTTAGATTTACGAGATCGGAGGTTTGCATTTGAGAAAATATTGTTTTCAAATGACTGTGTTCAGATGTGTTATCAGTGAACAACTCTGCTTCTTTCAAATCTAGAGCTTCAGATCTAGATGTAAAAGAATGTTGTGACAATTTAGTCACTAGTTTCTGAGTTTCTTGTAACTTTTTCTCTTTCTGGGATATTGTAGGCTTCAATCCCAGATAAGCCTTTTCTAGTTGAGTTAACCAGAAATTTGCAGCTCTATGGTCTGCAGCTTGGATGGCTTTAAAACATCCATTGAAATTGTCATATAGGTTAGGATTCGATGCTTTCATGTCTAGATTGTACCAATCTTTGACCACCGCTGAGATGTATGGTCTTTGTATTCCTGTGGGAGCAATTGCTTTTCCTTTGTTCATTGGAACAAATTTCTGAGTTGTATTGGAAGGTGTTGCCTTGCCTTTGTTTGTTGGAGTGGTTTTGGTCTGTTGGACCTTTTCTTCATTTACTCCTGTGGGAGTATTAGTTTCTTCGGATTCCTGTGAAGATGAAGCCTCTGTGGAGGTTTGCTTGGCCTTTTTAGATGATTTCACTTGTTTGAAATCTTCTTGTCTTTTCATGGTTTCTAATAATTCTTTGATTCTTTTTATATCGTCCTCATCCATGTTTCATAACCTGGTAAGAAGATCAGCTGCAAAGTTAGTGTAGTCTGGAATGTACTTGACATCATAGTTGTAAATTTCTAAATACATAGCTAATCTAATTCTTCGAAGGTTTTCTTCTGGATTGTTTACAGTTTTCTTTTCTAAGAATTGAGCAACAGATTTGTTATCTGTTTCTATTATAAACTGTCTATGCAAGAGATAAATTCGTAAACTTTTGATTGCTAATTTAATAGCTAGTAATTCTTTGTCATATGTAGCGTATTTAATCTGAGGTTTACTAAACTTTCCAGAGGAATATGCTACAACTTCGTTTTGTTTTGCAATTAATACTCCTGCCCAGAAATTGTCAGAAGCATCAGTTTGTAGTGTAAGTAATTCTTCATCTGAAGGAAAATAGAGGATCTTTTGATCTTTTATTAGGTCTTTAATCTTTTGTATTTCTTCTTCTTCTTGCTTTTGCAAGGTAATCGGAATTTTGTCTGTGTTCCATCTTCTTGGTTGTTCTCCAGTATGCTGTTTATATTTTGCTTGTTCGTCAGTAAGCTTTTTCTGTAAATTTCGAGTCTTAGCGGATAAATTAGGAATAAATTTTCTACCGTAGTTTAATAACCCTAAGAAACTTTGGAGTTCTTTTAATGTTTTAAATGTATCGGGAAAATCTTTAATTTTAGTATAAATGTGTTGTTGTAATTCAATTTGTCCATTTTTAATTCGTTTTCCGAGAAAATCTATTTCTTTTTTAAATAATTCAATTTTTTTAGGACTTAATATAACACTGTTTTGAAGTAATATTTGAACAACTGCCAGAAGATGTTGTTTATGTTCTTCTGCAGAATTAGAGAAAACAAGAATGTCTTCTATATAGACAGATACAAAAGGTAAATGTCCGAACATAGAATTCATCCATTTTTGAAATATTTGTGGTGCGTTTTTTAATCCAAAAGGCATAACTAACCATTCAAAATGTCCTTGTGGGCAACTAAAGGCGGTTAGCTCTATGGACAGTTTATCAGCAAGTTTTAATTGCCAAAAACTCGATTTTGCATCAAATTTACTATAATATTTTGCTCCTTGGATTTGTTTTGTTAGATGTTCAGCAGAAGGAATAAAATATCCATCAAACTTTGTATAGCTGTTAAGTTGTCCATCCCCAGGATGCAATCACTATCAAATTCCTTTGGTAGTAATGCAAAGTCAAAGTTGTATAGTTTATTATTTCCATGTATATCAGGTATTTGTACCTGTAAGTGTTTTGCTTTGTGAGTAACAGGGACTTGTCTTCCCATAAAATCATTTAGCATTCCTTTTTTGTCTAATGGTACCCAGAATTGCTGGGGAATAAATATTTCTTGTAATAAACTGGCTTCTGCACCAGAATCCAGTAACGCGTGTACCGTGAATTCTTGATATTCACGAATACATATCGTTATTGGAAGATATATATGTAACTGTGCCTTTCTTTTAAGATCTATGGATCTAATCATGATGTTTTATATTTTCTGTAGGAACCTTGATAACCATTCGGTTTGATTCCTGTTCTTTTTGTTTTTCAAGTATTCTCATTGTTCTTCCTTCTATTGGATTGTCTTGTTTAAAGCTCATACGATGACTGATGGTTTTTAATATATCAGGAGTTAACTCCACATCAGACATTTTATTGTATGATTGAGTTCTTTTTAATGTGTTGGATGAATGTGCATTTTCCTCATTATTCTTGGTTATGGTGGAAATAGTATTTCCAGATGCTATAAAATATTCTGTAGGTAATTGAATTCTTGGTTTAAGTGATTTCACAAAAACTTGAATTTCGTTATCGAATTTTAAATCTCTTATGTCAATCAATCTGGGTTGAATTGTTTTTCCTAACCCGACTTCGAACAATTTAACAAATTGTTTGGGTGTAATTGATTTGAACGTAGCAGTATCATTTAAGGCCATACAATGTTCCCATTGTATGCCAAGAACTTTGGATCCTGAAAGAAGTTCTATATTTTGTAAATTTACTGATAATGTACAAGCTTTTTCTATATTTTGATCATCAAGACTTATACAAAAATCGGGATGTATATTTACTCCAAATAATCTGTTTGCTAAATTTGACCTAGCTCCGCCAATAGTACTATTTAAAGGATTATTGATAATTCTTTCATCCATACAAACTATCATTATTGGAGTATCAATTCTGGATCTAAACAATCCTGTTATTTTTAGTTGTATTAGACCTATATGATGGTATTTCATTTTTGGATATTTGGCTTTTAGTTTTTCTATTTTATTTTTATTTAAAAGGCTTGTGGAAGTAAAATCTTCTTCTCCCTTTAACTCTACATTTCCTTGCATACGTTCAAATATATATGTATGTTTATTCAAAAATCTAGATCTAAAAGTTAAAGGTTTATAAATATCCTTTTTATCTGAATGAGGGATTGCTTCTTTTAATTTTTCTAAATCTTCGTCTGTGACCTCAAATTGTTCTCCTGTGCTATCTTGCATTTGAGGGTTAGATGTTTCTTCTGAAGTAAAAGTGTTCATGTATATCCTATATTCGTGATATGATTCTGACTCTTTATTCCTTGATGATCGGGATGTAGAACCACTTAATGGGGTAGATAGATCATGATCGTATATTTCTTCTTTTATAATTGGAAGGTCTTCATATTTATGTATAATAAGTAGTCCTAATGGATCTCCTTGCTCTATAATATAGTCTTTATCTTCCATACTAGTACTTTTAAAAAGTATAGAAGTGTTAGTTTTAGAAAGAGGTTCTATTTATCCATAAGTTATAAAAATATTTTCTTTAGTATGTTTAGGTATATTATAAATTTTTCCATAATATCCGAGTGGGATTTTTATTAGTAGATCTAAGAATACTTCGGTTGTGAAGTACCTTCTTAATCTGGAGCACTTTGCTGCATATAATGTATAACCTGGAGAATTTACTTTTTCCTTTTTGGGAAGTATAGCATAAATGGTTAACGGAATAATTTTTATTTGGTTATGTGTCTGATTGATTGTGATCATGTTTATTTTAAAATTATCAAAAGAATCATTAATTTCATCTTCATTTTCAGTAGTGTCAGAATAAACTGATTCAATTTCATATACAGATGAATTAGCATCACTAGAAATATCCTCGATAGTGCCAACATTAATACCGTATTCTTCGCTATTTGATATTACGATATTTTGTATATTCGTAGGACATTCATTTGCATAATGTCCTTCTTTATTACATTTGAAACATCTGCAGCCTTTACGGAAATTTTTCTTTTTAATAAACTTTTTCTTAGAAAACTTGTTTTCTTTTCTAAACTTTTTCTTATATTCTGGTTTCCATTTTTTCCTAGTGATACGATATTTTGGTTTTATTCTTCTTTTGAAATTTCTTGTTCGTTTTCGTTCGAATTCAGGAGAACATCCAAACTGTGTGTTAATATCTTCAGTGTATTTGGTACAACAAGAAAATCCCAATTTTGAGTTTCTAATTTTATTTTTCATTTGTTTGTGTGCACTAGCTTGTTCACAAACTCTTTCCATAGTATCCATACATGCCTTTTTTAATAAGCCTGTGTTATGATTTTCATCCGTATTACTTTGCCTTAAAATGTCGTATCTTTCTTGAATAATATTATTCCATGGATAAGGTATTTTCGTAAAAAAGCCTTTTACCCAGAAAACTTTCTGGTCATTATTTTTTAAATGGAAAAGTAGGCCTGTGTATTTTGCAGCGAATTCTTCTAACATACATATGTCGCATAATTGTATTTTTAATAATTATTTTTCATAATCAGTATCTTCTAGGGAAGTTTCTCCTGTGAAGTCTGCTAATAATAATTTTAATAATTCCCCAAGAGCTTCTTGTTTAGATTGAATATTTCTAATTCTTTGTAATTCATTTGGATTTATTCTTTCAAGGTTTAATAACCAAGCTAAAGCATCTCCTGTCCAATAGCTGGTAGCGTAATGGATGTATTCCATCACATTCATATTTGGAGGTAATAAATAGATTGTTCCACTTATATGTTGAAGCCATGTTATAATATATTTTCTTATTTTTCTATGTGGAAGTTTATCTATATTAAATGTTAGGGTATATGTAGAAGAGGGTTGTTCAATTTAAATTAGCAATCAAAAGTTTACGAATTTATCTCTTGCATAGACATTTTATAATAGAAACAGATAACAAATCTGTTGCTCAATTCTTAAAAAAGAAAACTATAAACAATCCAGAAGAAAACCTTCGAAGAATTAGATTAGCTATGTATTTAGAAATTTACAACTATGATGTCAAGTACATTCCAGGCTACACTAACTTTGCAGCTGATCTTCTTACCAGGTTATGAAACATGGATGAGGACGATATAAAAAGAATCAAAGAATTATTAGAAACCATGAAAAGACAAGAAGATTTCAAACAAGTGAAATCATCTAAAAAGGCCAAGCAAACCTCCACAGAGGCTTCATCTTCACAGGAATCCGAAGAAACTAATACTCCCACAGGAGTAAATGAAGAAAAGGTCCAACAGACCAAAACCACTCCAACAAACAAAGGCAAGGCAACACCTTCCAATACAACTCAGAAATTTGTTCCAATGAACAAAGGAAAAGCAATTGCTCCCACAGGAATACAAAGACCATACATCTCAGCGGTGGTCAAAGATTGGTACAATCTAGACATGAAAGCATCGAATCCTAACCTATATGACAATTTCAATGGATGTTTTAAAGCCATCCAAGCTGCAGACCATAGAGCTGCAAATTTCTGGTTAGAAAAGGCTTATCTGGGATTGAAGCATACAATATCCCAGAAAGAGAAAAAGTTACAAGAAACTCAGAAACTAGTGACTAAATTGTCACAACATTCTTTTACATCTAGATCTGAAGCTCTAGATTTGAAAGAAGCAGAGTTGTTCACTGATAACATAGCTGAACACAGTCATTTGAAAACAATATTTTCTCAAATGCAAACCTCCGATCTCGTAAATCTAAGAATTCAAGATTTTCTAGAATTACTTAGACTTTATGAGATAGATAACACAAAAACCAAAGAGATGGAGGCTGAAATGACAGTCCAGGATATGATCTCCTTATATCAGCAACATCTCATCGATGAAAGCAATCTTCTTCTATTCTTCAAAAAGCTAGAAGACACAGAATTAGTTAAACTCTTAGAAAATGAAGAGTTAATTCTCAATAACAACAGAAGACCACGGCTTGTAGCCTGTTTTTTTGAAATACAAAAATATCAAAAACATATCAAAAAGGGCTTAGTACACGAAATTTATGTAAACACAAGCCATCCTGAAGAATATTCGGGTTATATTCCAGAAATATGTACAACAAAACTTGCTGAACACACAAGCAGATTTTTTACTATGTTCATGTTCAGAATTTGGAGCGTTTGGGAAGAAAGACAGTACTACGTCTTTATCCCTCCATTCAATTATGGGAACTACATCGGGTAACCGAAAATCCTCAACATGAATTCGTTAAATTCGACCACAAAGAATTTAATGAAGAAAGTGAAAGAATCCTAGCAGCACAAGAATTCTTCTCAGAAGCCATTAACAAAGGCGAAATCGGATCACACTCTGCCACTGAAGGCAAAACGGTTTTACTATTAGACTACATATCGGCTTTCGAACCATCAACAGAAAGAATAATGAAGGTTCAGCGCTTTTTAGACAGTCTCAAAATTGGCCCAGTTGGCACAATGGCTCAAGAAGAATACTTTGAAGAACAAGTGGAAAAAGAAAGACTTAGACAAGACTCTATAATGCGAGATACTATGGGTATCGACCCTTTTGACGACGAATCTCTAGCCAATCTAGAAATTCAAAATTAAAAACAGAAGCATGGTGGACCAGCATCCAGGAAGCATCCTTTAAACTAGGGTGACATATCACCTCATAGCCTTTCCACCTAATCCTCTGCAAAGAATAAACTAAAAGGACACATCCTTCAGCCTAAGAGCCTAAAAGGGACACATATTAGCCTATACTAGACAGATGTCCAGCCTAAGCAATAAAAAATAAAGGAGAGAAGACACTATAAAAGGAGGGGACTACTCTGAAGAAGATCATCAGAAAAAACTTCTTCATTTTCGTGCTTTCTCTTCATTGTATCTGAGTTCTGTAATATTATCTACTGTATTAATAAAATTTCTATTTCCGCAAGAAGTTTCTGTTGCTGTATATTTTCAATTCTGCATTCAAGTTTTCTGCTTTCAAGTTTGGGTTTTTCAATTATACAAAACATTCGTAAATAGATAAAAGTTTTCATTCGAATAATAAGTCTTGATTCGCAAACCTACAGTTTCAGATTAGTTTTGACCCTAAATTAAGCGGCTAAACACGATACCCCTTAATGCTTTCCTAGCATACCGTGGTTTTATAGTAGGGTTAGGCCTCGAATTAACAACCACAAGCCTATATCGTTACTTCACTTATGTAGAGCACAGCAATGGTTCGTTTCCTACTCCAGTGCGTAATAATCAGTAATCAATAGGTCGTTGAATTGACTTAAAATTCAAAAAAAGTTTTAGCTGTCACAAAAGTTTTGCAGACTCATAACGAATCATGCTCAAAAGAATAGCTTAAGCTTTCATTTTAAAATTTAAAAAATTTTGTACCTTTTTTTTTTTCATTATTACTTCAGCAGAACATATACAGAAAGATAGAGTTCAGAAAATATAAAACAGAATGATCTAAAAAAGAAGGGTACAAAAGAAGAGTTATGAACTCTATCTTTCTGTATATGTTCTGCTGAAGTAATAAAAAAAAAAGGGTACAAAAACTAGGGTGACATATCACCTTATAGCCTTTCCACCTAGTCCTCTGCAAAGAATAAACTAAAAGGACACATCCTTCAGCCTAAGAGCCTAAAAGGGACACATATTAGCCCTATACTAGACAGATGTCCAGCCTAAGCAATAAAAAATAAAGGAGAGAAGACACTATAAAAGGAGGGGACTACTCTGAAGAAGATCATCAGAAAAATTTTCTTCATTTTCGTGCTTTCTCTCCATTGTATCTGAGTTCTGTACTATTATCTACTGTATTAATAAAATTTCTATTTCCGCAAGAAGTTTCTGTTGCTGTATATTTTCAATTCTGCATTCAAGTTTTCTGCTTTCAAGTTTGGGTTTTTCAATTTGGTATCAGAGCCTGGCTAGCACTAGGTAAGTTATTCTGTTTTAGATCATTCTGTTTTATATTTTATGAACTCTATCTTTCCGTATATGTTCTGCTGAAGTAATAATAATAAAAAAAAGAGTACAAAAATTTTTAAATTTTAAAATGAAAGCTTAAGCTATTCTTTTGATCATGATTCGTTATGAGTCTGCAAAACTTTTGTGACAGCTAAAACTTTTTTCAAATTTTAAGTCAATTCAACGACCTATCGATTACTGATTATTACGCACTGGAGTAGGAAACGAACCATTGCTGTGCTCTACTTAAGTGAAGCAACGATATAGGCTTGTGGTTGTTAATTCGAGGCCTAACCCTACTATAAAACCACGGTATGCTAGGAAAGCATTAAGGGGTATCGTGTTTAGCCGCTTAATTTAGGGTCAAAACTAATCTGAAACTGTAGGTCTGTGAATCAATACTTATTATTCGAATTGTAACATCCCGCCTTTTCGCACACTTTAAACCGACACACGTGCCAATTCAAAGCATACGCAAGGGCGGATTGTTATGGGGTAAATAAGAAAAACAGAGAAGAAATAAAAACAAAACAGAATCTCACAGCGGAAGGATAAAATATAATAATAAATATACAGTTCAAAACAGTTTACAAACACTTGATTTGCTTTATACAATAAATATCAGAGTTACACATACCAATACAATCAATGCAGCGGAACAGTATGAGTGTGGTGCAATACTATAGATAATAATAATACGACTCTTTCGTCTTCGTCCTTCAAAGCTAAAGTCTTTGATCCTGAAACGCTCGGACTGACCCGAGCGAATTTGAAAAGACAAAAACACTCGAGTCACACTAAAAGATCTTATGTGAGTTAAATTAACAGAAATAAATATGAGTACAGTAACTCAAGAGATGTTCGGGATTTACATCTCCTAAGGATCCGTTAAACTATTTACTATGTAGTATATTGCGCTATTATAATAGTGTCTATTTATAAAATAAACTTACTTTTAAATAGCGTTAAGGCTTTACATTTTCCACCTTAACACATAAAATGCCAATAGTCTATACAATACCGTAATACCTCCTGATCGGGAGGCTACCAGAGGATACTCCATAGGTACGACACAAATAGAAACTCGTAGTAAAGGCACGATAGGGTAGGTGACACGGCACAACTATGCAATGCCAGGGTAGATATACCAATTGCGTACCCAGGCTGGTGGAAACGCGTAGCCGCAGTTACCGCCCACCTCGAACAAACTCCCCAAAATCAAAATAAAAGTGGCCACTGAATCAATCCAAAGTCATAGTATAATATCGAAGAGGAGTGTCCGATCAGAGGTATGACCTCATTGGCCTGGGAATAGCTCATGTTTTAGCCACCTTATGCCAACTCACGGGAGTCGGGTCCACATATTTACCTTACAGGAAACGTCGCCACCACCTACTTCATTCTGGAATCTCCACCGCGTACACGGTTAGTCAAAGTGGTTTTCGGTATCGACAGAGAGTATGTCAGATATCCGATCCCGGTCTCTTTGCCAACCCATCGTTATTATAACACCACGGTCGTTTAAAAATAGGTTATACTTTAAAAATCAGAATAAACATTCCATTTCATAACCATGAATACGATATCATTTCAAAACCCAAAACCATATTTTATCACTTATCCCAAATATAATTCTTTTCCAAAATCAAAATGCTTTAACTTCATAACGTCTGAAAATCAAATATTTTCAAAGCATAATATTTTAAAATCATAATTTAAAACCATAACTTCTAAAACTTGAATGGTTTGGACATTCAACGGTATATGAATTAAATGGTTTAACTTAAATGTTACTTTGTAAAGAAAATAGTTCTCATGGCTTTACAAATACATTTCTTTATTAAAGTCTAAACCAAAATTTATATTATCTCTCTCAAGTTCCAAAACCACTTCAACTTATTTATATATACGTATATCCATTTTGAGTATCAATATTTCAAACTAAAGTTGGATTTTATTCTTTCAACAAATCAATTGTTCTATTAATTAGTCTTGAATATTCATATAAAATCCATAAATAATAAGACTTCAATTTCTAGTAATAAAATTTTTTTTTTTCCAATTCAAATTATACTAGAATATTCATTTCAATTTATTTTAGGAAAAATCCAATTATAAATATCATATCTTAAAATTTCCAAACTTAACATTTAAACATATGATATAAATTATTAAACTCCATTTTCTTAAATTTCTTCCATTTTTAATAAAGATTTTTATACACCTTTTAATTTCAAAATTTTCAACTTCGTATGTATATATATATGGTAGAAAATATTTATACAATATAAAATTTAAGATTATTATAAACCATATTCCATCCAAACCATAGAAATCACATTTAAATAGTTATATATATACCGTGGTGCCTGTATATAATTTTCTATCCTATGGTCAAGTGATACAGATATTTATCATTTCAATCCGCAATTTAAAAGATATAAAATTTTGCGGTTGTATATCATTTCAAACCACAATCCCGAATGAAAGGAAATATGCATGAAAATTTGCAATTTAATGATATACAATAAAACATCCATCAACATCACCAATCATCCAATCACAATCATCAATCAATATCAATCAATAACAATTTATATTTGATAATATATATAACAGGTAATAACTAGCAATTTTATTCAGATTAAATTTAACAACTATTAATCTAACAGTTTATATTCAGTAATAATCTATATAACTGTTAACTAGCAGTTTATAGGCAAACAAATAAATTCTAACTATCAATTAATACGCAATAAATAAATTAAATTAACAGTTAAATTTAATAAATGCAATTCAACAAATATGAGTGAAATAAACATGCCAAATACTCATAAATAAATTTCTATTCATTTCTAAAATTAACTTAACAAACATAAAAGCTTCTAGTAGTTGTGAGTGGGTTTAAACACTCACCTTTGGAATTTAAATCGAATTTAAATTCGATTTAAACCCAAAAATTCACCCTTCTCGGAATTCGTCCAAACCAGCGTCGTCAAATCTGGAATTAAATTACGATCCTAACAAAAGAAATTTCGTGTGAATCCGACTTCGTATGAAAAAGTTATGGCGAAAAATGATGATTGAATTCAAAATTGAAAATAAATAAAACGACACACATTCATCACTTACAAATATATGTGCCACGTCACTCCTTCTATTCCCAAAAACGCACGCGGCCCCCTTCCAGAAACCCTAATCGAAGATCTACGACGATCTAACCGTTGAATCGACACAAAAACCATATAGATGCGATCCCCATCGTCCACTCTACAAAACCCAGAAAAGGTTTGACGATCCGACGAAGTTTGCGAAGACGATGATGAATGGTCACGGACTGTTTGAATTAATTCTGGTCAAACGAATGTTCAAAACAGAAAACGAATTGCACCAGTAGATTACGTGCCTCGAGAACATTAACATATATTTTTGTGGAATTTTTCTGAAGTGTTTGCATTTTCACTGAAATTTGGATTGGGGTAGATCTAGGTTGCATTCATTTGAGGAGGAGAAGGAGATGAAGAAATGAACGTACAGCGAAAGGGAAAATAAAATGGGGCTAGGGTTTATAACAGGTTATATATAGACAAGGCTGAAAAATAATAGATGGATCGGATTGGATCTAAACATAAGTTTAAATTAGGCATAAACATATATGTAATAAAGTAGCATTAAATTTTGAAACGTGAATTGATTTATCATTGGATTCATATTTCAATATGTAAATATCCCCAATTTCATCTGCACTTATATTTACATAGTTTCTAAATATCAAATTTCAAATATTACTTCATTTAACGTTACGTATTTATTTTATTACTTGCTGCAGTTGATTATCAATTATACTTAATATACTAAATAGATGGTAAATTTTGAATACTTGTTATCATTAACGTTTTATTTCCACTTACAAAATAAATGAAATTATTACATAAACACCCTTAATTAAGTCAACCTTTATCTTATATAACTTAACTGGTAATATATATACCCGATTGCCTTAATTGGTTTATAGTTATCAGCTAAATACATACTAACTTGTAAATAAATTCGTTTAATTGCAAATGGATCTGATCAAATTTAATAGATTGAATAGATGGGTAAGCAAATAATAAATTTTCCTTTTTGTCAAATTCAAACCCATTCCTACTTAATTATCAATTACAATTTATTACGAAACATTGATTTTATGCAGTTACCTTTTATTTGCGTAGTATTACATCAATTTCTATAACCTTGGATTCATTCCCAATTCACCTAATTCAATTAATTACACTTTACGAATGTGTTTCCAATATATAGGTATTGCCCAAGTTAAATTTATTAGCTAACTCATATTAATAAACAAATGACTTATATGAATGATTAAAATTTTCAATTATCTCACTTTACTCCTAAACTTCTGTTATTTAATAATTATTGCTTAGAACCTGATTTTAATCTTCCCATTATCTATTTAATTCCTTCTAGAATCATAGCTAATATTTGTCATCCCTTCATTACCCAAATGTTCTTATCCCATCAAATTTCAAGTTATTGAAATATTAAATGTCAATTTCTTTAATTGCACTAAATTTATCTATTAAAGGTTGCACTTAACCCAAATACATAAAACTTGCCCAATTTCTCCTTAAATCAATAACCTTCATATACAAATATGTTTATCATAAATTTTATCTACTCTTCCTTTTAGGTAATGTCCTATATATTAGATTTCCATGTAATTTGCAATAAATCATACTCGTAGTTATATCACATGTAACGACCCGTTGAATTTGATAATGTTAAATGAATTAAATAAATATGTTTCTAATCTAATTTAGAAGGAGATATAAGTCTTAAGATTTTTATTTGAGTAAATATAAGAATTTGATATAGTGATTGTAATTCAATGTTAACAATTAAATATTTATATGGCATAGGTTGAATTTATGTAATTTGGTGTTGGGGGTTATTAGTTATTATTAGTTGATTTAAACGGATTAATGAAACTATAACTGAATTGGATTGCATAGACATAAATAATAGAAAAAAATGTATTAAGTGGACTAAAATTTTTAAAGTTCATAAGTTGTGTAATCCAATTTAGTAGAAACTCTAAATTATAAACGAAGATGTAAATAGACGCTAAAATTTAACTATGTAAAAGGTGACTGAAGACCTAGTTATAAGAAATGGGAATATAACCTAACTTGAGTTAAGTAGAAGAAGGATTTGATTTATTATGAAAATTTTGTTCTAAGTATTGAATAAAAATTGGGAATCAAATTTTAGTTAATGATAATAACGTTAGCATTGATTAATAAATAGATTTCAATGCAGTAACCAAATAAATGGAATAAGTTGAGTATATATTGCATAGAAATGAAATGTAAATTGTCACATTTGGTTGGAGCTAATTTTTAGAAACATATAAATGTTGAATCAGTAAATATTAAATTCCATTTAATATAAGAATTCAAAGGTGGAAGATTTACATTTGGATTGGAAAATGGATAGTTATTAATTAAAAGTGACCATTAAATAAATTTATGTAAACGTGATATAATGTAAATAGATGGGGATCAACTTGTATTTATGTGGTTAAGGGAATTTAATTTCTATAGTATGATAATCGAAATTAATGGGAGTTGGAATAGCTAATTTATATGTTAGTTGAAATTTAGCTAGAATATGTAGATATTGAATGATAGTAAAAAAAAAAAAAATTTAATGGATATAAAAGTTTCAATTATACATTGAAATTCATACTCGCCATAAAAGGTTAATTGAGACCAAAGTAGTAGTATAGGAATCTAACCTTCTTTATTAATTTGGATTTATTGCAATAGTTAATTTCATAAAACAAAAGTAAAGCAAATTCAAATTTAACTGGACTATTGTTGGTATAACTTTAGAAGCAAGATTTATTTATGATTTGAGTATTTAATTCAACAAGTGGTATTCACGACAAATAAAATAGAATTGAACGTAAAATATTACGTTATTAAAATTGAAATGGAATTTGTAAACATTGAGTGAAATCTTAAACTAATGTTAGTATTCGTCGTATTTACAACAATAACTTTGAATAATAGAAAGGAAGTGAATATAATAAATTAATCAAATTTATAGTGTTGAATTCAATTGGATTGGAATTAATAAATAGTTAAGAAAAATACGGGTTATTGATAATTTGGAATTTAATTATGGTAAAAAGGTTAATTGCAATCCAAAGATGAGTTGGAATGGAAATCATGTATTTATGTAATTTGATTTAAGAGGTGAGTATAAAGGTATAAGATTTAATAATTGGGTTTAGAGTAAAATTTATAATCTCTAAATAATAAGGAAGTGCAGATATTTAGCTGCAAAATTATATACTGATAGATTTTAAATTCACACCCAAGCTTGTTAAATTATTTGGAAGTGATTGTGTTATATAAGTAAGGAAATTTGGCCAATATTAGAAGTTGAAAAATAAATTGGATTTTTATAATTTATTTTAATTTATTTAATAAATATTAAAAATAACCATTTTGGGCACGGACTCGGATTTCGACGAAACCAGTTTCATCGGATCCGTATCGGTGAATTATTATAGGGTTTCAAATTTCGTATCGATCGGACTTGTCGTTTGATCGTACGAACGCGAAACGCCTTGAAATCAATTTTATTAAAATCAATTTGAAATCAATTTGGAAATCTTGTTTTCAGCATAACTTCTTCATACGATCGAATTTGGTCGCGAAACTTTTTCCATCGCGTTCAGAATATTTTAAAACACCTATTTGGATATATAGTTTTAACAAATTCGACTCCGGAGGCAGAACGGGTTTTTGGGCCATAGTTTGTTCCGTACGTTCGCGTATCCAGTCTAGCTACCCTACCTCTAGCCTATCTATAAGTATACCGTGATAAACCCTAGCCTCATTTCTTCTGTAAATTGGATATACGTACATTTTCTTCATTCCTTTCTCCTCTCCAATGGTTGAAAAACCTAGATCTATCCACAGTTCAAAAATCAAAAGTCAAAACTCAAAAATTCCAGAAAATTCCAGAAAAATATATGTTGATGTTTTCGATACGCGTAATCTACTGGGGTGATCCGTTTTTCGATTGGAGCCACCGTTTATCCAGAGATATTCAAACCATTCTTGGCCTTCCATCGCGACGAAATCAAGTTCAGTTGATCGACGAATCGAGGGTACCATTGGGAAGAGGGGACGAAGGAGACCACATCTATGTGGTTATTGCTTCGAGTTAATGGTTGGATGGTTCGTATAATTCGAATTAGGGTTTAGATTGGTGGCGGCCGGAGGCGAAGGGGGAGGACCGGACTGGTACAGGGACGTGCGCCTCGGTGAGGAGAGGGGGTTGGTGGTGTCCGGCCGTTGGTTGGTGGCTGGAGGTGGACGCGGCCGGTGGTCAAAGTTTGGGTCAAGGGTTTGAAAATGGGTTTCGGTTGCGTACATCTGATCTGGAGAAGAACGTGATGCGCGTGGGTGACGTGGCATCTGAAGTATGTAACGTTTATATATTTTGTTTTAAATTTACTTTTGTTTTTCAAGCACGTTAACCTTCATAACTCTTTCATACGGAATCCGATTTACGCGAAATTTCTTTTGTTAGGATCGTAATTTAATTCCGGACTTGATGACGCTGGTTTGGACGAATTCTGAGACGGGCGAATTTTTGGGTTTAAATCGGGTTTAAATTCGATTTAAATTCAAAAGGTGAGTGTTTTAATCCACTCACAACTACTAGAAGCTTTTATGTTTGTTAAATAAATTTTAGAAATGAATAGAAATTTATTTATGAGCTTTTGGCATGTTATTTCATTCATATCTGTTGAATTGCATTTTTTTGAATGTAACTGTTAATTTAATTGATTTATTGCGTGTAAATTGGCTGTTAGAAATTATTGTTTGCATATGAACTGCTAGTTAACAGTTATGTCAATTATCACTGAATATAAATTGTTAGATTAATAATTGATAAAATTTAATTTGAATAAACTGCCAGTTATCACCTGTTATATATGATCATATATAACATTGTTATTGATTGATATTGATCGATGTTGTGATTGGATTATGGATGTGTTGTTGAATGGACGTTTATTTGGATATCATTAAACTGCAAGTTAGCATACATTTTACATTTCATTCGGGATTGTGGTTTGAAATGATAAAACCGCAAAGTTTTATTTTTAAATTGCGGATTGAAATGATAAATATCCGTATCACTTGACCATAGGATAGAAAATTATATACAGGCACCGCGGTCTATATATAACTATTTTAATGTGATTTCTATGGTTTGGATTGAATACGGTCTATAAATCTTAAATTTATATTGTATAAATATTTTATTCCATATTTATATACCTATGAAGTTGAAATTTTGAAATTAAAAGGAATATAAATTTCTTTATTGAAAATGGAAGAAATTTAGAAAATGGAGTTTGGTAAATTTATATCCTATGTTTAAATGTAAAGTTGGAAATTTTAAGATATGATATTTGTAATTGGATTTTCCCAAAATAAATAGAAATGGATATTCTAGTAAAAATTGAATTGGAAAATTTATATATATATTTTACTAGAAATTGAAGTTTTATTAATTATGGATTTTATGTGAATGGTCAAGATTAATTAATAGAATATTGATTTTGAAAGGATAAAAAAACCAACTTTAGTTGAAATATTAATGCTCAAAAATGGATATAAATATATATAAAATTGAAATGGTTTTGGGACTTGAAGTAATATTTTGGACTTTGGTTTAACTTTAAAACAAGAAATATTTGGAAAGCCATGTAATTTATTCTTTATAAGGCAACAGTAAAGTTAAACCTTTTTAATTCGCATACCGTTGAATATCCAAACCATTTAGTTTTGAAAATAATGGTTTTAAAATACTATGGATTTTCGAAGAATTATGTTGAAAGTTACAAACAAAATATTGGTCACATGGGATATTAAATAATAAAAAGTGACATAATTTTTGGAAAGGAAAATTTTATTTGGGAAACGATATCATTGATTTGGGCTTTTATAAAATAATATGAAAATAAATGGTTTGTGTTTTAAAGAAGAAATGATATCGTAATATTATGGTTTGAAATGGATTATATTCTGGTTTTAAAGTATAAACTATTTTTAAATAACCGCGGTGTTATAATAACGATGGGTTGGCAAAGAGACCGGGATCGGATATGGACATACTCTCTGTCGATACCGAAAACCACTTTGACTAACCGTGTACGCGGTGGAGATTCCAGAATGAAGTAGGTGGTGGCGACGTTTCCTGTAAGGTAAATACGTGGACCCAACTCCCGTGAGTTGGCATAAGGTGGCTAAAACAGGAGCGATTCTCAGGCCAATGAGGTCATTCCTCTGATCGGACGCTCCTCTTCGATATTATAATTTGACTTGGATTTGATTCAGTGGCCACTTCTATATTTTGATTTTGGGGAGTTAGTCCGAGGTGGGCGGTAACTGCGGCTACGCGTTTCCACCAGCCTGGATAGCAATTGGTATATCTACCCTGGCATTGCCTAGTTGTGCCGTGTCACCTACCATATCGCGCCTTGTACGAGTTTGGTTTTCTCCCGTAGCCCGTGTGGTATCCTCTAGTGGCTTCCCGATCAGGAGGGGCTATGATATTGGACGGACTACTGGGACTATTACGTGTTAAGGTGGAAAATGTAAAGCCTTAACGCTATTTAAAAGTAAGTTTATTTTATAAATAGACACTATTATAATAGCGCAATATACTACATAGTAAATAGTTTAACGGATCCTTAGGAGATGTAAATCCCGAACATCTCTTGAGTTACTGTACTCATATTTATATTCTGTTTATTTAACTCACATAAGATATTCTAGTCTGACTCGGGTGTTTTTGTCTATTCAAATTCGCTCGGGTCAGTCCGAGCGTTTCAGGATAGCAGGTTTTAGCTTTGGAGGACGAAGACGAAGATTCAGTATTATTTTATATATATAGTATTGTACCACACTCTTTCTATTCCGCTGCATTGCTTGTATTGGTATGTGTAACTCTGATATTTATTGTGTAAAGAATAACAAGTGTTTGTAAACCATTTATGAACTGTATATTTATTATTATATTTTATCCTTCCGCTGTGAGATTCTGTTTTCTTTTTATTTCTTCTCTGTTTTTCTTATTTACCCCATAACAATCCGCCCTTGCGTATGCTTTGAATTGGGACAAGTGTCGGTTTAAAGTGTGCGAAAAGGCGGGATGTTACAGTTGGTATCAGAGCTTTGGTTTAGCGATAAACCTTGGTTTGTGGGGTTTGACTCTTTGTTAATAGGGTAGTAATATCCTATGGGAGTCGCTGAGTGTATATATATGAGAGAGCGTATTTGTTAGTATTCATAAAAGATTTTAATATTGTGTTAATCTGTTCCGCTTTGTATTTATAAATTCTGGTTGATGCATGGGACGCTATGTCATCAATAGGGATTTCTAAACACTTAATAGGACAGACCGACATAATATTTGTTTTTAATATAGGTGAATGAAATAATTTTGCCTATTATATTTTCAATATAAAAAAATAGTTTTATAAAGATATATATATATATATTTTTGGTTGCTATAGATTGGGTGTTAGGAAATAAAATATTTATAATAATTGAAGCTAAGTGAAATCATAATAAACCCAATTTGGAGATTTTAGAACTTAAGTCCGGGATTTTTCCGAATTCGTTTTCAAAGAATTTATGAGATATAATGATTCGGTTTACAAGTATTTTCTTATGTAAATATTTAGCATAATTCGAAAAAAAAACTGTTTAAAGAAGATTTTGGAAAAATTTTATTTTGTACTTTCTTCTCTGTCGCTGGAAAATAAATTCGGTGATGACGGCCGCATCATCGACTTTCATTTTCGAGTTTCGAAGAGGAAAGGCCACTGTAGTAAATTCTACTACAGATTTATTTTAGAACTTTCTAAAAATTTTCTTTTATTGTTCTAACTATAATTAGAGATATTGAGTAGTAAGAACTTATTTATCTATTATTTTGAAATAAATGGAAATTCAACTTGGTATTTAATTCTAAAATTTTCCGTTAACTAATTGAAAATTTTAGTGAAATAAAAGTTAGGTAATAAATGAATTGAAACCCCTAATTGAAATAAGAGAATTAATGCTAAGGATAAAGGAAGATAAATATTTTAACTTATGAATATTGGTAAAGACTTAGTGAATAATCAATGAATTAAAAGAATGGAGATTTAACTTGTATAAGTTCAATTGCAATTTCCTTAACATAAATAACTTACCCAAATATAAAAGTTGAAGTGTTAAATGAGGAACTGGAATTGAATATTTTACAAGTAGGAATTTAGGAAAAATGAAGTATTCAATAAATTACTGTTATAATAAGAATTTATTGGTATAAACTTAAGTGATAATTGAAATTTTACCCAAATTAAAGGTGAGTATTATTAATAGGTGATTTTAACTTAAGTAAATAAAATGAAATTCTTTAATAAATAAAGATTGATGTGTAGGGTTATAAACTTAAGTATGTTTTAAAATGCTACTAGTAATATAATAAAAAGTAGGTAATATAAATAAATGTCTGTAAACCCTAGATAATGAATTAATAAGATCCTTTATTTATAAAAATGGAGGTTTTAAGGTTAATAATTTAAGTGTAAGTAGAGGGTTACTGTAATTAAATATAATAAAACGTAAACATTAAATAAAGGAATGAAATTAAGGGTAAGTTGAAATTGTAATTTATAAAACGAATATATATTTATTGAACCATTAATAAATAAAAAGGAATTGAGAAGAAACTTGTAAATTTTCACTTGCATTCTTAAACATACATAACTTACCATATAATAAAAGTTGCAATGTTAGTAAGAAAATGTAAAGGGAAATCTTACAAGTGAAGACATTCAAAATATTTGTTGTTATTAATGAGAATTTATTTTATAGACTTAAGTAATAAAAGGAAACTTAAGTAATAAAAAGGAAATACAAATATAATGAATTTGGTGATAATTGGAAAATAAACTTGTAAGAAACAAAGAAATCCCTCATAAATGAAGGAAAGAAAAATCAAAACACTGAATTATGAAATAAATGTATAATGAGATATTTTGGTGTTGATTTGAATTGTTGGTTGATGTATGTTGTTGGGTAAGGAATTATGGAGTTGTTAGATTTACAAATAATCTATCTTTGTTCCATCCAAGGCTGTTGAGCAATGGATGTACTTGATAGTTATTCTTCATTCGTACAACTTCAGAATTTGAACCCGAACAACTAATTGTTGTTTGATTAAATGATTGTTTGTTGAATGTGGTGTGTGCTGTTGAAAAAAAAAAATTGTGGTTGTTGCATTTGATTGGATATGAATGATTGAATCCACCTAAATCTTTCACTGTAAAATAAATATTTAACCTTTTAGATTATATAAGTGAATACAGGTAATGGAAGCAACTGCTACGGCTTTTGGTTCCAAAATAATAAAGCGTATATTGCCCGACAAATAGGTACGTTTTCGGATTACGTTTAAAGCGCTATTTTTCCCGTGTTGGGATACAATATTTTGATAATATATGTAATATATTTGTACATTTTGATATTATATTTTCTCCAGAGTCTCTCCGTACAAAGGAGACTCTGCCAAAATTTTCCGTAAATTTTGGACATAGAATTTTGTGAAAATGTTTTCCAGCTTTAATAATCTAAGTATAAAAGAATATAATGATTATAAACAGGTATATTTTATTTAAGAAAATAAATTTAGTAAATTATTGTTATAAATAATATTTGAAATAAGATGTACTGTTTTATTCTTCCTTCTCCCTTCTTTTCCTTCTTTTCCTTCTTTTTCCTTTTCGGGGACGAAAAGTTTTGAGTGGGGGAGATTATAACGACCCGTTGAATTTGATAATGTTAAATGAATTAAATAAATATGTTTCTAATCTAATTTAGAAGGAGATATAAGTCTTAAGATTTTTATTTGAGTAAATATAAGAATTTGATATAGTGATTGTAATTCAATGTTAACAATTAAATATTTATATGGCATAGGTTGAATTTATGTAATTTGGTGTTGGGGGTTATTAGTTATTATTAGTTGATTTAAACGGATTAATGAAACTATAACTGAATTGGATTGCATAGACATAAATAATAGAAAAAAATGTATTAAGTGGACTAAAATTTTTAAAGTTCATAAGTTGTGTAATCCAATTTAGTAGAAACTCTAAATTATAAACGAAGATGTAAATAGACGCTAAAATTTAACTATGTAAAAGGTGACTGAAGACCTAGTTATAAGAAATGGGAATATAACCTAACTTGAGTTAAGTAGAAGAAGGATTTGATTTATTATGAAAATTTTGTTCTAAGTATTGAATAAAAATTGGGAATCAAATTTTAGTTAATGATAATAATGTTAGCATTGATTAATAAATAGATTTCAATGCAGTAACCAAATAAATGGAATAAGTTGAGTATATATTGCATAGAAATGAAATGTAAATTGTCACATTTGGTTGGAGCTAATTTTTAGAAACATATAAATGTTGAATCAGTAAATATTAAATTCCATTTAATATAAGAATTCAAAGGTGGAAGATTTACATTTGGATTGGAAAATGGATAGTTATTAATTAAAAGTGACCATTAAATAAATTTATGTAAACGTGATATAATGTAAATAGATGGGGATCAACTTGTATTTATGTGGTTAAGGGAATTTAATTTCTATAGTATGATAATCGAAATTAATGGGAGTTGGAATAGCTAATTTATATGTTAGTTGAAATTTAGCTAGAATATGTAGATATTGAATGATAGTAAAAAAAAAAAAAAATTTAATGGATATAAAAGTTTCAATTATACATTGAAATTCATACTCGCCATAAAAGGTTAATTGAGACCAAAGTAGTAGTATAGGAATCTAACCTTCTTTATTAATTTGGATTTATTGCAATAGTTAATTTCATAAAACAAAAGTAAAGCAAATTCAAATTTAACTGGACTATTGTTGGTATAACTTTAGAAGCAAGATTTATTTATGATTTGAGTATTTAATTCAACAAGTGGTATTCACGACAAATAAAATAGAATTGAACGTAAAATATTACGTTATTAAAATTGAAATGGAATTTGTAAACATTGAGTGAAATCTTAAACTAATGTTAGTATTCGTCGTATTTACAACAATAACTTTGAATAATAGAAAGGAAGTGAATATAATAAATTAATCAAATTTATAGTGTTGAATTCAATTGGATTGGAATTAATAAATAGTTAAGAAAAATACGGGTTATTGATAATTTGGAATTTAATTATGGTAAAAAGGTTAATTGCAATCCAAAGATGAGTTGGAATGGAAATCATGTATTTATGTAATTTGATTTAAGAGGTGAGTATAAAGGTATAAGATTTAATAATTGGGTTTAGAGTAAAATTTATAATCTCTAAATAATAAGGAAGTGCAGATATTTAGCTGCAAAATTATATACTGATAGATTTTAAATTCACACCCAAGCTTGTTAAATTATTTGGAAGTGATTGTGTTATATAAGTAAGGAAATTTGGCCAATATTAGAAGTTGAAAAATAAATTGGATTTTTATAATTTATTTTAATTTATTTAATAAATATTAAAAATAACCATTTTGGGCACGGACTCGGATTTCGACGAAACCAGTTTCATCGGATCCGTATCGGTGAATTATTATAGGGTTTCAAATTTCGTATCGATCGGACTTGTCGTTTGATCGTACGAACGCGAAACGCCTTGAAATCAATTTTATTAAAATCAATTTGAAATCAATTTGGAAATCTTGTTTTCAGCATAACTTCTTCATACGATCGAATTTGGTCGCGAAACTTTTTCCATCGCGTTCAGAATATTTTAAAACACCTATTTGGATATATAGTTTTAACAAATTCGACTCCGGAGGCAGAACGGGTTTTTGGGCCATAGTTTGTTCCGTACGTTCGCGTATCCAGTCTAGCTACCCTACCTCTAGCCTATCTATAAGTATACCGTGATAAACCCTAGCCTCATTTCTTCTGTAAATTGGATATACGTACATTTTCTTCATTCCTTTCTCCTCTCCAATGGTTGAAAAACCTAGATCTATCCACAGTTCAAAAATCAAAAGTCAAAACTCAAAAATTCCAGAAAATTCCAGAAAAAATATATGTTGATGTTTTCGATACGCGTAATCTACTGGGTGATCCGTTTTTCGATTGGAGCCACCGTTTATCCAGAGATATTCAAACCATTCTTGGCCTTCCATCGCGACGAAATCAAGTTCAGTTGATCGACGAATCGAGGGTACCATTGGGAAGAGGGGACGAAGGAGACCACATCTATGTGGTTATTGCTTCGAGTTAATGGTTGGATGGTTCGTATAATTCGAATTAGGGTTTGGATTGGTGGCGGTTGGAGGCGAAGGGGGAGGACCGGACTGGTACAGGGACGTGCGCCTCGGTGAGGAGAGGGGGTTGGTGGTGTCCGGCCGTTGGTTGGTGGCTGGAGGTGGACGCGGCTGGTGGTCAAAGTTTGGGTCAAGGGTTTGAAAATGGGTTTCGGTTGCGTACATCTGACCTGGAGAAGAACGTGATGCACGTGGGTGACGTGGCATCTGAAGTATGTAACGTTTATATATTTTGTTTTAAATTTACTTTTGTTTTTCAAGCACGTTAACCTTCATAACTCTTTCATACGGAATCCGATTTACGCGAAATTTCTTTTGTTAGGATCGTAATTTAATTCCGGACTTGATGACGCTGGTTTGGACGAATTCTGAGACGGGCGAATTTTTGGGTTTAAATCGGGTTTAAATTCGATTTAAATTCAAAAGGTGAGTGTTTTAATCCACTCACAACTACTAGAAGCTTTTATGTTTGTTAAATAAATTTTAGAAATGAATAGAAATTTATTTATGAGCTTTTGGCATGTTATTTCATTCATATCTGTTGAATTGCATTTTTTTGAATGTAACTGTTAATTTAATTGATTTATTGCGTGTAAATTGGCTGTTAGAAATTATTGTTTGCATATGAACTGCTAGTTAACAGTTATGTCAATTATCACTGAATATAAATTGTTAGATTAATAATTGATAAAATTTAATTTGAATAAACTGCCAGTTATCACCTGTTATATATGATCATATATAACATTGTTATTGATTGATATTGATCGATGTTGTGATTGGATTATGGATGTGTTGTTGAATGGACGTTTATTTGGATATCATTAAACTGCAAGTTAGCATACATTTTACATTTCATTCGGGATTGTGGTTTGAAATGATAAAACCGCAAAGTTTTATTTTTAAATTGCGGATTGAAATGATAAATATCCGTATCACTTGACCATAGGATAGAAAATTATATACAGGCACCGCGGTCTATATATAACTATTTTAATGTGATTTCTATGGTTTGGATTGAACACGGTCTATAAATCTTAAATTTATATTGTATAAATATTTTATTCCATATTTATATACCTATGAAGTTGAAATTTTGAAATTAAAAGGAATATAAATTTCTTTATTGAAAATGGAAGAAATTTAGAAAATGGAGTTTGGTAAATTTATATCCTATGTTTAAATGTAAAGTTGGAAATTTTAAGATATGATATTTGTAATTGGATTTTCCCAAAATAAATAGAAATGGATATTCTAGTAAAAATTGAATTGGAAAATTTATATATATATTTTACTAGAAATTGAAGTTTTATTAATTATGGATTTTATGTGAATGGTCAAGATTAATTAATAGAATATTGATTTTGAAAGGATAAAAAAACCAACTTTAGTTGAAATATTAATGCTCAAAAATGGATATAAATATATATAAAATTGAAATGGTTTTGGGACTTGAAGTAATATTTTGGACTTTGGTTTAACTTTAAAACAAGAAATATTTGGAAAGCCATGTAATTTATTCTTTATAAGGCAACAGTAAAGTTAAACCTTTTTAATTCGCATACCGTTGAATATCCAAACCATTTAGTTTTGAAAATAATGGTTTTAAAATACTATGGATTTTCGAAGAATTATGTTGAAAGTTACAAACAAAATATTGGTCACATGGGATATTAAATAATAAAAAGTGACATAATTTTTGGAAAGGAAAATTTTATTTGGGAAACGATATCATTGATTTGGGCTTTTATAAAATAATATGAAAATAAATGGTTTGTGTTTTAAAGAAGAAATGATATCGTAATATTATGGTTTGAAATGGATTATATTCTGGTTTTAAAGTATAAACTATTTTTAAATAACCGCGGTGTTATAATAACGATGGGTTGGCAAAGAGACCGGGATCGGATATGGACATACTCTCTGTCGATACCGAAAACCACTTTGACTAACCGTGTACGCGGTGGAGATTCCAGAATGAAGTAGGTGGTGGCGACGTTTCCTGTAAGGTAAATACATGGACCCAACTCCCGTGAGTTGGCATAAGGTGGCTAAAACAGGAGCGATTCTCAGGCCAATGAGGTCATTCCTCTGATCGGACGCTCCTCTTCGATATTATAATTTGACTTGGATTTGATTCAGTGGCCACTTCTATATTTTGATTTTGGGGAGTTAGTCCGAGGTGGGCGGTAACTGCGGCTACGCGTTTCCACCAGCCTGGATAGCAATTGGTATATCTACCCTGGCATTGCCTAGTTGTGCCGTGTCACCTACCATATCGCGCCTTGTACGAGTTTGGTTTTCTCCCGTAGCCCGTGTGGTATCCTCTAGTGGCTTCCCGATCAGGAGGGGCTATGATATTGGACGGACTACTGGGACTATTACGTGTTAAGGTGGAAAATGTAAAGCCTTAACGCTATTTAAAAGTAAGTTTATTTTATAAATAGACACTATTATAATAGCGCAATATACTACATAGTAAATAGTTTAACGGATCCTTAGGAGATGTAAATCCCGAACATCTCTTGAGTTACTGTACTCATATTTATATTCTGTTTATTTAACTCACATAAGATATTCTAGTCTGACTCGGGTGTTTTTGTCTATTCAAATTCGCTCGGGTCAGTCCGAGCGTTTCAGGATAGCAGGTTTTAGTTTTGGAGGACGAAGACGAAGATTCAGTATTATTTTATATATATAGTATTGTACCACACTCTTTCTATTCCGCTGCATTGCTTGTATTGGTATGTGTAACTCTGATATTTATTGTGTAAAGAATAACAAGTGTTTGTAAACCATTTATGAACTGTATATTTATTATTATATTTTATCCTTCCGCTGTGAGATTCTGTTTTCTTTTTATTTCTTCTCTGTTTTTCTTATTTACCCCATAACAATCCGCCCTTGCGTATGCTTTGAATTGGGACAAGTGTCGGTTTAAAGTGTGCGAAAAGGCGGGATGTTACATCACATTAAATGAATAAATAAGTGTTGACTCTATTCTTTTGATTCAACATTGGTTTACGTTATATTTCATTAATATTTCTACATACATCAGGATTTTTAAAAATGGTTGTAACGTGAAATCTCGTCTACTTCCCATTTTATATTTAAGGCTTCTAAAACCGATTCATATCATTTCTCTAGTCCAAATTTTATTAATATAACCTTAAATTTAATTTATTCCTATCGATGTAATGGTTAAACACAAATTTCACTTATTTGCAATAAATCCACAAATTGGATTTCAAATTTTCAAATAAATAAATAAATTTTAGTTTATCACTTCTTAAATACCCAAACGTCAATGCCTTAATTTAAACTGCATTTATTACATTTTATAAAAATCCTCCATCTTAAGTGACAAATCAAAACTACCCTAACTACACAATTTATGGTAATTAATTCCAATTGCTTTTCCATTAAACTACATAAATTGTCCAATTGCAACCTACATAGAATGTTTATTTATTTACAATCCTACTGTTTAAATGAATTGATCCTTTACGGTATAATTCACATTTGACTTGATTTCTCATTTATTTTGCAAAACAGTAAATTTCAATTGCTACCAACATTATATTTAATATTAGATTTCCAATTAATTCTATTGGAATCAATATATCTTTATATATATATACTTTACGTATAAATATCTAAATTACCAAATCAAGTACATTTATTAGAGACAACATTCAATAAAATTACTTATCACACTTATTGCATTGATTTATTCCAACGGACACTTTTATTTAGTCACTATTTATTATTACAACCAAATGTACAATCTCCACTATTTATTTTATATTAAATAATTCCATTCTAGTAAATATTTTTATTAATATTCACTGATTCACATTTATATTGGTTTCTTATATTTAACTTATAACAAGGTGTGCAAATTTACATAGTTCAAATCTATTTCCATGTAACTATTAAATTGTTACATTAAATTCCAATTACTATAACAAATTACTACATTTTCTCAAATAAAATCTTAAGACCTTTATTTTATTCTAAATTAGATTAGAAACATATTAATTTAATTCATTTAACATTATCAAATTCAACGGGTCGTTACAATCTCCCCCACTCAAAACTTTTCGTCCCCGAAAAGGAAAAAGAAGGGAGAAGGAAGAATAAAAACAGTACATCTATTTCAAATATTAACTTATAATCAATAATTTACAAAAAAAATTCCTTAAACGGAATATACTCGTTTTATAATCATTATATCCTTTTATACTTAAATAATTAAAGTTTGGAAATCATTTTCAACAAAATTCTAAGTCCAAAATTTACGAAAATTTTTGGCAGAGTCTCCTTTGTACGGTGAGGCTCGTGAGAAAATATAATATCAAAATATACAAGTATATTACATATATTATCAAAATATTATATCCCAACACGGGAAAAATAGCGCTTTAAACGTAATCCGAAAACGTACCTATTTGTCGGGCGATATACGCTTATTATTTTGGAACCAAAAGCAGTAGCAGTTGCTTCCATCACCTGTATTCACTTATAAAATCTAAAAGGTTAAATATTTATTTTAAAGTGAACTATTCAAGTGGATTCAATCATTAATCAACCAAACAATTCAACAACCATCAACCTTACAAACAACATACATACACAAACAAAGCAACCATTTAATCCATCAAACAAATAGTTGTTTGGGTTCAAACTTGAAATTTGTATGAAATGAAATTAACTATCAAGTGCATCCTTTACTCAACAGTCTTAGATGGAACAAAGATAGATACTTATTCATTTAACCACTTCAAATTTCTTACCCAACAACATAAATCAAACAACACAATTCAAACCAACACCCAAATTTATTTATTATACATTTATCTCATGCTTCAATGGTTTGATTTTCTTTCTTTCATTTATGGAGTGATTTCTTTATTTCTTACAAATTTTCATTTTCCATTTATCACAAAATTCATTATATTTGTATTCCAATTTATTTACTAAAGTTTCTATCATCTATTTATACTACTTACCTTTACTTATAGTAAAATTTCCAATTTAACTTAAGTCTATACAATTAATTCTCATTAATAATAGCAAATTAATAGAATACCTTTATTACCTTACTCTTCACTTGTAAGATTTCTCCTTACATTTTCCTACTAACATTTGCAACTTTTTATTATATGGTAAGTTATGTATGTTTTAAGAATGTAAGTGAAAATTTACAAGTTTCTTCTCCATTCCTTTAATTAATATATATTTGTTTTATAAATTACAATTTCAACTTACCTTTAATCTCATTCATTTATTTAATGTTGAAGTTTCCATTATATTTAATTACAGTAACCCTCTACTTACACTTAATTTATTAACCTTATAACTTGCATTCCTATAAGTGAAAGATTTTACTCATTCATTAACTATGGATTGCAGTCATTTATATATTTTCCTACTTTCTATTATATTAGAATAGGGGAAATTAAGGCGTACTTAAGTTAATAACCCTACAATCAAACTTTATAAATTAAGGAATTTCATTTTTACTTTCTTACGGTTAAAATCACCTATTAATAATACAACCTTTAATTTTAGTAAAATTCCAATCATCACTTAAGTTAATACCATTAAATTCTTATTTATAACAGTAATTTATTGAATACTTCATTATTTTCAAAAATTCTACTTGCATAATATTCTATTCCACTCTTAATTTACATTTCAACTTTTTATACTTGGTAAGTTATTTATGTTAAAGAAAAAGCAAAAGAACTTATACAAGTTAAATCTCAACCCTTTTAATTCATTGATTACTCAACCTTTATTTCACTAACCTAAATTTTTTTATTTTTTTACAACTAATTAATGGAAATTCAAGAATTAATACCGGGTCAAATTCCAAAATTACTTTACTTTAAAATAATAGATAATTAATTTCTTACAACTTTTATATCTCTAATTACCTTTAAACAATTAAAATTTTAAATAATTTCAAAACAAATCTGCAGTAGAATTTACTACAGTGGCTTGTCCCTTCGAAACTCGAAAATGAAAGTCGATGATGCGGCCGTCATCACCGAAATTATTTTCCAGCGACAGAGAGGAAAGTACAAACTTATTTTCTTCAAAATCCTCTTTAAACCAATTCTTTCGAATTATACTAAATATTTATATAAGAAAATATTTATAAACCAAATCATTATATTTCATAAATCCTTTGAAAGAAGATTTCAAAATCCCGGACTTAAGTTCTAAAATCTCCAATTTGATTTATTAAAATTCAACTTAGCTTTAATTCATTACAAATATTTTTATTTCCTAACACCCAACTATAGCAACCAAAATATCTTTATAAAAATATTTTTATATATAGAAAATATAATAGGCAAAATTATTTCATTCACCTATATTAAAAACAAATATTATGTCGGTCTGTCCTATTAAGTGTTTAGAAATCCCTATTGATGACATAGCGTCCCATGCATCAACCAGAATTTATAAATACAAAGCGGAACAGATTAACACAATATCAAAATCTTTATTAACACTAACAAATACGCTCTCTCATATATATACACTCAGCGACTCCCATAGGGTATTACTACCCTATTAATAAAGAGTCAAACCCCACAAAACCAAGGTTTGTCGCTAAACCAAAGCTCTGATACCAACTGTAACATCCCGCCTTTTCGCACACTTTAAACCGACACACGTGCCAATTCAAAGCATACGCAAGGGCGGATTGTTATGGGGTAAATAAGAAAAACAGAGAAGAAATAAAAACAAAACAGAATCTCACAGCGGAAGGATAAAATATAATAATAAATATACAGTTCAAAACAGTTTACAAACACTTGATTTGCTTTATACAATAAATATCAGAGTTACACATACCAATACAATCAATGCAGCGGAACAGTATGAGTGTGGTGCAATACTATAGATAATAATAATACAACTCCTTCGTCTTCGTCCTTCAAAGCTAAAGTCTTTGATCCTGAAACGCTCGGACTGACCCGAGCGAATTTGAAAAGACAAAAACACTCGAGTCAGACTAAAAGATCTTATGTGAGTTAAATTAACAGAAATAAATATGAGTACAGTAACTCAAGAGATGTTCGGGATTTACATCTCCTAAGGATCCGTTAAACTATTTACTATGTAGTATATTGCGCTATTATAATAGTGTCTATTTATAAAATAAACTTACTTTTAAATAGCGTTAAGGCTTTACATTTTCCACCTTAACACGTAAAATGCCAATAGTCTATACAGTACCGTAATACCTCCTGATCGGGAGGCTACCAGAGGATACTCCATAGGTACGACACAAATAGAAACTCGTAGTAAAGGCACGATAGGGTAGGTGACACGGCACAACTATGCAATGCCAGGGTAGATATACCAATTGCGTACCCAGGCTGGTGGAAACGCGTAGCCGCAGTTACCGCCCACCTCGAACAAACTCCCCAAAATCAAAATAAAAGTGGCCACTGAATCAATCCAAAGTCATAGTATAATATCGAAGAGGAGTGTCCGATCAGAGGTATGACCTCATTGGCCTGGGAATAGCTCATGTTTTAGCCACCTTATGCCAACTCACGGGAGTCGGGTCCACGTATTTACCTTAGAGGAAACGTCGACACCACCTACTTCATTCTGGAATCTCCACCGCGTACACGGTTAGTCAAAGTGGTTTTCGGTATCGACAGAGAGTATGTCAGATATCCGATCCCGGTCTCTTTGCCAACCCATCGTTATTATAACACCGCGTTCATTTAAAAATAGGTTATACTTTAAAAATCAGAATAAACATTCCATTTCATAACCATGAATACGATATCATTTCAAAACCCAAAACCATATTTTATCACTTATCCCAAATATAATTCTTTTCCAAAATCAAAATGCTTTAACTTCATAACGTCTGAAAATCACATATTTTCAAAGCATAATATTTTGAAAATCATAATTTAAAACCATAACTTCTAAAACTTGAATGGTTTGGACATTCAACGGTATATGAATTAAATGGTTTAACTTAAATGTTACTTTGTAAAGAAAATAGTTCTCATGGCTTTACAAATACATTTCTTTATTAAAGTCTAAACCAAAATTTATATTATCTCTCTCAAGTTCCAAAACCACTTCAACTTATTTATATATACGTATATCCATTTTGAGTATCAATATTTCAAACTAAAGTAGGATTTTATTCTTTCAACAAATCAATTGTTCTATTAATTAGTCTTGAATATTCATATAAAATCCATAAATAATAAGACTTCAATTTCTAGTAATAAAATATATATTTTTTTTCCAATTCAAATTATACTAGAATATTCATTTCAATTTATTTTAGGAAAAATCCAATTATAAATATCATATCTTAAAATTTCCAAACTTAACATTTAAACATATGATATAAATTATTAAACTCCATTTTCTTAAATTTCTTCCATTTTTAATAAAGATTTTTATACACCTTTTAATTTCAAAATTTTCAACTTCATATGTATATATATATGGAAGAAAATATTTATACAATATAAAATTTAAGATTATTATAAACCGTATTCCATCCAAACCATAGAAATCACATTTAAATAGTTATATATATACCGCGGTGCCTGTATATAATTTCTATCCTATGGTCAAGTGATACGGATATTTATCATTTCAATCCGCAATTTAAATGATATAAAATTTTGCGGTTGTATATCATTTCAAACCACAATCCCGAATGAAAGGAAATATGCATGAAAATTTGCAATTTAATGATATACAATAAAACATCCATCAACATCACCCATCATCCAATCACAATCATCAATCAATATCAATCAATAACAATTTATATTTGATAATATATATAACAGGTAATAACTAGCAATTTTATTCAGATTAAATTTAACAACTATTAATCTAACAGTTTATATTCAGTAATAATCTATATAACTGTTAACTAGCAGTTTATAGGCAAACAAATAAATTCTAACTATCAATTAATACGCAATAAATAAATTAAATTAACAGTTAAATTTAATAAATGCAATTCAACAAATATGAGTGAAATAAACATGCCAAATACTCATAAATAAATTTCTATTCATTTCTAAAATTAACTTAACAAACATAAAAGCTTCTAGTAGTTGTGAGTGGGTTTAAACACTCACCTTTGGAATTTAAATCGAATTTAAATTCGATTTAAACCCAAAAATTCGCCCTTCTCGGAATTCGTCCAAACCAGCGTCGTCAAATCCGGAATTAAATTACGATCCTAACAAAAGAAATTTCGTGTGAATCCGACTTCGTATGAGAAAGTTATGGCGAAAAATGATGATTGAATTCAAAATTGAAAATAAATAAAACGACACACATTCATCACTTACAAATATATGTGCCACGTCACTCCTTCTATTCCCAGAAACGACGCGGCCCCCTTCCAGAAACCCTAATCGAAGATCTACGACGATCTAACCGTTGAATCGACACAAAAACCATATAGATGCGATCCCCATCGTCCACTCTACAAAACCCAGAAAAGGTTTGACGATCCGACGAAGTTTGCGACGACGATGATGAATGGTCACGGACTGTTTGAATTAATTCTGGTCAAAGGAATGTTCAAAACAGAAAACGAATTGCACCAGTAGATTACGTGCCTCGAGAACATTAACATATATTTTTGTGGAATTTTTCTGAAGTGTTTGCATTTTCACTGAAATTTGGATTGGGGTAGATCTAGGTTGCATTCATTTGAGGAGGAGAAGGAGATGAAGAAATGAACATACAGCGAAAGGGAAAATAAAATGGGGCTAGGGTTTATAACAGGTTATATATAGACAAGGCTGAAAAATAATAGATGGATCGGATTGGATCTAAACATAAGTTTAAATTTAGGCATAAACATATATGTAATAAAGTAGCATTAAATTTTGAAACGTGAATTGATTTATCATTGGATTCATATTTCAATATGTAAATATCCCCAATTTCATCTGCACTTATATTTACATAGTTTCTAAATATTAAATTTCAAATATTACTTCATTTAACGTTACGTATTTATTTTATTACTTGCTGCAGTTGATTATCAATTATACTTAATATACTAAATAGATGGTAAATTTTGAATACTTGTTATCATTAACGTTTTATTTCCACTTACAAAATAAATGAAATTATTACATAAACTCCCTTAATTAAGTCAACCTTTATCTTATATAACTTAACTGGTAATATATATACCCGATTGCCCTAATTGGTTTATAGTTATCAGCTAAATACATACTAACTTGTAAATAAATTCGTTTAATTGCAAATGGATCTGATCAAATTTAATAGATTGAATAGATGGGTAAGCAAATAATAAATTTTCCTTTTTGTCAAATTCAAACCCATTCCTACTTAATTATCAATTACAATTTATTACGAAACATTGATTTTATGCAGTTACCTTTTATTTGCGTAGTATTACATCAATTTCTATAACCTTGGATTCATTCCCAATTCACCAAATTCAATTAATTACACTTTACAAATGTGTTTCCAATATATAGGTATTACCCAAGTTAAATTTATTAGCTAACTCATATTAATAAACAAATGACTTATATGAATGATTAAAATTTTCAATTATCTCACTTTACTCCTAAACTTCTGTTATTTAATAATTATTGCTTAGAACCTGATTTTAATCTTCCCATTATCTATTTAATTCCTTCTAGAATCATAGCTAATATTTGTCATCCCTTCATTACCCAAATGTTCTTATCCCATCAAATTTCAAGTTATCGAAATATTAAATGTCAATTTCTTTAATTGCACTAAATTTATCTATTAAAGGTTGCACTTAACCCAAATACATAAAACTTGCCCAATTTCTCCTTAAATCAATAACCTTCATATACAAATATGTTTATCATAAATTTTATCTACTCTTCCTTTTAGGTAATGTCCTATATATTAGATTTCCATGTAATTTGCAATAAATCATACTCGTAGTTATATCACATTAAATGAATAAATAAGTGTTGACTCTATTCTTTTGATTCAACATTGGTTTACGTTATATTTCATTAATATTTCTACATACATCAGGATTTTTAAAAATGGTTGTAACGTGAAATCTCGTCTACTTCCCATTTTATATTTAAGGCTTCTAAAACTGATTCATATCATTTCTCTAGTCCAAATTTTATTAATATAACCTTAAATTTAATTTATTCCTATCGATGTAATGGTTAAACACAAATTTCATTTATTTGCAATAAATCCACAAATTGGATTTCAAATTTTCAAATAAATAAATAAATTTTAGTTTATCACTTCTTAAATACCCAAATGTCAATGCCTTAATTTAAACTGCATTTATTACATTTTATAAAAATCCTTCATCTTAAGTGACAAATCAAAACTACCCTAACTACACAATTTATGGTAATTAATTCCAATTGCTTTTCCATTAAACTACATAAATTGTCCAATTGCAACCTACATAGAATGTTTATTTATTTACAATCCTACTGTTTAAATGAATTGATCCTTTACGGTATAATTCACATTTGACTTGATTTCTCATTTATTTTGCAAAACAGTAAATTTCAATTGCTACCAACATTATATTTAATATTAGATTTCCAATTAATTCTATTGGAATCAATATATCTTTATATATATATACTTTACGTATAAATATCTAAATTACCAAATCAAGTACATTTATTAGAGACAACATTCAATAAAATTACTTATCACACTTATTGCATTGATTTATTCCAACGGACACTTTTATTTAGTCACTATTTATTATTACAACCAAATGTACAATCTCCACTATTTATTTTATATTAAATAATTCCATTCTAGTAAATATTTTTATTAATATTCAATGATTCACATTTATATTGGTTTCTTATATTTAACTTATAACAAGGTGTGCAAATTTACATAGTTCAAATCTATTTCCATGTAACTATTAAATTGTTACATTAAATTCCAATTACTATAACAAATTACTACATTTTCTCAAATAAAATCTTAAGACCTTTATTTTGTTCTAAATTAGATTAGAAACATATTAATTTAATTCATTTAACATTATCAAATTCAACGGGTCGTTACACGAATGAAAACTTTTATCTATTTACAAATGTTTTGTATAAACTCATAATTGAATTATGTTCAAAAGACCCTTGTTTATGGAAAATAATAAGATTGTTATTCTGGACACACATAAGTGTCAATTTGATCTAAATACCGAACAATATGAGCATGTTGTTCATATCCCCACTCATAAAAACCCAGTAGACGGGATTCATAATTTTATGATTGATCTGCTTCAAGAAATTAAATTAGAAGTTAAAGATATCAATAATAAACTTCAAAAACAAACTGCGACCTTAGGATTTGGTCGAAATACACCGATAATCCATTCGCTTAACAGCATTAGAATGGTCAAATATACTTCTGAATAAAATAACAAAATAAATGTTGAAGAAATTGATCCCACCTACTATAAAAATTATCTTATTCTTCAAGAAAAAGAACTTGCAGGAGAAATAGATAGTACTGAACTTTATTCTTATTATGAAGATCATTCAACGGCAATAAACTATTTTAAATATAAAGCAAATGAAGAAAATTCTTCATTTGAAGATTGTGAACAAGAATCTGAAAATTCCACAGAATTTGATTATAATTCAGATACATCAGATAATCTTATTTACAACATAAACGCTAATGAAGCCGGATCTAGTAGAGATGCTCTAATTTTACCTCCGCCACCTCCTCCGGATGCAGCTTCTGTTGTAAACGATCTTTACTCTGATATAATTATGGACGATCAGGAACAGGAAGAAAACACATATAATAGGCCTCATACTGATCCTTACCCTGAAATGCTTAGACATGGTACTAGATCAGATTGGATTAAATTTCACTCCTCTAGAAAGCAACTTAAAGATTTTTATAATGAACAACCCTCTTCTACATATACCCTAACATTTAATATAGATAAACTTCCACATAGAAAAATAAGAAAATATATTATAACATGGCTTCAACATATAAGTGGAACAATCTATTTATTACCTCCAAATATGAATGTGATGGAATACATCCATTACGCTACCAGCTATTGGACAGGAGATGCTTTAGCTTGGTTATTAAACCTTGAAAGAATAAATCCAAATGAATTACAAAGAATTAGAAATATTCAATCTAAACAAGAAGCTCTTGGGGAATTATTAAAATTATTATTAGCAGACTTTACAGGAGAAACTTTCCTAGAAGATACTGATTATGAAAAACAATTATTAAAAATACAATTATGCGACATATGTATGTTAGAAGAATTCGCTGCAAAATACATAGGCCTACTTTTCCATTTAAAAAATAATGACCAGAAAGTTTTCTGGGTAAAAGGCTTTTTTACGAAAATACCTTATCCATGGAATAATATTATTTAAGAAAGATACGACATTTTAAGGCAAAGTGATACAGATGAAAATCATAACACAGGCTTATTAAAAAAGGCATGTATGGATACTATGGAAAGAGTTTGTGAACAAGCTAGTGCACACAAACAAATGAAAAATAAAATTAGAAACTCAAAATTGGGATTTTCTTGTTGTACCAAATACACTGAAGATATTAACACAAGGTTTGGATGTTCTCCTGAATTCGAACGAAAACGAACAAGAAATTTCAAAAGAAGAATAAAACCAAAACATCGTATCACTAGGAAAAAATGGAAACCAGAATATAAGAAAAAATTTAGAAAAGAAAACAAGTTTTCTAAGAAAAAGTTTATTAAAAAGAAAAATTTTCCGTAAAGGCTGCAGATGTTTCAAATGTAATAAAGAAGGACATTATGCAAATGAATGTCCTACGAATATACAAAATATCGTAATATCAAATATCGAAGAATACGGTATTAATGTTGGCACTATCGAGGATATTTCTAGTGACGCTAATTCATCTGTATATGAAATTGAATCAGTTTATTCTGACACTACTGAAAATGAAGATGAAATTAATGATTCTTTTGATAATTTTAAAATAAACATGATCACAATCAATCAGACACATAACCAAATAAAAATTATTCCGTTAACCATTTATGCTATACTTCCCAAAAAGGAAAAAGTAAATTCTCCAGGTTATACATTATATGCAGCAAAATGCTCCAGATTAAGAAGGTATTTCACAACCGAAGTATTCTTAGATCTACTAATAAAAATCCCACTCGGATATTATGGAAAAATTTATAATATACCTAAACATACTAAAGAAAATATTTTTATAACTTATGGATTAATAGAACCTCTTTCTAAACTAACACTTCTATACTATTTAAAAGTACTAGTATGGAAGATAAAGACTATATTATAGAGCAAGGAGATCCATTAGGACTACTTATTATACATAAATATGAAGACCTTCCAATTATAAAAGAAGAAATATACGATCATGATCTATCTACCCCATTAAGTGGTTCTACATCCCGATCATCAAGGAATAAAGAGTCAGAATCATATCACGAATATAGGATATACATGAACATTTTTACTTCAGAAGAAACATCTAACCCTCAAATGCAAGATAGCACAGGAGAACAATTTGAGGTCACAGACGAAGATTTAGAAAAATTAAAAGAAGCAATCCCTCATTCAGATAAAAAGGATATTTATAAACCTTTAACTTTTAGATCTAAATATTTGAACAAACATACATATATATTTGAACGTATGCAAGGAAATGTAGAGTTAAAGGGAGAAGAAGATTTTACTTCCATAAGCCTTTTAAATAAAAATAAAATAGAAAAACTAAAAGCCAAATATCCAAAAATGAAATACCTTCATATAGGTCTAATACAACTAAAAATAACAGGATTGTTTAGATCCGGAATTGATACTCCAATAATGATAGTTTGTATGGATGAAAGAATTATCAATAATCCTTTAAATAGTATTATTGGCGGAGCTAAGTCAAATTTAGCAAACAGATTATTTGGAGTAAATATACATCCCGATTTTTGTATAAGTCTTGATGATCAAAATATAGAAAAAGCTTGTACATTATCAGTAAATTTACAAAATATAGAATTTCTTTCAGGATCCAAAGTTCTTGGCATACAATGGGAACATTGTATGGCCTTAAATGATACTGCTACGTTCAAATCAATTACACCCAAACAATTTGTTAAATTGTTCGAAGTCGGGTTAGGAAAAAGAATTCAACCCAGATTGATTGACATAAGACATTTAAAATTCGATAACGAAATTGAAGTTTTTGTGAAATCACTTAAACCAAGAATTCAATTACCTACAGAATATTTTATAGCATCTGGAAATACTATTTCCACCATAACCAAGAATAATGAGGAAAATGCACATTCATCCAACACATTGAAAAGAACTCAATCATACAATAAAATGTCTGATGTGGAGTTAACTCCTGATATATTTAAAACCATCAGTCATCGTATGAGCTTTAAACAAGACAATCCAATAGAAGGAAGAACAACGAGAATACTTGAAAAACAAAAAGAACGGGAATCAAACCGAATGGTTATCAAGGTTCCTACAGAAAATATAAAACATCATGATTAGATCCATAGATCTTAAAAGAAAGGCACAGTTACATATATATCTTCCAATAACGATATGTATTCCTGAATATCAAGAATTCACGGTACATGCGTTACTGGATTCTGGTGCAGAAGCCAGTTTATTACAAGAAATATTTGTTCCCCAGCAATTCTGGGTACCATTAGACAAAAAAGGAATGCTAAATGATTTTATGGGAAGACAAGTCCCTGTTACTCACAAAGAAAAACACTTACAGGTACAAATACCTGATATACATGGAAATAATAAACTATACAACTTTGACTTTGCATTACTACCAAAGGAATTTGATAGTGATTGCATCCTGGGTATGGACAACTTAAGACATCTCCCTCCATTCAACAAATATTATTTTGAACTAGATGGCGTTCTTGTGCCTCGAGTAACGCTACCCGCTACAATTGCACCACATTATACTCCGGCAGCACAGCGTGGTGACAAACCTGTTACATTAATTGAACATGTAAAAACACCGAAAATCATACAACCAAAGATTTGTACATACAATATACCAACCACCAACGAATTTGAAATATTAATACACAATATGTTAGAACCTCTTTATTCAGACGATCCATTAAAATGGTTTGACAAAGCACCACGGTATTGTAAAATTGAATTAATGGAACAATACAAAGACGCTAAAGTCAGAGTTAACAGTATTATGGTATCACCAACTGATAAAGAAGAATTTGCAAAACAAGTAAAAGACCTCTTAAATTTGAAACTAATACAGAAAAGTTTCAGTACCCACTCATCCCCAGCTTTCTTAGTAAGAAATCATGCTGAAATTAAAAGAGGAAAAGCTCGAATGGTAATAAACTATAGAAAACTTAACAGCTATACAAAGTTTGATGGATATTTTATTCCTTCTGCTGAACATCTAACAAAACAAATCCAAGGAGCAAAATATTATAGTAAATTTGATGCAAAATCGGGTTTTTGGCAATTAAAACTTGCTGATAAACAGTCCATAGAGCTAACCGCCTTTAGTTGCCCACAAGGACATTTTGAATGGTTAGTTATGCCTTTTGGATTAAAAAACGCAACACAAATATTTCAAAAATGGATGAATTCTATGTTCGGACATTTACCTTTTGTATCTGTCTATATAGACGACATTCTTGTTTTCTCTAATTCTGCAGAAGAACATAAACAACATCTTCTGGCAGTTGTTCAAATATTACTTCAAAACGGTGTTATATTAAGTCCTAAAAAAATTGAATTATTTAAAAAAGAAATAGATTTTCTCGGAAAACGAATTAAAAATGGACAAATTGAATTACAACAACACATTTATACTAAAATTAAAGATTTTCCCGATACATTTAAAACATTAAATGAACTACAAAGTTTCTTAGGGTTATTAAACTACGGCAGAAAATTTATTCCTAATTTATCCGCTAAGACTCGAAATTTACAGAAAAAGCTTACTGACGAACAAGCAAAATATAAACAGCATAATGGAGAACAACCAAGAAGATGGAACACAGACAAAATTCCGATTACCTTGCAAAAGCAAGAAGAAGAAGAAATACAAAAGATTGAAGACCTAATAAAAGATCAAAAGATCCGCTATTTTCCTTCAGATAAAGAATTACTTACACTACAAACTGATGCTTCTGACAATTTCTGGGCAGGAGTATTAATTGCAAAATAAAAAGAAGTTGTAGCATATTCCTCTGGAAAGTTTAGTAAACCTGCAGAAGCCAGTTTATTACAAGAAATATTTATTCCCTAGCAATTCTGGGTACCATTAGACAAAAAAGGAATGCTAAATGATTTTATGGGAAGATAAGTCCCTGTTACTCACAAAGCAAAACACTTACAGGTACAAATACCTGATATACATGGAAATAATAAACTATACAACTTTGACTTTGCATTACTACCAAAGGAATTTGATAGTGATTGCATCCTGGGGATGGACAACTTAAGACATCTCCCTCCATTCCACAAATATTATTTTGAACTGGATGGCGTTCTTGTGCCTCGAGTAACGATACCCGCTACAATTGCACCACATTATACTCCGGCAGCACAGCGTGGTGACAAACCTATTACATTAATTGAACATGTAAAAACACCGAAAATCATACAACCAAAGATTTGTACATACAATATACCAACCACCAACGAATTTGAAATATTAATAGACAATATGTTAGAACCTCTTTATTCAGACGATCCATTAAAATGGTTTGACAAAGCACCACGGTATTGTAAAATTGAATTAATGGAACAATACAAAGACGCTAAAGTCAGAGTTAACAGTATTATGGTATCACCAACTGATAAAGAAGAATTTGCAAAACAAATAAAATACCTCTTAAATTTGAAACTAATACAGAAAAGTTTCAGTACCCACTCATCCCCAGCTTTCTTAGTAAGAAATCATGCTGAAATTAAAAGAGGAAAAGCTCGAATGGCAATAAACTATAGAAAAATATGAAGACCTTCCAATTATAAAAGAAGAAATATACGATCATGATCTATCTACCCCATTAAGTGGTTCTACATCCCGATCATCAAGGAATAAAGAGTCAGAATCATATCACGAATATAGGATATACATGAACACTTTTACTTCAGAAGAAACATCTAACCCTCAAACGCAAGATAGCACAGGAGAACAATTTGAGGTCACAGACGAAGATTTAGAAAAATTAAAAGAAGCAATCCCTCATTCAGATAAAAAGGATATTTATAAACCTTTAACTTTTAGATCTAGATTTTTGAATAAACATATATATATATATATATTTATATATTTGAACGTATGCAAGGAAATGTAGAGTTAAAGGGAGAAGAAGATTTTACTTCCAAAAGCCTTTTAAATAAAAATAAAATAGAAAAACTAAAAGCCAAATATCCAAAAATGAAATACCTTCATATAGGACTAATACAACTAAAAATCACAGGATTGTTTAGATCCGGAATTGATACTCCAATAATAATAGTTTGTATGGATGAAAGAATTATCAATAATCCTTTAAATAGTATTATTGGCGGAGCTAAGTCAAATTTAGCAAACGGATTATTTGGAGTAAATATACATCCCGATTTTGGTATAAGTCTTGATGATCAAAATATAGAAAAAGCTTGTACATTATTAGTAAATTTACAAAATATAGAACTTCTTTCAGGATCCAAAGTTCTTGGCATACAATGGGAACATTGTATGGCCTTAAATGATACTGCTACGTTCAAATCAATTACACCCAAACAATTTGTTAAATTGTTCGAAGTCGGGTTAGGAAAAACAATTCAACCCAGATTGATTGACATAAGACATTTAAAATTCGATAACGAAATTCAAGTTTTTGTGAAATCACTTAAACCAAAAATTCAATTACCTAAAGAATGTTTTATAGCATCTGGAAATACTATTTCCACCATAACCAAGAATAATGAGGAAAATGCACATTCATCCAACACATTAAAAAGAACTCAATCATACAATAAAATGTCTGATGTGGAGTTAACTCCTGATATATTAAAAACCATCAGTCATCGTATGAGCTTTAAACAAGACAATCCAATAGAAGAAAGAACAATGAGAACACTTGAAAAACAAAAGGAGCAGGAATCAAACCGAATGGTTATCAAGGTTCCTACAGAAAATATAAAACATCATGATTAGATCCATAGATCTTAAAAGAAAGGCACAATTACATATATATCTTTCAATAACGATATGTATTCCTGACTATCAAGAATTCACGGTACTTGCGTTACTGGATTCTGGTGCAGAAGCCAGTTCATTACAAGAAATATTTATTCCCCAGCAATTCTGGGTACCATTAGACAAAAAAGGAATGCTAAATGATTTTATGGGAAGACAAGTCCCTGTTACTCACAAAGCAAAACACTTACAGGTACAAATACCTGATATACATGGAAATAATAAACTATACAACTTTGACTTTGCATTACTACCAAAGGAATTTTATAGTGATTGCATCCTGGGGATGGACAACTTAAGACATCTCCCTCCATTCAACAAATATTATTTTGAACTGGATGGCGTTCTTGTGCCTCGAGTAACGCTACCCGCTACAATTGCACCACATTATACTCCGGCAGCACAGCGTGGTGACAAACCTGTCACCGAAAATCATACAACCAAAGATTTGTACATACAATATACCAACCACCAACGAATTTGAAATATTAATACACAATATGTTAGAACCTCTTTATTCAGACGATCCATTAAAATGGTTTGACAAAGCACCACGGTATTGTAAAATTGAATTAATGGAACAATACAAAGACGCTAAAGTCAGAGTTAAAAGTATTATGGTATCACCAACTGATAAAGAAGAATTTGCAAAACAAATAAAAGACCTCTTAAATTTGAAACTAATACAGAAAAGTTTCAGTACCCACTCATCCCCAGCTTTCTTAGTAAGAAATCATGCTGAAATTAAAAGAGGAAAAGCTCGAATGGTAATAAACTATAGAAAACTTAACAGCTATACAAAGTTTGATGGATATTTTATTCCTTCTGCTGAACATCTAACAAAACAAATCCAAGGAGAAAAATATTATAGTAAATTTGATGCAAAATCGGGTTTTTGGCAATTAAAACTTGCTGATAAACGGTCCATTGAGCTAACCGCCTTTAGTTGCCCGCAAGGACATTTTGAATGGTTAGTTATGCCTTTTGGATTAAAAAACGCACCACAAATATTTCAAAAATGGATGAATTCTATGTTCGGACATTTACCTTTTGTATCTGTCTATATAGACGACATTCTTGTTTTCTCTAATTCTGCAGAAGAACATAAACAACATCTTCTGGCAGTTGTTCAAATATTACTTCAAAACGGTGTTATATTAAGTCCTAAAAAAATTGAATTATTTAAAAAAGAAATAGATTTTCTCGGAAAACGAATTAAAAATGGACAAATTGAATTACAACAACACATTTATACTAAAATTAAAGATTTTCCCGATACATTTAAAACATTAAATGAACTCCAAAGTTTCTTAGGATTATTAAACTACGGCAGAAAATTTATTCCTAATTTATCCGCTAAGACTCGAAATTTACAGAAAAAGCTTACTGACGAACAAGCAAAATATAAACAGCATAATGGAGAACAACCAAGAAGATGGAACACAGACAAAATTCCGATTACCTCGCAAAAGCAAGAAGAAGAAGAAATACAAAAGATTAAAGACCTAATAAAAGATCAAAAGATCTTTCATTTTCCTTCAGATAAAGAATTACTTACACTACAAAATGATGCTTCTGACAATTTCTGGGCAGGAGTATTAATTGCAAAACAAAAAGAAGTTGTAGCATATTCCTCTGGAAAGTTTAGTAAACCTGCAGAAGCCAGTTTATTACAAGAAATATTTATTCCCTAGCAATTCTGGGTACCATTAGACAAAAAAGGAATGCTAAATGATTTTATAGGAAGACAAGTCCCTGTTACTCACAAAGCAAAACACTTACAGGTACAAATACCTGATATACATGGAAATAATAAACTATACAACTTTGACTTTGCATTACTACCAAAGGAATTTGATAGTGATTGCATCCTGGGGATGGACAACTTAAGACATCTCCCTCCATTCCACAAATATTATTTTGAACTGGATGGCGTTCTTGTGCCTCGAGTAACGCTACCCGCTACAATTGCACCACATTATACTCCGGCAGCACAGCTTGGTGACAAACCTATTACACTAATTGAACATGTAAAAACACCGAAAATCATACAACCAAAGATTTGTACATACAATATACCAACCACCAACGAATTTGAAATATTAATAGACAATATGTTAGAACCTCTTTATTCAGACGATCCATTAAAATGGTTTGACAAAGCACCACGGTATTGTAAAATTGAATTAATGGAACAATACAAAGACGCTAAAGTCAGAGTTAACAGTATTATGGTATCACCAACTGATAAAGAAGAATTTGCAAAACAAATAAAAGACCTCTTAAATTTGAAACTAATACAGAAAAGTTTCAGTACCCACTCATCCCCAGCTTTCTTAGTAAGAAATCATGCTGAAATTAAAAGAGGAAAAGCTCGAATGGTAATAAACTATAGAAAAATATGAAGACCTTCCAATTTTAAAAGAAGAAATATACGATCATGATCTATCTACCCCATTAAGTGGTTCTACATCCCGATCATCAAGGAATAAAGAGTCAGAATCATATCACGAATATAGGATATACATGAACAATTTTACTTCAGAAGAAACATCTAACCCTCAAACGCAAGATAACACAGGAGAACAATTTGAGGTCACAGACGAAGATTTAGAAAAATTAAAAGAAGCAATCCCTCATTCAGATAAAAAGGATATTTATAAACCTTTAACTTTTAGATCTAGATTTTTGAATAAACATATATATATATATATATATATATATATATATATATATATATATATATATATTTGAACGTATGCAAGGAAATGTAGAGTTAAAGGGAGAAGAAGATTTTACTTCCAAAAGCCTTTTAAATAAAAATAAAATAGAAAAACTAAAAGCCAAATATCCAAAAATGAAATACCTTCATATAGGACTAATACAACTAAAAATAACAGGATTGTTTAGATCCGGAATTGATACTCCAATAATGATAGTTTGTATGGATGAAAGAATTATAATTAATCCTTTAAATAGTATTATTGGCGGAGCTAAGTCAAATTTAGCAAACAGATTATTTGGAGTAAATGTACATCCCGATTTTTGTATAAGTCTTGATGATCAAAATATAGAAAAAGCTTGTACATTATTAGTAAATTTACAAAATATAGAACTTCTTTCAGGATCCAAAGTTCTTGGCATACAATGGGAACATTGTATGGCCTTAAATGATACTGCTACGTTCAAATCAATTACACCCAAACAATTTGTTAAATTGTTCGAAGTCGGGTTAGGAAAAACAATTCAACCCAGATTGATTGACATAAGACATTTAAAATTCGATAACGAAATTCAAGTTTTTGTGAAATCACTTAAACCAAAAATTCAATTACCTAAAGAATATTTTATAGCATCTGGAAATACTATTTCCACCATAACCAAGAATAATGAGGAAAATGCACATTCATCCAACACATTAAAAAGAACTCAATCATACAATAAAATGTTTGATGTGGAGTTAACTCCTGATATATTAAAAACCATCAGTCATCGTATGAGCTTTAAACAAGACAATCCAATAGAAGGAAGAACAATGAGAATACTTGAAAAACAAAAAGAACAGGAATCAAACCGAATGGTTATCAAGGTTCCTACAGAAAATATAAAACATCATGATTAGATCCATAGATCTTAAAAGAAAGGCACAGTTACATATATATCTTTCAATAACGATATGTATTCCTGAATATCAAGAATTCACGGTACATGCGTTACTGGATTCTGGTGCAGAAGCCAGTTCATTACAAGAAATATTTATTCCCCAGCAATTCTGGGTACCATTAGACAAAAAAGGAATGCTAAATGATTTTATGGGAAGACAAGTCCCTGTTACTCACAAAGCAAAACACTTACAGGTGGGTACAAATACCTGATATACAAGGAAATAATAAACTATACAACTTTGACTTTGCATTACTACAAAAGGAATTTGATAGTGATTGCATCCTGGGGATGGACAACTTAACACATCTCCCTCCATTCAACAAATATTATTTTGAACTGGATGGCGTTCTTGTGCCTCGAGTAACGCTACCCGCTACAATTGCACCACATTATACTCCGGCAGCACAGCGTGGTGACAAACCTGTCACCGAAAATCATACAACCAAAGATTTGTACATACAATATACCAACCACCAACGAATTTGAAATATTAATACACAATATGTTAGAACCTCTTTATTCAGACGATCCATTAAAATGGTTTGACAAAGCACCACGGTATTGTAAAATTGAATTAATGGAACAATACAAAGACGCTAAAGTCAGAGTTAACAGTATTATGGTATCACCAACTGATAAAGAAGAATTTGCAAAACAAATAAAAGACCTCTTAAATTTGAAACTAATACAGAAAAGTTTTAGTACCCACTCATCCCCAGCTTTCTTAGTAAGAAATCATGCTGAAATTAAAAGAGGAAAAGCTCGAATGGTAATAAACTATAGAAAACTTAACAGCTATACAAAGTTTGATGGATATTTTATTCCTTCTGTTGAACATCTAACAAAATAAATCCAAGGAGCAAAATATTATAGTAAATTTGATGCAAAATCAGGTTTTTGGCAATTAAAACTTGCTGATAAACAGTCCATAGAGCTAACCACCTTTAGTTGCCCACAAGGACATTTTGAATGGTTAGTTATGCCTTTTGGATTAAAAAACGCACCACAAATATTTCAAAAATGGATGAATTCTATGTTCGGACATTTACCTTTTGTATCTTTCTATATAGACGACATTCTTGTTTTCTCTAATTCTGCAGAAGAACATAAACAACATCTTCTGGCAGTTGTTCAAATATTACTTCAAAACGGTGTTATATTAAGTCCTAAAAAAATTGAATTATTTAAAAAAGAAATAGATTTTCTCGGAAAATGAATTAAAAATGGACAAATTGAATTACAACAACACATTTATACTAAAATTAAAGATTTTCCCGATACATTTAAAACATTAAAAGAACTCCAAAGTTTCTTAGGGTTATTAAACTACGGCAGAAAATTTATTCCTAATTTATCCGCTAAGACTCGAAATTTACAGAAAAAGCTTACTGACGAACAAGCAAAATATAAACAGCATAATGGAGAACAACCAAGAAGATGGAACACAGACAAAATTCCGATTACCTTGCAAAAGCAAGAAGAAGAAGAAATACTTAGACATGGTACTAGATCAGATTGGATTAAATTTCACTCCTCTAGAAAGCAACTTAAAGATTTTTATAATGAACAACCCTCTTCTACATATACCCTAACATTTAATATAGATAAACTTCCACATAGAAAAATAAGAAAATATATTATAACATGGCTTCAACATATAAGTGGAACAATCTATTTATTACCTCCAAATATGAATGTGATGGAATACATCCATTACGCTACCAGCTATTGGACAGGAGATGCTTTAGCTTGGTTATTAAACCTTGAAAGAATAAATCCAAATGAATTACAAAGAATTAGAAATATTCAATCTAAACAAGAAGCTCTTGGGGAATTATTAAAATTATTATTAGCAGACTTTACAGGAGAAACTTTCCTAGAAGATACTGATTATGAAAAACAATTATTAAAAATACAATTATGCGACATATGTATGTTAGAAGAATTCGCTGCAAAATACATAGGCCTACTTTTCCATTTAAAAAATAATGACCAGAAAGTTTTCTGGGTAAAAGGCTTTTTTACGAAAATACCTTATCCATGGAATAATATTATTTAAGAAAGATACGACATTTTAAGGCAAAGTGATACAGATGAAAATCATAACACAGGCTTATTAAAAAAGGCATGTATGGATACTATGGAAAGAGTTTGTGAACAAGCTAGTGCACACAAACAAATGAAAAATAAAATTAGAAACTCAAAATTGGGATTTTCTTGTTGTACCAAATACACTGAAGATATTAACACAAGGTTTGGATGTTCTCCTGAATTCGAACGAAAACGAACAAGAAATTTCAAAAGAAGAATAAAACCAAAACATCGTATCACTAGGAAAAAATGGAAACCAGAATATAAGAAAAAATTTAGAAAAGAAAACAAGTTTTCTAAGAAAAAGTTTATTAAAAAGAAAAATTTTTCGTAAAGGCTGCAGATGTTTCAAATGTAATAAAGAAGGACATTATGCAAATGAATGTCCTACGAATATACAAAATATCGTAATATCAAATATCGAAGAATACGGTATTAATGTTGGCACTATCGAGGATATTTCTAGTGACGCTAATTCATCTGTATATGAAATTGAATCAGTTTATTCTGACACTACTGAAAATGAAGATGAAATTAATGATTCTTTTGATAATTTTAAAATAAACATGATCACAATCAATCAGACACATAACCAAATAAAAATTATTCCGTTAACCATTTATGCTATACTTCCCAAAAAGGAAAAAGTAAATTCTCCAGGTTATACATTATATGCAGCAAAATGCTCCAGATTATTAAAATTATTATTAGCAGACTTTACAGGAGAAACTTTCCTAGAAGATACTGATTATGAAAAACAATTATTAAAAATACAATTATGCGACATATGTATGTTAGAAGAATTCGCTGCAAAATACATAGGCCTACTTTTCCATTTAAAAAATAATGACCAGAAAGTTTTCTGGGTAAAAGGCTTTTTTACGAAAATACCTTATCCATGGAATAATATTATTCAAGAAAGATACGACATTTTAAGGCAAAGTAATACGGATGAAAATCATAACACAGGCTTATTAAAAAAGGCATGTATGGATACTATGGAAAGAGTTTGTGAACAAGCTAGTGCACACAAACAAATGAAGATGAAATTAATGATTCTTTTGATAATTTTAAAATAAACATGATCACAATCAATCAGACACATAACCAAATATAAATTATTCCGTTAACCATTTATGCTATACTTCCCAAAAAGGAAAAAGTAAATTCTCCAGGTTATACATTATATGCAGCAAAATGCTCCAGATTAAGAAGGTACTTCACAACCGAAGTATTCTTAGATCTACTAATAAAAATCCCACTCGGATATTATGGAAAAATTTATAATATACCTAAAATACTAAAGAAAATATTTCTATAACTTATGGATTAACAGAACCTCTTTCTAAAACTAACACTTCTATACTATTTAAAAGTACTAGTATGGAAGATAAAGACTATATTATAGAGCAAGGAGATCCATTAGGACTACTTATTATACATAAATATGAAGACCTTCCAATTATAAAAGAAGAAATATACGATCATGATCTATCTACCCCATTAAGTGGTTCTACATCCCGATCATCAAGGAATAAAGAGTCAGAATCATATCACGAATATAGGATATACATGAACACTTTTACTTCAGAAGAAACATCTAACCCTCAAATGCAAGATAGCACAGGAGAACAATTTGAGGTCACAGACGAAGATTTAGAAAAATTAAAAGAAGCAATCCCTCATTCAGATAAAAAGGATATTTATAAACCTTTAACTTTTAGATCTAGATTTTTGAATAAACATACATATATATTTGAACGTATGCAAGGAAATGTAGAGTTAAAGGGAGAAGAAGATTTTACTTCCATAAGCCTTTTAAATAAAAATAAAATAGAAAAACTAAAAGCCAAATATCCAAAAATGAAATACCTTCATATCGGTCTAATACAACTAAAAATAACAGGATTGTTTAGATCCGGAATTGATACTCCAATAATGATAGTTTGTATGGATGAAAGAATTATCAATAATCCTTTAAATAGTATTATTGGCGGAGCTAAGTCAAATTTAGCAAACAGATAACAAATCTCTTGCATTGGCAGTTTATAATAGAAACAGATAACAAATCTGTTGCTCAATTCTTAAAAAAGAAAACTGTAAACAATCCGGAAGAAAACCTTCGAAGAATTAGATTAGCTATGTATTTAGAAATTTACAACTATGATGTTAAGTACATTCCAGGCTACACTAACTTTGCAGCTGATCTTCTTACCAGGTTATGAAACATGGATGAGGACGATATAAAAAGAATCAAAGAATTATTAGAAACCATGAGAAGACAAGAAGATTTCAAACAAGTGAAATCATCTAAAAAGGCCAAGCAAACCTCCACAGATGCTTCATCTTCACAGGAATCCGAAGAAATTAATACTCCCACAGGAGTAAATGAAGAAAAGGTCCAACAGACCAAAACCACTCCAACAAACAAAGGCAAGGCAACACCTTCCAATACAACTCAGAAATTTGTTCCAATGAACAAAGGAAAAGCAATTGCTCCCACAGGAATACAAAGACCATACATCTCAGCGGTGGTCAAAGATTGGTACAATCTAGACATGAAAGCATCGAATCCTAACCTATATGACAATTTCAATGGATGTTTTAAAGCCATCCAAGCTGCAGACCATAGAGCTGCAAATTTCTGGTTAACTCAACTAGAAAAGGCTTATCTGGGATTGAAGCATACAATATCCCAGAAAGAGAAAAAGTTACAAGAAACTCAGAAACTAGTGACTAAATTGTCACAACATTCTTTTACATCTAGATCTGAAGCTCTAGATTTGAAAGAAGTAGAGTTGTTCACTGATAACACGGCTGAACACAGTCATTTGAAAACAATATTTTCTCAAATGCAAACCTCCGATCTCGTAAACCTAAGAATTCAAGATTTTCTAGAATTACTTAGACTTTATGAGATAGATAACACAAAAACCAAAGAGATGGAGGCTGAAATGACAGTCCAGGATATGATCTCCTTATATCAGCAACATTTCATCGATGAAAGCAATCTTCTTCTATTCTTCAAAAAGCTAGAAGACGCAGAATTAGTTAAACTCTTAGAAAATGAAGAGTTAATTCTCAATAACAACAGAAGACCACGGCTTGTAGCCTGTTTTTCTGAAATACAAAAATATCAAAAACATATCAAAAAGGGCTTAGTACACGAAACTTATGTAAACACAAGCCATCCTGAAGAATATTCGGGTTATATTCCAGAAATATGTACAGCAAAACTTGCTGAACATACAAGCAGATTTTTTACTATGTTCATGTTCAGAATTTGGAGCGTTTGGGAAGAACGACAGTACATACGTCTTTATCCCTCCATTCAATTATGGGAACTACATCGGGTAACCGAAAATCCTCAACATGAGTTCGTTAAATTCGACCGCAAAGAATTTAATGAAGAAAGTGAAAGAATCCTAGCAGCACAAGAATTCTTCTCAGAAGCCATTAACAAAGGCGAAATCGGATCACACTCTGCCACTGAAGGCAAAACAGTTTTACTATTAGACTACATATCAGCTTTCGAACCATCAACAGAAAGAATAATGAAGGTTCAGCGCTTTTTAGACAGTCTCAAAATTGGCCCAGTTGGCACAATGGCTCAAGAAGAATACTTTGAAGAACAAGTAGAAAAAGAAAGACTTAGACAAGACTTTATAATGCGAGATACTATGGGTACCGACCCTTTTGACGACGAATCTCTAGCCAATCTAGAAATTCAAAAATAAAAACAGAAGCATGGTGGACCAGCATCCAGGAAGCATCCTTTAAACTAGGGTGACATATCACCTCATAGCCTTTCCACCTAATCCTCTGCAAAGAATAAACTAAAAGGACACATCCTTCAGCCTAAGAGCCTAAAAGGGACACATATTAGCCCTATACTAGACAGATGTCCAGCCTAAGCAATAAAAAATAAAGGAGAGAAGACACTATAAAAGGAGGGGACTACTCTGAAGAAGATCATCAGAAAAATTTTCTTCATTTTCGTGCTTTCTCTCCATTGTATCTGAGTTCTGTACTATTATCTACTGTATTAATAAAATTTCTATTTCCGCAAGAAGTTTCTGTTGCTGTATATTTTCAATTCTGCATTCAAGTTTTCTGCTTTCAAGTTTGGGTTTTTCAATTTGGTATCAGAGCCTGGCTAGCACTAGGTAAGTTATTCTGTTTTAGATCATTCTGTTTTATATTTTCTAAACTCTATCTTTTTGTATATGTTCTGCTGAAGTAATAAAAAAAAAGAGTACAAAAATTTTTAAATTTTTAAATGAAAGCTTAAGCTATTCTTTTGAGCATGATTCGTTATGAGTCTGCAAAACTTTTGTGACAGCTAAAACTTTTTTCGAATTTTAAGTCAATTCAACGACCTATTGATTACTGATTATTACGCACTGGAATAGGAAACGAACCATTGATGTGCTCTGCTTAAGTGAAGCAACGATATAGGCTTGAGGTTGTTAATTCGAGGCCTAACCCTACTATAAAACCACGGTATGCTAGGAAAGCATTAAGGGGTATCGTGTTTAGCCGCTTAATTTAGGGTCAAAACTAATCTGAAACTATAGGTCTGCGAATCAAGACTTATTATTCGAATGAAAACTTTTATCTATTTACAAATGTTTTGTATAAACTCATAATTGAATTATGTTCAAAAGACCCTTGTTTATGGAAAATAATAAGATTGTTATTCTGGACACACATAAGTGTCAATTTGATCTAAATACTGAACAATATGAGCATGTTGTTCATATCCCCACTCATAAAAACCCAGTAGACGGGATTCATAATTTTATGATTGATCTACTTCAAGAAATTAAATTAGAAGTTAAAGATATCAATAATAAACTTCAAAAACAAACTGCGACCTTAGGATTTGGTTGAAATACACCGACAATCCATTCGCTTAACAGCATTAGAATGGTCAAATATACTTCTGAAGAAAATAACAAAATAAATGTTGAAGAAATTGATCCCACCTACTATAAAAATTATCTTATTCTTCAAGAAAAAGAACTTGCAGGAGAAATAGATAGTACTGAACTTTATTCTTATTATGAAGATCATTCAACGGCAATAAACTATTTTAAATATAAAGCAAATGAAGAAAATTCTTCATTTGAAGATTCTGAACAAGAATCTGAAAATTCCACAGAATTTGATTATAATTCAGATACATCAGATAACCTTATTTACAACATAAACGCTAATGAAGCCGGATCTAGTAGAGGTGCTCTAATTTTACCTCCGCCACCTCCTCCGGATGCAGCTTCTGTTGTAAACGATCTTAACTCTGATATAATTATGGACGATCAGGAACAGGAAGAAAACACATATAATAGGCCTCATACTGATCCTTACCCTGAAATGCTTAGACATGGTACTAGATCAGATTGGATTAAATTTCACTCCTCTAGAAAGCAACTTAAAGATTTTTATAATGAACAACCCTCTTCTACATATACCCTAACATTTAATATAGATAAACTTCCACATAGAAAAATAAGAAAATATATTATAACATGGCTTCAACATATAAGTGGAACAATCTATTTATTACCTCCAAATATGAATGTGATGGAATACATCCATTACGCTACCAGCTATTGGACAGGAGATGCTTTAGCTTGGTTATTAAACCTTGAAAGAATAAATCCAAATGAATTACAAAGAATTAGAAATATTCAATCTAAACAAGAAGCTCTTGGGGAATTATTAAAATTATTATTAGCAGACTTTACAGGAGAAACTTTCCTAGAAGATACTAATTATGAAAAACAATTATTAAAAATACAATTATGCCACATATGTATGTTAGAAGAATTCGCTGCAAAATACATAGGCCTACTTTTCCATTTAAAAAATAATGACAAGAAAGTTTTCTGGGTAAAAGGCTTTTTTACGAAAATACCTTATCCATGGAATAATATTATTCAAGAAAGATACGACATTTTAAGGCAAAGTAATACGGATGAAAATCATAACACGGGCTTATTAAAAAAGGCATGTATGGATACTATGGAAAGAGTTTGTGAACAAGCTAGTGCACACAAACAAATGAAAAATAAAATTAGAAACTCAAAATTGGGATTTTCTTGTTGTACCAAATACACTGAAGATATTAACACACAGTTTGGATGTTCTCCTGAATTCGAACGAAAACGAACAAGAAATTTCAAAAGAAGAATAAAACCAAAATATCGTATCACTAGGAAAAAATGGAAACCTGAATATAAGAAAAAATTTAGAAAAGAAAACAAGTTTTCTAAGAAAAAGTTTATTAAAAAGAAAAATTTCCGTAAAGGCTGCAGATGTTTCAAATGTAATAAAGAAGGACATTATGCAAATGAATGTCCTACGAATATACAAAATATCGTAATATCAAATATTGACGAATACGGTATTAATGTTGGCACTATCGAGGATATTTCTAGTGATGCTAATTCATCTGTATATGAAATTGAATCAGCTTATTCTGACACTACTGAAAATGAAGATGAAATTGATGATTCTTTTGATAATTTTAAAATAAACATGATCACAATCAATCAGACACATAAACAAATAAAAATTATTCCTTTAACCATTTATGCTATACTTCCCAAAAAGGAAAAAGTAAATTCTCCAGGTTATACATTATATGCAGCAAAATGCTCCAGATTGAGAAGGTACTTCACAACCGAAGTATTCTTAGATCTACTAATAAAAATCCCACTCGGATATTATGGAAAAATTTATAATATACCTAAACATACTAAAGAAAATATTTTTATAACTTATGGATTAATAGAACCTCTTTCTAAAACTAACACTTCTATACTATTTAAAAGTACTAGTATGGAAGATAAAGACTATATTATAGAGCAAGGAGATCCATTAGGACTGCTTATTATACATAAATATGAAGACCTTCCAATTATAAAAGAAGAAATATACGATCATGATCTATCTACCCCATTAAGTGGTTCTACATCCCGATCATCAAGGAATAAAGAGTCAGAATCATATCACGAATATAGGATATACATGAACACTTTTACTTCAGAAGAAACATCTGACCCTCAAATGCAAGATAGCACAGGAGAACAATTTGAGGTCACAGACGAAGATTTAGAAAAATTAAAAGAAGCAATCCCTCATTCAGACAAAAAGGATATTTATAAACCTTTAACTTTTAGATCTAGATTTTTGAATAAACATACATATATATTTGAACGTATGCAAGGAAATGTAGAGTTAAAGGGAGAAGAAGATTTTACTTCCATAAGCCTTTTAAATAAAAATAAAATAGAAAAACTAAAAGCCAAATATCCAAAAATGAAATACCTTCATATAGGTCTAATACAACTAAAAATAACAGGATTATTTAGATCCGGAATTGATACTCCAATAATGATAGTTTGTATGGATGAAAGAATTATCAATAATCCTTTAAATAGTATTATTGGCGGAGCTAAGTCAAATTTAGCAAACAGATTATTTGGAGTAAATATACATCCCGATTTTTGTATAAGTCTTGATGATCAAAATATAGAAAAAGCTTGTATATTATCAGTAAATTTACAAAATATAGAACTTCTTTCAGGATCTAAAGTTCTTGGCATACAATGGGAACATTGTATGGCCTTAAATGATACTGCTACGTTCAAATCAATTACACCCAAACAATTTGTTAAATTGTTCGAAGTCGGGTTAGGAAAAACAATTCAACCCAGATTGATTGACATAAAACATTTAAAATTCGATAACGAAATTCAAGTTTTTGTGAAATCACTTAAACCAAGAATTCAATTACCTACAGAATATTTTATAGCATCTGGAAATACTATTTCCACCATAAACAAGAATAATGAGGAAAATGCACATTCATCCAACACATTAAAAAGAACTCAATCATACAATAAAATGTCTGATGTGGAGTTAACTCCTGATATATTAAAAACCATCAGTCATCGTATGAGCTTTAAACAAGACAATCCAATAGAAGGAAGAATAATGAGAATACTTGAAAAACAAAAAGAACAGGAATCAAACCGAATGGTTATCAAGGTTCCTACGGAAAATATAAAACATCATGATTAGATCCATAGATCTTAAAAGAAAGGCACAGTTACATATATATCTTCCAATAACGATATGTATTCCTAAATATCAAGAATTCACGGTACATGCGTTACTGGATTCTGGTGCAGAAGCCAGTTTATTACAAGAAATATTTATTCCCCAGCAATTCTGGGTACCATTAGACAAAAAAGTAATGCTAAATGATTTTATGGGAAGACAAGTCCCTGTTACTCACAAAGCAAAACACTTACAGGTACAAATACCTGATATACATGGAAATAATAAACTATACAACTTTGACTTTGCATTACTACCAAAGGAATTTGATAGTGATTGCATCCTGGGGATGGACAACTTAAGACATCTCCCTCCATTCAACAAATATTATTTTGAACTGGATGGCGTTCTTGAGCCTCGAGTAACGCTACCCGCTACAATTGCACCACATTATACTCCGGCAGCACAGCGTAACCAAATTGAAAAACCCAAACTTGAAAGCAGAAAACTTGAATGCAGAATTGAAAATATACAGCAACAGAAACTTCTTGCGGAAATAGAAATTTTATTAATACAGTAGATAATATTACAGAACTCAGATACAATGAAGAGAAAGCACGAAAATGAAGAAATTTTTTCTGATAATCTTCTTCAGAGTAGTCCCCTCCTTTTATAGTGTCTTCTCTCCTTTATTTTTTATTGCTTAGGCTGGACATCTGTCTAGTATAGGGCTAATATGTGTCCCTTTTAGGCTCTTAGGCTGAAGGATGTGTCCTTTTAGTTTATTCTTTGCAGAGGATTAGGTGGAAAGGCTATGAGGTGATATGTCACCCTAGTTTAAAGGATGCTTCCTGGATGCTGGTCCACCATGCTTCTGTTTTTAATTTTGAATTTCTAGATTGGCTAGAGATTCGTCGTCAAAAGGGTCGGTACCCATAGTATCTCGCATTATAGATTCTTGTCTAAGTCTTTCTTTTTCCACTTGTTCTTCAAAGTATTCTTCTTGAGCCATTGTGCCAACTGGGCCAATTTTGAGACTGTCTAAAAAGCGTTGAACCTTCATTATTCTTTCTGTTGATGGTTCGAAAGCCGATATGTAGTCTAATAGTAAAACTGTTTTGCCTTCAGTGGCAGAGTGTGATCCGATTTCGCCTTTGTTAATGGCTTCTGAGAAGAAGTCTTGTGCTACTAGGATTCTTTCACTTTCTTCATTAAATTCTTTGCGGTCGAATTTAACGAATTCATGTTGAGGATTTTCGGTTACCCGATGTAGTTCCCATAATTGAATGGAGGGATAAAGCCGTATGTACTGTCTTTCTTCCCAAACGCTCCAAATTTTGGATAGTAAAAAATCTGCTTGTATGTTCAGCAAGTTTTGCTGTACATATTTCTGGAATATAACCCGAATATTCTTTAGGATGGCTTGTGTTTACATAAATTTCGTGTACTAAGCCCTTTTTGATATGTTTTTGATATTTTTGTATATCAGAAAAACAGGCTACAAGCCATGGTCTTCTGTTGTTATTGAGAATTAACTCTTCATTTTCTAAGAGTTTAACTAATTCTGTGTCTTCTAGCTTTTTGAAGAATAGAAGAAGATTGCTTTAATCGATGAGATGTTGCTGATATAAGGAGATCATATCCTGGACTGTCATTTCAGCCTCCATCTCTTTGGTTTTTGTGTTATCTATCTCATAAAGTCTAAGTAATTCTAGAAAATCTTGAATTCTTATATTTACGAGATCGGAGGTTTGCATTTGAGAAAATATTGTTTTCAAATGACTGTGTTCATTTGCATAATGTCCTTCTTTATTACATTTGAAACATCTGCAGCCTTTACGGAAATTTTTCTTTTTAATAAACTTTTTCTTAGAAAACTTGTTTTCTTTTCTAAACTTTTTCTTATATTCTGGTTTCCATTTTTTCCTAGTGATACGATATTTTGGTTTTATTCTTCTTTTGAAATTTCTTGTTCGTTTTCGTTCGAATTCAGGAGAACATCCAAACTGTGTGTTAATATCTTCAGTGTATTTGGTACAACAAGAAAATCCCAATTTTGAGTTTCTAATTTTATTTTTCATTTGTTTGTGTGCACTAGCTTGTTCACAAACTCTTTCCATAGTATCCATACATGCCTTTTTTAATAAGCCTGTGTTATGATTTTCATCCGTATTACTTTGCCTTAAAATGTCGTATCTTTCTTGAATAATATTATTCCATGGATAAGGTATTTTCGTAAAAAAGCCTTTTACCCAGAAAACTTTCTGGTCATTATTTTTTAAATGGAAAAGTAGGCCTATGTATTTTGCAGCGAATTCTTCTAACATACATATGTCGCATAATTGTATTTTTAATAATTGTTTTTCATAATCAATATCTTCTAGGAAAGTTTCTCCTGTATTGTCAAACCATTTTAATGGATCGTCTGAATAAAAAGTTTCTAACATATTGTGTATTAATATTTCAAATTCGTTGGTGGTTGGTATATTGTATGTACAAATCTTTGGTTGTATGATTTTCGGTGTTTTGTTCCATTTATTCAATTTTACAATACCGTGGTGCTTTGTCAAACCATTTTAATGGATCGTCTGAATAAAGAGGTTCTAACATATTGTGTATTAATATTTCAAATTCGTTGGTGGTTGGTATATTGTATGTACAAATCTTTGGTTGTATGATTTTCGGTGTTTTTACATGTTCAATTAATGTAATAGGTTTGTCACCACGCTGTGCTGCCGGAGTATAATGTGGTGCAATTGTAGTGGGTAGCGTTACTCGAGGCACAAGAACGCCATCCAGTTCAAAATAATATTTGTTGAATGGAGGGAGATGTCTTAAGTTGTCCATCCCCAGGATGCAATCACTATCAAATTCCTTTGGTAGTAATAAGTTGTATAGTTTATTATTTCCATGTATATCAGGTATTTGTACCTGTAAGTGTTTTGCATTGTGAGTAACAGGGACTTGTCTTCCCACAAAATCATTTAGCATTCCTTTTTTGTCTAATGGTACCCAGAATTGCTGGGGAATAAATATTTCTTGTAATAAACTGGCTTCTGCACCAGAATCCAGTAACGCATGTACCGTGAATTCTTGATATTCAGGAATACATATCGTTATTGGAAGATATATATGTAACTGTGCCTTTCTTTTAAGATCTATGGATCTAATCATGATGTTTTATATTTTCTGTAGGAACCTTGATAACCATTCGGTTTGATTCCTGTTCTTTTTGTTTTTCAAGTATTCTCATTGTTCTTCCTTCTATTGGATTGTCTTGTTTAAAGCTCATACGATGACTGATGGTTTTTAATATATCAGGAGTTAACTCCACATCAGACATTTTATTATATGATTGAGTTCTTTTTAATTTGTTGGATGAATGTGCATTTTCCTCATTATTCTTGGTTATGGTTGAAATAGTATTTCCAGATGCTATAAAATATTCTATAGGTAATTGAATTCTTGGTTTAAGTGATTTCACAAAAACTTGAATTTCGTTATCGAATTTTAAATGTCTTATGTCAATCAATCTGGGTTGAATTGTTTTTCCTAATCAGTATCTTCTAGGAAAGTTTCTCCTGTAAAGTCTGCTAATAATAATTTTAACAATTCCCCAAGAGCTTCTTGTTTAGATTGAATATTTCTAATTCTTTGTAATTCATTTGGATTTATTCTTTCAAGGTTTAATAACCAAGCTAAAACATCTCCTGTCCAATAGCTGGTAGCGTAATGGATGTATTCCATCACATTCATATTTGGAGGTAATAAATAGATTGTTCCACTTATATGTTGAAGCCATGTTATAATATATTTTCTTATTTTTCTATGTGGAAGTTTGTCTATATTAAATGTTAGGGTATATGTAGAAGAGGGTTGTTCATTATAAAAATCTTTAAGTTGCTTTCTAGAGGAGTGAAATTTAATCCAATCTGATCTAGTACCATGTCTAAGCATTTCAGGGTAAGGATCAGTATGAGGCCTATTATATGTGTTTTCTTCCTGTTCCTGATCGTCCATAATTATATCAGAGTTAAGATCGTTTACAACAGAAGCTGCATCCGGAGGAGGTGGCGGAGGTAAAATTAGAGCACCTCTACTAGATCCGGCTTCATTAGCGTTTATGTTGTAAATAAGGTTATCTGATGTATCTGAATTATAATCAAATTCTGTGGAATTTTCAGATTCTTGTTCAGAATCTTCAAATGAAGAATTTTCTTCATTTGCTTTATATTTAAAATAATTTATTGCCGTTGAATGATCTTCATAATAAGAATAAAGTTCAGTACTATCTATTTCTCCTGCAAGTTCTTTTTCTTGAAGAATAAGATAATTTTTATGGTAGGTGGGATCAATTTCTTCAACATTTATTTTGTTATTTTCTTCAGAAGTATATTTGACCATTCTAATGCTGTTAAGCGAATGGATTGTCGGTGTATTTCAACCAAATCCTAAGGTCGCAGTTTGTTTTTGAAGTTTATTATTGATATCTTTAACTTCTAATTTAATTTCTTGAAGTAGATCAATCATAAAATTATGAATCCCGTCTACTGGGTTTTTATGAGTGGGGATATGAACAACATGCTCATATTGTTTAGTATTTAGATCAAATTGACACTTATGTGTGTCCAGAATAACAATCTTATTATTTTCCATAAACAAGGGTCTTTTGAACATAATTCAATTACGAGTTTATACAAAACATTTGTAAATAGATAAAAGTTTTCATTCGAATAATAAGTCTTGATTCGCAGACCTACAGTTTGAGATTAGTTTTGACCCTAAATTAAGCGGCTAAACAGTATACCCCTTAATGCTTTCCTAGCATACCGTGGTTTTATAGTAGGATTAGGCCTCGAATTGACAACCACAAGCCTATATCGTTGCTTCACTTAAGTAGAGCACAGCAATGGTTCGTTTCCTACTCCAGTGCGTAATAATCAGTAATCAATAGGTCGTTGAATTGACTTAAAATTCGAAAAAAGTTTTAGCTGTCACAAAAGTTTTACAGACTCATAACGAATCATGCTCAAAAGAATAGCTTAAGCTTTCATTTTAAAAATTAAAATTTTTTTTACTCTTTTTTTTTATTACTTCAGCAGAACATATACAGAAAGATAGAGTTCAGAAAATATAAAACAGAATGATCTAAAACAGAACAACTTACCTAGTGCTAGCCAGGCTCTGATACCAAATTGGAAAACCCAAACTTGAAAGCAGAAAACTTGAATGCAGAATTGAAAATATACAGCAACAGAAACTTCTTGCGGAAATAGAAATTTTATTAATATAGTAGATAATATTACAGAACTCAGATACAATGAAGAGAAAGCACGAAAATGAAGAAAATTTTTCTGATGATCTTCTTTAGAGTAGTCCCCTCCTTTTATAGTGTCTTCTCTCCTTTATTTTTTATTGCTTAGTCTGGACATCTGTCTAGTATAGGGCTAATATGTGTCCCTTTTAGGCTCTTAGGCTGAAGGATGTGTCCTTTTAGTTTATTCTTTGCAGAGGATTAGGTGGAAAGGCTATGAGGTGATATGTCACCCTAGTTTAAAGGATGCTTCCTGGATGTTGGTCCACCATGCTTCTGTTTTTAATTTTGAATTTCTAGATTGGCTAGAGATTCGTCGTCAAAAGGGTCGGTACCCATAGTATCTCGCATTATAGAGTCTTGTCTAAGTCTTTCTTTTTCCACTTGTTCTTCAAAGTATTCTTCTTGAGCCATTGTGCCAATTGGGCCAATTTTGAGACTGTCTAAAAAGCGCTGAACCTTCATTATTCTTTCTGTTGATGGTTCGAAAGCCGATATGTAGTCTAATAGTAAAACTGTTTTGCCTTCAGTGGCAGAGTGTGATCCGATTTCGCCTTTGTTAATGGCTTTTGAGAAGAATTCTTGTGCTGCTAGGATTCTTTCACTTTCTTCATTAAATTCTTTGCGGTCGAATTTAACGAATTCATGTTGAGGATTTACGGTTACCCGATGTAGTTCCCATAATTGAATGGAGGGATAAAGACGTATGTACTGTCTTTCTTCCAAAACGCTCCAAATTCTGAACATGAACATAGTAAAAAATCTGCTTGTATGTTCAGCAAGTTTTGCTGTACATATTTCTGGAATATAACCCGAATATTCTTAAGGATGGCTTGTGTTTACATAAATTTCGTGTACTAAGCCCTTTTTGATATGTTTTTGATATTTTTGTATTTCAGAAAAACAGGCTACAAGCCGTGGTCTTCTGTTGTTATTGAGAATTAACTCTTCATTTTCTAAGAGTTTAACTAATTCTGTGTCTTCTAGCTTTTTGAAGAATAGAAGAAGATTGCTTTCATCGATGAGATGTTGCTGATATAAGGAGATCATATCCTGGACTGTCATTTCAGCCTCCATCTCTTTGGGTTTTGTGTTATCTATCTCATAAAGTCTAAGTAATTCTAGAAAATCTTGAATTCTTAGATTTATGAGATCGGAGGTTTGCATTTGAGAAAATATTGTTTTCAAATGACTGTGTTCAGCTGTGTTATCAGTGAACAACTCTGCTTCTTTCAAATCTAGAGCTTCAGATCTAGATGTAAAAGAATGTTGTGACAATTTAGTCACTAGTTTCTGAGTTTCTTGTAACTTTTTCTCTTTCTGGGATATTGTATGCTTCAATCCCAGATAAGCCTTTTCTAGTTGAGTTAACCAGAAATTTGCAGCTCTATGGTCTGCAGCTTGGATGGCTTTAAAACATCCATTGAAATTGTCATATAGGTTAGGATTCGATGCTTTCATGTCTAGATTGTACTAATATTTGACCACCGCTGAGATGTATGGTCTTTGTATTCCTGTGGGAGCAATTGCTTTTCCTTTGTTCATTGGAACAAATTTCTGAGTTGTATTGGAAGGTGTTGCCTTGCCTTTGTTTGTTGGAGTGGTTTTGGTCTGTCCATCTCTTTGGAAGGTGATGCTTTCATGTCTAGATTGTACATATCGTTGACCACCGCTAAGATGTATGGTCTTTGTATTGTTCCATTAATTCATTTTTACAATACCGTGGTGCTTTGTCAAACCATTTTAATGGATCGTCTGAATAAAAAGTTTCTAACATATTGTGTATTAATATTTCAAATTCGTTGGTGGTTGGTATATTGTATGTACAAATCTTTGGTTGTATGATTTTCGGTGTTTTGTTCCATTTATTCAATTTTACAATACCGTGGTGCTTTGTCAAACCATTTTAATGGATCGTCTGAATAAAGAGGTTCTAACATATTGTGTATTAATATTTCAAATTCGTTGGTGGTTGGTATATTGTATGTACAAATCTTTGGTTGTATGATTTTCGGTGTTTTTACATGTTCAATTAATGTAACAGGTTTGTCACCACGCTGTGCTGCCGGAGTATAATGTGGTGCAATTGTAGTGGGTAGCGTTACTCGAGGCACAAGAACGCCATCCAGTTCAAAATAATATTTGTTGAATGGAGGGAGATGTCTTAAGTTGTCCATCCCCAGGATGCAATCACTATCAAATTCCTTTGGTAGTAATAAGTTGTATAGTTTATTATTTCCATGTATATCAGGTATTTGTACCTGTAAGTGTTTTGCATTGTGAGTAACAGGGACTTGTCTTCCCACAAAATCATTTAGCATTCCTTTTTTGTCTAATGGTACCCAGAATTGCTGGGGAATAAATATTTCTTGTAATAAACTGGCTTCTGCACCAGAATCCAGTAACGCATGTACCGTGAATTCTTGATATTCAGGAATACATATCGTTATTGGGAGATATATATGTAACTGTGCCTTTCTTTTAAGATCTATGGATCTAATCATGATGTTTTATATTTTCTGTAGGAACCTTGATAACCATTCGGTTTGATTCCTGTTCTTTTTGTTTTTCAAGTATTCTCATTGTTCTTCCTTCTATTGGATTGTCTTGTTTAAAGCTCATACGATGACTGATGGTTTTTAATATATCAGGAGTTAACTCCACATCAGACATTTTATTATATGATTGAGTTCTTTTTAATTTGTTGGATGAATGTGCATTTTCCTCATTATTCTTGGTTATGGTTGAAATAGTATTTCCAGATGCTATAAAATATTCTATAGGTAATTGAATTCTTGGTTTAAGTGATTTCACAAAAACTTGAATTTCGTTATCGAATTTTAAATGTCTTATGTCAATCAATCTGGGTTGAATTGTTTTTCCTAATCAGTATCTTCTAGGAAAGTTTCTCCTGTAAAGTCTGCTAATAATAATTTTAACAATTCCCCAAGAGCTTCTTGTTTAGATTGAATATCTCTAATTCTTTGTAATTCATTTGGATTTATTCTTTCAAGGTTTAATAACCAAGCTAAAACATCTCCTGTCCAATAGCTGGTAGCGTAATGGATGTATTCCATCACATTCATATTTGGAGGTAATAAATAGATTGTTCCACTTATATGTTGAAGCCATGTTATAATATATTTTCTTATTTTTCTATGTGGAAGTTTATCTATATTAAATGTTAGGGTATATGTAGAAGAGGGTTGTTCATTATAAAAATCTTTAAGTTGCTTTCTAGAGGAGTGAAATTTAATCCAATCTGATCTAGTACCATGTCTAAGCATTTCAGGGTAAGGATCAGTATGAGGCCTATTATATGTGTTTTCTTCCTGTTCCTGATCGTCCATAATTATATCAGAGTTAAGATCGTTTACAACAGAAGCTGCATCCGGAGGAGGTGGCGGAGGTAAAATTAGAGCACCTCTACTAGATCCGGCTTCATTAGCGTTTATGTTGTAAATAAGGTTATCTGATGTATCTGAATTATAATCAAATTCTGTGGAATTTTCAGATTCTTGTTCAGAATCTTCAAATGAAGAATTTTCTTCATTTGCTTTATATTTAAAATAATTTATTGCCGTTGAATGATCTTCATAATAAGAATAAAGTTCAGTACTATCTATTTCTCCTGCAAGTTCTTTTTCTTGAAGAATAAGATAATTTTTATAGTAGGTGGGATCAATTTCTTCAACATTTATTTTGTTATTTTCTTCAGAAGTATATTTGACCATTCTAATGCTGTTAAGCGAATGGATTGTCGGTGTATTTCAACCAAATCCTAAGGTCGCAGTTTGTTTTTGAAGTTTATTATTGATATCTTTAACTTCTAATTTAATTTCTTGAAGTAGATCAATCATAAAATTATGAATCCCGTCTACTGGGTTTTTATGAGTGGGGATATGAACAACATGCTCATATTGTTTAGTATTTAGATCAAATTGACACTTATGTGTGTCCAGAATAACAATCTTATTATTTTCCATAAACAAGGGTCTTTTGAACATAATTCAATTATGAGTTTATACAAAACATTTGTAAATAGATAAAAGTTTTCATTCGAATAATAAGTCTTGATTCGCAGACCTACAGTTTCAGATTAGTTTTGACCCTAAATTAAGCGGCTAAACACGATACCCCTTAATGCTTTCCTAGCATACCGTGGTTTTATAGTAGGGTTAGGCCTCGAATTAACAACCACAAGCCTATATCGTTGCTTCACTTAAGTAGAGCACAATAATGGTTCGTTTCCTACTCCAGTGCGTAATAATCAGTAATCAATAGGTCGTTGAATTGACTTAAAATTCGAAAAAAGTTTTAGCTGTCACAAAAGTTTTGCAGACTCATAACGAATCATGCTCAAAAGAATAGCTTAAGCTTTTATTTTAAAATTTAAAAATTTTTGTACGCTTTTTTTTTTATTACTTCAGCAGAACATATACAGAAAGATAGAGTTCAGAAAATATAAAACAGAATGATCTAAAACAGAATAACTTACCTAGTGCTAGCAAGGCTCTGATACCAAATTGAAAAACCCAAACTTGAAAGCAGAAAACTTGAATGCAGAATTGAAATTATACAGCAACAGAAACTTCTTGCGGAAATAGAAATTTTATTAATACAGTAGATAATATTAAAGAACTCAGATACAATGAAGAGAAAGCACGAAAATGAAGACAATTTTTCTGATGATCTTCTTCAGAGTAGTCCCCTCCTTTTATAGTGTCTTCTCTCCTTTATTTTTTATTGCTTAGGCTGGACATCTGTCTAGTATAGGGCTAATATGTGTCCCTTTTAGGCTCTTAGGCTGAAGGATGTGTCCTTTTAGTTTATTCTTTGCAGAGGACTAGGTGGAAAGGCTATAAGGTGATATGTCACCCTAGTTTTTGTACCCTTTTTTTTTTATTACTTCAGCAGAACATATACAGAAAGATAGAGTTCATAACTCTTCTTTTGTACCCTTCTTTTTTAGATCATTCTGTTTTATATTTTCTGAACTCTATCTTTCTGTATATGTTCTGCTGAAGTAATAATGAAAAAAAAAAAGGGTACAAAATTTTTTAAATTTTAAAATGAAAGCTTAAGCTATTCTTTTGAGCATGATTCGTTATGAGTCTGCAAAACTTTTGTGACAGCTAAAACTTTTTTTGAATTTTAAGTCAATTCAACGACCTATTGATTACTGATTATTACGCACTGGAGTAGGAAACGAACCATTGCTGTGCTCTACATAAGTGAAGTAACGATATAGGCTTGTGGTTGTTAATTCGAGGCCTAACCCTACTATAAAACCACGGTATGCTAGGAAAGCATTAAGGGGTATCGTGTTTAGCCGCTTAATTTAGGGTCAAAACTAATCTGAAACTGTAGGTTTGCGAATCAAGACTTATTATTCGAATGAAAACTTTTATCTATTTACGAATGTTTTGTATAAACTCATAATTGAATTATGTTCAAAAGACCCTTGTTTATGGAAAATAATAAGATTGTTATTCTGGACACACATAAGTGTCAATTTGATCTAAATACTGAACAATATGAGCACGTTGTTCATATCCCCACTCATAAAAACCCAGTAGACGGGATTCATAATTTTATGATTGATCTACTTCAAGAAATTAAATTAGAAGTTAAAGATATCAATAATAAACTTCAAAAACAAACTGCGACCTTAGGATTTGGTTGAAATACACCGACAATCCATTCGCTTAACAGCATTAGAATGGTCAAATATACTTCTGAAGAAAATAACAAAATAAATGTTGAAGAAATTGATCCCACCTACTATAAAAATTATCTTATTCTTCAAGAAAAAGAACTTGCAGGAGAAATAGATAGTACTGAACTTTATTCTTATTATGAAGATCATTCAACGGCAATAAACTATTTTAAATATAAAGCAAATGAAGAAAATTCTTCATTTGAAGATTCTGAACAAGAATCTGAAAATTCCACAGAATTTGATTATAATTCAGATACATCAGATAACCTTATTTACAACATAAACGCTAATGAAGACGGATCTAGTAGAGGTGCTCTAATTTTACCTCCGCCACCTCCTCCGCATGCAGCTTCTGTTGTAAACGATCTTAACTCTGATATAATTATGGACGATCAGGAACAGGAAAAAAACACATATAATAGGCCTCATACTGATCCTTACCCTGAAATGCTTAGACATGGTACTAGATCAGATTGGATTAAATTTCACTCCTCTAGAAAGCAACTTAAAGATTTTTATAATGAACAACCCTCTTCTACATATACCCTAACATTTAATATAGATAAACTTCCACATAGAAAAATAAGAAAATATATTATAACATGGCTTCAACATATAAGTGGAACAATCTATTTATTACCTCCAAATATGAATGTGATGCAATACATCCATTACGCTACCAGCTATTGGACAGGAGATGCTTTAGCTTGTTATTAAACCTTGAAAGAATAAATCCAAATGAATTACAAAGAATTAGAAATATTCAATCTAAACAAGAAGCTCTTGGGGAATTATTAAAATTATTATTAGCAGACTTTACAGGAGAAACTTTCCTAGAAGATATTGATTATGAAAAACAATTATTAAAAATACAATTATGCGACATATGTATGTTAGAAGAATTCGCTGCAAAATACATAGGCCTACTTTTCCATTTAAAAAATAATGGCCAGAAAGTTTTCTGGGTAAAAGGCTTTTTTATGAAAATACCTTATCCATGGAATAATATTATTCAAGAAAGATACGACATTTTAAGGCAAAGTGATACGGATGAAAATCATAGCACAGGCTTATTAAAAAAGGCATGTATGGATACTATGGAAAGAGTTTGTGAACAAGCTAGTGCACAAAAACAAATGAAAAATAAAATTAGAAACTCAAAATTGGGATTTTCTTGTTGTACCAAATACACTGAAAATATTAACACATAGTTTGGATGTTCTCCTGAATTCGAACGAAAACGAACAAGAAATTTCAAAAGAAGAATAAAACCAAAATATCGTATCACTAGGAAAAAATGGAAACCAGAATATAAGAAAAAATTTAGAAAAGAAAACAAGTTTTCTAAGAAAAAGTTTATTAAAAATAAAAATTTCCGTAAAGGCTGCAGATGTTTCAAATGTAATAAAGAAGGACATTATGCAAATGAATGTCCTACGAATATACAAAATATCGTAATATCAAATATCGAAGAATACGGTATTAATGTTGGCACTATCGAGGATATTTCTAGTGATGCTAATTCATCTGTATATGAAATTGAATCAGTTTATTCTGACACTACTGAAAATGAAGATGAAATTAATGATTCTTTTGATAATTTTAAAATAAACATGATCACAATCAATCAGACACATAACCAAATAAAAATTATTCCGTTAACCATTTATGCTATACTTCCCAAAAAGGAAAAAGTAAATTCTCCAGGTTATACATTATATGCAGCAAAATGCTCCAGATTAAGAAGTACCATTCTTAGATCTACTAATAAAAATCCCACTCGGATATTATGGAAAAATTTATAATATACCTAAACATACTAAAGAAAATATTTTTATAACTTATGGATTAATAGAACCTCTTTCTAAAACTAACACTTTTATACTATTTAAAAGTACTAGTATGGAAGATAAAGACTATATTATAGAGCAAGGAGATCCATTAGGACTACTTATTATACATAAATATGAAGACCTTCCAATTATAAAAGAAGAAATAGACGATCATGATCTATCTGCCCCATTAAGTGGTTCTACATCCCGATCATCAAGGAATAAAGAGTCAGAATCATATCACGAATATAGGATATACATGAACACTTTTACTTCAGAAGAAACATCTAACCCTCAAATGCAAGATAGCACAGGAGAACAATTTGAGGTCACAGACGAAGATTTAGAAAAATTAAAAGAAGCAATCCCTCAATCAGATAAAAAGGATATTTATAAACCTTTAACTTTTAGATCTAGATTTTTGAATAAACATACATATATATTTGAACGTATGCAAGGAAATGTAGAGTTAAAGGGAGAAGAAGATTTTACTTCCATAAGCCTTTTAAATAAAAATAAAATAGAAAAACTAAAAGCCAAATATCCAAAAATGAAATACCTTCATATAGGTCTAATACAACTAAAAATAACTGGATTGTTTAGATCCGGAATTGATACTCCAATAATGATAGTTTGTATGGATGAAAGAATTATCAATAATCCTTTAAATAGTATTATTGGCGGAGCTAAGTCAAATTTAGCAAACAGATTATTTGGAGTAAATATACATCCCGATTTTTGTATAAGTCTTGATGATCAAAATATAGAAAAAGCTTGTACATTATCAGTAAATTTACAAAATATAGAACTTCTTTTAGGATCCAAAGTTCTTGGCATATAATGGGAACATTGTATGGCCTTAAATGATACTGCTACGTTCAAATCAATTACAACCAAACAATTTGTTAAATTGTTCGAAGTCGGGTTAGGAAAAACAATTCAACCCAGATTGATTGACATAAGACATTTAAAATTCGATAACGAAATTCAAGTTTTTGTGAAATCACTTAAACCAAGAATTCAATTACCTACAGAATATTTTATAGCATCTGGAAATACTATTTCCACCATAACCAAGAATAATGAGGAAAATGCACATTCATCCAACACATTAAAAAGAACTCAATCATACAATAAAATGTCTGATGTGGAGTTAACTCCTGATATATTAAAAACCATCAGTCATCGTATGAGCTTTAAACAAGACAATCCAATAGAAGGAAGAACAATGAGAATACTTGAAAAACAAAAAGAACAGGAATCAAACCGAATGGTTATCAAGGTTCCTACAGAAAATATAAAACATCATGATTAGATCCATAGATCTTAAAAGAAAGGCACAGTTACATATATATCTTCCAATAACGATATGTATTCCTGAATATCAAGAATTCACGGTACATGCGTTACTGGATTCTGGTGCAGAAGCCAGTTTATTACAAGAAATATTTATTCCCCAGCAATTCTGGGTACCATTAGACAAAAAAGGAATGCTAAATGATTTTATGGGAAGACAAGTCCCTGTTACTCACAAAGCAAAACACTTACAGGTACAAATACCTGATATACATGGAAATAATAAACTATACAACTTTGACTTTGCATTACTACCAAAGGAATTTGATAGTGATTGCATCCTGGGGATGGACAACTTAAGACATCTCCCTCCATTCAACAAATATTATTTTGAACTGGATGGCGTTCTTGTGCCTCGAGTAACGCTACCCGCTACAATTGCACCACATTATACTCCGGCAGCACAGCGTGGTGACAAACCTGTTACATTAATTGAACATGTAAAAACACCGAAAATCATACAACCAAAGATTTGTACATACAATATACCAACCACCAACGAATTTGAAATATTAATACACAATATGTTAGAACCTCTTTATTCAGACGATCCATTAAAATGGTTTGACAAAGCAACACGGTATTACAAAATTGAATTAATGGAACAATACAAAGACGCTAAAGTCAGAGTTAACAGTATTATGGTATCACCAACTGATAAAGAAGAATTTGCAAAACAAATAAAAGACCTCTTAAATTTGAAACTAATACAGAAAAGTTTCAGTGCCCACTCATCCCCAGCTTTCTTAGTAAGAAATCATGCTGAAATTAAAAGAGTATGAAGATCATTCAACGGCAATAAACTATTTTAAATATAAAGTAAATGAAGAAAATTCTTCATTTGAAGATTCTGAACAAGAATCTGAAAATTCCACAGAATTTGATTATAATTCAGATACATCAGATAACCTTAATTACAACATAAACGCTAATGAAGCCGGATCTAGTAGAGTTGCTCTAATTTTACCTCCGCCACCTCCTCCGGATGCAGCTTCTGTTGTAAACGATCTTAACTCTGATATAATTATGGACGATCAGGAACAAGAAGAAAACACATATAATAGGCCTCATACTGATCCTTACCCTTAAATTCTTAGACATGGTACTAGATCAGATTGGATTGAATTTCACTCCTCTAGAAAGCAACTTAAAGATTTTTATAATGAACAACCCTCTTCTACATATACCCTAACATTTAATCTAGATAAACTTCCACATAGAAAAATAAGAAAATATATTATAACATGGCTTCAACATATAAGTGGAACAATCTATTTATTACCTCCAAATACGAATGTGATGGAATACATCCATTACGCTACCAGCTATTGGACAGGAGATGCTTTAGCTTGGTTATTAAACCTTGAAAGAATAAATCCAAATGAATTACAAAGAATTAGAAATATTCAATCTAAACAAGAAGCTCTTGGGGAATTATTAAAATTATTATTAGCAGACTTTACAGGAGAAACTTTCCTAGAAGATACTGATTATGAAAAACAATTATTAAAAATACAATTATGCGACATATGTATGTTAGAAGAATTCGCTGCAAAATACATAGGCCTACTTTTCCATTTAAAAAATAATGACCAGAAAGTTTTCTGGGTAAAAGGCTTTTTTACGAAAATACCTTATCCATGGAATAATATTATTCAAGAAAGATACGACATTTTAAGGAAAAGTAATACGGATGAAAATCATAACACAGGCTTATTAAAAAAGGCATGTATGGATACTATGGAAAGAGTTTGTGAACAAGCTAGTGCACACAAACAAATGAAAAATAAAATTAGAAACTCAAAATTGGGATTTTCTTGTTGTACCAAATACACTGAAGATATTAACACACGGTTTGGATGTTCTCCTGAATTCGAACGAAAACGAACAAGAAATTTCAAAAGAAGAATAAAACCAAAATATCGTATCACTAGGAAAAAATGGAAACCAGAATATAAGAAAAAATTTAGAAAAGAAAACAAGTTTTCTAAGAAAAAGTTTATTAAAAAGAAAAATTTCCGTAAAGGCTGCAGATGTTTCAAATGTAATAAAGAAGGACATTGTGCAAATGAATGTCCTACGAATATACAAAATATCGTAATATCAAATATCGAAGAATACGGTATTAATGTTGGCACTATCGAGGATATTTCTAGTGATGCTAATTCATCTGTATATAAAATTGAATCAGTTTATTCTGACACTACTGAAAATGAAGATGAAATTAATGATTCTTTTGATAATTTTAAAATAAACATGATTACAATCAATCAGACACATAACCAAATAAAAATTATTCCGTTAACCATTTATGCTATACTTCCCAAAAAGGAAAAAGTAAATTCTCCAGGTTATACATTATATGCAGCAAAATGCTCCAGATTAAGAAGTACCATTCTTAGATCTACTAATAAAAATCCCACTCGGATATTATGGAAAAATTTATAATATACCTAAACATACTAAAGAAAATATTTTTATAACTTATGGATTAATAGAACCTCTTTCTAAAACTAACACTTTTATACTATTTAAAAGTACTAGTATGGAAGATAAAGACTATATTATAGAGCAAGGAGATCCATTAGGACTACTTATTATACATAAATATGAAGACCTTCCAATTATAAAAGAAGAAATAGACGATCATGATCTATCTGCCCCATTAAGTGGTTCTACATCCCGATCATCAAGGAATAAAGAGTCAGAATCATATCACGAATATAGGATATACATGAACACTTTTACTTCAGAAGAAACATCTAACCCTCAAATGCAAGATAGCACAGGAGAACAATTTGAGGTCACAGACGAAGATTTAGAAAAAACCTTTAACTTTTAGATCTAGATTTTTGAATAAACATACATATATATTTGAACGTATGCAAGGAAATGTAGAGTTAAAGGGAGAAGAAGATTTTACTTCCATAAGCCTTTTAAATAAAAATAAAATAGAAAAACTAAAAGCCAAATATCCAAAAATGAAATACCTTCATATAGGTCTAATACAACTAAAAATAACAGGATTGTTTAGATCCGGAATTGATACTCCAATAATGATAGTTTGTATGGATGAAAGAATTATCAATAATCCTTTAAATAGTATTATTGGCGAAGCTAAGTCAAATTTAGCAAACAGATTATTTGGAGTAAATATACATCCCGATTTTTGTATAAGTCTTGATGATCAAAATATAGAAAAAGCTTGTACATTATCAGTAAATTTACAAAATATAGAACTTCTTTCAGGATCCAAAGTTCTTGGCATACAATGGGAACATTGTATGGCCTTAAATGATACTGCTACGTTAAAATCAATTACACCCAAACAATTTGTTAAATTGTTCGAAGTCGGGTTAGGAAAAACAATTCAACCCAGATTGATTGACATAAGACATTTAAAATTCGATAACGAAATTCAAGTTTTTGTGAAATCACTTAAACCAAGAATTCAATTACCTACAGAATATTTTATAGCATCTGGAAATACTATTTCCACCATAACCAAGAATAATGAGGAAAATGCACATTCATCCAACACATTAAAAAGAACTCAATCATACAATAAAATGTCTGATGTGGAGTTAACTCCTGATATATTAAAAACCATCAGTCATCGTATGAGCTTTAAACAAGACAATCCAATAGAAGGAAGAACAATGAGAATACTTGAAAAACAAAAAGAACAGGAATCAAACCGAATGGTTATCAAGGTTCCTACAGAAAATATAAAACATCATGATTAGATCCATAGATCTTAAAAGAAAGGCACAGTAACATATATATCTTCCAATAACGATATGTATTCCTGAATATCAAGAATTCACGGTACATGCGTTACTGGATTCTGGTGCAGAAGCCAGTTTATTACAAGAAATATTTATTCCCCAGCAATTCTGGGTACCATTAGACAAAAAAGGAATGCTAAATGATTTTATGGGAAGACAAGTCCCTGTTACTCACAAAGCAAAACACTTACAGGTACAAATACCTGATATACATGGAAATAATAAACTATACAACTTTGACTTTGCATTACTACCAAAGGAATTTGATAGTGATTGCATCCTGGGGATGGACAACTTAAGACATCTCCCTCCATTCAACAAATATTATTTTGAACTGGATGGCGTTCTTGTGCCTCGAGTAACGCTACCCGCTACAATTGCACCACATTATACTCCGGCAGCACAGCGTGGTGACAAACCTGTTACATTAATTGAAGATGTAAAAACACCGAAAATCATACAACCAAAGATTTGTACATACAATATACCAACCACCAACGAATTTGAAATATTAATACACAATATGTTAGAACCTCTTTATTCAGACGATCCATTAAAATGGTTTGACAAAGCACCACGGTATTGTAAAATTGAATTAATGGAACAATACAAGGACGCTAAAGTCAGAGTTAACAGTATTATGGTATCACCAACTGATAAAGAAGAATTTGCAAAACAAATAAAAGACCTCTTAAATTTGAAACTAATACAGAAAAGTTTCAGTACCCACTCATCCCCAGCTTTCTTAGTAAGAAATCATGCTGAAATTAAAAGAGGAAAAGCTCGAATGGTAATAAACTATAGAAAACTTAACAGCTATACAAAGTTTGATGGATATTTTATTCCTTCTGCTGAACATCTAACAAAACAAATCCAAGGAGCAAAATATTATAGTAAATTTGATGCAAAATCGGGTTTTTGGCAATTAAAACTTGCTGATAAACAGTCCATAGAGCTAACCGCCTTTAGTTGCCCACAAGGACATTTTGAATGGTTAGTTATGCCTTTTGGATTAAAAAACGCACCACAAATATTTCAAAAATGGATGAATTCTATGTTCGGACATTTATCTTTTGTATCTGTCTATATAGACGACATTCTTGTTTTCTCTAATTCTGCAGAAGAACATAAACAACATCTTCTGGCAGTTGTTCAAATATTACTTCAAAACGGTGTTATATTAAGTCCTAAAAAAATTGAATTATTTAAAAAAGAAATAGATTTTCTCGGAAAACGAATTAAAAATGGACAAATTGAATTACAACAACACATTTATACTAAAATTAAAGATTTTCCCGATACATTTAAAACATTAAAAGAACTCCAAAGTTTTTTGGGTTATTAAACTACGGCAGAAAATTTATTCCTAATTTATCCGCTAAGACTCGAAATTTACAGAAAAAGCTTACTAACGAACAAGCAAAATATAAACAGCATAATGGAGAACAACCAAGAAGATGGAACACAGACAAAATTCCGATTACCTTGCAAAAGTAAGAAGAAGAAGAAATACAAAAGATTAAAGACCTAATAAAAGATCAAAAGATACTCTATTTTCCTTCAGATGAAGAATTACTTACACTACAAACTGATGCTTCTGACAATTTCAGATGAAGAAAACCTTCGAAGAATTGAGCAACAGATTTGTTATCTGTTTCTATTATAAACCTGGCTCTGATACCAAATTGAAAAACCCAAACTTGAAAGCAGAAAACTTGAATGCAGAATTGAAAATATACAACAACAGAAACTTCTTGCGGAAATAGAAATTTTATTAATACAGTAGATAATATTACAGAACTCAGATACAATGAAGAGAAAGCACGAAAATGAAGAAAATTTTTCTGATGATCTTCTTCAGAGTAGTCCCCTCCTTTTATAGCGTCTTCTCTCCTTTATTTTTTATTGCTTAGGCTGGACATCTGTCTAGTATAGGGCTAATATGTGTCCCTTTTAGGCTCTTAGGCTGAAGGATGTGTCCTTTTAGTTTATTCTTTGCAGAGGATTAGGTGGAAAGGCTATGAGGTGATATGTCACCCTATTTTAAAGGATGCTTCCTGGATGTTGGTCCACCATGCTTCTGTTTTTAATTTTGAATTTCTAGATTGGCTAGAGATTCGTCGTCAAAACGGTTGGTACCCATAGTATCTCGCATTATAGAGTCTTGTCGAAGTTTTTCTTTTTCCACTTGTTCTTCAAAGTATTCTTCTTGAGCCATTGTGCCAACTGGGCCAATTTTGAGACTGTCTAAAAAGCGCTGAACCTTCATTATTCTTTCTGTTGATGGTTCGAAAGCCGATATGTAGTCTAATAGTAAAACTGTTTTGTCTTTAGTGGCAGAGTGTGATCCGATTTCGCCTTTGTTAATGGCTTCTGAGAAGAATTCTTGTTCTGCTAGGATTCTTTCACTTTCTTCATTAAATTCTTTGCGGTCGAATTTAACGAATTCATGTTGAGGATTTTCGGTTACCCGATGTAGTTCTCATAATTGAATGGAGGGATAAAGACGTATGTACTGTCTTTCTTCCCAAACGCTCCAAATTCTGAACATGAACATAGTAAAAAATTTGCTTGTATGTTCAGCAAGTTTTGCTGTACATATTTTTGGAATATAACCCGAATATTCTTCAGGATGGCTTGTGTTTACATAAATTTCGTGTACTAAGCCTTTTTTGATATGTTTTTGATATTTTTGTATTTCAGAAAAACAGGCTACAAGCCGTGGTCTTCTGTTGTTATTGAGAATTAACTCTTCATTTCTAAGAGTTTAACTAATTCTGTGTCTTCTAGCTTTTTGAAGAATAGAAGAAGATTGCTTTCATCGATGAGATGTTGATATAAGGAGATCATATCCTGGACTGTCATTTCAGCCTCCATCTCTTTGGTTTTTGTGTTATCTATCTCAACTGATGAACTTATACTCCATTCCTTTTGCTTTACGCTATCGACCTTTCTTCCAAACTCCTGAAAATCTGGCAGAGCTACCACAGAATCTTGAATTTTATTCCTAGCTCCTTGGAATGTAATTGGCGCCACTTCCTTCTCTTTCTCTTGCTCTGGAGTTTTCTAACTTTCTCTTCCTTCCCCAATGGTTTCAGCATCACTCTATTCCACCTCTTCCTTCAACATTTCTTCACTTTTTTTTGAACTGGTACTTTATATACAACAAATCATTGGGACAACAAATCCCATGTCAAATAAACGTTCGAAAGCAAATTTCGAACTTGTGACATCCTGCACCAAAGCCGAATCAATTAACCACTTGGACAAAGGTTTGATGGGGTTTGGAGTTGGTTTGATATGATTTTAAGAAAAGTTTGTAAGAAAAAGAAAAGAAGAAGCCATTAACATAGCTTAAAGGAAGAAGAGGAAAATAATGATTTGGTGAGAAAATGATAAGGATGGATATGTATTTATAGGAAAAGAATGAAGTGGTAAGTTACTAAAATATCCCTTTAGCAAATTACCAAAATAACATTACTTAACTTTAAAGTAACCTTACTTTTTCAACACTTACCATCACTTATCACTTCTTAATTTATGTCATAGTCACTTAAGAGACAAGCAATTGTATTTGGATGGAAAAGTGGCTAAAGAGAAGATTTGGTTTGATTTTGATATGAAGTTTACTTTTTAACTTTTCTTTTTTACTTATTTTTATTAACTGTTTTTATAAGTTTATAAGAATTCTTTAATAAAGTAAACCAACAGAGTGAGGTTTACTCACCTTTGATTTTGCAACCCAAATCCAATCTCGACTTGGTTTCCTTCAGATGTTGACCTTGTATAATAATTTATATGATTTATTAATATGTGAAATAAATCAAAAATCAATTACCATTTAACACTTAAATTTTAAATTAACAATTTGGTTTCAATAATAAATTCTAATCTCAACCAAGTTCCTCTAATAATTTATTTTCAACAAGATAATCCCCAAAATTTCCAATACCCAAACTTCCATGTATACATATTTTATTTCCCTTTTTCCTCTTCCCAAAATCTTACTTATAAAATAATATATAGATTAAAAATCCAATCTTCATATAAACTTCTAACACTTTGAATTTCCTTTCGTTTTAAACAGTTTCAAAAACAATATATATATATATATATATATATATATATATATACACACACACGCCCCTTTTCTTTACTGTAAAATAGATTTTTTTTATATATATAAAATCAAAACAGTAAATAACTACCATGCTGCCCAATCCAACGCGAGATCCTAAATGTTGCAGCACCAACCCTAGCCGATCGCATCCCCTCACCCTCGACGTCTTCAATGTCGCGACAGTCGCGAGTCCTAGCTCCACTGTACTCGAGTCGAACTCGAGTGGCCTCCCATCGCGTCGCCAATCCCAAGACACAACCGAAACCCACCTCCTCGACTTCATGATGCCTCTGACGTCGACGCTCCATCCAATCACAAGCGCGACCATTCCACTTGCATAGGGATTCGAGTTCAAGTCGAGTCGAACCCTACCTGCCCATGCGATACCCTAGATCTCGTGACTTCGCCTCGCCGCCCCTTACGGCCTCGCGATGGATCACGAACAATGCTCTTCCCCTGTTTGAAACGAGGAATCCTCCCTATAGATTCCAATGAATTTGAGCTCGCCGTATATATATTTTATTTTTGTTTTTTTTGAATGAGCCCTGCTTGATTTTGGGGAAAAATTAACTTTGGAAAAGGAACGAAAGTCAAATTTCGTTTCTTTTGATTTTTTTTCGGTTTTACCCTATTTGAAAGTGTCGGACTCGAATACTTACTTCCAAAAGAACCGAAAATGAGTCAACCAAAAATTATCGGTTATTCGTAAGAAGAGACCGAGATCGGATATATATATCTGAAAGCCACTCCAAACCAACATGTACGTTCGAGTGGAAGACATCTTAGTGATGATTTAAGATGGTGCTTTTTGAAGTGCAAGGGCTACTGTGACTAGACCTGAGGGTGAGTCCAAAATGGATGTAGTAGAGTTAGTACCTTCAGTTTCGTTCAGACCCAGAACGAACTTGAATGGATGAATGCTGGCATTGCATTGATGCTTGGATGGAAGAGTTAGTATTCCAAAATGGATTGCTATTCAAAAAGGTAAAACATAGCCTCAAGCATCACAACCAGGAGCAATGGAAAAAACAGGGCATGCAGCAGAGTTGTGTGGTTAGCTACCATTAAGAGCGGTCACCTCATTCTAGATGTCTCTTCCTGAGTTCGTTTCTGTGCAAACACCATGGTAGAATAGGGCATGGGTGTTAAGGGGATGATGTAATCCGGTCCTCTATGTTAAAGGGGGAAGTTGGCTCTATGTTAGCATTAATACATTTTCTAGAGGTGTATCGTTGGAAGGTTGTCCCTTACTTTGCCATTGTTGGAATCTATTCTCCAATACGTGCCTTACGTTATTTATTGTAGAGCCTAGTATGTTGGAATGTGAGATGCAAGCATTTCAACTATTTTATCTATTTACTTTAAACCTACACACTGTGATAATATCACTGGACTTTTATATAAAATGTTCTGGTTATCGTAAGGTAAAAACCCATCCGTTTTTACATGCGATGTGGTCTTACGAGATACCTGTTGTTTGAAAAGTTTTAAAATGTAGAAATCAGTTTGGTTGTTACTTGTTATCAAGTTTTACTCACGCCAATTTTTGAGACTGACCCGGGAGTTATTCCATGTAATGTCGGGTCAGATCGAGCAAGTTTAGCCTGGTTCAACTGGATACTTTGGAGTTGGAGAAGAGCTGGACGGTCAAGACGTATTCACATATAATTTTCTTCTGCCATATTATAGAGTCTATATGTTTGTCAATGTGTAACATCCTGGAATTTTGACCATATTATTATAATAGGTTTTTAATCTAATTTAAATAAAATACAAGTTTTTCATTTATAAATAAATAAGATTTTGCGCATTATTAGTTATATATGTGTTATAAAGGAAATTTTAATTTCAAAAATTTAAAATAGACGCTTTCAACAATATTTAAAATAAAATATGTTTTATTCAATTAAATTAAAGGCTATGCATTAATGACATTTAATACAGCTATATGAATGTAGTCTATGGTAATAATGTTTAAAATAACACAATTTTATCCATATTAAATATAAGTATAAGATATATTAATACAAATATAAGTTACAAATCAAATATTTGAAGATTTAACTCTAAACGAAAATAATTTTATAAATATGGAACATAAGTAAAATAAATATACATGGTTATAAACATAAGTATGTAGACATAAGAAAACAGTAATATCAATATAAGTATAAAATAAAACAAGTCAATAAAATACTTGATAGTTAATTTAGAATAGAAGTAGGCATATAAAATAAATTGTTAGTTTTGTAACCTGAAACTAGACAAGCACAAATATGTATATTGTGTTAAAGCTTGATGATAATAAAAACAAAAATTTTATACAAAATAAAATTGATAGTCTTGTAACATATGGAATCAGACAAGTAGGAATACCTGACAAGTGTAGATCGGTGTTCAAGTTTGAAGATAATAAAACAAAATCTGTAAACGAAACATCTTTGTACAAATACAAAGATCAGCAAATATTAATTAGATGTTAACTTATATGAAGACAGGCATTAAATTAGCACCACAAATTGTCATTTCAGATTTACAAAATGATCTTTCAGCCGAAATACAACATCACTTCAATTTACAGAAATTAAATACAAAGATCTCTGATAAATAACAGGGGAGGCTTGCCCCAGATATTACCTTCCCTGTTCAAGATTGTTCTTATATATAGCATCATAATATTTAGTTCGGTCACAAATCTTAAGAGCAAAACCTGAGAAAAGCAAAAGAAAACTTAAACAAATATCGTATTTTCAAACTCAATCAAATCCAAAAGGCAGAGAAGTTACAGGATTCATTCTTCAAAACTACAGTCTTCCTTCATCAACAAATCCCCCTCTGTTTCAACAATTCATTTGTGAGTAAACTTATTTTCTGGAAATTTAATTATTAATAATTGATTCATGGAAAATACTATGTTTTTATAAAACTATTCTGTGATGTTTATTAATTACTGGATGTTCTGCTTATGATGTTCTTCTAGTTTTCCATGTTTCTGAGGTAAAAAGAAACAGAGAATGATTTATACCGTTTATATAAAACATTTTACTTAGAAATTTAACTAAATAAATTTGTTTAAACTAAAGATCAAGGCTTGAAATTTTTTTTAAGGTTGCTGAGAAATATAAACACTGTGAATTCAAATTTTACAATAAAAGTGAATAAATGGTTAGATTTCGAATAACTTAAACTGTAAGTTTGAATTTATATCTTGAAATAACATTAAAAGGTAAGATTTTTGTAACAAGAATTAAGATTTTTAGATAACCATATAGAGTGCAGTTTGAAAAAAGAACCGAAAATGCTTTTTCTTTTTTCCTGTCAATTTAGTAACTAATTGATGTTGAAATTTGTTTTGGAGCTAGTCTATGGATTCATGGTTATGGCGATTTTTCGTGGTCGAGCAGGAGTCGTTGTTCATATAAACAGGCATATTTTGATTTCGAGTTTATTGCGTTGATCTGGGTTTTGAATTCGAGTGAGAGGTCGTATTGGGGTTTGCTGGGGACGCCGTGGGTCGTCATAACGTTGGCGAACCATCGTGCACGGTGACGTCATGTCTGTTGGTTTGATTTTCGCGGGTTGTCGCGTGGTTTTACTCGAGATTTTTGGGAAGTTGCTACGGGTTTTCTCTGGGTCGTAGTTTGGGTGCGAGCGTGAGTTAATTTGGTTACAGCGGTTTACAATTAAACATAAAAAAACGTAGAAGAAGAAGATGGATGCAGGAGTGACGTGGGAAAGTTCAAAGGTATCACGAGGTTTGCTCTAGTAAATCACGATGTTTTCTTCGAGTCCAAACTTGCAGGGATTAGCCAAACAAAATATTAAGTTGAAAGGGGTAAACAAGTTGGATATTAATTAAGTTATTAGTATTGACAAATTTTTAAGCTAAGATTAACTTTAAATTTATTAAGAAAGTTTTACAGAAATGTAAGATGAGTAATTAATTTAAATCGAAGTTAATTAAGAATGTAATCAATTTTATAATTGTAATTAAAAAAGTAGTTTAAGATTTAATAAAATTTGTAATTAAAGATTTTTAATAATAATCTTGTGTAAATCAATTTGTAATTAAGAATTTAATTAACCATTTAAAGTTAATTAATTAACAAATAATAGTAGTTAACTGATTAAATAAATAATTAAGGATAAACGATTAAGTTAATAATAATTAATGATTAATTAAGTAATTAGTAATAATTAAATGAGTAATTGAGTTTTATAAATCAATAATTAAGGTAATTAATTAATAACTAAGAATTAATTAATTAATTAAATGAATAATTAAGAGGTAACCAATAAATAAGTTAATTAATTAGTAATTAACTAAGCAAGAATAAAATGGTTTATTTTTAAGCAAGTAATTAAGTTTAAATTAATCAAACAATTTTGATATTAATCGATGATTCTGTTTGATTGACTCTGATATGTATTTATATCCTGTGATGTTCTGTGATATTCTGGATATATCTGTGATGATCGTATATGATTTATTTGTGATAATTGTTATGTGAATTCAATTGTTGAATTAAACTGTTTAAGATTAATTAAAAAACTTGGCCTTTAAAATGGCGTTTGGATTTTGATGAGACCGGGATCGGGTATCAAATTAATATTCCAAAAACAACATCGATCCAAATTAAACGTTAGGTCATGAAATCTCAAGTGAAGATCGAGATGGCGTGTTCAGAATGCAAGGGTTATCGCCGTTAACTCTGAGGGTGATTCCAAAACGAGTGTAACGAGATAATGCCTTCGGTTTCGTTCGAACCCGGAACGAACTTGTATGGACTGAATGCTTTCAGCACATCGTCAAGAGGACGATGAGCATTCTAAGAGATAAGTTCAATGAAGGTAAATGCAGCCTCAAGCCTCATCAATCGGGAATGCTAAAACAGGGGATGTGCGGCAAGGTTAGGTGGTCATGCCCAAGCAGGACGAGATATTTCCCTGTCTAGATGTCCCTTTTTATTCGGATGTGTGGGCGGTTGGTCTGCAGCCAATTGCGGGGTTATCTTGTTCGGGACTGTTCAGTAAGGAATGGTTCCGGCCTTGTGTTGCAGGGGAGTTAGGGTGGTTCCTCGGTACGGTGATCTAGGCCACGTACTGTGACGGGCGGTACCCCAGTAGCCCTGCCATTGTATGGGATCCAATTTCTAATAAGAGCCGTATGTTTTGATTGTGCCGAACTATGTTGGAATGTGAGATGTAAGCATTTCAGCTATTTCTGTATTTTACTTGAAAACCCTAGACACCATCATAATATTTCTAAATTTCCTATAAAATGTTTTGCTTAGCATAAGGTAAAATCTTACCCGTATTTATGTGTGGGGAGTCTTACGTAATACCTTTATTTTCAAATGATTTTCAAAGTTAAACAACTTTAACCCATTTACTCATACCGGACCAATGTCTGACCTGGAGTTTATATTTTGTTTTTCGTAAACTCTTGGGTACTCAAATTTTTATGAGTAGCCAAGTGATAGGTTTCGGGGTATAGATTTTTCTGGAGGAGTTGGAGCAGAAGGCCAGACGTATGTATCTATATAGTTCTGCTGTGTAGTTAGTATATGCTATATTTTGGGATGTATGTATTGACAGATATGTAAATGACAGTTCTGTTGTATGATATTGTAAAACTCTATTGTATATATAACCATGTAATAGTTATGTTGATGTATTATATTTTGTTCCATTCCGCTGTGAGATTCTGATATTGTTATTCTTTCTTTCTACTCTTTTCTATTTCTATCCCTTTCTTTTCTTAATGATGATACGTCTTTCTGGGGTTAGAAAGGCGGGTCGTCACAGCTCGTATCAGAGCGTTAGGTTGAGCGAATACCTAGGCTCTGGAGTAATATTTATCTTGAGAGTGCGTATTTGTATTTTCATATAATTATATACCTATCTAAATTTGTTGAGTTACCTGTCTAGGTGGCCAACATGAGTTCTGGAAGGAGAGTCAGAGGTAGGGTCAGTACCTCAACTGATAATGGTCGAAGTCAAAATGCTAGTGAGGCTGTAAATCCAGTACCGCCGCAAGTTAGTTTTGCCGCTTTATGTAAAGACTTTATCAACCTTGGAGGCCAACTATTTAAAGGTTCAGAATCGATAATTGGAGTCCAAGCTTGGCTACGCTCTTGTGAACGCATTTTTAAGAGTATGAGGTTGTCGGATGATCGGAAGAGGGAAATGGCATCGTGGCAACTGCAGGGAGGCGCAGCAGCATAGTGGGATGCAACGGTTGCAAATATTCCTGAGGAAGATATTTCATGGGAAAGATTTAAGGAGTTATTTGAGGAGAAGTTTATATCAACAGCAGGGAAAACTCAATTGTACCAGGATTTTCTGAATTTGAGGCAGGGAAACATGTCTGTTTCTGAGTATGAGACCAAATTCAACGAACTTTCATGCTATGGACCAGGGCTCATTGATACGCCGCTCAAGAAGAATGAAAAGTTTGTGCAAGGATTGAGGCCAGAGTTTCACGATAAAATGATGGTGCTCTTGAAAGGATCTTTTGTCGATTTAATTGATATGGCTTTGAGATATGAGAATCTGAGGAGCAAGAAATCAGAGGCAATAGTAGCAGTTTCGAGAGGGAATTTCATTAACCCAAATAAAAGGAAGTTTAATCCACTTTGGAAAAGGCAAGGCAAGGGAAAGAAACCTGGAGGAAGTAACAACGGACCCCGCAAGTGTTATAATTGTCGGCAAGTTGGACATTTGGCAAATCAGTGTCCTCAAGGAAGATCTCAGCAACGTCAGAGTGATCCAGGATCAGCAATGTTTCAGAGATCGTTGTGTTTTAATTGTCACCAGCCCGGTCACATGATCAAGAATTGTCCACCTTTGCTGAGGGCGCCTGAATAAAGTCTTTGCTCTGGAAGTTGGTGCTTCTTCTTCTTCTCAATGCAAGGGGGTATTGGAAGGTAATTTACTTTTAGATGGCCAATATATTAAAGTTTTGTTTGATTCGGGTGCTTCTTTGAGTTTCATTTCTCTAGAATCGGTAGAAAAGTTCTTTCTCACCCCTAGTACCGTGGATCGTCCCATTCTTGTATCTAATCCTATAGGAGGGGCAACCAAATTAGATACGATCTGTAAGGACTTGCAGGTTTCTTATTTGTCCCATAGTTTTTCTTGTGATCCTTTTGTGTTAAATTTAAAGGGATTTGATCTTATACTGGGAATGGATTGGCTCGATAAGTATAAGGTTGTCCTGAATTGTGACGAGAGGATAGTGTCGCTAGAGACTGATTTGGGTAGGATCGCCAAAGTATCGTGTGATAATTCTGGATTTCACTTGAGTAGTCTTTTGCAAGGAGTTGAGACTTCTCAAGAGAAAGTTGAAGAAATCGATGTGGTTCAAGATTCTCCTGATGTATTTGAAGAAGTTAAGTGTCTGCCTCCACATCGAGAGATAGAGTTTCGTATTGATTTGATTCCAGGAGTTGTGCCGGTGATTCAGCCCAGTAGGAGAATGCCTCCTAGGGAGAGAGAAGAGTTAATTAAGCAGACACAGGATCTTTTGGGGAAGGGTTTGATTAGGCACAGTTTTTCTTGTTTGGGCTCTACTGCGGTGTTTGTCACCAAATCAGATGGTTCGCTAAGGTTCTGTGTTGATTATAGAGAATTGAACAAAGTGACCATTCGAAATAAGTATCCTTTTCCTCGCATCGATGATCTCTTTGACTAGTTGCATGGAGCTTCTATATTTTCTCAACTGGATTTAGCTTCAGGTTTCCATCAGTTGAGGGTAGCTGAGGACAGTATTCCCTTGACTGCATTCAGGGGACCAAATTGTTTCTATGAGTGGTTGGTTATGCCTTTCGGGTTAACCAATGCGCCTGCCTACTTTGTTGAACTAATGAACCGAGTCTTTAGAGATGTGTTGAATAAATTCGTTCTGGTGTTCATCAATGATATCTTGGTCTACTCCAAATCTGTAGAAGAGCACAGGGAGCATTTGAGGATTGTATTGGAGACACTGGGGAAGCATGTATTGAAGGCAAAGTCCTCCAAATGCCATTCCTGGAAATCAGAAGTCAAATTTTTGGGGCCAATTATTTCTGGTGAGGGTATTTCTATAGATCTAGCAAAGTTTGAAAGTATTTTGGAATGGAAGCAGCCGGAGACACCGGCTGAAGTTCGCAGTTTTCTGGGTTTGGCTGGCTACTACAGAAAATTTATCAAGGATTATTCCAAGATTTCTTCACATCTGACTAAGCTGACTAGGAAAGGAGCTAAGTTCAAATGGACACCTCAGTGTGAAGAAGCTTTTCAGGAATTGAAGACAAGGCTAACCAGCGCACCAGTGCTTACTATTCTGGATGGAAAGATCAAATTTGAAGTTTATACGGATGCTTGTCTAGTTGGTCTGGGAGCAGTTCTGATGCAGAATGGAAGGGTAATTGCGTATGCGAGTCGGCAATTGAAGCCACATGAGAAGAACTACGCTACGCACGATCTTGAACTGTTAGCTATTGTTTTTGCTTTGAAGATTTAGAGACATTATCTTTTGGGAGAGAAGTTTGAGTTATTCACGGATCACAAACCGTTGAAATAAATTTTCTCTCAAAAAGATCTTAATTTGAGACAGCAGCGATGGGTCGAATTTCTGGCATCCTATGATTTGGATATTTTATATACACCGGGAAAAGAGAATGTTGTAGCTAATGCTCTTAGCAGGAACGCGGTCCTATCTCTTCTGGAAGTCGTTCCATCTCTCCAGGATAGAATCATTAGTAAGCAAATGGAGGATAAATCTTTTGAGGAAATAATTCTTGGAACTAAGGACAGTCGATATTCGAATTTCAAAGTGGACGATCAAGGTGCTTTGAGGATTAATGGTCGTTTATGTGTACCAAATATAGATGGACAGAGGCAAGATGTCTTACCTGAGTGTCATCGCTCCAAATTGAATATTCACCCGGGAATTTCAAAGATGTATAAAGATATGAGGAGAGTTTTCTGGTGGCCGAATATGAAGAAGGATGTAGCTGCTTTCGTGAATATTTGTGCTATCTGCCAACAAGTTAAAGGAGATCAACAGAAGTCAGCCGAACTATTGCAGCCTTTGGAAATTCCAGATTGGAAATGGGAGATGATCTCGATGGATTTCATCGACGGCTTGCCAAGAACCAAGAAAGGAAATGAAGGAATATGGGTTATTGTTGATCGTTTAACGAAGAGTGCCCATTTTATTCCGGTTAAGGCAACTCGTACTGCAGCTTCTCTGACAGAGATTTCCTTGAGAGAGATTGTTAGATTGCATGGTGTTCCCGTCAGTATAGTAAGTGACCGTGATCCTATTATCACTAGCAAATTCTGGGAAGCTCTGCAATCGGCTATGGGAACAAGTTTGAGATTAAGTACAGCCTATCATCCTCATACGGACGGACAAACGGAGAGGCTTAATCGTATTCTGGAAGATATGTTGCGAGCTTGTGTATTGGATTTTGGTGGATCGTGGGAAGACCATCTTCACCTAGTGGAATTTTCTTATAATAATAGTTACCAAGCGAGTATTAAGATGGCCCCGTATGAACCTCTATATGGAAGACCGTGTAGATCCCCATCCTGTTGGATTGAATCGAAGGATCGTCTTGTGCTCGGACCTGATCTAATTCGAGAAGCTTCTGCGAAGGTTGAGCTTATCAAGAAAAGGATGAAAGCTGCTCAGGATCGTCAGAAGAAATATGCAGTTAAGGGATGAAGGCCATCAGAATTTGAGATTGGAGATTTAGTTTTTGTTAAAGTTTCCCCGATTAAAGGAGCTATAAGATTCGAAAAAAGGGGAAAACTTGCTCCGAGATATATTGGACCATTCTGAGTGCTGGAAAGAATTGGAGCTGTAGCTTGGAGAATTGAATTGCCAGAGCGGATGTCTGGGATTGACAATGTATTCCATGTGTCTCATTTAAGAAAATTTGTTCATGATCCATCACTGGTTGTAGAACAGTAGTTCAAGAAGATTTAGAAGTAGAACCCAACCTGACTGTGGTTAGAAATCCTGTTCGGATTGTGGATCAAGACGAGAAGCAACTCAGGAAAAAAGTGATGAAACTCGTCAAGGTGCAGTGGAGTGAGGATCCTAGAGAATGTACCTGGGAAACTCTTGATAGTTTTAGGAAAGCCTATCCGGATTTATATCCGGATAGCTAGTGATGTTGTCAGAATAGACTGTTTGATCGTTTGTTATTGTATGGATGATATGTATGTTTAAATTGTTAATATAAAAGCTTTTGAATTAACTTTTGTTTCAAATTTCGGGGACGAAATTCTGTTAAGGGGGGAGGAATGTAACATCCCGGAATTTTGACCATATTAGTATAATAAGTTTTTAATCTAATTTAAATAAAATACAAGTTTTTCATTTATAAATAAATAAGATTTTGGGCATTATTAGTTATATATGTGTTATAAAGGAAATTTTAATTTCAAAATTTTAAAATAGACTCTTTCAACAGTATTTAAAATAAAATCTGTTTTATTTAATTAAATTAAAGGCTATGTATTAATGACATTTAATATCAGTGATAATAATGTTTAAAATAACTCAATTCTATCCATATTAAATATAAGTATAAGATATATTAATGCAAATATAAGTTACAAATCAAATATTTGAAGATTTAACTCTAAATGAAAATAATTTTATAAATATGGAACATAAGTAAATTAAATATACATGGTTATAAACATAAGTATGTAGACATAAGAAAACGGTAATATCAATATAAGTATAAAATAAAACAAGTCAATAAAATACTTGATAGTTAAGTTTAGAATAGAAGCAGGCATATAAAATATAAGTGTTAGTTTTGTAACATGAAACCAGACAAGCACAAGTATGTATATTGTATTCAAACTTGATGATAATAAAAACAAAATTTTTATACAAAATAAAATTGATAGTCTTGTAACATATGGAATCAGACAAGTAAGAATACCTGACAAGTGTAGATTGGTGTTCAAGTTTGAAGATAATAAAACAAAATCTGTAAACAAAACATCTTTGTACAAATACAAAGATCAACAAATATTAATTAGAAGTTAACCTATATGAAGATCTGCATTAAATTAGCACCATAAATTGTCATTTCAGATTTACAAAATGATCTTTCAGCCGAAATACAACATCACTTCAATTTACAGAAATTAAATACAAAGATCTCTGATAAATAACAGGGGAGGCTTGCCCCAGATATTACCTTCCCTGTTCAAGACTGTTCTTATATATAGAATCATAATATTTAGTTCGGTCACTGTAACATCCCGCCTTTTCGTACGATTTAAACCGACACACGTGCCAGTTCAAACCATACGGAAGGGTGGATTGTTATGGGGTAAATAAGAAAACAGAGAAGAAATAAAACAAAATAGAGTCTCACAGCGGAAGGATAAAATATAATAATAAAATATACGGTTTATATAACTGTTTACAAAACATTTGCTTCTTCTTTATACAATTAAATATCAGAGTTAACATACCAATAATATCAATGCAGCGGAATTAAATGGTGTAGTGGAAAAATATAGTAATACTACAAATCTTCGTCTTCGTCCTCCAGAGCTAAAACTTCAAATCCTGAAACGCTCGGACTGACCCGAGCGAATTTGAAAAGACAAAAACACTCGATTCAGAACTAAAAGATCTTATGTAAGTTAAATTAACAGGAGTAAATATGAGTGCAGTAACTCAAGAGATGCTCGGGATTTACATCTCCTAAGGATCCGTTAAACTATTTACTATGTAGTATATTGCGCTATTATAATAGTGTCTAATTGTAAAATAAACTTACTTTTTAATAGCGTTAAGGGGTTACCCATATAGCCCTTAACACAGAATATATTCCCATAGTCTATACAGTACCGTAATCTCCCCCGTACTGGGCGTCGTCAGAGGGCACTCCATAGGTATGGTACAAAACAAAACTCGTAGTAAAGCTCGGTATGGTAGGTGACACGGCACAACTAGGCAATGCCAGGGTGGATATACCAATTGCTATCCGGGCTGGTGGTAACGCGTAGCCGCAGCTACCGCCCACCTCGAACTAACACCCCCAAATCAAAGAAATCAATAGTGGCCACCGAATAAATCCAAAGTCATAGTATAGTATCGAAGAAGTGCGTTCGATCAGAGGAATGACCTCATTGGCCCGAGAATCGCTCCTGTTTTAGCCACCTTATGCCAACTCACGGGAGTTGGGTCCACGTATTTACCTTAAAGGAAACATCGCCACCAACCTACTTCATTCTGGAATCTCCACCGCGTACACGGTTAGTCAAAGTGGTTTTCGGTATCGACAGAGAGTATGTCCATATCCGATCCCGGTCTCTTTGCCAACCCATCGTTATTATAACACCGCGGTCATTTAAAAAGAGTTTATACTTTAAAACCAGAATAAAATTTCCATTTCAAAACTATGAATACGATATCAATTTAAAACCCAACAGAATATGATATCATTTTATTTCAAATATAATTCTTTTCCAAAATCATGCTGGTTTAAAATCTATAATATCTGGAAACCAAACATTTGAATTATACTTTCGAAGCATAGTATTTCGAAAATTCATAGTTTAAAACCATAACTTCTAAAACTTGAATGGTTTGGATATTCAACAGTATATAAAATAAATGGTTTGACTTTAAGGTTACTTTTAAAGAAAAATAATTTCCATGGCTTTGCAAATATATTTCTTTATTTAAAGTCTAAACCATAATTTAAATATCACTTTCAAGTTCCAAAACCATTTCAATGTCTATATATATATATATATATATATATATATCCATTTGGAGTATTAATATTTCAAAACTAAAGTTGGAATTTTATTCTTTCAACAAATCAATTGTTCTACTATTTAGTCTTGAATATTCATATAAAAATCCATCAATACAACTCCGATTTCTAGAAATTTAATATTTCCTTAAATTTAATTATACTAGAATATTCATTTAAATTTATCTTGGAAAAACTCCAGTTATAAATATCATACCTTAAAATTTCCAAACTTAAACATATAAGATAAATTTCCAAATTCCATTTTCTCAATTTTTCATTTTTATTCAACAGGTTTATACACAACTTAATTTTCAAATTTTTAACTTCATATGTATATATATCGAAGAATAATATTTTATAAAATATCAAAATCAAATTTTTATAAACGGCATCCCATCCAAACCATAGAAATCACTTTAAAATAATTTTTATATAGACCACGGTGCCTGTATATAATTTCTATCCTATGGTCAAGTGATACGGATATTTATCATTTCAATCCGCAATTTAAAAATAAAATTTTGCGGTTGTATATCATTTCAAACCACAATCCCGAATGAAAAGAAAATGCATTATAACTTGCAGTTTAATGATATAAAATAAAACATCCATTCATCAACATAATCCATCATCCAAATCACAATCATCATCCAATAATAGTTCAATATCAATATATATCTGATAATATATATCAGGTAATAACTGCCGGTTATATTCAAAAATAAATTTAATAACTATTAAACTAACAGTTTATATTTAGTAATAAATTTTATAACTGTTAACTAGCAGTTTATAGGCGAATAAATAAATTCTAACTGTTAATTAATATGCAATAAATAAACTAAATTAACAGTTAAATTAAATAAATGCGAATTAACAGATATGCTGAATAAAACATGCCAAACATTCATATATAAATTTCTACTCATATCTAAAATAAATTTAACAAACATAAAAACTTTTAGAAGTTGTGAGTGGGTTAAAACACTCACCTTTGGGATTTAAATTGAATTCAGATCCAATTTAAACCCAAAATTCGACGGTCTCCAAATTTGTCCAAACCAGCGTCAATACATCCGGAATTCAAATACGAACCTAACAAAAAAAACCGTTCGTAAAACGGGTATCGTATGAAAAATTATTCGATTTTATCGAGTTGAAAATTTGAAAAAATAAAATAAATAACAAAAGATACCCTCTCTAATTACAACTCGTCCACGTCACTCAGCGCATGAACCCAGAAGCAAACGCGATCGTCCCTCCCCCTACACACAGCACGAACTGAAACCAAGCCCTAGCCGCCGTTACTGGAAACCCTATTTGCAATTGTTGACGCTTTCTCGACGACCCTGAGTCCGATCGGCCCTCACCACTGCCTTACCCTCCTCACGCCGCACCTCCCCCTAGGTCACGGCCACCTCCGGCGTCAGGTAGTGACGCACCACCGCGTGGCCAAATGTCGCAACCGAGGCGAAACCCTAGCACAAATAGGCCAACTGACCGTATAGATCAACTCGTCTCGACCCTCTCTACAAGACCATGCCACGCGATCGCAATAACCTCGAAGATCCATCGTCAATCGAATCCTTGCTCTATGGATGGCCGGAAATAAAAGCCTAAATTCTGGAAAAACAGCGACTCGGATCGACAAACGAATTTCACCATTGGATTACGCTCGTCAAGAGCATCAACATATATTTTTCTAGAAATTTTGTGGAGAGTTTGAATTTTCACTTTTGATTTTGAACTGTAGATAGATCTAGGTTTTGAAACCATTGAGGAAGAGAAAGAGATGAAGAAAATGAACGTATAGACAAATGATAGAAGATGGAGGCTAGGGTTTATAATCGTCTATTTATAAGTAGGGTTGGATTGGAGTAGATAGACCAAATAGATGAACGTACGGAACAAACTATGGCCCAAAAAGCCCGTTCTCCCCCGGAACGAAATTTATTAAACCCATATATCCAAATAGGTAATTTAAAACATTCTGAACGCGATGGAAAAAGTTTCACGTCCAAATTTGATTGTATGAAGAAGTTATGCTGAAAACAAAATTTCCAAATTGATTTCAAATTGATTTTAATTAAATCGATTTCAAGGCGTTTCGCGTCCGTACGATCAAACGACAGGTCCGATCGATACGAAACTTGAAACCCTACAATAATTCACCGATACGGATCCGATGAAACTAGTTTCGTCGAAATCCAAGTCCGTGGCCAAAATGGCTATTTTTATATTAATTAAATAAATTTAAAATAAATAAATTAAATCAAATTTCAAAATTTTAACTTCTGAAATTTGCAATCTGTATCACTTTAATACTTCTCAATATTTAATGATTTAACAAATTTTAAATGTCACTTTATTAAAGATTAATCGATTTATCATTGAAAATTTCCAATTTATAATATTAAATATAAATTTTAATTTATCCTGAAAGTAAACTTAACTTCCCATGAATTCATATATCACCAAGTATAAATTTAGTATTGGTTCATGGTCTAATATTATTGTTACCCTAAATTTTCAACTTAAACTCCACTAACGAAATATTCAACATTAAATTCCCATTTAATTGCAATAACGCAATTTCAAAAAAATATTAACTCAATTAAATAAACAACTCTTTATATTCAAAATCAATTGCAAAGGTTTAAAAGTTGCTAAATTTCGATTTCAGTAATTCCTTTAATTCCATTCACAATCAGCAATTATCTATTAAATGTCCCAAAATTTCTATTAAATTAATCTAACGAATCTTTAATATAAATTAGATGAATTAAATATTGCATTCAAACTATTGCGTTAATATTTTCCGTTTCACTTTAAAGTAACTAAATTTGCCAATTATAATACTTATTTCAATTTCTTAAAATAACCCTTTATTTACATTGAACCCAATTTAATTAAGTTTCCAATTGATTAGATTCAATTTCAACATTTTACTACCCTTAAGTTTTAGGTTATAAACAATTTATATGTATTCTTTCTTAATTATTACTTTTCAACTTCTCGTATAAATTTCACAATCAAACATAAATTTTAAAGTAACGCTTAATAAATATGCTCCTATAATTTCTCAACTTTTAAACGAACGCTACTCCATTTTCAATTAGTGTAACATTCATTTAATTATTACTACCTATTACCGATCCTAATCCCATTAACAAATAAGCAGGTAGATTTTTATGATAGGTGTTACAAATTTTTAAATAAATTACTATTCATTACTATTGCCTTAAATTCAGCATTAATTTCCTTGCATTAACATTTTATACTAAAGTCTTTGTCCAATTATAGTTTATACTCTAAAAATTTCATTTACACCTTTCGTTGTTTCTTAATTACAATTATGGCGCATCAACTATCTATATTGGTAAATGATTGAATTTACTAGTAATCCTACTATTTAATGTTTAGTATATTTGTATATTATTATTTACCCTTTTGTTCTCCATTATAAATATATGCACACATACAAATTAAGATTCTACATCTAATTAATCATTCCACCCAATATATAAATTACTAACCTTAAATTATTGCAATTGATTGTCTAACATACAAATGAATTTATTTCTAAATTTTCATAATTAATTAACACCTTACAAAAGTTTACAAATAAGGGGCTTGTATTAGATAAAACTTATTTTCATTGATGAATTCAATACTTGCCTTTATTTTATTTATTTCCAACTTAATATCCAATCGCAACAATTCCCACTATTACACTTATTAATTTCAATACATAATTCAATTTGTAAATTTTAATTACCCTTGATACATCTAATTTCAACATTCACTTTCATATAAATAAATAAGATTTCTGTTTCTTTCTAAATTAAAATAAAAATCATATTAATTAAATTCATTTTAACATCGTATTTACACGGGTCGTTACACTCTCCCCCACTCAAAACTTTTCGTCCCCGAAAAGGAAAAGAAAAGAGAAGGAAGAATTTAATAAACAGTATATTAACTTATAAACAATAATTTACTAAATTAATTTCCTTAAATGAAATATACCTGTTTTATAATCATTATATCTTTTTATACTTAAATAATTAAAATTGGAAAACATTTTCAACATAATTCTAAGTCCAAAATTTTCGGAAAATCTTGGCAGAGTCTCCTTTGTACGGAGAGATTTGGGAGAAAAATATAATATCAAAATATAACAAATATATTACATATATTATCCAAAATAAAATATCCCATCACGGGAAAATTATATAAAATAGCGCTACAAAACGTAATCCGAAAACGTACCTATTTGTGAGGCAATTTACGCTTATTATTATGGAAACAAAAGCAGTAGCAATTGCTTCCATACCTGCATTTCACTTATATCATCTAGAAGGGTTAACTATTTATATAAAGTGAAATATTTAAATGGCTTCAATCACTAATATCCAATCAGTACAACAACCATTAGTTTCAACAAACAGCATACCCAACAAAACAAAACAAAACAACCATTCAATCAACAAACAAATAGTTGTTCGGGTTCAAAACTTGAAATGGTACGGAATGAAAATAACTATCAAGTGCATCATTTACTCAACAGTCTTAGATGGAACAAAATAGATTATTTATTCATCCTACAACTTCAAATTTCCTTACCCGACCAACCATACATCAAACAATAACAATTTAAACCAACCAATCAATTTACTCATTATAAATTTTATTTCATACATTAGCTGTTTGATCTTTTCATTCATATAACAGTTTATCTTTTATTTTTATTTTTCATACCACATAAATTATCCTTTTATAATTTACATTTATTTCTAACAACTATTAATTTTATTTACTCATTAAATGTTTGTTTCATTTATTTTCACTTATTACTTCCAGTTATTCATTTTTATTTATTCAGGTCATGCAAGTTCCTTTTATTTGTATTATATTTAATGCACTTCTCAATTTCAATCATTTATTAAATGCTTACATTCTATTATATTTAATTACACTTAAATTCTTAACCTTATAACCTCCATTCTTATAAATACAGGATTTTATTAATTTATTACCTTAGGTTTACAGTCATTTATTTATATTACCTATTTTTATTATATTAAACTAGTGGCATTTAAATCATACTTAAGTTAATAACCCTACACATCAACCTTTATTTATTATAGAATTTCAATTTATTTTCTTATGTTTAAAATCACCTGTTTATAATACTTGCCTTAAAATTTCAATTTATAACTTAAGTTTAAAATATTAAATTCTCATAACAGCAATTCAGTGAATAACTCATTATTTCCAAAATTTCTACTTGTATAATATCCTATTTCAATTTCTTACTTAACATTTCAACTTTTCATTTTTGGTAATTTATATATGTTAAAGAAAATGCAAAAGAACTTATACAAGTTTTATCTCATCTTTTAATTAAATTTAATGTTCATCAATATTACTTTTTTTTGTCTCATATGTTAAAATTTTCAAATTGCCCTCTATAACTTTGCATTTATTCTCTTACCTAAATTAGAGGTTTCAATTCATTAACTACTTACCTTTTATTTCACTAAAATAATTTAAACCATTAATTAATGGAAATTTGAGAATTAAATACCAGGTCAAATTTCAAATTATTTAAAAAAATAATAGATAAATAATTTCTTACAACTTATATATCCCTAATTATATTTAAAACAATTAAAATTTTAGATAATTTCAAAATAAATCTGCAGTAAAATTTACTGCAGTGGCCTTTCCCCTTCGAAAATCGAAAATGAAAGTCGATGATGCGGCCGCCATCACCGAAATTATTTTCCAACGACAGAGAGGAAAGTACGAAACTTATTTTCTCCAAAATCTTCTTTAAAACAATTCTTCCGAATTATACTAAATATTTATATAAGAAAATACTTATAAACCAAATCATTATATTTCATAAATCCTTTAAAAGCAGATTTTCAAAAATCCCAGACTTAAGTTCTAAAATTTCCAAATTTCATTGATTCTAATTTCAATCTTATTTTATCTATTATTTGTAAATTTTATTCCTAACAACCAATCTATTGCAACCAAATATAGATATCATTTGAAAATTTTATTATATATATAGAAAATAAAATAGGCAAAATTATTTCATTCACCTATATTAAAACAATATTATGTCGGTCTGTCCTATTAAGTGTTTAGAAATCCCTATTGATGTCATAGCGTCCCCTGCACCAACCAGAATTTATAAATACAAAACGGTAACAGATTAACACAATATCAAAATCTTTTTATAACACTAACAAATACGCTCACTCATATATATACACTCAGCGACTCCCATAGGGTATTACTACCCTATTAACAAGGAGTCAAACCCCACAAAGCTAAGGCTTATCGCTAAACCTAAGCTTTGATACCAGATGTAACATCCCGCCTTTTCGCATGATTTAAACCGACACACGTGCCAGTTCAAACCATACGGAAGGGTGGATTGTTATGGGGTAAATAAGAAAACAGAGAAGAAATAAAACAAAATAGAGTCTCACAGCGGAAGGATAAAATATAATAATAATATATACGGTTTATATAACTGTTTACAAAACATTTGCTTCTTGTTTATACAATTAAATATCAGAGTTAACATACCAATAATATCAATGCAGCGGAATTAAATGGTGTAGTGGAAAAATATAGTAATACTACAAATCTTCGTCTTCGTCCTCCAGAGCTAAAACTTCAAATCCTGAAACGCTCGGACTGACCCGAGCGAATTTGAAAAGACAAAAAAACTCGAGTCAGAACTAAAAGATCTTATGTAAGTTAAATTAACAGGAGTAAATATGAGTGCAGTAACTCAAAAGATGCTCGGGATTTACATCTCCTAAGGATCCGTTAAACTATTTACTATGTAGTATATTGCGCTATTATAATAGTGTCTAATTGTAAAATAAACTTACTTTTTAATAGCATTAAGGGGTTACCCATGTAGCCCTTAACACAGAATATATTCCCATAGTCTATACAGTACCGTAATCTCCCCCGTACTGGGCGTCGTCAGAGGGCACTCCATAGGTATGGTACAAAACAAAACTCGTAGTAAAGCTCGATATGGTAGGTGACACGGCACAACTAGGCAATGCCAGGGTAGATATACCAATTGCTATCCGGGCTGGTGGTAACGCGTAGCCCCAGCTACCGCCCACCTCGAACTAACACCCCCAAATCAAAGAAATCAATAGTGGCCACCGAATCAATCCAAAGTCAGAGTATAGTATCGAAGGAGTGCGTTCGATCAGAGGAATGACCTCATTGGCCCGAGAATCGCTCCTGTTTTAGCCACCTTATGCCAACTCACGGGAGTTGGGTCCACGTATTTACCTTAAAGGAAACGTCGCCACCAACCTACTTCATTCTGGAATCTCCACCGCGTACACGGTTAGTCAAAGTGGTTTTCGGTATCGACAGAGAGTATGTCCATATCCGATCCCGGTCTCTTTGCCAACCCATCGTTATTATAACACCGCGGTCATTTAAAAAGAGTTTATACTTTAAAACCAGAATAAAATTTCCATTTCAAAACTATGAATACGATATCAATTTAAAACCCCACAGAATATGATATCATTTTATTTCAAATATAATTCTTTTCCAAAATCATGCTGGTTTAAAATGTATAATATCTGGAAACCAAACATTTGAATTATACTTTCGAAGCATAGTATTTCAAAAATTCATAGTTTAAAACCATAACTTCTAAAACTTGAATGGTTTGGATATTCAACAGTATATAAAATAAATGTTTGACTTTAAGGTTACTTTTAAAGAAAAATAATTTCCATGGCTTTACAAATATATTTCTTTATTTAAAGTCTAAACCATAATTTAAATATCACTTTCAAGTTCCAAAACCATTTCAATGTCTATATATATATATATATATCCATTTGGAGTATTAATATTTCAAAACTAAAGTTGGAATTTTATTCTTTCAACAAATCAATTGTTCTATTATTTAGTCTTGAATATTCACATAAAAATCCATCAATACAACTCCAATTTCTAGAAATTTAATATTTCCTTAAATTTAATTATACTAGAATATTCATTTAAATTTATCTTGGAAAAACTCCAGTTATAAATATCATACCTTAAAATTTCCAAACTTAAACATATAAGATAAATTTCCAAATTCCATTTTCTCAATTTTTCATTTTTATTCAACAGGTTTATACACAACTTAATTTTCAAATTTTTAACTTCATATGTATATATATCGAAGAATAATATTTTATAAAATATCAAAATCAAATTTTTATAAACCGCATCCCATCCAAACCATAGAAATCACTTTAAAATAATTTACGTATAGACCACGGTGCTTGTATATAATTTCTATCCTATGGTCAAGTGATACTGATATTTATCATTTCAATCCGCAATTTAAAAATAAAATTTTGCGGTTGTATATCATTTCAAACCACAATCCCGAATAAAACGAAAATGCATGATAACTTGCAGTTTAATGTTATAAAATAAAACATCCATTCATCAGCATCATCCATCATCCAAATCACAATCATCATCCAATAATAATTCAATATCAATATATATCTGATAATATATATCAGGTAATAACTGGCGGTTATATTCACAAATAAATTTAATAACTATTAAACTAACAGTTTATATTTAGTAATAAATTATATAACTGTTAACTAGCAGTTTATAGGCGAATAAATAAATTCTAACTGTCAATTAATATGCAATAAATAAACTAAATTAACAGTTAAATTAAATAAATGCGAATTAACAGATATGCTGAATAAAACATGCCAAACATTCATAAATAAATTTCTACTCATATCTAAAATAAATTTAACAAACATAAAAACTTTTAGAAGTTGTGAGTGGGTTAGAACACTCACCTTTGGGATTTAAATTGAATTCAGATCCAATTTAAACCCAAAATTCGACGGTCTCCAAATCTGTCCAAACCAGCGTCAACAGATCCGGAATTTGAATACGAACCTAACAAAAAAACCATTCGTAAAACGGGTATCGCATGAAAAAGTTATTCAATTTTATTGAGTTGAAAATTTGAAAAAATAAAATAAATAACAAAAGATACCCTCTCTAATTACAAATCGTCCACGTCACTCAGCGCATGAACCCAGAAGCAAACGCGATCGTCCCTCCCCATACGCACAGCACGAACTGAAACCAAGCCCTAGCCGCCGTTACTGGAAACCCTATTTGCAATTGTTGACGCTTTCTTAACGACCCTGAGTCCGATCGGCCCTCACCACTGCCTTACCCTCCTCACGCCGCACCTCCCCCTAGGTCACGGCCACCTCCGGCGTCAGGTAGTGACGCACCACCGCGTGCCCAAATGTCGCAACCGAGGCAAAACCCTAGCACAAATAGGCCAACTGACCGTATAGATCAACTCGTCTCGACCCTCTCTACAAGACCATGCCACCCGATCGCAATAACCTCGAAGATCCATCGTCAATCGAATCCTTGCTCTATGGACGGTCGGAAATAAAAGCCTAAATTCTGGAAAAACAGCGACTCGGATCGACAAACGAATTTCACCATTGGATTACGCTCGACAAGAGCATCAACATATATTTTTCTGGAAATTTTGGGGAGAGTTTGAATTTTCACTTTTGATTTTGAACTGTAGATAGATCTAGGTTTTGAAACCATTGAGGAAGAGAAAGAGATGAAGAAAATGAACGTATAGACAAATGATAGAAGATGGAGGCTAGGGTTTATAATCGTCTATTTATAAGTAGGGTTGGATTGGAGTAGATAGACCAGATAGATGAACGTACGGAACAAACTATGGCCCAAAAAGCCCGTTCTACCCCGGAACGAAATTTATTAAACCCATATATCCAAATAGGTAATTTAAAACATTCTGAACGCGATGGAAAAAGTTTCACGTCCAAATTTGATTGTATGAAGAAGTTATGCTGAAAACAAAATTTTCAAATTGATTTCAAATTGATTTTAATTAAATCGATTTCAAGGCGTTTCGCGTCCGTACGATCAAACGACAGGTCCGATCGATACGAAACTTGAAACCCTACAATAATTCACCGATACGGATCCGATGAAACTGGTTTCGTCGAAATCCAAGTCCGTGGCCAAAATGGCTATTTTTATATTAATTAAATAAATTTAAAATAAATAAACTAAATCAAATTTCAAAATTTTAACTTCTGAAATTTGCAATCTGTATCACTTTAATACTTCTCAATATTTAATGATTTAACAAATTTTAAATGTCACTTTATTAAAGATTAATCGATTTATCATTGAAAATTTCCAATTTATAATATTAAATATAAATTTTAATTTATCCTGAAAGTAAACTTAACTTCCCATGAATTCATATATCACCAAGTATAAATTTAGTATTGGTTCATGGTCTAATATTATTGTTACCCTAAATTTTCAACTTAAACTCCACTAACGAAATATTCAACATTAAATTCCCATTTAATTGCAATAACGCAATTTCAAAAAAATATTAACTCAATTAAATAAACAACTCTTTATATTCAAAATCAATTGCAAAGGTTTAAAAGTTGCTAAATTTCGATTTCAGTAATTCCTTTAATTCCATTCACAATCAGCAATTATCTATTAAATGTCCCAAAATTTCTATTAAATTAATCTAACGAATCTTTAATATAAATTAGATGAATTAAATATTGCATTCAAACTATTGCGTTAATATTTTCCGTTTCACTTTAAAGTAACTAAATTTGCCAATTATAATACTTATTTCAATTTCTTAAAATAACCCTTTATTTACATTGAACCCAATTTAATTAAGTTTCCAATTGATTAGATTCAATTTCAACATTTTACTACCCTTAAGTTTTAGGTTATAAACAATTTATATGTATTCTTTCTTAATTATTACTTTGCAACTTCTCGTATAAATTTCACAATCAAACATAAATTTTAAAGTAACGCTTAATAAATATGCTCCTATAATTTCTCAACTTTTAAACGAACGTTACTCCATTTTCAATTAGTGTAACATTCATTTAATTATTACCACCTATTACCGATCCTAATCCCATTAACAAATAAGCAGGTAGATTTTTATGATAGGTGTTACAAATTTTTAAATAAATTACTATTCATTACTATTGCGTTAAATTCAGCATTAATTTCCTTGCATTAACATTTTATACTAAAATCTTTGTCCAATTATAATTTATACTCTAAAAATTTCATTTACACCTTTCGTTGTTTCTTAATTACAATTAAGGCGCATCAACTATCTATATTGGTAAATGATTGAATTTACTAGTAATCCTACTATTTAATGTTTAGTATATTTGTGTATTATTATTTACCCTTTTGTTCTCCATTATAAATATATGCACACATACAAATTAAGATTCTACATCTAATTAATCATTCCACCCAATATATAAATTACTAACCTTAAATTATTGCATTTGATTGTCTAACATACAAATGAATTTATTTCTAAATTTTCATAATTAATTAACACCTTACAAAAGTTTACAAATACAGGGCTTGTATTAGATAAAACTTATTTTCATTGATGAATTCAATACTTGCCTTTATTTTATTTATTTCCAACTTAATATCCAATCGCAACAATTCCCACTATTACACTTATTAATTTCAATACATAATTCAATTTGTAAATTTTAATTACCCTTGATACATCAAATTTCAACATTCACTTTCATATAAATAAATAAGATTTCCGTTTCTTTCTAAATAAAAATAAAAATCCTATTAATTAAATTCATTTTAAACATCGTATTTACACGGGTCGTTACAGTCACAAATCTTAAGAGCAAAACCTGAGAGAAGCAAAAGAAAATTTAAACAAATATCATATTTTCAAACTCAATCAAATTCAAAAAGCAGCGAAGTTACAGGAATTCATTCTTCAAAACTGCAGTCTTCCTTCATCAACAAATCCCCCTTTGTTTCAACAATTCATTTGTGAGTAACCTTATTTTTTTTTGAAATTTAATTATTAATAATTGATTCATGGAAAATACTATGTTGATATAAAACTGTTCTGTGATGTTTATTAAAAACTGGATGTTCTGCTTATGATGTTCTCCTAGTTTTTCATGTTTCTGAGGCAAAAAGAAAGAGAGAATGATTTATACCCTTTATATAAAACATTTTACTTAGAAATTTAACTAAATAAACTTGTTTAAACTAAAGATCAAGGCTTGAAATTTTTTTTAAGGTTGCTGCGAAATATAAACACTGTGAATTCAAATTTTACAGTAAAAGTGAATAAATGGTTAGATTTCGAATAACTTAAACTATAAGTTTGAATTTATATCTTGAAATAACATTAAAAGGTAAGATTTTTGAAACAAGAATTAAGATTTTTAGATAACCATATAGAGTGCAGTTTGAAAAAAGAAACGAAAATGCTTTTTCTTTCATTCCTGTCAATTTAATCACTAATTGATGTTGAAATTTGTTTTGGAGCTAGTCTATGGATTCATGGTTATAGGAAAAATGTTGAAAAAAATTTCAAATGCAAAAATCTTTCAGTCGAATCAAATCTAAGGTTTTTGATTCGATATTTTTTAGGCTCTGCATCATAATGATTTCGTCGCCATAGATTAACGGAGCTACATAAGAATTTAGGGGAAGGTTGATGATGATGTCGACGTGGTATGGCCGGAGCCGCGTAGCTACTAGTGGTCGAGGGTATGAGATCATGGCGATTTTTCATGGTCGAGTAGGAGTCGCTGTTCATATAAACAGGCATGTTTTGATTTTGAGTTTATTGCGTTGATCGGGGTTTGGAATTCGAGTGAGAGGTCGTATTGGGGTTCGCTGGGGACGCCGTGGGTCGCCATAACGTTAACGAACCACCGTGCACGTGCACGGTGGCGTCATGTCTGTTGGTTTGAGTTTTGGGGGTTGTTGCGTGGTTTTACTCGAGATTTTTGGGATGTTGCTTCGGGTTTTCTCTGGGCCGTAGTTTGGGTGCGAGCATGAGTTAATTTGGTTACAGCAGTTTACAATTAAACTTAAAAAAACGTAGAAGAAGAAGAGGGATGCAGGAGTAACGCGGGAAAGTTCAAGGGTATCACGAGGTTTGCTCGAGTAAATCACGATGTTTTCTTCGGGTCCAAACTTCCAGGGATTAGCCAAATAAAATATTATGTTGAAAGGGGTAAACAAGTTGGATATTAATTAAGTTATTAGTGTTGACAAATTTTTAAGCGAATATTAACTTTAAATTTATTAAGAAATTTTACAGAAACGTAAGATGAGTAATTAATTTAAATCGAAGTTAATTAAGAATTTTATTAATTTTATAATTGTAATTAAAAAAGTAGTTTAAGATTTAATAAAATTTGTAATTAAAGATTTTTAATAATAATCTTGTGTAAATCAATTTGTAATTAAGAATTTAATTAACCATTTAAAGTTAATTAATTAACAAATAATAGTAGTTAACAGATTAAATAAATAATTAAGGATAAACGATTAAGTTAATTGATAATTAATGATTAATTAAGTAATTAGTAATAATTCAATGAGTAATTGAGTTTTATAAATCAATAATTAAGGTAATTAATTAATAATTAAGAATTAATTAATTAATTAAATGAATAATTAAGAAGTAATCAATAAATAAGTTAATTAATTAGTAATTATCTAAGCAAGAATAAAATGGTTTATTCTTAAGCAAATAATTAAGTTTAAATTAATCAAACAATTTTGATATGAATCGACGATTCTGTTTGATTGACTCTGATATGTATTTATATCCTGTGATATTCTGGATATATCTGTGATGATTGTGTGTGATTTATCTGTGATAATTGTTATGTGAATTCAATTGTTGAATTAAACTGTTTAAGATTAATTAAACAACTTGGCCTTTAAAATGGCGTTTGGATTTTGATGAGACCGGGATCGGGTATCAAATTGATATTCCGAAAACCACATCGATCCAAATTAAACGTTGGGTCGTGAAATCACAAGTGAAGATCGAGATGGTGTTTTCAGAATGCAAGGGTTATCGTCGTTAACTCTGAGGGTGATTCCAAAACGAGTGTAACGAGGTAATGCCTTCGGTTTCTTTCAAACCCAGAACGAACTTGTATGGACTGAATGCTTTCAGCACATCGTCAGGCGGACGATGAGCATTCTAAGAGATATGTTCTATAAACGTAAACGCAGCCTCAAGCCTCATCAACCGGGAATGGCTAAAACAGGGGATGTGCAGCAAGGTTAGGTGGGTCATGCCCAAGCAGGACGAGATATATCCCTGTCTGGATGTCCCTTTTTATTCGGCTGTGTGGGCGGTTGGTCTGCAGCCAACTGCGGGGTTATCATGTTCGAAACTGTTCAGTAAGGAACGGTTCCGGCCTTATGTTGCAGGGGAGTTAGGGTGGTTCCTCAATTCGGTGATCTAGGCCACATATTGTGACGGACGGTACCCCAGTAGCCCTGCCATTGTATGAGATCCAATTTCCAATAAGAGCCGTACGTTTTGATTGTGCCCAACTATGTTGGAATGTGAGATGTAAGCATTTCAGCTATTTTTGTATTTTACTTGAAAACCCTATACACTATCATAATATCACTAAATTTCCTACAAAATGTTTTGGCTAGCGTAAGGTAAAAACTTACCCGTTTTTATGTGTGGGGAGTCTTACGTGATACCTTTATTTTCAAATGATTTTCAAAGTTAAACAACTTTAACCTGTTTATTCATGTCAGACCCATGTCTGACCCGAAGTTTATATTTTGTTTTACATAAACTTTTGGGTACTCAAATTTTGATGAGTAGCCAAGTGATAGGTTTCGGAGTATAGAGTTTTCTGGAGGAGTTGGAGCAGAAGGCCAGACGTATGTATCTATATAATTCCGCTGTATAGTTAGTATATGCTGTATTTTGGGATGTATGTATTGATAGATATATATATATATATACATATATATATATGACAGTTCCGCTGTATGATATTGCAAAACTCTGATGTATATATATAACTATGTAATAGTTATGTTGATGTATTATATTTTGTTCCATTCCGCTGTGAGATTCTGATGTTGTTATTCTTTCTTTCTATTCTTTTCTATTTCTATCCGTTTCTTTTCTTAATGATGATACGTCTTTCTGGGGTTAGAAAGGCGGGTCGTCACACAATGTAAGGACGGGTTTCTATAACTGTCCAAATTTAGGATATGTCTAGTGTACTCTGATGTTGTATATACGAATAAAGAAGTTTCCTTTTTGCAAAGATCATTGTTGCATTATATATTATTCACTGCGTCGTGAGATTCTATGTTGTTTTAGTTTTCTCTATCTTCTACCATCTTCTTTCACCCTTACAGATCGGTGTTTTTGGCACGTGAATGTTCGACATGTAATACTCAAATCAAGTAAGGAGGAACCTCTTTATTTACAAAAAGGTACTCGTGGGGATCTATCGGTTAGAAAACCAAATTGAAGTGCAATAACAAAGAAATTGAATTATGAGCATTTGAGACATTGCTTCACTACTTTGGATGAATAAAGAGACATGACATTTTTACAATCGATTCTAACAAATTTTCCCCATACTGAGATGCATTATGCATAGCAAATCTTTTAACAAACAAGATAAATGAGATTCATTCAGCAAAAGAATACCTCATACCCAATAGAGGATAAAATTAAGTCATTGGTCATGCTTCTACGTTTGGCAAAGACATTCAACAAAAGAGCGATGGTTAATTAAGTCTTTGGTCTCGCTTTTATGCCTAGCCAAGGGAATCCATCCATGGAGTAATGGTCAACTAAGCCTTTGCTTTCGCCTCTACATCAGACTAAAGCCCTCACCCAATGAGTGATGGTCAATTAAGCTTTTGGTCCCTTCTATGCCTGGCCAACGCACTCATCCATGGAGTGATGGTCAATTAAGCCTTTGATTTTGCTTCTATATCTGGCCAATGCACTCATCCATAGAGTGATGGCCAATAAAGAATTTAATCCAGCATTCGAGCCTAGCCAATGCTATCCTTCAAAGAATAATGATCAAAAGAACAATCATCTAAAAGAGAATATATAATAAGTCAAAGCTGTCTAAGAATTACATCCACAAAATAAAGAATTTGGAAGGCAAGCTCTAAGATAGAAGTGTACTTAAGCTTAGGAATAAACAAACTTCTTATGGGGGACAAGTGTTATGCCCTAAATTGCTAGAAATGTAGAGTGGGTAAGAATGGTGACATCGAATGACAAAATGTATTGAATATCAAGAGCCATCAAGTGTTAAAGAGTTGAGCGTCGCATACCAAAAAAAGGAATCTATCGTACGATGAGGTTAAATTATCGTAAGATGAAGCTATCGCACTTTGTTAATAGGTTATCGCAAGTTGACGATGAAAGCTATCGTAAGATGAAGCTGTTGCATGTTAAGAGTAAGCCATCGCAAGTTGAACCTATCGAAGATTAACATTATAGAACTACCGAATGTTGACATCATAAAGTCATAGAAAGTTGAAGTGGTAAAAATATCACATGCTGAGAGCACAGAAGCTATCGCATGTTGAGAAATAGAGACATCACATGTTGAGAAATAGAGTCGTTGCATATTGAGAAATAGAGCCGTCATTTCTCAACATACGGCGACTCTATTTCTAAACATGCGACGGCATGTTAAGAAATAGACCGCTATGTTGAGAAATAGAGTCGTCGTATGTTGAGAAATGACACTACCATCAATACAAAAGTGCAACCAAAGTTATAGAAAGTTTCTATTAAATTGAAGAAAATTATTTAAGAAATGAAGACATTAAGGATGTTGCAACAAGATATACTTATTAGAATATACTGCACTGTAGGAAATTGGACTTTTAACAACGTTCGGAAAAAGCTATAAAATCTTACCATAGCATTTTAAAGAACGCTAGGTAATGACATGCTATAATAGATCAAGAAGATATAAAGCATAAATACAAACGCTATCAAAAGTTTCCTTTCCACTGCATTTAAAAGTTATCTTTTCGATGCATTTAATAAACGCAATGAAAAAGTTCACATTATGAGATGTTTAAATGCTATAAAAATGTTTAAGCGCTAAAAAAAGTTTAAGTGCGACAGAAATGTTTTATAGCGTTTATAAGCATGCTACGATATCCCTTGTGCATAATATATTCTATATAGCTTTTCTTCTTTTCTAAGGCATATATTGAATGCTATAAATGCTTTAAAATTTTCAGTTCGAATAACATTTACTACTACCATCCACCAAAAATTTCTTCATCACATTCTATTTAACAAGATTTTATATAAATAGATGGAAAAGATTTTGCTATGCATAAAATTAAATAAATCAAATAATAGACACATTTGAAAATAAATAAACATCAAATATTTAATATAACCATGTTAATACAATATTTCATTCGATGATGTTCAAAGAAAATATAAAGGATTACATAATCAACATCAGATTCTTCAATAGAAAATAGTAAACTATTATAATCAATACCACGATTGCAATAGCTTTAAACCCATATAAAGTATTAGCTTTGTCAGTATCTTTTATACAACTTCAATTTTACCTACATTTAAAGAAAGATCAAAAATAATTAAACTATAACAATTGCAGTACAATAACATTAGTTTGCATTATAGTCCAATTTCAAATATTTAAATATGACTAACATAATTAAAATTAAAATAACATAATTTAAAGAAAAATTTTAATTGTAGACAAAGCTACAAATGTAATACTACCACGATAACACTAATACTTCCCCTTAAAACTCATCCTGCAGATCGCACCACTATACCAATTGTTAAGAGTTTGGACTCTAGGGCGAGAGGTCACAGGTTCAAAACTTAAGTAGCATGATTCTAACACATATGACATGTAGTGTGTTAAATACTACTTAAGACATGTAGTACTAATATGTACTACCACCTAAGCCCTAATTTTTTTTAAAAAGAACCCATTTTGCACTTAGAACTAAATATCATGCATAATTGCATATAAGAGGATGCATTCTTTTTTTTTAAAACTAAATCAAACATCCTAATAGGGTGTAAACCCATACTAGTGAAAACCAAAGACATTGTTTCAAAGTTTGAAGAAACCATAATAAAAGTTGAAGTTCTTTACCTCTTTGGTAGTAATACTAAAGCATGGGTCTTTTTTTGCACTAGTTTAAACAAATGGAAATGAGGCACTGATGGGTTCATGACAATTAGAATGGAAATGGGTCTATCACCGTCAATCTTATAAAATCAAACAACTACATGAATATATTTAACTAGTTCAATAATTAATATCAAATAGAAATGGATGAGCTAATCCTTATACCCGTCATCAGCAGTTTCACCGATGCAAAGAGGAGTCGGGTTCGAATTCAAGGCAACCCTATTCTCCGCATCTTATCTGATGAAAAATATATGCATAATGATAAACTTAACTAACATGTAAACTAAACTTAAATCCTCAAAAAATGAGAAATTAATCTAGTTTCAGGGTTTCGATACATAATACTCCATGTTTTGAAATTTAGTCTAGTCTTAATGTTTCGCATAAAAGGGACTTTAATGACATTGGTATGGAACATTTAGGAAAGGCATTGTTCCAGTTCACTTGACTAGCTGGCATACTACTTCAACTTGTTCCTATTTGTTAATCAAGGGATCTTTAATTAAATATTCTTCATTGAATTTTAAATAATAATGCTCTCACCACCCATGTTTGTGTATTTATCTAATAATGCATGCTTCCGTTAGAACATTAGTTTTTTAATGTTGAAACATGTTATTTGTGACCTTGAGAAAGATGTAGTTCTACACAAGCAAAACACATAAAAATGGCTGAAAATAGACATGTGGTTTTTTATGGCATAATATTTCAATATTTCATGGATTGTTTAATTTTGTTGGAATATTGAAAAGATGTATATAATGGAACGGTTACCACATAGACTGGTCAGTGGTCATAGAGCAACTAGACTAAAGTACGTAATGTTTATCTAGTGTTTTGATATAGTGGTGGTGTAAATTGATGGATTTTTACATACTAAGTGCAAGAAGTGAATAACATGTAAAAATAATCAAACTAGAAGGCTCTAACTCTGACACTGTATGTATAAAAAGTACAGTATATGAGATTTCAAAAAACTGTAGCATTTGGCAAATATAAAGACAAAGATTATACTCACTGATACGTCTAGTGTACTAAAACAGATAGCACGCCACAATAAACTCGTCGCACGAGTTTATTAATTAGAATTCCACTACGCTGGAATTTTGTATTAGATAAATGTAACAATAAGTTACGTTGTAAATAAATTACAACAACGACGTTATACTATTGTAAGAAATAGTACAACTTATAAACGGGAAAGATTACAGTGAATCTAACCAGTATATATATAAAGGAAATTCTGTCTGAGGCTTGTCGTAACAATATCCTTAAGAATTTTATTTCAAAACTCTCCCAAGATACAACAGACGTAATCTGCACGAGATTGTAATGAGTATGTTAACTCTGTGATACGTATGTTAGAACAGCAGTTGTGTTTAGAAGAGAAGAGATAATTTAGATTAAAAATTCGGTGAGGAAAGTGATCGGTTTTCCTCCTTATTTATAATTGTCTGTATCCCTTCGAACGGTCGCGACTGCACCCGTTTGTCCAAACGGTCGCGCCTGTTGCCCTTTCATCGCACCTGCCTACTGTTCGGCCGCGTCTCCTCACATGGGCCGCACCTGTTCGTTTGCGCGCGCTTCAGATTTCGTGTCTCTTCAGTCCCGCGTTCGTTTTTACCCGCATGCTGCTTCTCTTCGTATTCCAGGCCCAGCCCAGTTTCAGCCGAAGCCCAAAAACTGTTAATAATGGCCCAGCAAAAGAATGGTCATTTTAGCCCATACCCGTACCCGTACCCGAGCCCGGCCCGGCCCGGTTCGGTCCGGTCGGTCGGACGGACGGACGGCGGCGTGCGCGCGTGTGTAGTGGTGATGCATAATCTCCCTCCTCACAACGAAGCATACATTTGGGAACCCCAGGCCCCCAACCTTCTCATGAGAAAGCTATATTTAAACCAATATAGCTTTCACAATTTGGAGATGTGGGACTTGTATTTTTCATTCACTTTGCTCTTTAGGAATTCCAACAATCCCCCACATGAATGATAATATACATATCCCCCACACAAAGCGAAATATCACAGAGTACATATGGAATAATGCTTTATCGTGGATAAGTATGTATTTCACTTTGAACTTTCCCTAGTTAAAACTTATCGGATCTACTTGGCTAATCGGTGAATTATTTCATCTTGAACCGTCGGCCTTCATTGTATATCCAGACAATAAGCTTTACAAAGCATTGATTCCCTTCTCATCCAATCTCTTGGTTGTGTTCATTTTGGTCCTGAACAATTTTTGGTTGTGCGAGTGTTTTTAGAGAATAAAAGCCTTTGAATATTCTCATAGAGCCGACCCAGCTCACACTAACATAGGTGATCGCAACCATTAAGAGTATCCTACATATACCCCACTTGTTATTGTCAAGATATGGTCATCATTAAAAAACATAGTTTTATCCTTTAAACACCTCTGTAGGCATGCATTTATATTTTGCACCGTAGGAATGGAGTTGGACTATGTCCACGTAAATGCATTACATCTTGAGTTATTCAGAACTGGTTTGCCTATTGATCCTAGTCCGTGGGATCTCCAGTCGCTAGGATAGGTTTCCGTATAAGATAACTCTTGATGGTTTAGGCTTTTAAGCCCATTCCCCTCGATGCGCAGTCAATTTTCTCTCTTGATAAACCTTTAGTAAATAGATCCGCTAGGTTATCATTTGTCTTCACATAATCAATGGAAATTGTTCCATTAGAGAGTAACTGCCTAACTGTGTTATGGCGTCGACGAATATGTCGTGACTTTCCATTATACACAAAGTTTAGCGCTCTTCTTAGCGCTGCTTGGTTATCACAGTGTATGCATATTGCCGGTATAGGTTTAGGCCAAAAGGGAATATCTTCTAAAAAGTGACGAAGCCATTCTGCTTCTTCGCCTGCTTTATCTAATGCAATGAACTCTGATTCCAAAGTGGATCGAGCTATGCATGTTTGTTTAGTAGATTTCCATGACACCGCTGCCCCTGCTAGGGTAAAGACATAACCACTCGTTGATTTTGATTCCTCTGAATCTGCAATCCAGTTTGCATCACTATATCCTTCTAAGACGGCAGGATATTTGAAACGACCCGCAAATCCGTACCCCTTGAGTCACTCTATTCTACACATAACAACTCAAGTTGTACAGAAATACGAACCATTTTGGGTTTAAGAAGAAGAGGTAGGAGAAGAGAAAACAAAATCAACATCAGAATCTAACCATCGCAGCGGAGTAAAATATAATAGATAATAAATACACTTTACTCAAAATCAAATATATCTGTTTACATACATTACATCATCAGAGTACATCAGTCACAGCTCACATCAATGTCATATAATGGATACACAACAACTCAACACAGCGGAAATATATATATACAAGTACGAGAATACGTATCGTCATCCAGCTCGTCTCCTGAGCTCCACAGCATCATATCCTGTATCCTATAATACTCGGTCTGACCCGAGCATTACAGTTAAATAACACCCGAGTCAGTCTGGAATACCAGCGTGAGAAAATCACACCCAATTTATTTTTAAAGTTTCAAAAATCCTTTGAAAACAAAAGCATCTCGTAAGACCACGCCACAAATAAACATGTCGGGTTTTTACCTTACGATAGCTAAAACAATTTTTATAGAAATCCTCTGATATTATAATAGGGTCTATATACAAATACTTATAAAATAGCCGAAATTGTTACATGATTAAATTCCAGCTACTAGCCACCGAAGTGGGTAATACAAACAAAACTCGTACAAGGCTCGTAGGGAAAATGGATTTCCAACAATGACTAGGCACTGGGGTACCACCTGTCACAGTACGGGGCCTAGATCACCGTACCGAGGACTACTCCCTTCATCCCCTGCAACACAAGGCCGGAACCATTCCTTACTGAACAGTTCCGAACAAGATAAACCCCGTGGTTGGCGCGACTAACCACCCACTAAGCCGAAATAAATAAGGGACATCTAGACAGGGGAATTATCTTGTCCTGCTTGGGCATGACCCACCTAAGCTTGCTGCATATCCCCTGATTTTCAGTCATTCCCGGTTGATGAGGCTTGAGGCTAAGCGTTACCTTTAGAACGTTTTCACTTAGAATGCCCATCGTCCACCTGACGATGTTTCGCAAGCATTCATCCATACAAGTCCGTCCCGGGTTCGAACGGAACCGAAGGCACTATTCCTACTACATCCCTTTGGAAATATCCTCAGGATTAGTAGCGACTAGCCCTTGCATTTCACTGCTCCATCTTCGAATCCAAAATCGTTTACACGAAACGTACAAACCGGATCAAAGTGGTTTTCGAGAAATAAATCTCGATCCCGGTCTCTTCGAAACGATCAACGTATTTGTCCAATATTGATAGTCGGTTATTTAACTATCAATTTATATTCACAAGCAACCATCAACCAATAAATAATTTTCCAAATTATTTATCTCCAAAAATATCTTCACAAGATATATTTCTATTTTCAATCCTTTGAAAACAGTTTCAAACCATCTTTCTTCCCAGAATAAACTTTTCCAAATATTTTCTGTCTCCTCTGAAATCCCCAAGCATGAAACTGGATTTTAAAAATGAATTTTAAAACATTTACTTTGAAATATATATACTTTTAAACAGCTAAGTTAAATTTCTTCAATATTTGTAAAAATACTTACTATATGAGTATTTGAAAATAAAGTTACTTAATAGAATATAAAACTAGAATTTCACTTTTGAAAACAAAATACTAGGTCATCTTTTAAGTAATTACTACTATATTAGATTTTTAGAAAATACTTACCCTTTGAATTTTAAATATTCGATATAATAAAAAATTTCAAAACTTGCCTTTTTAAAAACAACTTTAAAACCCTTTTAACCTATATTTAAAAACTCGCTTTGAAAACATACTTGGTTATTCGAGGAGAATTTTCCAACTTCAATCAATTGAATCAATTTTCCAAATTGATTTTCAACTTATTTTATTTGAAATAAATTTCTTCACTTATTCAGTTCATTTCAAAATTCATTAATTATTGACTTAATTATAATTGTTATTATTTTCCCTTTTATTTTACATCTTTAACTGAAATATACATATTTCATATTTTTTGTTTCCATTTCTTCTTTATTCTTCTAGAATAATTTAAATCCTAAATTTGAAATAACTGTTTTATTCTTTTAAACAGTAACATTGAAATTTTAAGTTTTCTTAACTTTCTGTTTATTCAAAAATTCCTTTCCATATACAGGATTCATTAATTAGCATTTTGGAAACACTAATATTCTTATCAATTCATTTTTAATTTATTTACCTTCTTTATAATTATTTTCTTAAAAATTTACTTCTTTTATTATTTCTTTCCAAGAATCCAATGCTATATAATTTGATAACTCAGAGTTCAAGAATATATCCAAGCAGCTATAGCATTCAATATTTCAATATGATTCATCACAGAATATCCACAAAGCATGTCAGAGAATAATAAACAATATATATATGTTGAGGGACCCAGTTGGATCCCTCCAACCTGTTTTCCCTGCATCCACAGATGTTAGTACAACATAAACATCAATCCAAAATATATCATACTAAAGTACAACAATCAAATCAACCATTCCAACAATTATTTAAATTTAATCCTTTAAATTTAAATTAACTGAGTGAGATTAACTCACCTTTACTCCCTTGAATTTTGCAAATCCATTTCATGCTCTATTAGTTTCTTCCCACTTTTGACCTTGAATAACATTGGATGATTTTTATTAATTCCGAATCAATCGAACAATTAATTACCATTAAATCATTTAATAATTTAATTTATCTAATGGTTTAAATTTAAACTAGCAATTTAACGTAAACTAATAAGTTTATTTGAAGTAATTACTTTTGTTCCAATTATTTTCAGTAACTAAATAGGTTTCTTAACCACATTAATCACTTAAGCACAATTGTAAACTGTATTTATTTTTGTTATTATATATATATATATATTTACTTACCGTAAAAAAAAAAATCCCTTTACTAAACCTCACTTTTACAATTTCCCTTCACTCATATGTATATATCAATTCAAATTACAGGAAAGAAAGAATTCGAACCTCAACTCGTTGACCAAAATGTACTGAACAACCCCGACATCGACTGTGCCTTTCAATATCATGCTGCCATGACCCGTTCCATTGATAACGAACCCTAGCCCAGCTGTCACCGCCTCCAGAACCACCAAGCCCTAATCGCGAATCCCTAGCCCACGCGTGTTCGACTCACAGATCGCGATCCCCAAAATCGAACCAACTCCGGCCATCTATCACTGCCTCCTCGTGGACTCGCGCGCATAGCAGCTCTTCACTCCGCCGCCACGCTTCCGCTGTACATCGTGCACCTCCAATTGTCGATGCAAAAACCCAGAATGCACCTTCCTCGACCTGGATCTCACGCACCACCTTCCATCGCCCGCATTTTCTTCATGCTTCCACTCAGACGCGCGGCTGCTCTATGACACAAAACAGCATGCATCTTCATCAACCCAATCGTGGCCACATCAGCCACCAAGATGAACTTGCGCTGCCTGCCGTGCTTCCTTGATTTTGGATTTTGGGGAAAAAATATAATAAAGGGTTCAGGCTTTCATCGAGTATCGCGTCACCAAAAATCGAAAACCTAAATTAGGCCGACCCCAAATCGCGTGCGGTGCTTCGCCGCTGCCTTTCCCCCCTCGAGTTTTGATTCGCGAAAACGAATCAAGATGGTGACGTGAAATTTGAAATGAACGAAAATCGTTCCACCATTTATATTTTCTTTACAGTAAAAGAATTGATACTAAGGATTTGAGGACACGAGGAAGAAGGGAATTCGGCCATTATTCATTTATTACTAATTTTTTTCGAATTGATAAGTGAACTGAAGGAATCAAGGTCTCGTGTTTTAAGAAGAAATAGGATAGGATACGGCGTGTTTGAGAAGGCAAAGGAAGCGTGTTGAATACGCCTTGCTACAGTGTTCACTTATAATTAAAATTCAAATTCGAATTGATTATTATCAATTAAATTTCAGCGCATTTATCTATCGTACGCTCACACACTAACTCCGATCAATACGAAATTTGAAATCCGATAATAATTCAATATTACGGATCCAATGGTACTGGTTTCGTCGAATTCCGAGACTGTGTCTCGGAGGGCTATTTTCAATTCAATTTAAACGATGAAATTTCAAAGCTGAATAAATCACTATTAAATTTAATTTTACAACTTCTATTATCTTCAATATTATCAAAATAAATTTTATAAGCCTTCTAATTATTTTTAACAGGCTTAAAATTCCAGATTCAACAATCTACCCAGATTCCGATAATTAAATTCGACAATTAATTATCAAATAAATACTGATATTTGAAATTAAAGTTAATAATTAACTTTTGAATAATTAAAATTAATTAAATATCCTCATTTCAAATACTCAAAACTTCCGGGTCGTCACATTCCTCCCCCCTTAAAAGAATTTCGTCCTCGAAATTACTAACTAGGAAGAATGATCCAATACCCGTTTACTATTTCCCAAAACCAAACAGTTTTTAACAATTTAACATCTTACCAACCTTTTTTTTTTGCAAGATCCATTATCATTCTTATTTAACTTCCAAATTTTTCCATATTTCCCAAACAACTCTATTTACTCAACCATTTCAGTTTTAATCTTAACCAATTTTGAATTATCAAAATTTTCGCAAAATTTTTCTAACTCCCTAATTTCCGAAAAAAAATTGCCAGCGTCTCCTTTGCGCGGCTAGCTCGGTACAACTACAAAATGGCTCTACGGCCTCCCAAATCCAAAAAGAAAACAAAACGCCAAATGGCTCAATCCAAATCCAAATCTCAGTCAAATTCCATACCAAATTTAAATGCGTACCTTTTTGTCGAGCATTTCAAATTTTATCTTTTCATATCAAACCCAATTTTCTTTTCCCTTTATAATACCTGCATACCTGCTTAGCACCAATATCCAAACACAATATTCCAAAACATTTTATCGCCTTTCTTACGAAATGTCAATATCTATTCATTTCAATATTATCTTAGATTTTATTTGTAATATCAATTTCCAATCTAGAATTTACCATTCCTTTCTTAAGTTAGTGTAAACATTTTATATGTCTCTTATCTTTATTTCTCTTTATCTCTTTTAGTTTATACTTATTTCTATCCAAATCGATTTCCACATTACATATGTATTTCATTTATTTCCAACTTTGAAATTTTAAATTTTATCCTTCATTTAAACTAATTTAAGTCATTACGTTAATTAGTTTCATTTATTAACTTATTTTAGTTTCCAATTCTAAATAGTTTTGTCGTTAACAAAATTTTTCAAAATTTTCAAAAATTTTCTAACCCCCAAAATTTCTGAAAATTTTTGGCAGGGTCCCCTTTGTACGGAGGAGCTTTTGCAATTTGACAAAAGAGATAAATATATATACATCGACCCACACGGTCGGAAAAATCAAAAACAGTTCATATTTCCTATTTTTATGAGCGTAGGCGTACCTTATTTAGCATTTTAAGCAAGCAGCTTGTTATTTTTAGCAAATAGCCCAACCCAAATGTTTGCACAAAAAATGGACAAACACCTCCAAGTCGTATTATTTAGTTGATTATATGTAATTTTCAATGATTTTAGATGAGTATGTAAATATGAGAAAAGTAGGGGCTGAAATGTAAAAGACACACAGATTTATAGTGGTTCGGCCAGAATGTGCCTACGTCCACTTTATATGTTATTATCCTCTTTCTTTCAGGTTACAAGTACAATGCGTTGTATACAAGTGTATGAAAGTAGTTTGAAAGTTCCTTCCTTGCTTGAGCGCTCAAACTTGTCTGCCATTGTTGTACCCCTGCCCCTCTATTTATAGAGTGAGGTTGAGGGCAGGGGCCTTGGAAGCATATAGCTGCTGGTGGGCCCGGGCTGAAGCAATCTGGACTGGCAATCTTCTGGTTCGGCAAGGCTTCATTCGGCTATGAGCTTGGACCGGTGGTAGGTGTGCATGTGGACCGGCAGGGGAAAGGAGAGGGTTGGTTCGGTGCTTGCCTGGTCCGGTGGTAGGAGTGTGAGAATGTGGACCGGTAGTCGTTTGGTCCGGTTATGTAGGTGATTCGGTGGTGGTGGTCCGGCTGTAGCAGGGGAGTTGGTTCGGCTACCGGATGGGCATGCCGAATGGCACTTGAGATTTGCCCGAATATGGTTGGTCCGGCTACCGGATGATCATGCCGAATGGACCCTTGTCCTTGCTGGATGAAGAGTGGGTCGCGACTCCGGGTGAAACCAATGCTTCTTAGTCTCGAGGTCTTCTGGGTGAGAATTCGCCCAACATTTGCCCCCCAAAGTGGGGCGCGTGCTTGCACGTGTCGCGCTTTGTTTCCCGGTGATAGAAAGGCTTGTTTCGTAACGCCATGGGCTGGACGTTCGTATCCTGCTGATGTCCTGCAAAGGAATTTACAGTTTTAGTGTGGTTTCAAATAACGACCGTTCGTGGTCGGAATATCTGAGATGAAGTGAACTGTGTTGCTCGGGACGAGCAAGTGTGCCCCGAAGGGGCTTAGCATCGTCGATGCCAGGTCCACGTTAGAGTGGGTCCCTGGGTCGTTTGCCAAGGTGGTTTATCGCCAGCTCAGAGCATGCCTAGGGATCGTTCGCGACCCCGTACATGTGTAAGTAGCTTAGCCATTTCACAATTATCAAATATCCATTTGACCGATGGGCTTAAAAATGCATGTCAAAGTGTAAATTCCCACGATGGTAGGGTTAATAGCCATTCAGAGCGTGCCTATGGACCATTCGAGGTCGCGTACACGTGTAAACGATTTAATCCACGTCGGTGAGGATTTTACGACTTATTCATCGTTATCATAATCTTATTTTATTAGTTAGTTCTGGAGTTTGGTACTTATCTGAGGGAGGCGCTTTACATGCCCCCTGTTTCTGGCTTCTGTTGGTAGAGACAGTTTCATTCGGTTTCGAGTAGGCATATATTCTTATTCGTTTGGAGGTTGGTTGGGTATGGAAGGTTTCATTCGGTACATAGTTGGTCCGGTTGTTGTTGGTCCGGTTGTTGTTGGTCCGGTGATAGGTTCTCGTTCGGCATGGGGTTGGTCCGGCAGTAGGTTCTCGTCCGGTATTCCAGAGCTCGCCTATATATAGAGGCTACACCCCCCTTAGTTTTTCTCTACCGAACAAGAGGAAGCCGAATCAAAAGCCCACCGAACCAACTATTTGCCGAATCAAATATTCGCCGAACCAGGTATATACTCTTTTACCGAATGAACTCTATAACCGGATGGGCTTATGCCGAATGGGCACGGAAGCTTTGCTTTGCCGAATGAACCTCAGATTCCATTGCCGAATGGAAGTCAGATCCCATTGCCGAATGAACTTGTACTGCCGAATGAACGTAAGACCCTAGTGCCGAATGGTCTTGAACCTCCAGTGCCGAACGAACTTTGTGTCTGGACTTTGAGTGGAACTCCGGACTTATGTATGCTTGTTTGTTTATACTGTCGTTCTAACATCATGCTTTTTACTTTTGTGTATGCAGATAAATGTCTCGCAAAGTTGAAACTCGATCGGGCAAGAAGAAATCCAGGGATAGCGGAGAAACTTCTGCCGTGCCCCCAGCTCAGCCAGATCCAGCACAGCACGGACCCGCTCCGAGGTCACTAGTCGATGGGTGTGGTCCCCAGGAGCTTCTCGTCTCTCCTCCTGATTGCTATCCTAGCTCTCTGAAAGAGGAGCAACTTGATGTCATATCCCGTTCCTTCGGGATTGACAGAGCGCTTATGTTGCTGCCGGAGGCTGGTGTCATGCCGTACAACCCTCCCGAGGGGTATTTTGCCTATAGCCGATATCATTGCATGTGTGGGGCCATTCCTCCTATCAACGCTTGGATAGTAAGCTTCACCACATATTTGAAGGTGGCTCCCTTCCAGCTTCAGCCTAACTCATATGCTATCCTGGTGAGCCTCTTTGTCATCTTCCAGAGGAGGTACGGGCGTCCTCCTTCTAACCGGGAAATCCGATACTTGTACAACCTGAGAGGCTATAAGAAGGGGTCTCCGTATATTAGTCTGGAGGCGGCCGTACCCTTCAAACCAGTTCTGGACTTGTATTCCAAGTTCACCATGTTCAAGAAGGAGTGGTTCTTCGTCAAGGACGATGCTGTTTCTTTCCGCCTTTTCACTTCCGGCTGTAAGATTGATTTCATTTATATTTTTCATGTGTTTTGACTGTAGTGTTTTTTCTGACATGCTTCTATTTCTGGCTAGCGACAGGTGGTATTGCAGCCGTGGAGGACGATTCCTTAGTGCGAATGGCTGCTGAACTAAAGGCTATTCCGGCACGGGACCGGTCGGCCTCTTTCTTGATCAGGAACGCAACCCTCTTGGAGTATAATTTGATCTTACCGCACCAGTCCGTGGTTAAGCAAAGAGACACGGCTGAGGAGAAGGCTGCTAAAGCTAAGGAGGGGGATAAGGTAAAGAGCGGTAAGAGGGAGCCTTTCGCAGAGCGTCCCGTGGTCGGGGGGAAGAAACTGAGGAAGTCCGATGGCCCTTCTCCAAGTACTTGCCCGATTGTCCCGGAGGAGGAAGGTGTAGAAGAGGAGGAAGGAGGCGAAGTTGGAGAAGGGTCGGAGGGTGGAGGAGATGGCGAAGGTCAAGGTGGTAGTGGTGTTGCTGCTCTAACCTCTGAACAAGACCTCGAACTGGATGAGGCTCTCCGTCGGGCCTTCGGGGAGTCGGAGGGAGAGTCGGAAACGGAGAAGGGAACGGAGAAGGCAAAGGAAACCGGCAAAGCTGTGGCTGGCACTGACCCATCCTCTAAGGGTTCCTCAGCTAGGGTGATTCCGGCGATGCAAGGTGAACTTTTGTCTTCTGCCGATTCTATTTTCGATAAGGACTTAGAAATTTTTTACGGTTCACTTCCGTCCTGGAATGAGATCCAGGACTTATTGCAGTATCCCACTCCTCCGCCGGGTTTGTATAACAGATGTGTCTCCTCACTTTTCTTTCTTTTTAACTTAGCACATTTTTTGAATTGCGGATTATTGTATGTTCGTAACACTTGTTCTTTATTCCAGGGGCAGGCCAGGCGGGTAAAACGTCGGATGTTCGACACCGCCTTGAGCAATTTAAGTCGAGGAGAGCTTCCGCGAAACCTTCTACTGATCGCACTGGGGACGTAGTCAAGTACCGCCCTCTTCTTGGGGTCATCGAAGAGGGCATTCAGAAAAGGAAGCGGAGCCGTTCCTTATTTGAGTCTTCTTCTGCTTCGCAGCTTCCTACTCTGTCTCCCCCTACTCAGCCTCCTCGTGATACTACGGAGGAGAGCACGGAGCCCTGCCCCCCTCCTCCTCCTTCCAAGAGTTCTACTGTCATTCATATAAGGCGTCCCGATGTGCCTCGCCCCGTGCCTCGTGACCCTTTTGCCGGCCATCCTGATTTAGACCCAAGTTTTCGGGACATTTCATTCGATGAGACCACGGGCGAGCACCTACTTCCCCGCAACCCCATGGTAAGAGTGCTGGACGAGGCCAAATCTTTAGATCTTGATTTACTTACTACACGGGTAGTCACCATGGGGGATGAGGCCAAGGCTAATATCGACCGGGTGGCCGCAGAGACCAAGAAGTTAATGGAGCATCATGCTAAGTTGGTCAAGGCCGGGGAAGAGATCGGGAGTGCTAACATTCGGTTGAGGTTAAAGGTTGCCGATCAGGCCAAGCAACTCGCCGACCAAGCCATCCAGATTTCCCAGCATGAGGAAGCCTCCAAGCGTCTGAAAGAGACCATGGAGAAGGCCAGTAGGGCGGAATTACGGAAGATGGAGGTCGCTTGCAGGGAACGGATTAACATAGCTATCGCAACGGTGGATGAGGTTCGAAATGCGGATCTCGAGCGGGTAGAGGAGTTGTCAGGGAGGCTCGAGGCTGCGGAGATGGCTCAGGCCGAGTTGAAGGAGGAGATGGAGGAGATGAGGAGGTCCCTCAAGTTGAAGGAAGAGGAAATGAGGAGGTCACTCCAGGCTGACTGCTTGAGATACCAATCAGAGAGGGACGTCGCCATCACCAAGTTGCAAGCTTCCGAGGCCCGGGTGAGGGAGTTTGAGGAAAACGAGGGGATGATGGATGAGATGTTGCAGGATATGTACTTCCACACTTGGAAGGAGGGCGGCTTGTCTTGGATGGACGATTACCCTCGGGTCATGGCCAAGGTGTATCTCCAGGCTTTAGAGGAGGCCAGGGTGAATGCGGGTAAGGAAGGCGGAGAGGCTTTCAACTTGAGTGCGGTTACTGCTCAGTTCTCAAAGGAGGAGCAAGCGGCGGTGAAGGAGGGGATGCGGCTACTCGCTGCAGAGGAAGCGGGCGTGCAGTTGGATGATGAGGATCAAGCGGCGGATGCTGGTGAGTTATTCTTTTCCCTTTCTTTTCTTTTCGTGTTTTCATAACTTGATCGTTCGTTTAATGAATTCCTCTTCTGATCTGGACAGGTGGGACTTCAGATCCACATGCTGGGGGCTCCGATCCTGCGGCTAAGTAGGCTGGGGGAGTTGGTGATGGAGTGTGGATGCGTCTGCCATCTTTTTGTTTCTTTTTTATCACTGTTCATGTTAGTCTTTGATATGCAACTGTAATAAAATTATTTGCAAAGAATAACTTCGTGTGATCTTATAATATAAGCTGATTTTGTCATGTTTAAATGTCGTTGCTATCTTTATGTGCTGTGTGAGAAGTATAATTATGTATATGCCTGTGATTCCACTTGTGTTTGATGTTAAGTTTTTGCTTGAAATATAATTTCACGTTTTGCAATGTCAGTGTATGAATAAGTTATAGTTACGCATTTATGTACAAGAGAAGAGAGTACCGCCCTTTATGTTTTATCCGCAGGCGGTAGCTTTGAGTGTCTTGTGTAACTGTTCACGGGTATAGCAGAGCGCCCTGCTACCCAGCACGCAGGCTTAGAGCCTCATGAGTGAATGCTTCCTATTTGGTTTCCTGTACTTTAGAGTTTGTTATACAGGATAGGAGAAAAATATTTAAATGAAATGGAAATATAGTAAAAGTAAAACTTCCAGTCACGGAAGGCCGTCGATGTGCTTAAGTTCGTGGCAAACGGGTTTTGTAGTCACTTTCCCTAGCTGTGGGTCTTGGAGACATTTGTCACCCATCTTACGCCTCCGCGGGGAGTTTTCTTTTTTACCACAGCCGCACTTAAGACACATCGGAGCCGAGATCGCGCACGGTAACTACCCGAACCATTATGGTCCGTAATCGTGGGTATTATTCGATTTACCGTGGCCGGCTAGCGTGGGTGCCGTTGGCCGTGAACTACCCCTGGCTGGCCACACCTTATGTTGGGGCTTAAAGTAGGTTCACAGTTACCGACGAGCCGAACGCCGTAATGAGCTGCCATCGGCTATAGTCGGCCTTTATGATGACTTATAATCGGCTCATTACAGTTGGCTTTGAGGGCAGGCGCGCAATGAGTTAACCCGCAGCAGAGGGATGCCGGGGCAAAAGAGTCTCATTGGCGAGTGCATAGAATCGTAGCGTACCTGTTAGGCCTAGTCCAGATGAGGCCGCGGTGCGTCTTGAGTGGAGATGCCATAGAATTTTGTTCAACAGAAAGGGATAACGCTTAACAAGTAGCCAAGACATAAAGGAACAAGTTAAAAAGAGACAAGATTTTTTAAAGTGGTTCGGCACGAAAATGCCTACGTCCACTGATTCTCTTTGTTAATTCACTTCATATGGGCAGTACAAGTTAAGAAAAGTATCGACGGAGGTGTCGGATGTTCCATGCCCTCTGGAACACCTCTCCGTCCACTGTTGACAAAATGTAAGCTCCGTTGTGGAGATCTTTGTGAATTACATATGGTCCGTCCCAGATGGGGTCCAGTGCCCCGGGGCGCGGAAAGATTCGCCTGAGGACAAGATCTCCTTCTTGTAAGCTGCGATGCTTGACTTTGGAATTGTATAGTGCTGCCACTTTTTGTTTGTGAGCTGCTGCTTTGAGTGCTGCATCGTTTCTCCTTTCCTCAATCAGATCCAAAGACATGAGGAGGAGTTCTTCGTTTTCTTCTGGGTTGTAGTGGATCCTACGGTGGGAAGGCACAATAGTCTCAACTGGGAGCATTGCCTCCGATCCATATGCCAAAGAGAAAGGAGTATGTCCCGTTGATGTTCTGAAAGATGTGCGGTATGCCCATAGTGCCGTAGGAAGTTCGTCCACCCAAGCGCCTTTTGACTTTTCAAGTTTCTTCTTGATTAGGGTTTTGAGAATTTTGTTGACAGCTTCAACTTGTCCGTTTGCCTGAGGGTAAGCTACTGATGAGAAGCTTTTATGAATTCCATGCTCTTGGCACCAGTCGGCAAATTCTTCGCTGTCAAATTGGAGTCCGTTGTCTGATACGATCTTGAGGGGGACTCCATACCTGCACAGAATGTTTTTGATCAAGAAGTTGATAACTTTTGCTGAAGATATTTTATTTAAAGGTTCCGCTTCCACCCATTTGGTGAAATAATCGACTGCCACTATAGCATATTTGGCTCCGCCTCGGCCCGTTGGCAGTTCGCCAATTAAGTCAATTCCCCATACGGCAAAGGGCCAAGGGCTGGTCGTTTGAGTAATTTCGTTTGTGGGTAGTCGAGGGATCTTGGCGAACTTCTGACATCTGTCGCATTTCTTAACGAAGTCTAGGGCATCTTTGTTTAGTGTGGGCCAGTAATATCCATATCGGAGTATCTTTCTTGCCAAAGTCTGTCCTCCAGTGTGATCTCCGCATCCTCCCTGATGGATGTTTGTTAATATCTCCTTGGCTTCCCTTCCGGCGACGCATCTTAATAGGGGGCTAGAGAAACCACGCCGGTAGAGGATGCCTTCTTGCATTGTGTAGTGGGGAACTTTCCTCAAGATCTTCTTGGCTTCGTCACGCCTGTCGGGTAGTATGCCATCTTGCAAATATTTCCGGATAGGAGTCATCCAGGTTCCTTCTTCGATTGCAGTTATCAGATTCGCTTGTTCGAAACTCGGGGCTAGCTGCCTTGAGATTACTAGTGCTCCGGGAATGGTGCCGTCCTTCATACTAGCTTGCTTTGCAAGTTCATCTGCCTCTTGGTTTTCTTCTCGAGGAATGTGTTTGATTAGATAATGGTCCAATCGATCGAGCAGCAGTCTGGTTTTCTTTAGGTATGCTGTGAGCCGTTCTCCTCGAGTCTGGAATTCTCCTAGTACCTGGTTTACGATAAGCTGAGAATCACTATGAATACATAAGGAATTGATCCCAATTTCTAGGGCCAGTTCCAATCCCGCTATTACTGCTTCATATTCAGCATCGTTGTTAGTGGCCGTGAACTCCAATCTCAATGCATAGTACAACTTTCTTCCCCTGGGGGTGACGATCACAATACCTGCCCCCGAGCCTTGTTCGTTCGATGCTCCGTCTACAAAGAGGTTCCACTTGATGTTTTTTGCTACTTCGGATTGTTCCTTGCCTTCGTTGGTAGTGAATTCGGCAATGAAATCAGCCATGGCTTGTCCTTTGATAGCGGTGCGGGGATGGTAGGTGATATCATACTGACTTAGTTCGATGCACCATTTGAGGAGTCGCCCAGAAGTGTCAGGACGATGGAGCACTTGTCTTAGTGGTTGATCGGTTAGAACCCTGATGGAGTGAGACTGGAAGTAGTGTCGCAGTTTCCGTGACGCGATCAATAAACAATATGCTAACTTCTCAAGTTTAGGATATCTGGCTTCTGCCCCCGTAAATCTCTTGCTTACAAAGTAAACCGGACGTTGTGTGCGGTCTTCTTCTCTTACCAAGGCGGCGCTTAGAGCATGAGATGATACAGCGAGGTATAGGTATAACACTTCACCTTCATTTGGAGTTGAGAGTACTGGTGGTCTCTGAAGGTGTTCGATTAGGTTGAGGAAGGCTTTTAAGCATTCGTCGGTCCACTCGAACCTCCCTTTGTCTTTCTTGAGTGCTTCGAAGAAAGGGACACACTTGTCAGTTGCCTTGGAAATGAATCTGCTTAGGGCGGCCACCTTTCCGTTTAGGCTCTGCATTTCTTTTCGAGTGGAAGGTATCCTTATTTCTTTTAAAGCTCGGATTTGTTCAGGGTTTGCTTCGATTCCTCTGGCGTGGACGATGAATCCTAAGAATTTTCCCGATGATACTCCGAAGGAGCACTTTAGAGGATTCAGCTTCATTCCATATCGGCGAAGTACCCGAAACATATCGTCCAGATGGCTTACATGGTCGTTGGCTTTCCTGGACTTCACCAACATGTCATCCACATATACTTCCATAGTACGTCCTATCAGTTCTGCGAACATTTTGTTGACGAGGCGTTGATAGGTAGCTCCAGCATTTTTGAGTCCAAAAGGCATGACTTTGTAACAATATAATCCGCGGTCGGTGATGAAGCTAGTGTGGTCCTGATCGGGAGCGTGCATGGGGATCTGGTTATATCCGGAGTATGCATCCATAAAAGATAGGAGTTCGTGCCCAGCTGTGCTGTCCACGAGTTGGTCAATTCGGGGAAGTGGGAAGCAGTCTTTCGGGCAAGCGTCATTCAGATTGGAGAAGTCAATACATGTTCGCCACTTTCCATTGGCCTTTTTTACTAGCACTGGGTTAGCGATCCATTCTGGGTAGATGGCTTCCCGTATGAAGTCATTAGCAAGTAGATTTTTTACTTCCTCATCAAGGGCTGCTGATCGCTCTGCCCCCATGCTCCTCTTTTTCTGCTTTACTGGTACCTTGGTGGGATCGATGTTCAACATGTGGCATGCTACGTCTGGGGAGATTCCTGTCATATCGGCATGGGTCCACGCAAATACATCTAAGTTGTGGCGGAGAAAGTCAATGAGTCGATCCTTCAATTCCGTTTTCAGCTGAGATCCGATTTTTAATAGTCTACTTGAATCATGCTTATCTACCGATACGAATTCCATAGCCTCTGCAGGCTCGGCGGTAGCCTCCTCCTCTTTATCCCTGGGGTCTAGTTCATTGAAGGGATCGCTTGTGTATCGAAGAGGAGGGGCTTTCTTTAGTTGCTATGCCTCCAAGCTTTTCATGCAGAGAGTAGTCTCTGCATCTTTTCCTTTATTCTTTCTGCGGTTATTGCGAAGTTCAGTTACGTAGCAGTCTCGGGCAGCACCTTGATCTCCTTCTACTTCTCCTACTCCGTTGTCTGTTGGAAATTTCATTTTCAGGCACCAGGGGGCTAATACAATCTGAAAGTCAGACAAGGCTGGTCTTCCCAAGAAAGCGTTGTAAGCCGAGTGGTTTTCTATTAGTACGAACGTTTGTTTTCGCACAACGGAGCGGGGATGACTTCCTATTTCGACGAAGAGGTCAAGTTGCCCGAGGGGTATTTTTGCATCTCCAGTGAAACCGTGCAGTGGTTTGTCACAGGGGGATACATCCTTCATTGATAACTTCATTTTGTCGAAAGCATGTTTGAACAGGATATTAACGGAGCTTCCTGTGTCTATTAGAATCCGAAAAACTTTAGCTGGACCGAACCAGGCAGAGATGACCATAGGATCCATATGTGGGTACTGTCTTCCTTCCAAATCACGCCTACTGAATATGATGTCGTCGTTTTCTTTTCGTTTCGGGTGGCGTTCCTCCGTAATGGAGTTAACATATCCTTCGGCATTTCTAAGCGACTTGCCGTACCTTTCCATCTCTGCCCAACTTCTGTCGGCAATGTGTGGTCCTCCTGAGATGGTAAGGACTACTATCTTCTCTTGACTAGAGCCACTGGTGTTGTGATTGTTGCGACTCCCTCCGCCTACTTCTGGGAGGGGTTGCTTTGAGTTCTCATTGGCAGGAGTTGGAGTCCTGTTCTGACTTTTCACATAACGTTCCAGTCTTCTTCTTCTAATGTGTTCTTCGATCAAGTCCCGAAGATGGTGGCATTCATTGGTGTCATGTCCGTGGGATTCGTGGAAGCGACAGAACTTTCCGGACTTGAGTGCGTTATCTGATTCTTTCTTGTGCGGGGGGCGCTTGTATCCGAGTTCGCCCTGAGTGGCTAGGTAGATGTTTTCGATTGTTTCATTCAAAGGAGTGTAGGAGTCAAATCTTGGCCCTGGTCGATATTGGCGCTTCTCACCCTTTCTGCCCCCAGCATTGTCTCTAGATTCATTTCTTCGAGCGTCCTTAGCTGCAGTGGGAACCTTGTCCTGAATTATCTTGCCTTGTTGCCCTGGCTGCCTCTCCGTAGCAGCGTCTTCAAGTCTCATATACTTTCCAGCTTCATGGAAGAAATCAGGCAAGGTAACTGGTTTTTCCTTAGTTAATCTTCTGGCAAACTTGGTGTCTGGATGCACACCACTACAGAGGGCCATTAGAGTGAGTTTTTCATCGGCATCTTGAACTGCTGCCGCTGCGGCGTTGAACCGTGTTAGATATTGTTGTAGCGTCTCTCCGGTTTTCTGTTTGACATTGGATAGAGAATAAGCATCCCTGGGTTGTTCCACATGGATGCGGAACTGGCTAATAAACCTTTCTTTTAACATCTCCCATGAGTTGATGGATCCTTGGGGTAGATGGCAGAACCAGGAGGTAGCTAGATCTGATAGGAATAGCGGAAAGCATTTACATAATACTCCTTCTGTTGCTCCACTCATGAGCATATGCTGGGTGTATCTCTGCAGGTGTACGATGGGGTCGGAAGTTCCTTTGTAAGGTTCCATGGTTGGCATTTTCCATTCCCGGGGAGTGATGGCAGTTTCGATATTTCGGGTAAAGGGACTGGTGACCCTAGCGCCTATTCCCCGGTCCCTTTGCTCGCGTTGGACACATTCTCTGAATAATCGTGCCATTCGTTCGTCAGAACTTGGAGCGGACAAAAATGAGCTTGGCTCTTCCCTGCGGGATCTATCTCGTCCGGATGACCTGTAGGGATGGTACAATCTATCACTTCTAGCATTATCCAGTGGTTCTCTTTGGCTGCTTGGATGCATGCTAGGACCAGCTACAGTTGCCCCCTGCCTTGATCTTCCCCTGTGGGGTTCTGTTTCGAGCACATCCATGGGGTCAACTTCGGGCTGGGTCCTAGCTCGGCTCCGTTCAGCGGGGTTTCTATGATTAGGTGGCATGACTGGCTCAGCTACATCCGACCCTCGCCTGGTGCCTCCCCCGTTGGGCTCGGCACCAAGGGCTTCCTCGAGTCGGGATTCGGGCTGAGTCCGGGCGCGGCCCCTATCATTGTTGTTTCTGTTGATAGCTTCTTCGAAGAGTGGAGACCTTTGTTGCCTCCGAGATCCTCCAGATTGGGATTCGCCCCATGATTCAGTGTTGCGGTTGGACTCTTCAGCATCCCTTAAACGTGACATGAGTTGGTCCACCAAAGCTTCTTGTTGGGATGTGAAGCGGTTAGTTACTTCAGCCACAACTCTGTCCAGATCTGCCCTAGTGATTGGTTGTTCCGTTGCAGGACCAGTTGTATTCTCTTGATTCTCATCCGGTACTGCTGTTGAAGTGGGCTGATCTGCGATTGCTGGATCTGGAAGGCTGCTAGTTGCGATGTTCTTTCCTTTGTTAGCGTCCCTTCTCTGTTTGGAAGGCATGATTTCTAAGCAACGGGCGATGTTGTTAGGAAGAAGGTTGAATGGGAGAGGATGAAGCTTGAGTTCAGTTCTCAGTGAAAGCACCAAAAATGTTTGCACAAAAAATGGACAAACACCTCCAAGTCGTATTATTTAGTTGATTATATGTAATTTTCAATGATTTTAGATGAGTATGTAAATATGAGAAAAGTAGGGGCTGAAATGTAAAAGACACACAGATTTATAGTGGTTCGGCCAGAATGTGCCTACGTCCACTTTATATGTTATTATCCTCTTTCTTTCAGGTTACAAGTACAATGCGTTGTATACAAGTGTATGAAAGTAGTTTGAAAGTTCCTTCCTTGCTTGAGCGCTCAAACTTGTCTGCCATTGTTGTACCCCTGCCCCTCTATTTATAGAGTGAGGTTGAGGGCAGGGGCCTTGGAAGCATATAGCTGCTGGTGGGCCCGGGCTGAAGCAATCTGGACTGGCAATCTTCTGGTTCGGCAAGGCTTCATTCGGCTATGAGCTTGGACCGGTGGTAGGTGTGCATGTGGACCGGCAGGGGAAAGGAGAGGGTTGGTTCGGTGCTTGCCTGGTCCGGTGGTAGGAGTGTGAGAATGTGGACCGGTAGTCGTTTGGTCCGGTTATGTAGGTGGTTCGGTGGTGGTGGTCCGGCTGTAGCAGGGGAGTTGGTTCGGCTACCGGATGGGCATGCCGAATGGCACTTGAGATTTGCCCGAATATGGTTGGTCCGGCTACCGGATGATCATGCCGAATGGACCCTTGTCCTTGCTGGATGAAGAGTGGGTCGCGACTCCGGGTGAAACCAATGCTTCTTAGTCTCGAGGTCTTCTGGGTGAGAATTCGCCCAACACCAAATCCAGCCACATGGCTTCCAGGTACCTGTACTTACTCAATTTAAACATGTAAGTGCCAAATATATGCATTTTAACTACATTTCACTTATTTATAATAGTTAAAACATATGAATTCTAAAAGAAACTCATACCAAACATTTTTCTGTAAGCAATTTATATAGTTTCCATGCTAATTCAACTGTTCCAATTTATTTATAACCATTTTCACTCAATTCGGATGGTTTTCGATTCATTCGTATACAATTCCATCAATTTGAATGGTTTAGAATTCAATTGCTTACTTTTAATTTATTCTTAAGCAAATTGAACTCACATTTAATTCAATTGCTTATAAAATCAATTTATTTTACTTCTATCCATTTTAGAATTTAATTACTTCCATTTATACCCAATAACAATTTATTCTATGAAATTCGACGAGATTTATGCGAATAAATAAGCACTTGAGTTCTATAATCAATTTAAATTAACTCCAACTCAACTTACACTTAGTTCAATTCCATTTCGGATTTATTCACAATCCACATTCACTTAAACCATTCTAATAAACTTGAAACATTCTATTTTTCTTATTGTCTCCAGTTATTTCAATTCTTTAATAATTTTTAAATGGTTTACAATTATTTATTCTGGAATTCCATTCCATTAATTTAGTTAATACTCATCGAATTTTATTTCGATTAACAATTTATTTTCACTTAATTTAAATCCAACCCAATATCATTAAACTTGGTTCAAGTTGAATTCAATTCAACTCTCCTCCATTCATTTAGCTTAAGTCAATTTACTTCAATTTATTCAAATTTTATACTTAAGCTCATTTCCATCTTACAAGTATATTTTCTCTTTTATACTCAGCTTGACTCAATTTATTACAGAGCCATATCCAATTTATTTCCACATATTTGGATTTTATTTGCAATTCATACCATTACTATTTTAAATCCAGATCCATTTTTTTTTTTCGATACATTCCCAATTATTTTTAATTTGTTAACACTTCAAGTTAAATTTTAATTAATAACCCAAGTTCTGATTTCACCATTTACATTTTAACTTACCATCCAACTTATTAACTTACATTGCAATTTGGTTCACAAATCAATTAATTAATTGCAAGGCCACTTTCCATTATATTTTCTTCATCGACAATGTAAGTCGAATTTAATTATAACTTGAGTTTTATTTTCAAACCTCATCATAAACTCACAATTCAATTTCATTAAATAATTTATTATCTAATTAGTTCTCCCATTATTCATAATCCAACACTTGAAATTTTATTTAAAATATCACTCCATTTAATTTTCTTAAGTTCAATATTTATTTTATACTTCAAGTTTGGATCCTCATTTCATTTTTCAATTTATCAAAATATTGATTTTGGGCATTGTATTCCATTTTCAATTTAATTTTAACTCAGATTTATTTAATCCAATTCGATTTCAACTTATTCAATCAATCTCAATCCAATCAAATCTTTATTTCCAAATCCAAGTTAATTCCCTTTTTAACTTTTCTTTTAAATTCAAGTTCCAACATTCAAAGCTTATATTCCATTTCTGATTTTAAAATCATCTCAATTTATAAGCTTACAACTTATCTCATCAGAATTTTATACACCCGGCTTTTTGCTTTCAAATCATTTCGAAATCTCCAATATCCCAAATCACACTTCTCAAATTTTTAAACCAATCCTGGTTTTATTCCCAACAAATTTCCTTTGGAATTTCAAAAACAACTTGCTTTTCTAAACAAAATCAATTTGGTAGCATTACTTCACTTAGAAATTCGAAAACGAATACTGATGATGCGGCCGTCATCATCAGAATTATTTTCCAATAATCCAAGTGATTTCAATGCCATATCACCTTCAAAATCCCTTTAAAACAATTTCCTCTCAGAAATATCTCCAAAACGACAATACTATTATGTATCTTCAAAACACTTCCAAAATCTCCGGGATTTTAAACTTTCAAATCCTGCTTAAAACAAATTTAAGTATAATTCATTTGCATAGCTTATGTTCATACAAATTCTCGTTTGATTATATTTCAATTTATAATTTTACATTTATAATTCAAATTTACAAATTTCATTTTATCATGAATTTATTTCCGTAAACTTTGTTTATTTTCAATTTCTAGTTAAATTTTCATTTAACAATGATAATACTTTAATATTATCATTTCTAACATCCAAGCAACCATATAATAGCTATATAGTTTACCAAAAACTTTCTTCATATCAAAAATATATTTTTGGGTAAAATTATTTCATTTACCCATATTGAAAACAATACCGTGTCGATTGTTCTATTCAAGTGTTTAGAAACCCCTTCGATACAGTTTTCGAGGCTGTGCCGACGAAGGTTCATATACCACTCAATAAACCAATCAACACAATATAAAACCATTTTATATTCACTAACAAATACGCGCTCATATCTATTAATACGCTCAAACTCATTATAGAGTACTATGCACTCTAATTTATGAGTAATTCCCACCAGAGCCAAGGTTATCACCAACCTAAGCTCTGATACCAAGTGAAACGACCCGCAAATCCGTACCCCTTAAGTCACTCTATTCTACACATAACAACTCAAGTTGTACAGAAATACGAACCATTTTGGGTTTAAGAAGAAGAGGTAGGAGAAGAGAAAACAAAATCAACATCAGAATCTAACCATCGCAGCGGAGTAAAATATAATAGATAATAAATACACTTTACTCAAAATCAAATATATCTGTTTACATACATTACATCATCAGAGTACATCAGTCACAGCTCACATCAATGTCATATAATGGATACACAACAACTCAACACAGCGGAAATATATATATATACAAGTACGAGAATACGTATCGTCATCGAGCTCGTCTCCTGAGCTCCACAGCATCATATCCTGTATCCTATAATACTCGGTCTGACCCGAGCATTACAGTTAAATAACACCCGAGTCAGTCTGGAATACCAGCGTTAGAAAATCACACCCAATTTATTTTTAAAGTTTCAAAAATCCTTTGAAAACAGAAGCATCTCGTAAGACCACGCCACAAATAAACATGTCGGGTTTTTACCTTACGATAGCTAAAACAATTTTTATAGAAATCCTCTGATATTATAATAGGGTCTATATACAAATACTTATAAAATAGCCGAAATTGTTACATGATTAAATTCCAGCTACTAGCCACCGAAGTGGGTAATACAAACAAAACTCGTACAAGGCTCGTAGGGAAAATGGATTTCCAACAATGACTAGGCACTGGGGTACCACCTGTCACAGTATGGGGCCTAGATCACCGTACCGAGGACTACTCCCTTCATCCCCTGCAACACAAGGCCGGAACCATTCCTTACTGAACAGTTCCGAACAAGATAAACCCTGTGGTTGGCGCGACCAACCACCCACTAAGCCGAAATAAATAAGGGACATCTAGACAGGGGAATTATCTTGTCCTGCTTGGGCATGACCCACCTAACCTTGCTGCATATCCCCTGATTTTCAGTCATTCCCGGTTGATGAGGCTTGAGGCTAAGCGTTACCTTTAGAACGTTTTCACTTAGAATGCCCATCGTCCACCTGACGATGTTTCGCAAGCATTCATCCATACAAGTCCGTCCCGGGTTCGAACGAAACCGAAGGCACTATTCCTACTACATCCCTTTGGAAATATCCTCAGGATTAGTAGCGACTAGCCCTTGCATTTCACTGCTCCATCTTCGAATCCAAAATCGTTTACACGAAACGTACAAACCAGATCGAAGTGGTTTTTGAGAAATAAATCTCGATCCCGGTCTCTTCGAAACGATCAACGTATTTGTCCAATATTGATAGTCGGTTATTTTACTATCAATTTATATTCACAAACAACCATCAACCAATAAATAATTTTCCAAATTATTTATCTCCAAAAATATCTTCACAAGATATATTTCTATTTTCAATCCTTTGAAAACAGTTTCAAACCATCTTTCTTCCCAGAATAAACTTTTCCAAATATTTTCTATCTCCTCTGAAATCCCCAAGCATGAAACTGGATTTTAAAAATGAATTTTAAAACATTTACTTTGAAATATATATACTTTTAAACAGCTAAGTTAAATTTCTTCAATATTTGTAAAAATACTTACTATATGAGTATTTGAAAATAAAGTTACTTAATAGAATATAAAACTAGAATTTCACTTTTGAAAACAAAATACTAGGTCATCTTTTAAGTAATTACTACTATATTAGATTTTTAGAAAATACTTACCCTTTGAATTTTAAATATTGGATATAATAAAAATTTTCAAAACTTGCCTTTTTCAAAACAACTTTAAAACCCTTTTAACCTATATTTAAAAACTCGCTTTGAAAACATACTTGGTTATTCGAGGAGAATTTTCCAACTTCAATCAATTGAATCAATTTTCCAAATTGATTTTCAACTTATTTTATTTGAAATAAATTTCTTCACTTATTCAGTTCATTTCAAAATTCATTAATTATTGACTTAATTATAATTGTTATTATTTTCCCTTTTATTTTACATCTTTAACTGAAGTATACATATTTCATATATTTTTTTTCCATTTCTTCTTTATTCTTCTAGAATAATTTAAATCCTAAATTTGAAATAACTGTTTTATTCTTTTAAACAGTAACATTGAAATTTTAAGTTTTCTTAACTTTCTGTTTATTCAAAAATTCCTTTCCATATACAGGATTCATTAATTAGCATTTTGGAAACACTAATATTCTTATCAATTCATTTTTAATTTATTTACCTTCTTTATAATTATTTTCTTAAAAATTTACTTCTTTTATTATTTCTTTCCAAGAATCCAATGCTATATAATTTGATAACTCAGAGTTCAAGAATATATCCAAGCAGCTATAGCATTCAATATTTCAATATGATTCATCACAGAATATCCACAAAGCATGTCAGAGAATAATAAACAATATATATATGTTGAGGGACCCAGTTGGATCCCTCCAACCTGTTTTCCCTGCATCCACAGATGTTAGCACAACATAAACATCAATCCAAAATATATCATACTAAAGTACAACAATCAAATCAACCATTCCAACAATTATTTAAATTTAATCCTTTAAATTTAAATTAACTGAGTGAGATTAACTCACCTTTACTCCCTTGAATTTTGCAAATCCATTTCATGCTCTATTAGTTTCTTCCCAATTTTGACCTTGAATAACATTGGATGATTTTTATTAATTCCGAATCAATCGAACAATTAATTACCATTAAATCGTTTAATAATTTAATTTATCTAATGGTTTAAATTTAAACTAGCAATTTAACGTAAACTAATAAGTTTATTTGAAGTAATTACTTTTGTTCCAATTATTTTCAGTAACTAAATAGGTTTCTTAACCACATTAATCACTTAAGCACAATTGTAAACTGTATTTATTTTTGTTATTATATATATATATATATATATTTACTTACCGTAAAAAAAAATCCCTTTACTAAACCTCACTTTTACAATTTCCCTTCACTCATATGTATATATCAATTCAAATTACAGGAAAGAAAGAATTCGACCCTCAACTCGTTGACCAAAATGTACTGAACAACCCCGACATCGACTGTGCCTTTCAATATCATGCTGCCATGACCCGTTCCATTGATAACGAACACTAGCCCAGCTGTCACCGCCTCCAGAACCACCAAGCCCTAATCGCGAATCCCTAGCCCACGCGTGTTCGACTCACAGATCGCGATCCCCAAAATTGAACCAACTCCGGCCATCTATCACTGCCTCCTCGTGGACTCGCACGCATAGCAGCGCTTCACTCCGCCGCCACGCTTCCGCTGTACATCGTGCACCTCCAATTGTCGATGCAAAAACCCAGAATGCACCTTCCTCAACCTGGATCTCACGCACCACCTTCCATCGCCCGCATTTTCTTCATGCTTCCACTCAGACGCGCGGCTGCTCTATGACACAAAACAGCATGCATCTTCATCAACCCAATCGTGGCCACATCAGCCACCAAGATGAACTTGCGCTGCCTGCCGTGCTTCCTTGATTTTGGATTTTGGGGAAAAAATATAATAAAGGGTTCGGGCTTTCATCGAGTATCGCGTCACCAAAAATCGAAAACCTAAATTAGGCCAACCCCAAATCGCGTGCGGTGCTTCGCCGCTGCCTTTCCCCCCTCGAGTTTTGATTCGCGAAAACGAATCAAGATGGTGACGTGAAATTTGAAATGAACGAAAATCGTTCCACCATTTATATTTTCTTTACAGTAAAAGAATTGATACGAAGGATTTGAGGACACGAGGAAGAAGGGAATTCGGCCATTATTCATTTATTATTAATTTTTTTCGAATTGATAAGTGAACTGAAGGAATCAAGGTCTCGTGTTTTAAGAAGAAACAGGATAGGGTATGGCGTGTTTGAGAAGGCAAAGGAAGCGTGTTGAATACGCCTTGCTACAGTGTTCACTTATAATTAAAATTCAAATTCGAATTGATTATTATCAATTAAATTTCAGCGCGTTTATCTATCGTACGCTCACACAATAACTCCGATCAATACGAAATTTGAAATCCGATAATAATTCAATATTACGGATCCAATGGTACTGGTTTCGTCGAATTCCGAGACTGTGTCTCGGAGGGCTATTTTCAATTCAATTTAAACGATGAAATTTCAAAGCTGAATAAATCACTATTAAATTTAATTTTACAACTTCTATTATCTTCAATATTATCAAAATAAATTTTATAAGCCTTCTAATTATTTTTAACAGGCTTAAAATTCCAGGTTCAACAATCTACCCAAATTCCGATAATTAAATTCGACAATTAGTTATCAAATAAATACTGATATTTGAAATTAAAGTTAATAATTAACTTTTGAATAATTAAAATTAATTAAATATCCTCATTTCAAATACTCAAAACTTCCGGGTCGTCACATTATTTTCCATAATGTAAGGAATAGTTAGTGGTATTTTTTAAATATCCAAGCACTCTCATTAGTGCTTTCCAGTGTTCCTTCCCTGGATTGCTTGTATACCTGCTCAATCGACTTACTGCATAAGCTATATCTGGTCTTGTGCAATTCATGAGATACATGAGACATCCTATTACACGAGAATATTCCAGTTGCATTACACTCTCATTAGTGTTTTTATACAGTACTTCTGATGGATTAAAAGGTGTATTTACTCCTTTTATTCCAAAGTTTTGAAATCTTTCAATCACTTTTTCTACATAATGTGATTGAGATAACTTAATTCCATTAGAGGTTCTTATTATTTTTATTCCCAAAATAATATCTGCAACACCCAAGTCTTTCGTGTCAAAATTGTTGATCAACATTTTCTTTATGGTCTCAATTACCTGAGTATTTGGACCAAATATTAGCATATCGTCCACATATAGACAAATCATCACATATGATTGTCCAAGTTGTTTATAATAAACACATTTGTCACATTCATTTATACAAAAACCATTTCTCATCATGACACTATCAAATTTTGCGTGCCATTGCTTTGGAGCTTGTTTTAGTCCGTATAATGATTTGACTAATCTACAGACTTTGTTTTCATTTCCTTTGGAAATAAATCCCTTAGGTTGCTCCATGTAAATCTCCTCATCGAGATTTCCATTTAAGAATGCTGTTTTTACATCCATTTGATGAATCTCTAGATTATAGATGAATGCAATTGCTATTAACATTCTTATAGAGGTTATTCATGTTACCGACGAATATGTATCAAAGAAGTCTACTCCTTCTTTTTGACAATATCCTTTGGCTACTAATATGGCTTTATACTTGTCGATAGAGCCATCTGCTTTCATTTTCTTCTTGAAAATCCATTTGCAGCCAATTGGTTTTATTCCTGGTGGAATATCAACAATTTCCCAAGTTTTATTACTTAGAATTGAATCAATCTCACTTTGGATTGCTTCTTTCCAACATGAAGATTCAGAAGATGACATTGCTTCCTTGTACGTTTGAGGTTCGTGTTCTAACATATAAGTTAAAAAATCCAAACCAAATGTTTTGGAAGTTCTTGCCCTTACGCTTCTTCTTAGTCGAGCATCCTCAATTTGATGATGAGTTTCATCTTCATGTGAATCGTTTGATTCTTCTCTTGTCCTTTTTGGGACATTATTTCCTTCATTCCTTTTGTGTGGAAACACATCTTCAAAGAATGAGGCATCTCTTGATTCCATGATTGTATTTACATGAATATCAGTTATATCAGACTTGAATACCCAAAATCTGTAGGCACTACTATTTTGGGCTGGCCAAGATAATAACAATCTACTGTTTTTGGTCCAAGTTTGACTCTCTTGGGAGGCGGAACTGGAACTTTTGCCACCCCCACACTTTGAGGTATTTAAAGCTTGGTTTGTGTCCTTTCCATATCTCATATGGAATTGTTCCCGTTTTATTGTGAGGAACTTTGTTTAATATGTGATTAGACATATTTAAGGCTTCCCCCCACAAGTTCGTCGGTAGACCAGAAGTTAAAAGCATGGCAGTAATCATGTCTTTTAGCGTTCTGTTCTTCCTCCCGGCTACACCATTTTGTTGTGGTGAATATGGAGCTGTTGTTTGATGAATTATACCATTTTCGGCACAGAACTGTTCAAATGGTGATTCATATTCTCCACCTCGATCAGATCTCAATATCTTGATCTTTTTATTTAACTGATTTTCTACCTCAGCCTTGTATTTTATAAACGCTGTTATTGCTTCATCTTTACTATTTAAAAGATATACATAGCAATATCGCGTATAATCGTCAATAAAAGTAATAAAATACTTTTTCCCCACCTCTTGTAGGTAGTGATTTAAAATCACATAAATCTGTATGTACCAAACCTAATGGTTCGGTGCTTCTGTTAACAGATTTAAATGGTTGTTTGACCATTTTTGCTTCTACACATGTCTCACATTTGTAGTTCTTATCTACTTGGAAATTTGGAATCAATCCCAAGTTTGATAATTTCTTCATTTTTCGGAAGTTTATGTGTCCTAATCTATCGTGCCATAGTAAAATTTCGTGCTCAAGCAAGCAAGTGACTTCAATTTTATTAAGAGCACAATCAGAATACATAGATTTATTGCCGATAACGGCTATGTTTGCCTTAAATAGGCCATCACATAAATAACCCCTTCCGATATACATTCCAGCTTTAAACAGAACCATCTTGTCTGATTCGAACACAATTTTGAATCCTTTCTTTGATAGCACTGAGCCGGAGATCAGATTCTTGCGTATGTGTGGAACGTGAATCACGTCATTCAATTCGACTGTTTTTCCAGAAGTGAACTTGAGGATAACTGTGCCACTGCCTTCGATCATGGAAACTGCAGAATTACCCATGTAGAGTCTTTCTTTCTGATCGAATTTCTGGTATGTTGAAAACATGGATTTTTCAGAGCAAACATGACGAGTCGCTCCTGTGTCAACCCACCATTGGTTAGGGTTCTGAATCAAATTGCATTCAAAAATAACCGCTAAAAAGTTGGACTTATCCATTTTCATGTTGTCAACTGTTAACATCTCTGTTTTAGTGTAAAACAGTAAAATTCTTAAGATGTTATACGTCTAGTGTACTAAAACAGATAGCACGCCACAATAAACTCGTCGCACAAGTTTGTTGATTAGAACTCCACTACGCTGGAATTTTGTATTAGATAAATGTAACAATAAGTTACGTTGTAAATAAATTACAACAACGACGTTATACTATTGTAAGAAATAGTACAACTTATAAACGGGAAAGATTTCAGTGAATCTAACCAGTATATATATAAAGGAAATTCCGTCTGAGGCTTGTCGTAACAATTTCCTTAAGAATTTTATTTCAAAACTCTCCCAAGATACAACAGACGTAATTTGCACGAGATTGTAATGAGTATGTTAACTCTGTGATATGTATGTTAGAACAGCAGCTGTGTTTAGAAGAGAAGAGATAATTCAGATTAAAAATTCGGTGAGGAAAGTGATCAGTTTTCCTCCTTATTTATAATTGGTTTGTATCCCTTCGAACGGTCGCGACTGCACCAGTTTGTCCAAACGGTCGCGCCTGTTGCCCTTTCATCGCACCTGCCTGCTATTCGGCCGCGTCTCCTCACATGGGTCGTAGGTAACGACCCGGTATTTTCAACCATTCGCATCCATTGTAAGTGTATAGATAGACACTCATGCCAGAATTGAATTGCTCAAAATACCGCGTTGTAAATAAAATTTTGGCAAAGCTTAGAATATACAGTAAATAAAAATCACAGATCACAGACACAGTGTAATAATAATGCAGCGGAAGTAAAAGAGATAGTAGTTCATGAAGCTACTATATAAATATATCAGAGTTACATAAGATACTAAAGAAGAAATAAAGTATAACAGAAGTTTAAATATGATAACCAAGTACAAGCTGAATAGAACAACCGAACTGAAAAGATGAACTTGACAAGTAGATAATCTCCAACGATTCCAATCTCCAGAAAGTGGAAATCCAAATCTGTGAATAAATCAGGCTGACCCGAGCGTAAATAAAAATACAAACACTCGAGTCAAGACATACATACTTATACAATGTAAACCAACTCAAGTGAACTGTAGCAAAGATACAAGTAACTTAGAAGATGCTTGGGACCGCCCATCCTCTAAGGATCCGTTAAACTATTTACTATGTAGTAATATACGCTATATACAGTAGTGTCTAATCAGTAAAGTATAATCATATAGAAAATAGCGTTAAGGGGATGGTGAACCTTAACGCGATCGGATCTTTAAAACCAAAATCGTAGTGGGCTCGATATAAGGAGATGACACGGCACGCGAGGCAATGCCAGGGTGGATACAACGTTTGCACTCCCGGACCGGTGGTGACGGCAAGCCAGCAGCTTCCGCCCACCTCGAACAATACCCCCGAATCAAAGTGGCGCCACCGAATCGAATCACAACAGTAATAGAATAGTTTCCGATGGAGCATGCTCGATGAAAGGGTGCGACCCTTTGTGTAGCCCGGTATAGCTCCTGTTTTAGTCATATATGCCAACTCACGGGAGTTGGGTCCACGTAATATATACCTCGAGAACGTCGCCACCATCCTACTTCATTCTGGAATCTCCACCGCGTACACGGTTGTTAAAGTGGTTTTCGGTATTGGCCGGCTATAAGACAATATCCGATCCCGGTCTCTTTAACAACTCATCATTATTATAACCCGTAGTTATAACTTTAAAGCAATATATTTTACTTCAAAAATAAAATGTCATTTCAACCCAAATCTTTATCAAAACAAAGATTAAATCATTTCCGAACCATTTCAATATATCATCATACCATATCTTTCAATTCAAATATTTATCAAAATAAATAACAAGTCATTTCTAACCATTTCAATATATTAAATTATCATATCCTTTAAACACTTCCTTTCAAATTATTTTAATATCAAAATGTCATATCTTTCAAAACTCCATTTCCAAAATATCATATCTTTTCGAAACCACATTTCAATCATTTTAATATATCAAAATATCATATCCTTTCGAAACCACATTTCAATCGTTTTAATATCAAAATATCATGTCTTTTCGAAACCACATTTCAATCATTATTCACTTTATTCAATTTAGAATACCATTTCAATTCATATTTCAAAACAGTTTATATTCCAAAAAAAATCATTTTTTTATCATTAAAATGAAGTTATCATTTTAATAATTAAATTATTAAATTTCCAAAAAATTTCAACTTCCATAGTTCATTTATTCACTTACGTTTATCAAAACAGTGAAATTTCACTTTACGCAGCATTTAGAGAACGTTACTGAAAGTTACATTCAAAACGGTTAAATTTGACAAAAGACAACATTTTAAAATGTTGTAATAGGGTTTACTTAAATTTCAAATAAACTTAGTTAAATTCAAAAATTACAGCACTTACAACACTTGCTATAATAGTTTTTAATTCAATAGCTTTTTAATTCATTATCATCAATTACAGCATTTACAAATGCTGTAATATTATTTACATTGTAATTAATATCATTTCGAAAATGCAGTAAATTAACTTCAAATATTCAATATAATTTCTCAACTAATTATATTTTTATTTTTATTTACTTAATTAAAAGTTCACTTTTATGTCAATTTCATAAATTTTCAATTTTAGTTATATTCCAAAATTTCAACTTAAAATATCCATTCATTTCACATTTTAACTTTATTCAAATCCTTAATATGTTATAAAATCATTTTAAATTGATTTAGATTCAAAATATCATAATTTTATCATATTTTCAAAGTTATTTAAATTCCATTAAAAATTAAGTCAAAATTTCCAAAATAACTTACATTCATATTTTCTAACTTCTCATTAATTCATTTCACTTGCAATTATTCAGAAAATCAATAATATTTTTCAAAAATCCTGTTTAATTAGATTTAAATCAAAATATTTTAATATTTACATTTCTAAAGTAATTTTAAAATTTTTAGAAAACATATATTAACTACGGGTCTGTATATAATTTTCTACACTAGGAAAAGTGATACGGGTAATATATCATTTCAACCCGTAATTTACAAAGAAAATCCGGGTTTTATCATTTCAAACCCGCAATCCCAAGTCAAAATGAATAATTTTAAAACCGTTCAGGCCTATCATTTCAGCCCATAACAATTTTCCCTTATTCTAAAGTCCGTTCGGGTATGTATCATTTCAACCCATAGTGATTTCTAACCTACAGGGAACTTGCAGTGTGATAGACAGATCAAAAATGAATAGTTTAACAAGATATAATAGTAACAGGTGATGTGACATGTAACAGGTGATATGACATAAAATTAAACATGTTAACATCATATATTCATAAAATCACATGGCAGTTATAACATCATCAATATTTCTACACATTCAGTTGTTGTTGTTTCACAACTGCATAAGTATAAATGTCGTGTGAGCTTTACTTACCTTTAATCGCTGAAGATGTCAAAACCAAAGGCACAACAGAAAACAAAGCATGATGACACAATTACGGACTTGAGTGGAGAGCGAATCCAAGCTACAACTCTATTTTACAACCCAAAACAAACAACTAAAACAACACAATTCAATACGACTTTAAAATGCAATAACTTTGAAATAAAAGAGAAACTTTTTGCCAAACTTTTTGCCTTGCTTCCTCAAACCTTTGTCACAGCCTAGGGTATAGTTTGGTTCAGATTTGGCTAAGTTTTGGCTCAGGTCTAGGCTAGCATGGGTCGGCCTACACATGGGTTTGAAGGTGGGTTGTGATCTAGGTGCATAAATCTACCACTACAAAGCAAAGTTCATCATTTTCTATGCTACAACTAGGTTCGGTCATGGGTTATGTGGGCCCAACCAGAGGTGCAGGTGGTGGTGGGTGATGTTGAAGGGGGTGGAGGTCAGATCTGGGCTGGTGGTGGTGGTGGAAGTGGTGGAAAAGGAAGGTGGAGGTGTAGGAACAAAACTAGGCTAGATTGAGCACAGAGGTGATGGTTATGATTGTTTTTGGTGGATTTTGTGTAGATCTTGGCCTTGGATTGGTTTGGCCTGGAGAGGAGGGTTACTAGGATGGGTGGTCAGAGGAAGGGGGTGGTGGAGATCAGGTCAGATCTAGTTGAGGAGGAGCCAAGCTGTGAAGGTGAGAATAAGTGACAAATTTCAATAGAAAAACTAAGAAAACAAAGAAGAAGAAGAAGAAGATGAAATTTTTACCAAACTCTTGGAGATGATGGAGGCCATGATTTTCAGAGATTAGAAGGAAGGAATTTCGTGGAAAATGAAGGAAAAAAAAAGATACGGCTGAAGATAGAGTAAGGAGTGGCTAAAATAACTGACGTATTGATGACAAAAGAAACTGTAAAAGAAACGTGAAACGACATTTCGTTTCTTAGCCTTTAAACCTTTCAAATTTCATATATATAATTTGTAATTTTATAAATACATATAAACTGAGAAATAAATAAAAAAATTCAGAAATAAGAATAAATATCTAAAATAAATAATTAAATTTTAATTAAATAGAATTTAAATTAAGAAAATGGCTTAAAATTGCAAACTAGGCTTTAAAATTGAAAACAACTCAAATAATCTTTGGAAAAATCTATTCAAATTTAAATACATGAAAAATGAATATTAATAAAGTAAAACACAGCAAATAAAAGTGAATGTATAAAATAAATTACTAAATTTAAATTATATATAATTAAATTAAGGAAATAGCAAAGAAACAGAAACTAGGTTGGAAAATTTGAAGATAAATGCAATGGACTTTGAAAAAAAAATTATATACTTGAAAAATATTTATAAATAAAGATAATAACAAAAAAAAATACATTCACAAAATAAATAAATAAATTATTTAAATATAGTTTAGATGAAGAAAATAGCAGAAAAATAGAAATAGCCTTTAAAAATAGGAAATAAATACAGTAAATTTCAAAAAAAATCTATTATCATTTTAAAAATAATTAAGAGTCAAAATATACATAATATAACATAAATATACAAGTTAGAATAAGATATATCAAATAAAATGTCATTTATATAATTTAAAATAAAGACTATTGCTGAATAACCCAATATACACACAATATTGAAAACAGTATAACTTTTGCAATTTAAATCCGTTTTCAACGAAACGAAAAGCGGTGTTCTTAAAATTTTATGTGCTTTCATAATAAAAGATAAAATTTAAATTTTCAAACTTTTAAAAATTTAAATTAAAAGTCAAAGTTTGATTATTTTGACCAAGATTCACTTTTTGGAAAATATTCTTTTTAGTCATGCTTTGGAATGATAATTCATATCAAAACTAAAGTTTATATTTAAAATAACAAAATTAATCATTCAAAATAAATAAAATAAGTTTTTAGATCAAAATTCAATTAAAATAATTAAAATATACAATTAAAAAAAATCACAAAATATAGGGTTGTTACACTCTCCCCCACTCAAAACTTTTCGTCCCCTAAAAGGAACGAGGTACGGTAAAGCACAGAAAAAGATAGAGTGAAACAAGTTAGGACAAGATGACAATGAGAATGAAATTATACATGATAACTATTGTTATAGGTAAGTTTAACAAGGTGGAGATGATCTTTCCAAGATTCTCCAAAATCAAGAACACAAGCACGCAAAATAAATTCAAAATGAGCACAAAAGATTATTAAAGATTATAGAAAGATTTCTAAATAGAAAGATTATAGAAAGATGCCTATACCAGTTTATCGCAAGATAAGGATGATAAGGACAAACAAAAGATAGTTTGAAAAACAAAATAAGGAAATAAATTTGAAAGCATGGAAATTTCAACTTAAATAGAGAATAAATCTTTACACAAGTTAAATAAATCTTAACTATCTCAAATTTCATTATCTTATTATTCAATCATCTGAAATTAACAATTTTTTTAAAACCCATAAAAATAATCATTTATTGCACTCACAATGTACTTAATAAATTTAATTCTCTTTATTCCTCTCATTATATTTATCACTTATGTTAGACATACTTGCACTTATTATAACTGCTTTCTTTTATTCTTAGTTCTTTTAACATTATTTTATTGTAAGTTATTCAATTACCCTTTATTATATTTACCTCTGTTAATCATTTTATAATTAAAATTTAAGTGTATAACATTTATTATAACCACTCAAATTTTATAAAAAAAAACTTTTTATATTGTATATTATTCAATTACATTGTTAACTTCTAAAATTTTGGTAAGTTATATTTGAATGCAATTGTATTATACAAATAAAATTTCCAATTCAATCATTTCAAGCTTAAATCAATTTATTTTTTCTTTTTATAATTGAAATTATTCTTTAAAAATAGAATTTAAGAATTAAATTTTCGATTCCTTCAGACCATTTAGAGATAAGTAATAATATGTCAAATCAAATTTCAATCATATATCTATATATATTATAAATTAAGTCATTTCTAGAAATTCAAATCAATTTAATTTCCCAAAACAAAGCTGTAGCAAGACTACAGAACAGTCTCTTCACTTCGAAACTCGAAAATGAACGTCGATGATGCTGCAGTCATCACCGAAGTTATTTCCCAGCGACAATGAGAAGAGCACTAATTTTAAACTTTAAAATTCTTTGGAAACAAATTTCTATTTGAAAATATTTTAAATATTATATCCCTTTTAATACTTTTAAACAAAAGGTTTAGAACCATCGGAAATTAAATTCTCAAATTTCTTTTTCTAAATTCATTTAAGTTCCCATATAAAATTATAAACAATTATTTATAAATTCATTTATAGAACAATAAATGATAAATCAAGTATTATATTTATGGAACTTAATAAAATGATTCAAATTATCAATTTGAATCATTTTATTAAGTTCCATAAATATATATATATATATATATATATATATATATCAAAAATTTATTTCATTAACCAAAACAAAATTTAAAATAATATCGTGTTAGCTTGTTCTGTCAAAGTGTTTTAGAAATCCTATCGATAGCGTTGATCAGACGAATCGATCGAAAACCCAAATCAACATCAACAACTCCAATAACACAATATAAAAAAAAATATAGATTGACAAATACAATTCAAAATGTTTGAAAATATGTTGGAAACAAAATACAAGATGATTAAATACAGAGTAGGGAGGTGGATAAGCTAAAATAAATCACGGGCAACCTTAATCGGGTCAACCGTGACTTAAAGTATAAGATCGAAGTGGATTTTCTAGGGTAAATCTACATTCAATCTCAATAGATAAGGTTAGAGTTTGGGATAACAAAGGATATTAGCATCTAAACTAAGGATAGACATAAATCTCTGGTGAATCGATGCTAAATGTAAAGGAGTTTTCCCTCTTTTTTTCAATTCAATTTGAAATTGGCGTAACCGCCAACTCACTAAAAAGATCATTCGAAGCGAAGTTATGGAATACTCCAAAGTCAAAAGAAGATGAGGGATACAAATGGATTTTGGAACCATGGGGAACGTTCCAAAATTCAAAGGAATCGAGTCAAAAGGAAGAGCTTAAAACTCGAATGAAAGTGATTCTGTAAATACATTCACTCCATATGCTGAGTTTTGCCTAGAGCTACCAAAGCTCTGATACCAACGGTAACGACCCGGTATTTTCAACCATTCGCATCCATTGTAAGTGTATAGATAGACACTCATGCCGGAATTGAATTGCTCAAAATACCGCGTTGTAAATAAAATTTTGGCAAAGCTCAAAATATACAGTAAATGAAAATCACAGATCACATACACAGTGTAATAATAATGCAGCGGAAGTAAAAGAGATAGTAGTTCATGAAGCTACTATATAAATATATCAGAGTTACATAAGATACAAAAGAAGAAATAAAGTATAACAGAAGTTTGAATATGATAACCAAGTACAAGCTGAATAGAACAACCGAACTGAAAAGATGAACTTGACAAGTAGATAATCTCCAGCGATTCCAATCTCCAGAAAGTGGAAATCCAAATCTGTGAATAACTCAGGCTGACCCGAGCGTAAATAAAAATACAAACACTCGAGTCAAGACATACATACTTATACAATGTAAACCAACTCAAGTGAACTGTAGCAAAGATACAAGTAACTTAGAAGATGCTTGGGACCGCCCATCCTCTAAGGATCCGTTAAACTATTTACTATGTAGTAATATACGCTATATACAGTAGTGTCTAATCAGTAAAGTATAATCATATAGAAAATAGCGTTAAGGGGATGGTGAACCTTAACGCGGTCGGATCTTTAAAACCAAAATCGTAGTGGGCTTGATATAAGGAGATGACACGGCACGCGAGGCAATGCCAGGGTGGATACACCGTTTGCACTCCCGGACCGGTGGTGACGGCAAGCCAGCAGCTTCCGCCCACCTCGAACAATACCCCCGAATCAAAGTGGCGCCACCGAATCGAATCACAATAGTAATAGAATGGTTTCCGATGGAGCATGCTCGATGAAAGGGTGCGACCCTTTGTGTAGCACGGTATAGCTCCTGTTTTAGTCATATATGCCAACTCACGGGAGTTGGGTCCACGTAATATATACCTCGAGAACGTCGCCACCATCCTACTTCATTCTGGAATCTCCACCGCGTACACGGTTGTTAAAGTGGTTTTCGGTATTGGCCGGCTATAAGACAATATCCGATCCCGGTCTCTTTAACAACCCATCGTTATTATAACCCTAGTTATAACTTTAAAACAATATATTTTACTTCAAAAATAATATGTCATTTCAACCCAAATCTTTATCAAAACAAAGATTAAATCATTTCCGAACCATTTCAATATATCATCATACCATATATTTCAATTCAAATATTTATCAAAATAAATAACAAGTCATTTCTAACCATTTCAATATATTAAATTATCATATCCTTTAAACACTTCATTTCAAATTATTTTAATATCAAAATGTCATATCTTTCAAAACTCCATTTCCAAAATATCATATCTTTTCGAAACCACATTTCAATCATTTTAATATATCAAAATATCATATCCTTTCGAAACCACATTTCAATCGTTTTAATATATCAAAATATCATATCTTTTCGAAACCACATTTCAATCATTATTCACTTTATTCAATTTAGAATACCATTTCAATTCATATTTCAAAACAGTTTATATTCCAAAAAAAATCATTTTTTTTTATCATTAAAATGAAGTTATCATGTTAATAATTAAATTATTAAATTTCCAAAAAATTTCAACTTTCATAGTTCATTTATTCACTTACGTTTATCAAAACAGTGAAATTTCACTTTACGCGGCATTTAGAGATCGTTACTGAAAGTTACATTCAAAACGGTTAAATTTGACAAAAGACAACATTTTAAAATGTTGTAATAGGGATTACTTAAATTTCAAATAAACTTAGTTAAATTCAAAAATTACATCACTTACAACACTTGCTATAATTGTTTTTAGTTCAATAGCTTTTTAATTCATTATCATCAACTACAGCATTTACAAATGCTGTAATACCATTTACATTGTAATTAATATCATTTCGAAAATGCAGTAAATTAACTTCAAATATTCAATATAATTTCTCAACCAATTATATTTTTATTTTTATTTACTTAATTAAAAGTTCACTTTTATGTCAATTTCATAAATTTCTAATTTTAGTTATATTGCAAAATTTCAACTTAAAATATCCATTCATTTCACATTTTAACTTTATTCAAATCCTTAATATGTTATAAAATCATTTTAAATTGATTTAGATTCAAAATATCATAATTTTATCATATTTTCAAAGTTATTTAAATTCCATTAAAAATTAAGTCAAAATTTCAAAAATAACTTACATTCATATTTTCTAACTTCTCATTAATTCATTTCACTTGCAATTATTCAGAAAATCAATAATATTTTACAAAAATCCTTTTTAATTAGATTTAAATCAAAATATTTTAATATTTACATTTCTTAAGTAATTTTAAAAATTTTAGAAAACATATATTAACTACGGGTCTGTATATAATTTTCTACACTAGGAAAAGTGATACGGGTAATATATCATTTCAACCCGTAATTTACAAAGAAAATCCGGGTTTTATCATTTCAAACCCGCAATCCCAAGTCAAAATGAATAATTTTAAAACTGTTCAGACTTATCATTTCAGCCCATAACGATTTTCCCTTATTCTAAAGTCCGTTCGGGTATGTATCATTTCAACCCATAGTGATTTCTAACCTACAGGGAACTTGCAGTGTGATAGACAGATCAAAAATGAATAGTTTAACAAGATATAATAGTAACAGGTGATGTGACATGTAACAGGTGATATGACATAAAATTTAACATGTTAACATCATATATTCATAAAATCACATGGCAGTTATAACATCATCAATATTTCTACACATTCAGTTGTTGTTGTTTCACAACTGCATAAGTATAAATGTCGTGTGAGCTTTACTCACCTTTAATCGCTGAAGATGTCAAAACCAAAGGCACAACAGAAAACAAAGCACGATGACACAATTACGGACTTGAGTGGAGAGCGAATCCAAGCTACAACTCTTTTTTACAACCCAAAACAAACAACCAAAACAACACAATTCAATACGACTTTAAAATGCAATAACTTTGAAATAAAAGAGAAACGAATTGCCAAACTTTTTTCCTTGCTTCCTCAAACCTTTGTCACAGCCTAGGGTATAGTTTGGTTCAGATTTGGCTAAGTTTTGGCTCAGGTCTAGGCTAGCATGGATCGGCCTACACATGGGTTTGAAGGTGGGTTGTGATCTAGGTGCATAAATCTACCACTATAAAGCAAAGTTCATCATTTTCTATGCTACAACTAGGTTCGGTCATGGGTTATGTGGGCCCAACCAGAGGTGCAGGTGGTGGTGGGTGATGAGGAAGGGGGTGGAGGTCAGATCTGGGCTGGTGGTGGTGGTGGAAGTGGTGGCAAAAGGAAGGTGGAGGTGTAGGAACAAAACTAGGCTAGATTGAGCAGAGAGGTGATGGTTGTGATTGTTTTTGGTGGATTTTGTGTAGATCTTGGCCTTGGATTGGTTTGGCCTGGAGAGGAGGGTTACTAGGATGGGTGGTCAGAGGAAGGGGGTGGTGGAGATCAGGTCAGATCTGGTTGAGGAGGAGCCAAGCTGTGAAGGTGAGAACAAGTGACAAATTTCAATAGAAAAACTAAGAAAACAAAGAAGAAGAAGAAGATGAAATTTTTACCAAACTCTTGGAGATGATGGAGGCCATGATTTTCAGAGATTAGAAGGAAGGAATTTCGTGGAAAATGAAGGAAAAAAAAAGATACGGCTGAAGATAGAGTAAGGAGTGGCTAAAATAACTGACGTATTGATGACAAAAGAAACTGTAAAAGAAACGTGAAACGACATTTCGTTTCTTAGCCTTTAAACCTTTCAAATTTCATATATATAATTTTTAATTTTATAAATACATATAAACTGAGAAATAAAAAAAATTCAGAAATAATAATAAATATCTAAAATAAATAATTAAATTTTAATTAAATAGAATTTAAATTTAGAAAATGGCTTAAAATTGCAAACTAGGCTTTAAAATTGAAAACAACTCAAATAATCTTTGGAAAAATCTATTCAAATTTAAATGCATGAAAAATGAATATTAATAAAGTAAAACACAGCAAATAAAAGTGAATGTATAAAATAAATTACTAAATTTAAATTATATATAATTAAATTAAGGAAATAGCAAAGAAACAGAAACTAGGTTGGAAAATTTGAAGATAAATGCAATGGACTTTGAAAAAAAAATTATATACTTGAAAAATATTTATAAATAAAGATAATAACAAAAAAATACATTCACAAAATAAATAAATAAATTATTTAAATATAGTTTAGATGAAGAAAATAGCAGAAAAATAGAAACAGCCTTTAAAAATAGGAAATAAATACAGTAAATTTCAAAAAAAATCTATTATCATTTTAAAAATAATTAAGAGTCAAAATATACATAATATAACATAAATATACAAGTTAGAATAAGATATATCAAATAAAATGTCATTTATATAATTTAAAATAAAGACTATTGCTGAATAACCCAATATACACACAATATTGAAAACAGTATAACTTTTGCAATTTAAATCCGTTTTCAACGAAACGAAAAGCGGTGTTCTTAAAATTTTATGTGCTTTCATAATAAAAGATAAAATTTAAATTTTCAAACTTTTAAAAATTTAATTTAAAAGTCAAAGTTTGATTATTTTGACCAAGATTCACTTTTTGGAAAATATTCTTTTTAGTCATGCTTTGGAATGATAATTCATATCAAAACTAAAGTTTATATTTAAAAAAATCACAAAATACAGGGTTGTTACACCGCACCTGTTCGTTTACACGCGCTTCAGATGTCGTGTCTCTTCAGTCCCGCATCCGTTTTTACCCGCCTGCTGCTTCTCTTCGTATTCCAGGCCCAGCCCAGTTTCAACCGAAGCCCAAAAACTGTTAATAATGGCCCAGCAAAAGAATGGTCATTTTAGACCCGTACCCGTACCCGAGCCCGGCACGGTCGGTCGGACGGACGGACGGACGGCGGCGGCGCGCGTGTGTGGTGGTGATGCATAATCTCCCTCCTCACAACGAAGCATACATTTGGGAGCCCCAGGCCCCCAACCTCCTCATGAGAAAGCTATATTTAAACCAATATAGCTTTCACAATTTGGAGATGTGGGACTTGTATTTTTCATTCACTTTGCTCTTTAGGAATTCCAACACTCACTGGATGGGGAAAATAAACTGCTTTAGAATCAACTTATCTTGTTATAATTATAAAGATAAACATGGATGAAAACATATCATATAGTTATCCATTGAAGATAAATGCAATTCCATGAGAATTTCAGCAATAGAGGTCTATTACATGAATTAATCAATGTAAGAAAAAGAAGCCGATGCAAAGTTCTAAAACAATGTGAGATAGAAAAGTTAGTAAGCTTACATTTGCTTCAGTAGCAGGATTGATATTGCCATATGCAAAGAAAGTTCCACCAAGTACTAATATTTTTTCACTATTTTTACAAATGAAGAGTCGGTCTCTCTCTTAATTGCATATAGATCTTGATCAAAATAATTTGAATTATTTGCATTGACATCAAATCAACGTTTTAAATCCAGGATTTTGATCGCGTTTCATCTATAGGATTTTACAACAACATCTCGTATTAGACGCTGTGTAGTTAATGAGCTCGGTAGATTCAATGCGGTGGAGGTGCAAAAAATCATAGCGGGGATACATCGAAGATATAACGGGATATAGTGGATGACTCTAAAATAGCATATAAACCTCGTACTTAATGTTTTTACAAATATATAAATGGTAATTAAACGAAAAATTAACATTTAATTAAATTATAATTAATACATAAATAATTTTAAATAAAAACATGTGCGAATATACTGTAAATAAACAAAAACTATTACATAACATAATTGAATGTAGTAGAATATTAGAGTATTTTCACTTTTGACAATATATTAAAAATACAACTAAATAAATTAATCTCAAAATTTTTATAATGTGTAAATGTCATTTTTCAATTCATTTCTTTTAAAGAAGATATAAAGGAAATAGCAGAATATGGCGGGAATGACGGGATATAGCGCAAATAGCGGGGTTTAAAGCGGAAAGGCTATATTTGGGGCTATATAGAAAAATCATAATGGTAGAAATCCGCTATGAGATATAACAGGGTTATAGCGGAGTAATTGCGGGGCATTAACTGCAAAGATTAGACGAAATCTCAGATGAGATGAATGTATTCAGGTTACATCTCGGATTGTCAACTCGGATCTTTAAGTCCCTCTCGGGACTATCTTGGATATACAATCATTATATCTGAACTTAAAAGAATCCTGGTACAAGATGAAATAATAAAAGCTACATGCACTGGATAGTGTAATGAAGCTATCCATTCGAATGATAAGAAGAATTTGTAAGCTGAAGATGGTGAAGTGTTTGAGAAGTTTAAGATAAACTGCTAGAATTCAAACTTAGGACGAGGCTTGCGTGTATGAATAAAAATAACTGATTGCTGATAATATTTTCTTTAGAAAATTTACTACTTCAAAACAATTTGAGTTAAGATTAAAATGATTTGATACGATCCAGGAGTATGATTTGTTAAAATATAATGATTATAAATGGGCTGTTTCTAGGCCATAAATTTAATTTGAAAACCATTACGGTTGAACCGCATAATTTAGGGAGGAAAACTATAATAATCGGATAATGTACTGAAAGCCACGTCCTAGAAACATAATTACACACATGCTTACTGCAAATGTATCGTAGACAACTAAAATTTCGTGCTTATCTTATTCGTTGTTAATTATAGTATTGTATAAGGATAGTTTGACTCACATCCCTGCTAAGTTTCAAAATACAAAAAACATCCTCCTTGAACTAAATTTACATTTCCAGTCCCTGTTTTCAAATCGTGTGCGCAAAAGGACCCAAATACCCTTTACGTTTTTAATATTTCAAATGTGTATAACTTTCTGTACAAACATCGGATTAACATACCATTTTCACCAAAAAATCAAAAAAATTATGATCTTTAAAACAAGATCCATTGTCGATACCAAAAAAACCATATTTGTAGTAAGACTGCAATTATTCCATATATTTTTGCAGAGAATGCAATTTTTGAACATCGTCGATTTTTCTTCAAATGTCAGCAATTATTCCAGTTGCAAACTTTTATGCAATTATATGGAATAATTGCATACTTTTATGCAATTATTTCGTATAAGTGCATACTTTTATGCAATTATGTCGAATAATTGCAGAAAACTCTACAATTATTCCAAGTAATCACAGAATCGTCTGCAATCATACCGTATAATTGCAGACATTTCTGCAATAGTTGCAGACGTTTTTGCAATTATTGTAGAGATTTATGCAATTATTGCATATAAGTATATACATTTCTGTTATTATTGCATATAATTGCTGGATGTCTGCAACTATACCATATAATTCCAGACATTTCTGCAATTATTGCGTATAATTATAGACATTTTAGCAATTACTGCATACCATTGCTGAATGTCTGCAACTATAACATATAACTGCAGACATTTCTGCAATTATTGCGTATACTTGCAGACTTTTGTGCATTATTGCAGAATTGTCTGCAATTATTGCATATAATTGTAGAATTGTCTGCAATCATACCATATGTTGTTTTTACATATGCACAATGCCACTCATTAGAAAGATAATAAAATTTACGATTTAATGGTGAAAACGGTTTGTTAATCCATCGTTTCTAAAAAAAGTTATTGCGTTTTAAAGATTGACAATTAAATGAGGTGCAAAATTTAATTATGCATGTGAGAATAACATGCACGTATGAAGAAAGCAATGGAATAAAGGGGTATTTTAGGAAAGAAATTTGGAGTATTTGAAAATAAGGATGTGATTTATATCTTTTTTTTTGAAAGGATGTTTGGTGTATGAAGTTTGATTCTAGGGATGTGTCCCTTATTTGCACATTGTATAATTGTAATAGGAAATTATTGTGAAGGACAAAAATTTTCAGCATTTTAGCTTCAAGGACAGTCCTTCAATATTTAAGCCTAAAGGACAACTTTTTTTAGGTAACGGTTTTTAGTTATTGATAGCATTTTTTAGGTATCGGTTTGTAGTTGTCGGTAGCAGGTTTTATGTATTACTTTTTAATTTGGTGGCAGTTTTGGAAGAATGTTTGTCCTTATGAATAATTTTGGATGAATGTTTGTCCTTTTGAATAGTTTTTAGGAAAATGTTTGTCCTTGTGGTTAAAATATTAAAATCGTGTCCTTGATACTAAAAATATACGAATTTTTGTTCTTTAAATTAATTCAACCTAATTGTAACTTAATGCTCAGATTATAGTATTGTAGATTTTTCTGTTAATTTTTATCAACACTAAAAGAGAAGTTGGATTTGGATTATTATCTAATATTAATTATTATCAATTGTCCATCGAATGCGGCTGGTAATAAGATAACCATTATAAACAATCTTCAATTACAACACTGATATGACAAATAGCTTGAACTCCGATGTAGAAGAATTCTTTGAATCCATGTCGAATATGTTAGATTTCCTCTTGAAGTTCGTTGAGATGTCTCTCGTGTTTGAAATGTCGAGTGAGTTGAAAATTCAGCAGAGTATCGGCGTTGCAGAAATGAGCCAAAAGATCCTTTTCCAGTTGGAGTAGATGGGGTATTTATAGGGAGTTTTCTGAATTAGGTTGTAGGTCGTGTGCCACCTTGGATAGGTCGTAGGTCGTGAACGACCTAGTGGACTCAGTCTTCGGCTTAACAAGAGCATACTTGATCACCTCGAACAATCTAGCAAGTCATAGGTCGTGACCGACCTAAGGAGGAAGCGGCATAAGATGTTACTTCGGTATTGTTTAGGTCGTGAGCGACGTAGGGGAAGGATGGTTGGCGACTTAAGGTTGGAAGCGGCCTATAAGGAAGCGGCTTCATTCTGTGATAACTCGCTAGGTCGCTGGATCTTCTAGGTCGCTAGGTAGTTTATCTTCTAGGTCGCTAGGTCGCTTTAGCTAATAGGTCGCTAGCTAATAGGTCGCTAGCTCGCTTTAGTCCATAGGCGTTAGGTCGCAGATCTCTTGTACCTTTAGCCCGTTAAGTCGCGAAGCCTCTTTGTTGTGACATGTTGTTACCCTATGTTGATGGTTAGGTCGTTAATAAGCTTAGGTCGCTAGGTCGCGATCCCTTTAGGTCGCTAGGTCGTTGGGGGTGTTTAATTCTTTCAGGTCGCTTATTTTCTTAGGTCGCTGAGCCGTGGAATAGAGGAGTTAACACCATCCCTCGGTCGTTTGCGACCTTTATCCGAGGATCCTCTCAACCAACAACCACAAAGTAATAAGTTTGTAGCAACCACAAAGTAAGTATCTGGGCTCCATACCACGATACCACTCATTATCCAGAAGGAAATGACATAGCTTTGCAACCATCCCAGACCCACCATGGCTTACACTGGTACCCGAAACTTGCTTTTACGGCCAGCCTTCCGAATGTCACGGGTTAAGCCTAACCAACCCCGTAAAGAGGACGTGTAGGGGTAAGAGTCTCCCGTTCGCCACCTAACGCGAAGCGAGAACCCACCATCACATTTCACTAAGACAAGCAATTCTCGTCCGCAAAGCTACGCTTTTCACAAAGCCATGCTTTTCATAAAGCAATGCTTTGATCAACAAATGATCAGCAGCACTCAGCATGCCACATTACCAAATTGGGACTATATCACTGATAACCATCAACTACATAACCTCTGAGCTCATAGGTCTCAGAGAAGGGTGTTAAGCTAAGAGAATAAATTCTCCGCCACCAACAGAAATGTATTTGAAAGAAATCTGCTTTATATCTCAAAATGTAATGTTAGACATACAATCCATACAAGTCTGTTCTGGGTTCGAACAGAAACGAAGGCACTTCCGAAGAAGCCCTTGCAATCCGGATATTCACAATCCCGATAGAACTTCCCATCACAAAGGAAATCTCCATACCATAGCTATCGGTGCAGAGACAATCGATAGGTCGTCCTATCATTTCGGCAAATACCCGGTCTTCACCACCGGTCTTCAAATGCAACCCCATTTCGTCGTATCATTATTCGGAGTGGGATTTATGACCCAAAGGTCCTTCCCGGCTAAACCGAATAACGAGCGCTTATTTTTAAAAATAAATGTTCATTCGGATTTCAAAAAATCACAACAATTTTCACTTTGATCTTTTAAATAAAAGATCCATCACAATCACAAAGATTCGATGTGATTTTTGGATATCCACTTGGAATCCGACCTCCGGTTGCATCGAAATTCAAACGCCATTCAAAGACAAATATTGATAGTCGGTTATTTAACTATCAATTAACATTCACAACAATTACTGGATTTCAAATAATTTTCCCCCCATTTATTATTTTCAAAATATCTTTGCAAAATATATTTTCACACTTCAACCATTTGAAAACAAATTTCAAATCACTTTTCAATCCTTTGAAAACAAACTTCAAATCATTTTTCACTCGCGGAATAAAATTCCAGAAATCATTTATTTCTACTGAAAAATCTGCCGAGTTCGAATACTCAAAAAAAAAATTAAATCATTTATCAAAATATATTCTTGGAAATATTTTAAAGTAAAACTATTTTTAGACACTTTATTTTAAATATTAGTTGTGAAAATATTATACTATCATCTCGTATAAAACTTCAAGTCCAACTAATTTTTAAAATAAAATCAGTAAATAGAGTATAATCGTTTTAAATAACTATTTTCTAAAACAAATATCAATTAAATCTTCTAAAACAGCCACTTCTAAAAATTAACTTAAATAAATCTTTATTCTAAAGATTTAGAAACAATTTACAAAAATACTTTCTTCACAAATATCCTTTTACAAACCATTTTTAGAACTTTAAAATTTATATTTAAAAGCTACTTTCAAAACATACTCGGCTTTTCAGAGAGAATACACTTTCATTTCAAAATGGTTCATTTAAACCAGTTAAATAAATCCTTACCGATTTACCTTAAATTTACGTTCCAAATTCGTAAATTTATTTCCACACTTCAAAAATAAATCAATGTTTATTTTTAAACAATTTCTCATTCCTTTATAAATTCCATGGTGAATATAAATTTCCAAATATCCACTAATATACGATTTTCAAATCGATTATAAATATTCACTTTCAACAACAATTCAATTTTTCAATTGATTTCAAAAACAACCAAATCAAAATCCATATTGATTTTCCAAGAAATTAAACACCAAGCCAATTTCATTCTCATCTCAAATTGAAATCCATTTCTACTAAACCCCAAATCAATTTTCAAATAGATTCAAATTCTTTTCAAAAAACCTAATAAATTTCCAAATGGATCTTTAATTTTATTTCCTTTTAAAAACAAATTCCTTTTAAAGAAAATAAATTCTTTTACTTTTCAACTCTTTAAAATATGTATTTTGAATAAATTCTTCAACTTTTAAATTATATTACCCAAAATCCATTTATTAAAGCTTTTCCCATATTTTGAAATTTTATTCAATAAGTTTAAAAATAAAACTTTATTATTTTAGAATTCCTTCTTTTAAATTTATTCGATTCTCAAAAATAAATTTTAACATAAACTTTCAACCTAAATTTTCAAAAATCAAATTTTATTTATTTATATCCGGTATCCAACGATACCAAAATTATATTCGGCTAAATTTTAGCCTTCAACGATTTCAATCACAAAGATAATCATACAGAGATTATAAATAATCAACACACAACATTGAAACAAATTCAATTATTTGAGGAATCCAGTTGGATCCCTCCAACCTGTTTCCCTGCATCCACATATGTTAGCACAATACCAATCCCGTTTCAAGACGGGATATTGCGGTACATGGGTTTATATAAAATATCATCCGCTATTATGTGGCGCAATAGGGTCTCATCCACTATATAATTTGGGAAATCAACTCCAAGTACATATATAATACCAATTCCACTTCGAGGTGGAATATCGCGGTATATTTGTTTAATAAAATAACCTCCGCTTAATATATGGCGTATAGGGTCTATTTCAATACAACAGATAGAAATCAGCATTCAATCACACAATCAGGCAATTTTAAATTTAACTACTTAAAATTTAAATCGAAACTAATTTGATTGAGTGAGAAGTTCTCACCTTGCTTCCAATAGCGGTTTCAGCGTTTTATTCCGAATAAAATTAAACGCGCGTTTAATTTTACTCCAAATTCACACTAGCTCCAATCAATCCCAATCCAGCTTCATCGCGAAGTATTCGTCCATACGATTCCAACGCAAGTTGTTTCGTCCAAAACGGACCTCGAACGACAAAGATATTGCATTACAAAGATTACACGAATTTTAATATAAATCAATTTCAACTTTAATTATATTTTATTAACCTTCTTTTATCAAAGCCGTTATTTTCCTTGATCAAATCCTCGCCGCGCAATCCTTCTTTTATCGCCAAATTCTGGCGAATCGAAGCCGCTTCAACGCAAATCCACCTTAGGATTTAAAGTTCACAACGTGCTCTTCAAGTTTCATTTAGAAGTCAAAGCTCGAAAATGTATAGATTAAGAAATAATCGAGGAAGAAGATTGATGTTCTTCGGCCATTGAATATAAAACTGGCAGCCAAACCTTGTTCCATTAGGGTTTCTGAAAAAAAGAAATAATGGAGGGCTTTTGTAACAACCCGATATTTTCAACCATTCGCATCCATTATAAGTGTATAGGTAGACACTCAGGCCGGAATTTAATTGCTCAAAATACCGCGTTGTAAATAAAAATTTGGCAAATCTCAGAATATACGGTAAATAATAATCATAGATCACAGACACAGAGCTTTTAATAATGCAGCGGAAGTAAAAGAGATAGTAGTTCATGAAGCTACTATATAATTATATCAGAGTTAAATAAGATACAACAGAAGAAATAAAGTACAACAGAAGTTTCAATATGATAACAAAGTACAAGCTGAATACAACAACAGCACCGAAATAGATAAGACTGGATAAGAAGATAATCTCCAGCGATTCCAATCTCCAGAAGGTGGAATCCAAATCTGGTAATACTCAGGCTGACCCGAGCGTACATAAAAATACAAACAATCGAGTCGGATCTTTAAACCAAAATCGTAGTGGGCTCGATATAAGGAACATATGACAAGGCACGCGAGGCAATGCCAGGGTGGGTACACCGTTTGCACTCCCGGACCGGTGGTGACGGCAAGCCAGCAGCTTCTGCCCACCTCGAGACATACCCCGAATCAAAGTGGCGCCACCATATCGAATCACAAAAGTAATAGAATAGTTTCCGAAGAAGCATGCTTGATGAAAGGGTGCGACCCTTTGTGTAGCCCAGTATAGCTCCTGTTTTAGTCATAATTAGGCCATCCATCAACGTTCTCTTACTTCATTCCAGAAGCGTTCGCCAACCAATCTACTTCGTTTTGGAATCTCCACCGCATACACGGTTGTCAAAGTGGTTTTCGGTATCGACAGAGAGTATGCCTATATCCGATCCCGGTCTCTTTACCAGCCAATCGTTATTATAACCCGTGGTTATATCTTTAAAACAATATTTTGTACTTCAAAATAAAATATCCTTTTCAATCCAAATATTTATCAAAATAATGATTAAATCATTTCCAAAACCATTTCAATATATCAACATACCATAGCTTTCAAATTCAAATATTTGTCAAAATAAATATCAAGTCATTTCTAACCATTTCAATATATTAAATTATCATATCCTTTCAAAAACTCCTTTCAAATCAATTTAATATTTAAAATATCGTATCTTTTCGAAACTTCCTTTCAAATAATTTTATTATCAAAATATCATATCTTTCAAAACTTCATTTCAAAACATTTTTAATATCAAAATATCATATCTTTCAAAAATTCATTTCAAAACATTTTTAATATCAAAATATCATATCTTTTAAAAATTCATTTCAAATCATTTTAATATATCAAAATATCATAGTATTATTCAAAACATCATTCATTTCTAATTTATTTAAACACCATTTAGAACCATTCATTTTATTTAGAAATTAATCGCCATTTCAAACTTACATTTCAAGGGAGTTTATATTTAAAGATTAAATCTTTTCATAAAAAAATAAAGTCAATTCCTTATTATTTAATAGTTAAATATTGAATTTCCAAAATTTAAATCTTATTCCAAAGATTAATCTCATTAAAATTTAATAAAATAATAAAATTCAGTTTCCGTAGCACTTAAAAATGCTACGTAAAGTTATAGTTTAAAACGGTTCAATTAACAAAATACAACATTTAAGTGATGTAATAGATTTTCTTTAAATTTCAAATAAACTTTAAATGTTGAGTTTAACCACTATAGCACTTACAATGTGCTATAATAGCCTTTATTTCAAATTAACTTTTTAGTTCATTTAAAACAACTACAACATTTACAAAATGCTGTAATATCCTTTATATTACACTTCAAAAATGCTGTTAAATCAAATTCAGGGTTTAAATACAAATTTCACCAACAGTTAATCCTTAATTTAAATCATTTAACTTATAAACATCATATAATTTTACATTTTAAAATCATCATTTCAATACTCTTACTTTTATGATTTTTATAAAGTTAAATCTCATCCAAAAATCAATTTTTAACATAATTTCTTATTTAAATCCAAGTATTAAATTCCATTTCTTTAATTAAATTATTAACTTAACAATTAGGTTTGAATTTACAAAAAACAACTTATTTCCATAAATTTTACTTAATTAAAATTTCACTTTTTTTAAAAAACAAAATTTAAAATTTCACATTTAAGTTATATTTCAAAATTTACTTAAACATTCATTTGTTTAACATTTTAACTTATTCAAAAATCATTATTATTTTTATAAAATATTTTCAAATACATTTTTAAATCAAAATATTATATTTTTCTTACTTTACATAATTTCCTTTTTAAAACAAAACATAAATTCCAAAATTTACTTATAGTTCAAATTCTACTTTACCGTTTACTTAATTCATTATTTAATTTATAGAAAATCACTAATATTTCTACAAAATCATTTTTAATTAAATTTAAATCAAAATATTATCAAAATATTATAAATTTTACATTTTAAAATATTTTAAATCATTTTAAAAAATATTACACAAACCACGGGTCTATATATAGTTTTCTAGCCTAGGTCAAGTGATATGGATATATATCATTTCAATCCGTAGTTTACAAAGAAAAACCGGGTTCTATTATTTCAAACCCACAGTCCCAAGTAAAAAGAATGATTTTGGAAACCGCTCAGGCCTATCATTTCAGCCCATAACGTTTTTCCCCTATTCTAAAGTTCGTTCGGGTATGTATCATTTCAACCCATAGTGATTCTAGTCTACAGGGAACTTGCAATGGTGATAACTGATATAAATGATAGAATAGCATGAAATAACAATAACATATGATATAACAAGTGCAATAACAGGTGTGAACATCATATGATAATAATATAGCAGATATAGCATGATTATAATCAGTTACAGATTCAAATGGTGTCAGTTTATCAGTTATATAAGTACATATTAGTCTGGTGAGATTTACTCACCTTTTTGTGCTGGAGATATCAACTCAAATGACACAACGGATTCCAGAAGGCACGATGACACAAAAATAGGCTCAAGTGGGAAGAGATGCAATCTTAGAACTTGTGTTACAACCCAAAACAAAACCAAATAAATTAACATTTCAACACAACATTAAATTGAAACAACTTTGAAATAAAAAGAGATACGAATACACAGTCTTTTGCCTTGCTTTCTACATTTGATTGCACGGCCTAGGGGATGTTTTGGCTCAGGTTTGGACATATTTTGGATCAGGTTTGGGTCCTATACGTCATGTCTACAAGGTATTGAAGTGGTGGAGGAGTTACTACGCATGAATATGAAGAGGCTTATGCAAAATATATGGGTTTTTAGTCAACAAAAGGCTCGCCATGTAGGGGTTTGGCTTGGCCATTCAAGTTCAGATCTGGATAGATGTTGTAGTGGTGTGTCGTGGTCTGGTCAGAGGTGGTGGTGGTGGTGGTGGAAAAAGAGGTGGTGAAGCAACAAGGCTCAAACTAGCATGTTTTCAAGGCATAGGTTGTATTTTTTTGGATTTTAGCATCATGGTGGGTTCGGCCATGTTTCAGATATGAGGAATAGGTGATGATGATGACGGAGAAGAGGTATAGGAGGTTGTGGCCATGTCTATGGAGTGGAGGCCGAGCAAAAGAGTGGAGAGAACAAGGCAAAAATACATAAGAAAATAGGAAGAAAATGAAGAAAATAAGAGGAAGACATTACCCAAAATGTTTGAAGCCATGAATAAAATGAAAGAATGGTTTCTTGAGTGAGAAGTAAGATGAAATTCACGGCTATAAAACTGAAAATGGGCAGCCAAAATGAATAAATGAGATGGTTATGGCATTTGAAACGTTTTTGGACAATGAAACGTCTAGAAATGAAACGCATTTCCGTTTTCTAAAGATCAAATAAAAAAAATCAGAAAATACTTTTAAAAACCGAAACCAAGTGAAATTATAAGAAAAAAATAATTTTAAAGAAAATATAAAAAGAATGAAAGAAATTACTTAAAAATACAAAACAGTGTCCAGAAATTACAAATAAATCACTACTGGTCTTGGAAAAATGTCCACTTCATTTTAAAAATATTATGAAGTGAAAATTTGAAATAAAATAATTTATTTATCATTTTCAAAATAAAATAAATAATTAAATTGGAGAAAAATAGAAAAAGAACTAAAGAAAATGTTTAAAAATTGAAAACAGGGCATGGAAATTACAAGAAAAATACTACTAACTCTAGAAAACTTCCTACCTCACTTTAAAAATATTAAAAGACAAAAATATAAATAAAATAACATATTAACACATATTAAAATAAAATATGACAAAGAAAATATAATTTATACAATTTTAAAAAAATAACAAAATTGCAGAATAAACAAATTGTACTCAATATTGAAATATACATAACTTTCACAGTTTAAGTCTGTTTCCAACGAAACGAAAAGCAGTGTTCAAGTTATTACATCTATTTTCATAATAAAAGATAAAATTTAAGATTTAAAATAATTTAAATTTGAATTTTAAAAGTCAAAGTTTGAACAGTTTGAGTAGAAATTCACCTTTTTAGTAAAATGTCCAATTTATACTATTTTGAACTATAGATCACTTAATAATCAGCATTTATATTTAAAAAATGAAATATTTGAAATAAAATAAATTTAAAAATAATTAAAATAAAATAAAGTCAAATTTAAAACGTATAGGCAAAAATCTAGGGTTGTTACAGCTTTTATAGTAATTTTGATGACACTATTCATCCGGATTTTTTCCGAACTCGAAAAGAAGAGTGCCGCCTGGCGTTTATAATATTTTACCCCCATTCTGAACGAAATGAATATATATTGAGATCCAATTCGATCATATTTGAAAGATAGGTTTTCAAATCGACTATTTGAATTTAAAATTCACTTAAACCGATTTAAGTGTGTTTTAGCTTGCCCCGGACAAACCGTAAATCCGATTGACACGAAATTTGAAATCTTACAATAATTTAACATTATGGATCAAATGAAACTAGTTTCATCGAAATCCGAGACCGTTTGAAAAATGGCTATTTTTACTCGTTAATTAAATATTAAAATATTCAATTTCTGCAAATTAACTTTTGATTCAATTTTAAAAGTTCTATAATATCATTCTAACTCCAATACGATTTAGTACAACCTTACAAATAAATTTTAATCACATTAAACCCAATTTCCAATTATTTCTGTAATTTCAAATATTAAATTATCGATTTAATTATCCAATTAAATCTAGATATTCGAAATATAATTTATTCGACTTACAAATTTTACTTGTTAATATTTAAAATCAATTAAATATACGAATTTCAAATGATAGGAATTGTGGGTCGTTAAAAGTTATATCAATTATTTTGCAGAGTTTAGAGTACTATGAAGAATATTTTAAAGCGAGCAAAATGCTTTAATGAATGAAGAGCTATTATTTTGCAAGAAGTATAAATAATATTGTTGAGAAACGTGTTTTGGAAAGAAAGCATTATTTTAAAGAAGCATTTGAGTTGAGTTTGAAAAGAATATATGTGTTTTGATAAGAGAAATATTCTTCTGAATAAAAATTATTAATTGTGGAAATTTGATATATATAATGAGAAGTGGATTTTTGGAAGTAATAAATTAATTTTGAAATAGAATTTTAGTTTCATGATTAATAGTTTTAAAAAACTTGTTTGAAAATAAATTGGGATTTTGAATAATAATTTTGAAGTTGTAGATTTTGATTTGCAAATAATTTAAATCAAGAATATTTTCAGATTTAAGATATAAGTGGTATTTGGAAGATATAAATTTCTTAGTAGTATTTCCATATTTTTATTAAAGTGCAAATTTGAAGTGAAAATGTTTTTGAGGTTTCAAAATTTATTAACAGGCTTAAATAAAAGGTTTCTTCGAAACCAAATAAATTACTTAAAAACATGGATTTTTGTAATTAGATGTGTAAATCAATTATTTTAAGAAGAGGGAAATAAATAAAAGAGAATTTTTGATGTTAAATTAAATTGAAATATTTTTATAAAAGGAAAAGAATTAAGTAAAATATATTTAAATAAACCCTTCGTCTCTTTAAATATCAATTGAGGGTATATTGATATGTGATCGGATGATTGTTGATTGCTTGTTACGAACGAGATGAATTTACAGTTACCCTTTGTGTTGAATTATAAAGTAATAAAAAGGAAGAATAATGAATTAGGGAACGATTTAAGCAAGAGTGAATTAATAAGCGAAGTAAAAAATTTATTACATATTGATTAATTAAGGCTGTTGTGTATATGATTATATTTCACTAAGCGCTATGGGACGTCCATGTGTGGTATATTTTGTTTATTCAACACTAGTATATTGTTGGGTAATTCATTGAGGATCGAGTATTTGATATTTGGATGTCGGTGAATTATTATGTATTACACATAAGGATTAATCGATATTATTTGGAGTTTTGACCTGACAGTGAGGTAAATTATAATATTACTTATTTTAATTTAAAATGAGAACATTGATATCTACGCTTTTGAGTGGAAGGAGGAGTACAAAGTCCCACTTAGGAAGTGATGGCCAGAAGTATTTTTGCTAGCCCCATCCTAGCTTGACCGACTATGGGGTCGCTTCTCGATGGTTCGTACTACATGGCCCCCTCGTCGCATGGTCATAGTCTGCTGCACGGGTCAACAGGACGAATTCAGAATGAGCGAGGAGGTTGACGATGGAAGTGAGGAGCGAGGTGGTGAGGAAATGAGGAAGCGCAGCTAAAAAGTAGTGAGGACGCTCACAAATATATTACGAGTTGAGTCTCCCTTTGTACTCGAGAAGTATCGAGGCTTAGATGTAGACTCGGCTTCTGGCAGTAGCAAAAATCACATATAATAGCAGTAACAGTAATGAAAACAAAAATAGAGAATAAAATGAATAAATTTAATACTGCTAAATAAATATGAATAATTGATGTTTGTGGTGTGATGTTTGTGATGCATGTTGTGTGTGATGTGTGGTGTGTAGATGTGTGTGACATGTGTGATGTGTAATGTGGGTGATGGATGTTTGATGTATGTTGTGTGATGTCTATGGCGGTTTAATGTATGCTGGATGTTTTGATGTTTGATGGGTTATGGATATTGTTTGATGTTCCTGGATGCTCTGTTATTCCTCTAAATCAATTTCTTATTATGTCGTGTATATTATTTCTTGAGATGTCGTTTATATTCTCACCATTGAATCTAGTCATCTGACCTGATTATTACTTATATAATACTCGGGTCAGCCTGACACATTTCAGGTTCAGAGACGATGTGACCAGATTTGCTTATTGGGCTTGTGTACTTAGACTCGTGTATGTATATGATGTTAGATTAGATGTATTAGGTTTACCATGTGTATATAATTGAGATTTAATGGAAATTTGACTTTTTGTATCCCACTAAGACTTATATGATGCATTATATTTTCATCGATGCGTTGATCTGTGTTTTCGCTTATTTATTTTATATTGTGTATTGTTCTATTCTTGGGCAACACACGTGTTTATTGCTTTGCACCGAGAATGTTTAAGTCGAGGTGGGCGATTTTTATATTCTGTGATGTATTCGGTGTTGTTCCAAGGGAATATTCACGTGTGTTTCGCCCTCATCGCCGCATTCTCGGTATTACTCGACATTATTATTCATTAATACTCTTGAGAAATATGGGTATAGAGGTAAGGTGTTACAACTCAATTTAACTCTAAAATATAAGTGTTGTATCATATGCATATATGTGCGATACCTGAATTTTTGAAAATTTGCAAGCATGGTTGTTCCAATGCTATCTCCAATAATAGGTACCTAATGGCTTAACTTTTTTACTTCCTTAGCTGCCATGTTAGATGCACCGTCTGATGGAATGAAGGTACTTAATGAGACAAGATGATCAAGTCCTGCAACTGCTTTCAAGTAATTCAAGTTCATTAAAAATGATTGAAGTATATTGTTAATCTACTAATATAGTATATACCTCATGTAAGTCAATTATTATAAGGTTTTAAATCTTCGTAATCTCCAGCGAGATCTCGTTTTCAAGGCTTAAGAGATTTAAAACAACAAAAATCATTTACATTTAGGTTCACCCAGATCATGGCCGAGACATTCACATTTTCGACGAAACATGGGGCGAGATCTATTTGTGACAGCTTGCCCAAGTTAATGTATTCTTTTTAGTTCTTTATTTTTTTATTGGACTGGGCCCAGAATTTAGGCCCTTATATTGCATGTCTACGTTAGCATATTTAATTTAGTGTATAGGTAATAAATTACAAGTTTAAGTTAGCCTAAATGACTTTAGTTCAATTTTCCTAAAAAGTGTATATTTTACCATTGTATAGGTAATTACCGTAACTTATAACTGAAAATTGATCATGGTGCTTCATGAAATATACTAACTACTATTAGTTACGTTATATGTGACGTATTAGGCCTATCAACGGATACTTTTGGATGCGGATAGTGTCATATCCGCATCTGCATCCAAAATCAATTTTGGATTTTGAATATCGGACGGATATCGAATAATTATCTTATTCGCTAACGATCAACAAAACAAAAAATATAAATGAAAATTTTAGTTTATCATGAACTTTTTCCAATCCCGTTAATTATAAAAATGTTAATAATAAATAAATATAACGATAATAAATAGTTTTGTGCGGTTAATATACATTTAGTGCGTATAATATAAACTTTTAACTTAATAAAACCATAAATAAATACCTTTCACTGTACTAAAATACATATAATTTAAACTATAATCTCGGAAAATACCGGACGGATAATTTTTGAATGCGGATGTCTTCATATCCACGTCCGCATCTACTTTTTCGGACATCAGATATTTATCCTCTTTCGGATGCATGCGGATTTCATATTTTTCAAGTATCCATTGACAGTCCTGTAATGTATTGCATGTTTACATAGCTAGTTATAGCTAGTTTCAGATAACTATATAATTAATATAAGTATTTCCATTTTTCTTTTTTACATCCAAATCATTATATTATTTTCTACAAGTGCAATGCTAGTGATTGTTCTATTGTTAACCCTATAATAGACCATAAAGTATTTACATCTTGATATACAATGTTGTTAACTTAAAATAGCCACAGATAACCATTTAAAAGTAACATGGCCAATTCAAATTTAGTATAGCTACTGTTGAACGATTGTAACGCATAAACGGGAGTACAAATAAGCATCATGCAAATGAATATCAAAGATAACATTTATTCCGAAATCGTATAACTCCCCACCTCTATGCTCACAATAACAAAGAGTATTAAAAGGAAATATTGTCTGTTATTACGAAGAATAAGGCTGGATAGGAGCGGCCATCCGTAGTTAGGCCTTACGCTAGTATTGGTTATCTCGATAGGAGTGGTATATATATACACCTATTTTTCATCTCGTTGTTTATTTACTGCCATCGACATATTCAATTCCAGTATAAAACGAACTACGATGGTTCATAATAGCTCAGGACAACATATATAATAATAACACAGATAAGCTAAACACAGAACACAGATAACATAAAATCTCATATATAACTGAAGTCAGTTACAATACATGTGATACAACTACAACTGTCGACACCGGAAGTTACATATACAAGTACATTATTATAAATAATATACATGAATACATGCTAGCCAAGAACACTACGGACTAATGCTGTCAACTAGCACGAAGAATAAGGCTGTTGAGGAGCGACCATCTGTATAATTGCTTTGTGCGAGTACCGGTATGCCAGATAAACTTTTCATCTCAAGAGGAAATCCGACATGCCGATACAAACTCAAAGCTACTACACAATGGCTATATGTAATCTTCGGAAACAAATATAGAAATAAACATAACACAAATCAGTCACGGATAATTCATATCACAAAGGCGGAAATAGGTATGAATATATATAACACATAAAAGTGTTCATCAGAGTAGTGGTCAACAAGATCCACACTATCACAAAAGAAATAGCTACCAGTGCTATACAAAAGAATATGGATACAACCATGAGTCTATATCTCAAGTGTATACAATAAAAACTACTAATCTAAGTAGTTAGCCAAAAGTCAAGGTAATGATCCTGGATGAGAAGTCAAGCAGAAGCACCTAAAACATCTCAGTCTGACCCGAGTATTATTTAATAAGAAAATAATAAATGGATCAGTCTAGCTATAAATATCAGATGAAATGATATAGAATAAGAGATATGACTAAACGTATAATAATCACGATGCCAAGCTGTGATAAATAAGTAATTAAAATTCAACAAGAGATTAATCAATATCACAAAAATCTTCTCAAAGATAGAAAGGAATGTCATACTCCTTATTTCATTCACCAAACCATAAATATTGACAATTATATCAATGTCAATCACAAAAGTCAATGACACACAAATTCACCAATGCACAAATATTGATAAAACTTATCAATGAAAATCACGAAAATTGGTGAAGCACAAATCCCAGAAATCATCAATACAAATCCAGAAATCACAAAAAGGGGGAAGGCCTATCACAAACGGGATAAAGCTCACCAACACGTGTATCACAAACGGAACGCTAATTCCATGGTTGCTAACCATCACAAATTGAGCCGAAGCTCCACAAACGGCCCGAAGACCATGGGTTGCTACCCCACCAATTTGAGTCGAAACTCCACAAAACGGGGTTTAGTCTCCCTCGCAGACAAAGAGACATCGCTCATTGCTAGTCTAAATCACCAAAAATGATCGTCATGATCATCAAGAAGTGTCAATTACAGTAAGCTAGTAAATATATGAGCTTAGCATCATGTCCCATAACCACTAGCTTAACTTAAATATTTACGAACAAATTGTAGATCTCCACTACAAATTGTCACAAGAGATTCAATCGAACAAGTCCAAGAATTAACCGACGAAGTAAACGCAAGTGTTTCATACCACTCGTTTTACTAAGCCGTTTAATTAGATTTCTCATACGAGTGAGGTAAAGGCTTGTATATACTAATAGTTTGGAAAACGGTTTTATAAACGAGTTTGATATTGAAAATAGAGTTTAAATAATCTTTAATAAAGAGTTTGAATATTTACTACTAGTATAGAAACCTTTGTATTTTAAAGTGACAGAACACAAAAAAGATTGTAGAAACAATCAATCACCAAAATTCACATACGAAGACGTGAATTAATTCCAAAGAAATCGATATCAAATCCATCAAAATGGATATTTCCAAGAATTTCATATTAGAAGTCATCAAAGTCGAAAAATTGATAGCATCAATTAGGAATCAAAACGAATCGATAAAAACTGGAATCACAACCCAAATAGGCAAAATAGGCATAATAGGCATTTAAGAGCAGGTCAGTCGACTGGCTCACTGAGTTCAGTCGACTGGACCAGAAACTAAAATCTTTTAATTTCCTGCAGTCAGTCGACTGACCTAAAAATCCACTCGACTGATTGCAGGGAAACAGAGGACCCGAGCCTCTAAATTTTGACTTTGGAATGCCTATGTGCTACAGCCAGCCGACTGAATTTCAAGACCAGTCGACTGACTGGCACCAAGGCTGTTTTCTTAGCCTATGAAATGAAGATGCAATCTTCTTCAAAATGCAACCGGGCGAGCAGCGGACACTAGGGATTTATGCCAAACGGCAACCCGGCCCTATAGGCTCTTCGATGCATCACCAAAAACAAGTTCAAACAACAAAGCTATGATTTTGATTTGAACTTAAAACACTAAAATTTGGAATATTCACAAAACCAATCCAAATCAAAATCAAATGCACATGAATAAGTGTTAGGAATTCATATCTAACAATCAAAGATAATCATAGACTTAGATGTGAGGTAAAAATCTCATCTTTTCACAAAATCAATGTAGAAGAGGCTTGAAAGCAAAGGGAGAATCAACCACTCTTCAACACAACCCAAATGAGCTTGAATCTATGCTCAAAAGAAGAACATTCCCAAAGTTAGGTTTAGGAATTTCTGAAATTCAAGAGAGAAGGAGTTGGAGAAGGTGAAGAGAAGGCTTACCAATGGGTTCTCTTGAATTTGGAGCTAGAAGTTGATTTGCAAATAGAAAACTAGGGCTTGAGTTTTAATTTCCCATTCCACTCACCATTAACATCTTTAGAACTGAAAGGTAGAGGAAGAGGGAATGAATGAAGAGGGGGTTTCATTTTAGGGCATTAAGTTAGAACATTGGGCTGAACCCAAACCCAAACCCAAACCCAAAGTGAAAAAGGTCAAATTTTTAGCTAGCTCCAAACATATAAATGTTTATACTCAAAAAGGTTGCAAATGACATATTGAACTCAATGGAAGGGGTCTCGAGTTCCAATTTGACCGTATGCAAAGAGTAGCTTTTAGGACAAAAATCTGACTAATGATGAAATATTTAAATAAAATATTTAAGTATAAAATTGATAAATATGTGGGTTGTTACAGACTCCCCTCCTTAAAGAAATTGCGTCCTCGTAATATATAAGATGGAAACATAAAGTAACAACCATAAAAGCATATTAACACAAAAGAAATTTGAAATAAGAAGTTCACCTCAAAGAGTATGAGTAAGTAAGTTCGGATGTGTTCGCTCGATGAATTCTCTAGATTCCCAAGAGCAATCCTTAGGATTCGCGGACCATTGAACCTTAACAAGCGAAACATCTTTATTTCGAAGGCGCTTGACCTCCGAAGCAATAATACGAATAGGATGTTGCTCATAAGTCAAATTAGGTTAAACTTCAATTTCTTCCACAATACCGGGCTCAAGAATGGAATCGGAATCTCGAAGGCATTTCCGTAATTGAGAAAAGTGAAACACGTCATGAATAGCAGAAAATTGAGTCGGTAATAAAAGGCGATATGCCACGGAACCAATAAGTTCGGTGATAGGAAACGGACCAATATATCGAGGTGCTAACTTTCCCGATCGGTTGAAATGCACAACACCCTTCATAGGTGAAACACGAACAAACACAAAATCTCCCACAGAAAATTCTAATTTCCTTCTCCGGTTATCGGCATAGGATCTTTGTCTACTCTGGGCTTCTTTCATCCTATGACGAATAAGGTCAATCTTTTCTATGGAATCACGAATAAAATCTGGACCTAAAACCAGCTTCTCACCGGCCTCAAGCCAACAAGAATGAGATCGGCATGGCCTTCCATAGAGTGCCTCGAAAGGTGCCATAACAATACTAGATTGGAAGCTATTATTATAGGAAAACTCAACAAGAGAAATATGATCTTCCCAACTTCCACCAAAATCAAGGACACATGCTCGAAGAAGATCTTCAAGAGTTTGATTCACACGCTCAGTTTGTCCATCGGACTAGGGGTGATAAGCGGTGCTAAAATTAAGCTTCGTTCCTAAATTTTTTTGAAGACTTCCAAAATCCACTAGTAAACAATGGATCATGATCACTAACAATAGAAGTAGGAACTCCATGTAATTTTACAATTTCTTTGATAAAAAGTTTGGCCAAGAGAGGAACGGTTCGATTGGACCGAACGGGAATAAAATGGACGGATTTAGTGAGTCTATCAACTATAACCCATAAGCTATCATGCCCCGAACGAGAATGGGGAAGGCCATCAATAAAATCCATAGAAATTTGGTCCCACTTCAAAATTGGAATTTCTAAAGGCTGCAATAACCCACCGGGCCTTTGATGTTCGGCCTTGACAAGTTGGCAAGTCATGCAACACTTAACAAAGTTAGCAATATCAGATTTCATTCCCTTCCAATAATAAAGCCGCCTCATATCCGCGTACATTTTACTACTACCGGGATGAATGGTAAATTTCGAACGATGAGAATCTTCTAAAATATCTCTACGAAGACCAATAATATGTGGCACGATAAGTCTACCACATTTTCGAATGTCGCCACGAGAATCAATATCAAAGTCTTTCAAACCTTCAATATCGATTTTATCCCTAAAATTTTGGCCAAGAAGAACCAATTCAGGATCTAGCTTTTGAGCTTCAAGAATGCGGTCCAAAAGAGAAGGATGAGCCTCAAGACTACATAAAGAAAGAGATGAACACAAGTCGGAAACACGACCTCGAATTTCACAAGTGGATAAAACTTCGAGATCATTCCATTCGGATATCATCATGGAAACAACCGCTTGTTGCTTGCGACTAAGTGCATAGGCAACTCGATTTCCCTTTCCGGGAGTATAAAGAATATCAAGATCATAAGGTGCAAGAAATTCGAGCCAACGCCGTTGACGCAAATTAAGTTTTTCTTTGGGAAAATAGATATTTCAAAGATTTATGGCCGGTATAAAGAATAAACTTTTCTCCCAAAAGACAATGACGTCAAATACGAAGGGCAAAAACAATAACTGCGAGTTCTAAATCATGAGTGGCATATCTAGTCTCAGCTGGCTTCAATTGCCTAGAAGCATAAGCAATAACATGTTCTTTTTGCATAAGAACGACACCTAAACCAACGGACTAGCACCGGGAAAAAAAACTAAAATCTTAATTCCCCTTTGGAATAACAAGAATAGGAGCATCAGAAAGGAGTTCATTTAGTTTCTAAAAAGAAGTCTCACATTTGTTCGACCAAATGTATTTAACACCTTTCTTCGTTAAGCTAGTGAGAGGCACGGCAATCTTAGAGAAGTCTTTGATAAAACGACGGTAATAACCCGCCAATCCAAGGAAACTACGAATTTTCGTTACACTCTCCGGTCTCTTCCAACTTTGAATCGCTTCAATCTTTGAAGGATCAACTGATATTCCGGATTCAGAAATAATATGACCGAGAAACTTCACACGAAGATGCTTTTCATGCTCCTCCTCGGTTTTAGAATACACAAGAATATCATCAATAAAGATGAGAATAAATCGATCGAGGAAGTCTTTGAAAACTCGATTCATTAGGTCAACGAAATAAGCCGGAGCATTCGTTAAACCGAATGGAATAACAAGCCATTCATAAGATCCATATCGAGTACGGAACGATGTCAAAGGAATGCTATCCTCTGCAATACGAAGCTGATGAAAACCGGTTGCCAAGTCCAATTGTGAAAACACTTTAGCACCACTAAGTTGATCGAATAGATCATCAATCCGAGGTAAAGGATATTTGTTCTTGATAGTAAGATCATTAAGCTTGCGGTAGTCAACGCAAAGCCTAAGTGTACCATCGGATTTCTTCACGAAAATAGCTGAAGCTCCCTAAGGCGAGGAACTAGAGCGAATAAATTGCTTCGTTTCCAAATCGGATAATTGTATGCGCATCTCCTCATTTTCTTTATTGGACATGCGATAAGAAGGACGAGTAATAGGTTGAGCTCCAGGGGTAAGATTAATTCTGAACTCAATTGCTCGCTTAGGTGGTAATCCTAAGACGGGCTCAAATATGTCGAAAAATTCACGAACAACGTGAATAAGAGAAATGATGTCTTCCTCATCATCATTATCATCATCACGAGGATTTAAAGAATATAAAGATGCAGATAAAGTGGAATCCAAATCTTTGAGAATAATAGAAATCTACTTAACAGATTGAGGATGTCGAAGATGAACAGTCTGCTCAGGACATAGGATATGAGCTTCATAACGGTTAAGCCAATCCATTCCAAAATCATTCCAAAGCCTAAGTAGCGCATCACGTGCAAATCGGCTCGGAAAGAAAAATCACACAAAATAACCTCGACATCCTTACAAAGCAAACTGGTTGTTGCGGATCCACCAACCGGATTCGCAATTCTCAAAGAAGTCATTAAAGCGACAACACTTAAAGAAAAAGTATCAACAAGTTCTTTTGAAATAAAAGAATGGGATGCACCCGTATCAAAAAGAACTCGAATAGGTTGATGACGATAAATAATAATGCCATCAAGGGTAGAATGAGACATACCTTGATTACGAGATGTGTTGCCAGGGGCTTGGGCAACATTTAACTTTCCCTCCTTCTTGCCCACAAGCTTGGGGCACGAAGATATAACATGGCCGGGACTTTTGCAGTAGCGGCAAGAGAGGGGCCTCGAACACTTATTTGAATAATGGTCCTTTGGACCACAATTATAGCATTCTCCCCGACCAAAGGAAGAAATCTTTGCCACAGGGGTTTCTTGCTTCCCCTTTTTGTTGGGATAAGGACCTTTGAATTTGCTAGGCCTTTTCTTGTTGTTGTTGAAGTTTAGTTTGGAACCCACCACTTCAACATCACTTTCCCTATCTGCCTCTTCAAGACGAAGAGCGATATCAATGAATTGGTCGAAAGAAACTTCTAATTTTAGAAGTAATGGCTTCTTGAGATTTTTGTTTAAGCCATAGACAAATCTCTGGTTCTTCTTCAATGGGGTGTTGATGTACTCAACCCCATATTTAGAGAGAGATTCAAAAGACGTGACATAGTCAGTCACGGAAGATTCACCTTGAACAAGGTCAATCTAAAGGCGAGCCAAAGTCACCTTCTCAACTTCTGGCACAAACTTTAATTCGAAACATGCCCGAAATTGCTCCCAGGTGAGATCCATTTCATTAATTTCAGAAATAAGAAGTTTGTACCGGTCCAATGCTCTTTGTTGGAGCATACTAGAAGCCACCTGAACTCGTGAAGATCGATAAGATTCATGCGAGAAAAGATTCGATCGCATGATCTCAGCCAAGCCTGAACTTCAATAATAGTTTCAGAACCCTTGAATGGTTTCCCATTCAAGTTGGTATAATCATTGCACAAGCGTGCAAATCCAGACTTAGGATGAGTTGGTTCTGAATTAGAACTAGCTGCTTGAGCATTCTTAACTAAATCAAGAAGCTGCTGGGCAGACATAAAAACTCCATCTTAGGGAGTAGCACTAGATTGACCGGCGCTGGGACGGCCTGGTTTAACCATTTCCCTTCCTTAAGAAAGAAAGAAAGAAAGAAAGAAGAAGGAAAAGGTTATTCACCAAATGAATATTAAGCAACCTTGATAAATAAAACAAGGAATATAAAAGAAAATAGGATAGAACGGTACGAAGACACGTATTAACTCCTAAGGCACGACTCCTAAGATGGACTTAGGACGTGTGATCCTTGTCAAATTATTCTACACTGTTCCGAAGTTTGGCTCTGATACCAAGCTGTGACGCCCCACCTCTATACCCACGCCAGCCAAAAACACTACGGAGTAATGCTGTCAACTAGCACGAAGAATAAGGCTATTGAGGAGCGACCATCTGTATAATTTCTTTGTGTGAGTACCGGTATGCCAGATAAAAATCTAACTTTTCATCTCAAGAGGAAATCCGATAAGCCGATACAAACTCAAAGCTACTACACAATGGCTATATGTAATCTTCGGAAACAAATATAGAAATAAACAAAACAAAAATCCGTCACAGATAATTCATATCACAAATGCGGAAATAGATATGAATATATATAACACATAAAAGTGTTCATCAGAGTAGTGGTCAACAAGATCCACACTATCACAAAAGAAATAGCTACCAGTGTTGTACAAAAGAATATGGATACAACCATGAGTCTATATCTCAAGTGTATACAACAAAAACTACTAATCTATGTAGTTAGCCAAAAGTCAAGGTAATGATCCTGGATGAGAAGTCAAGCAGAAGCACCTAAAACATCTCGGTCTGACCCGAGTATTATTTAATAAGAAAATAATAAATGGATCAGTCTAGCTATAAATATCAGATGAAATAATATAGAATAAGAGATATGACTAAACGTATAATAATCACGATGCAAGCTGTGATAAATAAGTAATTGAAAATCAACAAGAGATTAATCAATATCACAAAAATCTTCTCAAAGATCAAAAGGAATGTCATACTCCTTATTTCATTCATCAAACCATAAATATTGACAATTATATCAATGTCAATTACAAAAGTCAATGACACACAAATTCACCAATGCACAAATATTAATAAAACTTATCAATGAAAATCACGAAAATTGGTGAAGCACAAATCCTAGAATCATCAATAGAAATCCAGAAATCACAAAAAGGGGGAAGGCCTATCACAAACGGGAGCATAAAGCTCACCAACATGTGTATCACAAACGGAACGCTAATTCCATGGTTGCTAACCATCACAAATTAAACCGAAGCTCCACAAACGGCCCGAAGACCATGGTTTGCTACCCCACCAATTTGAGTCGAAACTCCACAAAACGGGGTTTAGTCTCCCTCGCAGACAAAGAGACATCGCTCATTGCTAGTCTAAATCACCAAAAATGATCGTCATGATCATCAAGAAGTGTCAATTACAGTAAGCTAGTAAATATATGAGCTTAGCATCATGTCCCATAACCACTGGCTTAACTTAAATATTTACGAACAAATTGTAGATCTCCACTAGAAAATTGTCACAAGAGATTCAATCGAACAAGTCCAAGAATTAACCGACCAAGTAAACGCAAGCATTTCATACCACTCGTTTTACTAAGCCATTTAATTAGATTTCTCATACGAGTGAGGTAAAGGCTTGTATATACTAATAGGTTGGAAAACGGTTTTATAAACGAGTTTGATATTGAAAATAGAGTTTAAATAATCTTTGATAAAGAGTTTGAATATTTACTACTAGTATAGAAACCTTTGTATTTTAAAGTGACAAAGCACAAAAATGATTGTAGAAACAATCAATCACCAAAATTCACATACGAAAACGTGAACTAATTCCAAAGAAATCGATATCAAATCCCTCAAAATGGATATTTTCAAGAATTCCATATTAGAAGTCATCAAAGTCGAAAAATTAATAGCATCAATTAGGAATCAAAACGAAACGATAAAAACTGGAATCACAACCCAAATAGGCAAAATAGGCATAATAAGCATTTAAGAGCAGGTCAGTCGACTGGCTCACTGAGTTCAGTCGACTGGACCAGAAACTAAAATCTTTTAATTTCCTGCAATCAGTCGACTGACCTAAAAATCCAGTCGACTGATTGCAGGGAAACAGAGGACCCGAGCCTCTAAATTTTTCCTTTGGAATGTCCAGTCGACTGAATTTCAAGACCAGTCGACTGACTGGCACCAAGGCTGTGTTCCTAGCCTATGAAATGAAGATGCAATCTTCTTTAAAATGCAACCGGGCGAGCAACGGACACTAGGGATTTATGCCAAACGGCAACCTGGCCCTATAGGCTCTTCAATGCATCACCAAAAACAAGTTCAAACAACAAAGCTATGAATTTTGAAGATTTGAACTCAAAACACTAAAATTTGGAATATTGACAAAACCAATCCAAATCAAAATCAAATGCACATGAATAAGTGTTAGGAATTCATACCTAACAATCAAAGATAATCATAGACTTAGATGTGAGGTAAAAATCTCACATTTTCACAAAATCAATCTAGAAGAGGCTTGAAAGCAAAGGGAGAATCAACCACTCTTCAACACAACCCAAATGAGCTTGAATCTATGCTCAAAAGAAGAACATTCCTAAAGTTAGGTTTAGGAATTTCTGAAATAGAGAAGGAGTTGGAGAAGGTGAAGAGAAGGCTTACTAATGGGTTCTCTTGAATTTGGAGCTAGAAGTTGATTTGCAAATAGAAAACTAGGGCTTGAGTTTTAATTTCCCATTCCACTCACCATTAATCTCTTTAGAACTGAAAAGTAGAGGAAGAGGGAATGAATGAAGAGGGGGTTTCAGTTTGGGGCATTAAGTTAGAACATTGGGCTGAACCCAAACCCAAAGTTAAAAAGGTCAAATTTTTAGCTAGCTCCAAACATATCAATGTTTATACTCAAAAAGGTTGCAAATGGCATTTTGAACTCAATGGAAGGGGTCTAGAGTCCCAATTTGACCGTATGCAAAAAGTGGCTTTTCGGATAAAAATCCAACTAATGATGAAATATTTAAATAAAATATTTAAGTATAAAATTGATAAATATGCGGGTTGTTACATATCAACAGCCTATAATAACTCGGTCTGACCCGAGTATTGATTCAAAAGAAAATGTTATACGGATCAGTCTAATTCAAACTCAGTAATTAATGCACGGAAGCAATAACAATTGAAATAAAAAATAGACGACAATCACAATAAATCTCGCATATCCAATCCTTTAATAAGAAAATCGGATAACAGTAAATATAACACGTAACAGCATTAAACTGCGAATCAGCAAAGCCAAATCATCAACAAAGATAAATAGAAGAATTATCAATGAAGTAATTAGAAAACAACAGAGTTACCTAAACAGCAATTAACAGCAAAATCTGATTATTAAATAAATAATTGGAAACATGTAATCTAATTATCTAATTGATAATTAGATAACAACAAAATAATCAAATTAAACCAAATCAAAATACAATTTCAAAATATATTGAATTGGCCACATGAAACAATTCAAGCAATTGAAATTATCAATTAAAACGTCAATTCTGATCGGCTGCATTACACGCTCACGTGCACTGCCTTGCCACTACAGCATATGACGTCATCACAACTCCCAATATTTAAACTAAACTCAATCAGACAACTAAGTGCATATAGTTCAACAAGCGCGTTGCAGGAATCAACGCTACAAAACGCATGCATACATAGCTATATAAATATACATATAAATATGTATATATATATATACCAACTATATATATGTGTGTACACAATCAATTAATAATTCGAATCTAAACATACGCATACATAGCTATATACATATACATATAAATATGTGTGTGTGTGTGTATATATATATTAACTATATATGTGTGTACAATCATTACTTTATAAATTAAAGTAGCAACATATAAAAGTGCATGACAATCTAGTTTCGAAATGGGTAACAGAGAATGCAAAACTACAGTAGTAGCAGATAGCATAACAAACTAGCCTACAAAAATATTCACAATTACCAATATATATGCACAACCGAAAGGAATGAGTGGTCAAATTAAATGTACTTAACCAAAGGTATAAATATGGCACAGCAATGATATAGACGGCCAAACGCTTTTGAATGGAACTGCAAGGCAACTGACCTTGAATGCAAGCACACATTTATAAATACGTGGCACAGTAAATTGTAAATGGCCAACACTTTCGAATGGACAGCATGAATAAATAGGATGGCCAACATAATTTCACACATATACATTTATGGCACGGCAATTGAGGGAATTAATTGGCCAACAACTTTCGAATGGTCAGCACGAATAAATGGGCTGGCCAACACACATTTATGCTCGAATAGAAAGAGTAGTGCACACTCGAAAACTACATACGTGAGCAAGTGGAAAAGACCATAAACATGGTCAGATCACATGTATGCACAAAGGCCGAGATATGATGCATCAAACATCAACAAAACAGCAAGAACAGGGAAATATAATTGTGTACATGAACCAAACAAGAGGGCGCAACATATGGTGATATAGGGTGTTTGACCCATCACCAATTTCCAATGTTTAAAGAGGTCATATAAATGTATATAACCAAATATAATTTTCATGCTTCAAAATATCTTTTCACCAGACTTTTTATAAATACTTGCTTGAACTCATTTTATTGCATGAAGCAAAAACCCATTTTGAAGCGGAACACGGTGCAGCAAAGATTTAAGGGGTTCGATTGTAATGAAACCCAAATTCACAAAATCACTAAAATTCATCCAAGCCTATAGAAAGCTACACACTCGAAATCATCTAAATCATGCACGAAATACTTAAGATTGAATTAGAGGGTGTGAGTGAAAATCACTCACTTTATCTCGAAGAGCACAAATCCATCAGCCGCAATTCCCTTCCCCCCCCCCCCCTCCACTCAGCTCGCCTTTGCACGGTGCATGACAAGGCTTCGAGAAATATTCGAAATCAAACCCTAGCAGCCATTTTGTTTTCGTTTGTTTTGTTTTGGGCTTGCGAAGAGAAATGAATGGAGGAGGAGGAAACGAGTATCTGTCCTTGTTACAACACAGCACCAAGAAAGAAGAAAAAAAACGTGGGCCAAGATTTTATTTAAAACCCACCTAACCCTAAACAAATTTTTAAAAGAATCTCAACCCGATTAAAAACTCCCAGTGGCAAATAGCTAGCAAATTTAATCGTCTAATGATGATAATTAATTGGTGCAAAACCTCGGGTCGTTACAGACTCCCCTCCTTATAAAAATTGCGCCCCCGCAATTATCATAATTAAAGTCGTCCATAACAATTATTTTTCTAACATAAACTGGTTAAACTAGAAAAATAAAGGTTAAGAATACAAACGCCAAAGAAATCTTATAATTTCATAAAAGAAATTCACAAATTCTCAACAAAATCTAATTATCAAATAGATAATCAGAAAACAACAAAACTAAATAAATGCAATTATCAGCAATATTTGATTATCAATTAGATAATTAGAATACAGAAATCACAAAACAGCAATATCTAATTATCGATACGATAATTAGATGACAGCAAAATGTAATTATCAACAAAGATAATTAGAAAACACAAATCACAAATCGCAAAACCGCAAATATCTAGTTATCAATCGGAAATTAGAAAACACGAACTTCATAATCAGCAAACTCTAACTATCAACAGAGATAAATAGAAGAATTATCAATTATGATAATTAGAAAACAGAAATTCAATATAATCAACATAATCTAGAAATCAATAAATGATAACTAGAAAATAGCATAAAATGGATCACAATCTAAATTTGGATCCCTACATATCACATAATTTAGAATCAATTAGAGACTAGAAAATCTCATAATAAGCAAAATTAGCAAATATCTAATTATCATCAAAGAAATTAGAACACAAATCAGCAATTATCTAATTATCAAAAACGATAATCAGAAAACAACAAATATCTAATTATCAACAATGATAATTAGAACTCAAATCAACAAATATCTAATTACCGAAAACGATAATCAGAAAACAACAAATATCTAATTACCAAAAACGATAAACAGAAAACAAAAAATATCTAATTATCAACAAAGATAACTAGAACTCAAATCAACAAATATCTATTTACCGAAATGGATAATCAGAAAACAAAAAATATCCAATTATCAACAAAGATAATTAGAAAATAACAAATATCTAATTATCAAAAACGATAATCAGAAAACAACAATTATCTAATTATCAACAAAGACAATTAGAAAACAATAAGTATCTAATTATCAAAAACGATAATCAGAAAACAACAAATATCTAATTATCAACAAAGATAATTAGAAATCAAATCAACAAATATCTAATTACCGAAAACGATAATCAGAAAACAACTAATATCTAATTATCAACAAAGGTAATTAGATAACAACAAATATCTAATTACCAAAAACGATAATCAGAAAACAACAAATATCTAATTATCAACAAAATAATTAGAACTCAAATCAACAAATATCTAATTATCAACAAAGATAATTAGAAAACAACAAATATCTAATTATCAACAAAGATAATTAAAACTCAAATCAACAAATATCTAATTACCTGCAGATAATTAGAAACAACAAATATCACTATCTAATTATCAATAAAGATAATTAGAGACAGTTATTAGTGGATCGATCCCAACAGATGGCGAGTTTTAGCTACGCCGTACGTGCATCTCATATGGCCGAAGCCTACCAAGTACTATAAATTTTTTTTGGCGCCCATCAGATGACCCGAAGGTCCGCAGAGTGACTCGAAGGTCTAGTACCGGTAACTGACCCGAAGGTCCATCAGATGACCCGAAGGTCCCGCAGAGTGGCTCGAAAGCCCAACAAAATCATCAGAATCATCAAATAGCAAGTATTTCAATTAACGAGTCCGAAATTAACTGAAATAGTAAAAGCGTGGTTCCATACTCCGCACTTTTGCTAAATCGTTTAAATCTCTTCATCGTTTCCTTAAAAGTGTAAAGTTGTGTATTTTATATAAATAACGTTTTGCGTTCTCAAACGACAAGTCCAGAATTAAGAAACTCAGTAAAAGTAAGGGTTCATAGTCCTCAATTTTGCCGAAGCGTTTAAATCGCTTCCTCATTCTTTTGAAAGTGCAAAGTGTAAAAAAATTGAAACAATTTTTATTTTTAAAACACGCGATTAAAACAGCAACATCTATAGCAATTTCGATAAAGAAATTGCGCTTCACAAAACACCGTAAAAAACGGATATCAAATCAGCATTGCGGGCTAACCGCTTGAAAATTCACTTTAAATTGACGGTTACTAAAGTCAAAATAACATTAATTTTTATTCATCAAAAATGTCATCAAAACAACACGCTTCAAAAATATAATACCGGCGTAAAAATTCCGTTATAAAAATCACGGCAACAAAATACGTTTTAAAACCAAACACCGATTTAACGTAAAATTAACGCAGTAACGTGCAACTCATATTTGCACGCACACTACAAGATGAACAATGAAATCACTCGATTATATCTTCAATGAAGATAATTTAAAATAGCAAAAATCTAATCAAATATGTAATTAGCATAAAAGAAAACCAACAAAAATCTCAACAAAATCACACAACTGCAATCGTTGTGGATCCTCAAACCGGATTCGAAATTTTCAAAGAAAACAAAAACAAACACATCTAAGTAACAGCATTAACACATTGAAATTAATTTCATTTTCATACTTTGATTTTTAAATCAAAAGGGTTATCAGCTGTACTCAGCGAAGGCAGTCTCACTGTTTTCGCTGCGCACTCTGATAAACAGAACACAAATTAATCGAATCATCAAAACACAATTTCACTTTTATTTTTAAATAAAGATGTTTAAAAAATTTCATCATAATTTCAAAACTTTAGTTTTGACTCAAGGCACAAATAAAAACATCAACTAATAGTTGTAACATATGTTCCATCTAAGTTCTGTTCTATATTATGTCCATAAACCCCTGCTCTAATACCAATTGTAACGCCCCACCTCTATGCTCACAATAACAAAGAGTATTAAAAAGAAATACTGTCTGTTATTACGAAGAATAAGGCTAGATAGGAGCGGCCAGCCGTAGTTAGACCTTACGCTAGTATTGGTTATCTCGATAGGAGTGGTATATGTATATACACCTATTTTTCATCTCTTTGTTTATTTACTCCCATCGACATATTCAATTCCAGTATATAAAGAACTACGATGGTTCATAATAGTTCAGGACAACATATATAATAATAACACAGATAAGCTAAACACAGAACACAGATAATATAAAATCTCATATATAACTGAAGTCAGTTACAATACATGTGATACAACTACAACTGTCGACACAATAAGTTACATATACAAGTACATTATTATAAATAATATACATGAATACATATCCTCCTATGAAATAACACTGATTATTCCAAAAGATATGAAGAGACTTCGTAGCTCAAGCAGCATCCCAAAGCGAGATATCAATAGCCTGTAATAACTAGGTCTGACCCGAGTATTAATTCAAAAGAAAATAATACGCGGATCAGTCTAATTCAAACTCAGTAATTAATGCACGGAAGCAATAACAATTAAAATAACAAATAGAGGACAATCACAATAAATCTCGCATATCCAATCCTTTAATACGAAAATCGATAATGGTAAATATAACACGTAACAGCATTAAACTGCGAATCAGCAAAACCAAATCATCAACAAAGATAAATAGAAGAATTATCAATGAAGATAATTAGAAAACAACAGAGTTACCTAAACAGCAATTAACAGCAAAAATCTAATTATTAAATAAATAATTAGAAACACATAATCTAATTATCTAATAGATAATTAGATAACAACAAAATAATCAAAATAGACCAAATCAAAATACAATTTCAAAATATATTGAATTGGCCACACGAAACAATTCAAGAAATTGAAATTATCAATTAAAACGTCAATTCTAATCGGCTGCAATACACGCTCACGTGCACGGCCTCACCACTACGGCATATGACGCCATCACAACTCCAATATTTAAACTAAAGTCAATCACACAACTAAGTGCGTATAGTTCAGCAAGCGCGTTGCAGCAATCAACGCTACAAAACGCATGCATACATAGCTATATAAATATGTGTGTGTATATATACCAACTATATATATGTGTGTACACAATCAATTAATAATTCGAATCTAAACACACGCATACATAGCTATATACATATACATATAAATATGTGTGTGTATATATACGAACTATATATGTATGTGTACAATCATTACTTTATAAATTAAAGCAGCAACATATAAAAGTGCATGACAATCTAGTTTCGAAATGGGTAGCAGAGAATGCAAAACTACAGCAGTAGCAGATAGCATAACAAACTAGCCTACTAAAATATTAACAATTACCAATATATATGCACAGCTGAAAGGAATGAGTGGTCAACTTAAATGTACTTAACCATAGGTATAAATGTGGCACAGCAATGATATAGATGGCCAACCACTTTTGAATGGAACTGCAAGGCAACTGACCTTGAATGCATGCACACATTTATAAATACCTTGCACAGTAAATTGAAAATGGCCAACACTTTCGAATGGACAGCACGAATAAATGGGATGGCCAACATAGTTTCACACATATACATTTATGGCATCGCGGTTGAGGGAATTAATTGGCCAACAACTTTCGAATGGGCAGCACGAATAAATGGGATGGCCAACATACATTGATGCTTGAATAGAAAGAGTAGTGCACACTCGAAAACTACTTACGTGAGCAAGTGGAAAAGACCATAAACATGGTCAGATCACACGTATGCACAAAGGCCGAGATATGATGCGTCAAACATCAACAAAATAGCAAGAACAGGGACATATAATTGTGTACATGAACCAAACAAGAGGGTGCAACATATGATGATACAGGATGTTTGACCCATCACCATTTACCAATGTTTAAAGAGGTCACATAAATGTAGATAACCAAATATAATTTTCATGCTTCAAAATATCTTTTCACCGGACTTTTTATAAAATACTTGCTTGAACTCATTTTATTGTGTGAAGCAAAAACCCATTTTAAAGTGGAATACAGTCCAGCAAAGATTTAAGGGGTTCAATTGTAATGAAACCCCAATTCACAAAATCACTAAAATTCATCCAAGCCTATATAAAGCTACACACCCGAAATCATCTAAATCATGCACGAAATACTTAAGATTGAATTAGAGGGTGTGAGTGAAAATCACTCACTTTATCTCAAAGAGCACAAATCCATCAACCGCAACTCCCTTCCCCCCCCCCCCCCCAACTCAGCTCTCTTTTGAACGGTGCCTGACAAGGCTTCAGGAAATATTCGAAATCAAACCCAAGCAGCCATTTTGTTTTCGTTTGTTTTGTTTTGGGCTTGCGAAGAGAAATGAATAGAGGAGGTGGAAACGGGTATATGTCTTTGTTAAAACACAGCACCAAGAAAGAAGAAAAAAAACATGGGCCAAGATTTTATTTAAAGCCCACATAAACCTTAACAAATTTTTAAAAGAATCTCAACTAATTAAAAACTCCCAGTGGCAAATAGCTAACAAATTTAATCGTCTAATGACGATAATTAACTGGTGCAAAACCTCGGGTCGTTACAAATCATCTCGAGATAAACATTAGGACCACTACAAAAAATAATGAATTAAAGACCGAAAAGTTTGGTTTTTACTAATACATTTCGGTCTTTAAAATAAATATTAAGACCAATTAAGGAAAAAAAATTTAGTCTTTATTTTCTAAGTCTTAAATTGAATTTAAGACTGCAACATCAATTTTAAACCATAAAGACCGAAACATTAGTCTCAAATATTAGTTGAGACAGAATATTAAAGACCAATATGTGGTCTCTATTCGGTCTCAAGTATCATATAATATCGTGAATTTTAAATTTTAAACAGCTACATTCAATCTTCTTTTTAGTAAATAAAATTTTAAAATCATGAAATAATTTCTTTAAGTATTGTTTATAACGTGGGAGAAACCCTAAAAAATGATTCAATCCAACCTAAAGCTTGGTGAATGGTATACTTCAATGAATAATGAAATATAAACATGTTATATAGAAAAGAAATACATGAATCTCACATTTATGAGCCACATGAACAACATTCAAGCATAAAGCATTCCACATTCAATATTAAAATCATAAATATCTTTTATTAACATGAAAGTCATCAATATCAATCAAATTAACAATGCAGGGAATATGATTTCTTCTTATGGCCATCCTAGCGTTGTAAACTTTCTCATATTTACTCTAAGCATCATCATCAGAGATGGCTTCCCACATCATCTCATAAACCTCTTCACTGGAATTCGGGTGCAAAGATGAAGCCATTCTGATAAAAGGATAGTTAACTTAGCAAACACGTACAATATCAGATCCATACAAACTTCCTATTTGAATCCACGATTTGGAAATTTTAATCACAATCATTCTTGCCAGAATCAAGTGATGAGAGATTATGAAGATGTGCCTCTACAGATCTCCATTATTGGAAGCTTTTATTTTTCAACAGAACAATACCAGATTTAATGATTTGCCCAGCGACTATCATCTGAAATCCTAGCTCTGGATGAGTAAAATGAGATCTATATCTTTTGTTTTACTAGCCATGATGTCAAAGAATTCAAGAAAGTCAATTGTTTTGGAGTTTTTGGGAATTGACTTTATGAATAAGGAGGTAGAGAACATATGTGGGCATTGAAGTGATGGTACCTATTGAAGTGAAGAATATATTTTAATCTGTAATTAGCGTATTAGGTGGACTGGGTAGTGCTGACAGGAGGCCTTGATTTAAGGGTAGTGGGATTCTAGTTTATTTCCAAAGTGTGATCCATACATACTCCAAGATATATCACGTAGATTAATAATCTTGAACCTCGGATTTTAAAAGAAATAAATGTTGTTGGTTAGATATTAAATTGGTCAAAAGCTAAATAGAAACTGAACCAGAGACCGATGTTAAGAGTCTCAAAAATTAAAGTCAACACTGAAACTGAATTTCGGTCTTTAACTGCTATAGTTAGAAACTGAAAAGTTTGGTCTTTAGTCTATATTTATGTAAAGACAGAAAATTTACGGTCTTTGATTTACAGTCTCCATTTTGATGTTTTCTTGTAGTGGTGCCAAAATGCAAATTTGAGATGGATGCTCGATATACATTTCCCTCTTCCAATATCTAACCCGACATGTGATCAAGTCTCTAGAATCTACGAGATTATATGTTATCGAAATCAGAGAATTTAAATCTTTATTAATGGTGCCTAGAATTTTTTAGCAACTTAAGGTTTGATAACAAAAAATTTGTAAAGGTGGTGGATGGAACCATAGATTCAAAACTTATTTCATGTTGTCACTGTCATTCAGGAAACTAATTCGTTATTGTTGATGACCTTAAAAAATCTAAAGCAAACTAATACTTTTCAAAGAGTGAAAATTTGTGCTCCAATCCAAAAATATACGGTGAATGTACAGTTTTGAACATGGTTTTCATCGCCCATACTTAAGCTATTTTTAATAGCTTGATTTACTATTTTATTTGTAATTTATGCATTAAATTATTCGTAAAATAATCTAGAATTTTTTGTGTGTTGTTCTCTCTACTTCATGTTTACTCTATATTTCTGGAAATAATTCATTATTGTTGGTGACCAAAAAATCCAAAACAAAACAATATTTGAAATGGGTTTTTAGGCTAGGGGAAAAAGTGGGAGCAAAATTTAGTTTCAAGGACAAGAAGTTTACCTTTTAGGCTGAAAGACACTTTTTAGTGTAAATCACAGAACGATAGTTACAACTATCATTTTCTTGTCACATTAAAAACTTCTTCCCTATGCCTATTTTCCTGTATTTTAAAAAGTGTAAACATGGGACCTAATCTCAATACATCCTGTAATGCATATGCGTCAAAATGTGCGATAGCTATATTTTATGATATGAATCAGTACTATTGTAAAACTTAGCACCGGCTTTTAGGATTCCCATATAAGGCATAAGTATTACGTCGTCACCTAAAATGGGATCAAGCATCATTCTTTCCTTCCTACACATGTGGTAAACAAATTACAAGGAAGCAAACCGATATAAAAAGCCAAGTTGCGAAAGATATATTTTCTAAAGGTACCACCAAATCATCCCATATCATAAACTTTTAGCATGTATGTATGTGTCATTGTGTGTGTATAGACACAGACATGTACGTACATATATAGACACATAAATATACAGATATACACTCATCTAAAGGAATTTAATTTGTAAAATTGGTATAGTAGGCGATAACTTTATTCATCATGTGGCATGCTTGAATGTTTAACCACCTTCTGGTACTTTGGCATAAAGGTCATATGGACTAGTCGGTTTTCAGCGACATATGGCAAAGATTTTGTTAAAGAATACCTTCTTCGTCCAGGAAGCTAAAGCATGACCAGTCCAAACTCGATTGCTAATCTTTGTATGATAATACATTAACTTCGAAAGGCAATACCAACAAAAAGGATGGACCTGAGTTTTCCAATACAGTTGTGAGGATCAAAAAGCTTCGATTGTTATGTGATCAACCTTACAAAATTTGCATGGGTTTGCATGGCTCTTGCACATCTTGTGAAATATATCAGGTTCTCTATAATTTATATTCTACTAACAACATTACTGGATATGGATATAAACTTGAAAATAAAACAGGTACTCACAAGGTTGGTTAGAAGATTAAGGTGCATATCATATGCCCTAACTTTCTATATGGCATCATATCTTGATCAGTTTAGATTGTTAAATCTTTTTGGAACTAATATAAAAACACATGTATATACATATACACACATGTAATATATTTAACCTCTATGTTACTACTAAGGTATTCGATTACAAGTAAAACTATATTTTCGGTTTCGTTTGCTAAATATTATTATGATTAGTTGATTCCATAACTAGGTAAAGATAATTAGGTGTATCCAAATACAATTAGTAGCAAATATCTAAGTTTAAATATATAAAATTCAATTTTAAAAATGTTAGGGTACTGATCTTTAATAATAGTTGTAATACCTTTGGTGTCGTACATTTTTGGTGTAAGCGTTAACTATCAAAAATACCCTTTAACTATTAAAACGAGTATTATGGCACGCGTTTCGCGTGTGAATTATTTTTCTTATAAATTGTATATGTTTAAATCAGTCAAAAAATATATTTTTTCAAGTGATATTAAGATTTGTATATTTGTAAAGAAGAATTTTGAATTTTTGAAGAAATTTTAATTTTGGATCCTATTTTTAGAAACGTTTTGAATTTGTAAAATATATTTAACTGTTAGATCCTACTTTTAGGGCATTTGAATTTGTATAAAAAGTTTAATATTAGATCCTATTTTTAAGTGATTAAGATTTGATAATATATAGAGGAGCGTTTTTGGTAGTTCATATTGATACCAAAAAAGTGTGACATCAAAGCTATTGCAACTATTATTAAAGATAAATTGTATATGTTTAAATCAGTCAAAAAAATGAATTTTTATTTTCAAGTGATATTAAGATTTGTATATTTGTAAAGAAGTTTTCTGAATTTGAAATGAAAGTTTAATTTTATATCTTATTTTCATAAGCAGTTTTGAATTTGTAAAGCATGTTTAATTGTTAGATCCTACTTTTCGAGGCATTTGAATTTGTAAAAGAAGTTTAATATTAGATCATATTTTTTTAGTGATTAAGATTTGATAACATATGGAGAGGCATTTTTAATGACACCAAAGCTATTACAACTATTATTAAAAATAAATTTTTAAGTGATTAAGATTTGATAATATATAGAGGGGCGTTTTTTGTAGTTCGCGTTGGTACCAAAAAAATAGGACAGCAAGGCTATTAAAACTATTATTAAAGATAAATTGTATATGTTTAAATCAGTCAAAAAATGATTTTTTATTTTAGGTAATATTAAGATTTGTATATTTGTAAAGAAGTATTTAGAATTGTAAGGAAAGTTTAATTTTAGATCTTATATATAGAAGCGTTTTGAATTTGTAAAGCATGTTTAACTGTTAGATCTTACTTTTAGCGGTATTTGAATTTGTAAAAAAAGTTTAATATTACATCTCATTTTAAAGTAATTAAGCTTTGTTAATATATATATATATATATATAGGGATTTTTTGGTAGTTCACGTTGATACCAAAAAAGTGTGACACCAAAGCTATTATTAAAAACGAAGATTACGACAAGCGCTTCGCGCATGATGAAGACATCTGAATTGTTTTTTTACAAATTGTATTTGTTTAATACGTTCAAAAAAAAAGGATTTCCACAAATATTTAGTCATATTTTTGTGTTGAATCAAACATAGTTAATTTGAATTTTTATTTCTATATTGCAATATCTAAGTTTTTATTAGTTTAAATTTTTATTTATATTATTAATTAATATAAAAAAATTTGTAAAGTAGTTTATTTGTTAGATCCTATTTTTAAGTGATATGAAAACTTGGTAAATATCTATAGTGGAAATTTTGAATTTGTAAAGAAAGCTTAATTGTCAGATCCTATTTTAAGTGATGTTAAATCTTTATTAATAGTTGGCTTGGAAGCGCAATCTTATGGTCCGACCGCGAAGTTCCAAAATTACCCTTTATATGTATTCCTTTACTAATAGTTGTAGTATATTTGTTGTCACACTCTTTTGGTATCAACATAAAATATCAAAAACGCCTCTCTATGGATATTATTAAAATTTAGCATCACCTTAAAATTAGTATCTGACAATTCAACTTCTTTTACAAATTCGAATTTCTTCTAGAAATATTTACCAAGTCTTAATATTAAGGATCTAACAAATAAACTACTTTACAAATTTGTCTTTTATAAATAAAAATTTAAACTTACAAGAAATTAGATGCTACAGCTTAGAAATAAAATTTCAAATTACCTACTTACGATTCAACACAAAAATATGACTAAATATATGTGGAAATCATTTTCCTTTGAGCGTATTAAATAAATACAATTTGTAGAAAAATAATTCAGCTTTTTTCAGCACGCGCGAAGCGCGTGCCATAACGCTCTTTTAATAACATCTGTATAGGGACATTTTTGGTATTTCATATTGACATCAAAAAAGTGTGACAGCAGATATATTACAACTATTACTAAAGAAATACATATAAAGGATAATTTGTTACGATATATGTAAATCATGAAATGAATATGCTTTTATGTTGTTTTGTTTAGTCCTACATTGTGGAATATGTTAAATCCTTAGCTCTGAAGCCTTTATATAAAGGAGGCTATGTAATGTAAATACATGTCTAACACTACACCAAATAGACTCTTTTGTAACACTTTTTTGTTTCAATTTGTAACGGTTATAACCGTTACAAATTCCCCACGGATATTTCTGTTACAAGCATTTACAATGGTTATTTTCGTTAGCAAATGTGGTGATTTTGTAAATAATTAAAAGTAGCATGGATAGGAGGGTCATTTTATCTCTTATTATTCCTCATTCCATTACTTACGCTTCTTGATTTCTTTCATGTCAAAATTTCATTTTAGGGTTTTTGCTCCTTCCACAATCGCCACCCCCGCCTCTAACGCCCCCTCTGCAGCGCTAGCCTTTGCCCGAAGCAACATCGGCCGATGTCAAAGACAAATCAACAAACAACAACCAGTGCTCGTAGCAGGAAGCAAAGATTGTTGAGCTATTTCAGGTTAGGGTTTTAATTTTTGAATTTTGGGAATTTCAATCAGCAGTAATTTTGATTTCAATCGATCTCCATGCGCCATCATGTTGGAGTCGAAATTGACCACCTGGTTATGTTCATCTGCAATGTGCATGGATTGAGAAAAAATTGGTGGTTAGTTTATGATTATTCCACTTCTGTGCTTCCAGTTTTCATGTAACTCCTGCGCAAATATCCTAGCTATGCTAACAAATTATTAGCTATGGTTTACAAACTTTTGGGTTCATTCATATAATTTGGATATGTTTTACCATTGTTTTTTTTAATTTACAACCAAGTAGTGGTTGTTTTGTTCAAAGGGCATTTTCACTACCTGCTGTATAATTTTGATTCACAAAACGCTGCTTGAAGGATTGCAGGTAGAGTCAACCTGCCTGTCCCTATCCTCGCTCAGTGTTTTAGTACGTGAAAAATTATTGAGATACGGATCGGTCAGTAAATTGAAAAATGCTACCTTGATTCTGATGGCTTCTCCATTTGATTTCAGTAATCTGTTGTCATTAAGTGCTATCGTGAATTGATGGTCTGCATTTGTGAATTGGTTGTATAGAGTTGCATTTTCTCCTTTTACCTGATCAACCTTATAACATGGATATGATATATTGTATGTTATATTCTGTGTATTAACATGTTATTTTCGCTTATACAAAAAGTACTCCAATGTAACAAGAAGTTGCATTAAGTATAAAAAGTCTAATACATATAGTAACTTCACTGGTCATTGCTCGTTTGGTACTAAAAAGCAGTAAAGATCTGCAATAGGCATATAGAATTATTTTGCTATATATTAATAACTTGTTCTATCAAGTTAGTATTTCCTGAACAGAATCCAGTTGGTTGTCGCCGGTTGCTACATATTAACATATACAGCTCCAGAATTGATACATCTGCACACCAATCAAATTGATGAGAACATAGCTCAAACTTTCTGCCAAAGTTGTCATGCATTTGTAAGTACATATATTTCATTCAAGATGCTATAAATAATGAAAGATATTATCTCTGAAATATATTTTTGTTATGGAGAACTTGGGTTTCAACTAGACTTAACCAACCAAAGCTCTGTACAATCAGAAATATTGAAAATACTAATTCTAACAAGACTTGACCTTAAAAACTCTCAAGCTTCGGTTCTCTCAGCCCCTAAAAGAGCGATGGCATTTGGAATCAACCGCCTTACTCCATTAATTTCAAAATTAATTAATTGTCCTCTTATCACTTTGGATAAATTTAATCATCTCAATTAATATCTATATTGACTTGCAACACTTATGATTGTAGGTAAAGTCAAAAGGTTGAGATATGGATCCCTCCTCACACATCCACACATAATCCTTGTGCAAAATTTGACACAGTTAATCTCTTCTCTTAGGTCTTCTTTTGATTTCAACCTTAAATGTAAACAAAATGAGATCCAACGATCAAAATATATTGTGTTTAATTTTGGTTTTATTTTGTATTTCAATAGCCACATTTATATTGTTAATTAAGTTGTATTTACTGATGTCAGGTTAATTTTAATGAACATAATTCTTATTACATCTATGAACAGTTAATTCAGATGCATAAGCAGGCAAGAATTCATTTGTATTAACAAACAATTATTTTCGTAAGAGACCGACTAATTTCAATGTCATGTTCAATTTATATACATTTGTTACAAACAAACGGTGAAGACCCGAATACACACTTTACTCGCATTTGGGTTGCAGTGCTATTCTTCTGAAATAATAAACCCAGAAAATACATCTTATATAAAGAATTTTATTTTATTTTTTTTATTTATCTTTCAGCTGGACATAAGAGGTTCAGAACTCTTACAAGTTCATATTATAGAGGAGCTCAAGGGATTGTTATGGGTATTTTCGATTTTCGTTCTTTTTCTCCATTTACTAAGAAGTAATACAATTAATAGCTAAGACATACTGAAATATATTGTGGATCCTGATAGTAGAACCAACATAAGAAAGTTATGCTGCCAAAAACAAGTTGCTTACATATTCGTAAATCTATGACAGTTTATGACGTAACAAGAAGGGAGACATTCACCGATCTTTCAGATATATGGGCTAAAGAAATAGACCTATATTCGACTAACCAGGACTGCATCAAGATGGTAGTTGGGAACAAAGTTGATAGGGTGCTTGATCCGCTCTATATTATAGTTCTTCATCTTACAAAAAGCGTGTCAAAGATGGCTTATGAATCTAATTCGTTGTATTCATTCGGGAAAGTGAGAGTTGTATCAAAAAAAGAAGGCATCGACTTTGCCAGGCAGTATGGATGTTTGTTTTTAGAATGCAGTGCGAAAACAAAAGTAAACTTTGAGCAATGTTTTGAGGAGCTAGTCTTAAAAGTTCGCAGCGCTTATAGATTTGTTTGCGTTATATGCTGTTTTACAGTGTTGAAATTTGTTATATCATATAACTTTCACTCTTTACGTAGGTTATCATTTGATAATTTGACAGCTGAAATATGACTACATGTTGCAGATATTGGATACACTAAGTTTATTGGCAGAAGATTCAGCCAGTGTGAAAAGGAAAAACATGTTCAAGCAGAACCAGACTTTGACTGATACTTCGTAGGGTGGATGTTGTTGTTTCTTTTAATTATAGTTTGCTCTTTTCCTTTACTTTTAGTTCTGTGATGTTTGTTCTGTCTTTCAGTAGATATGTTGCTTCTTGTGCATATTATTATTTATTTTAACCTAAGAGGTAATTTCCAGTTGGAATATTTGGTATAGAAAAGTACAGTTTTGTTGTACAAACATACAAACTATCGCACATGGTTTACATTCATATAGGCAAGTGGTATTTTCATTCTTCTATTAAAAATGTAACCCAAATCAACTCCATGCTCAAAAGCACAAAGCATTATCATGTTAAAGGCTATCATGATATTGTTAAAATCAATATGTCCTTTCTGTGGGTAAACCCGTGGTGTAGAATTTAGAAAGTTTCTGTTAATATATCTTTTGTGATATTTCTGGATGCAGGAATCCAATTTGTTGAAATATTGGTATAATATAATGCTTACCCCGATGGCCAAGTTGAGAGAAGCCAATGAAGTGACACTTGCAATCCTCATTCTATATGTTGTATTTGGAGGTACACCGAGCACTACAGGTGTGCACTGTGTGTTATTTATATTGCATGTACTTGCTCCTTCACTAGCTCTAAGAGAACATCCATATTGCCATCTTCCATTTACCAAAAGTGCCTCCTCATGTGCAATAAATACTTTTTTCAAAAAAGAAATGTCAGTTTTACTCATTCACGTTATTTTTTGTTTTCGTTGGCTAAATTCCAAATTACTTCCTGTACTCTATCAAAAAGTAATCGTCTCTCCTCTTTCCTAAAGTCAACCGCCTTGGTCCTTAATTTTTATTTTTATTTTAACGAAACTATTGTTTTTTGCTAAATTCTATGCATGACTTATTTATAGCTTTCTCGTAGTTAAGGTTTCAATGTGTTTCCCTGCGTTTAATTCATACCAATAAATTTCTATCAAATGACATATTGGTTCTAATAAGTATGCAAGTAAAGATAACACAATAGTTTAGGTATTATTTATGTTTAATAGTGTCATTATTCATTGTTTCTTCCATTAAACGATTGCAAAATTTCTTCTTCATATTGCCCTTGATTTTGTAGAAGTTGTACCAAACAATCTCTTATTTATATGTTCGTGTCACCGTCGTTGCTTAAGATTCTTCATCCAAAGATATATGCACAGTTGTACATTTTCCTATTTTATGAGAAATGTAGTCTGCCTTTATTGGCCATATACGAGGATTTATATGCAAAAAAATTGTTGATGTATCTGTATTCACTTTACCAATCAGTATGTTTACCTGGGGTTCACCAATCCACCTGAAAGGTTTTGAAGAGAGGCCTGCTGCTTGAGCATAAACACTTTCACGGTACCAACCACTCAAGAGTAAATTAAATTCTTTGTCACAGTGGAATGACTCTTTTTCACCTTCTACTAAATCTACTATTAGAGACCCATATAGGCCTACTGCCCTCTGCATACTGTAACAACCCTGAATTTTGAACAATTTAAATTGAAAATATTTAATTAATTTTAAATATTTGAATGATGGTTTAGTTTGAATTCCCAATATAACTATGAAATTGGCGATTAAATTTTAGAATTTAATTTATTTAAAGTTGAATAAAATTTGAATTTGACTTTGGGGTTTGAAATTGAACGTTAAATTTGTATTTAAAATTCGAACTAATGACTTAGAAAAATAATTTGGATACAAGAATTATTATTTATGTAAGATTGTTTATAAATTCGAAACCAATTGAATTTGATAAATGAAACATAGAAGTTATTAAAGAAGATATATTCGTGATTTTGGACAGCGAATTATCCTTTATGTTAGATATTGTGATAGTAAATGTTGGTTGGGAATTTTATCCATGATTTTGGACAGTGGATAATCTTTTAAATAAATGTGTAGAAACACTGAATTGAATAAATAAGTATACTCACGATTTTGGATAGTGAATATATTATTGAATAAAACGGATATGTTTTAGGGAAGTGATATTATGAAATGAAGTTAATGGTTTTAAAGATGTTTTAAAATGCATTAAGTATCGAATACATAGATTTCAACATTCATTGTTGAAATAGGCATTTTTGAGAAATAAAAGGAAATGGTAGACTATAACACTGTTGTTATAGTAAATGGTTTCCGAAAGGAAATGTTGTTTATAGTATTGGGATTTATATATCTATCTTAAATTCGAATCCCTATACTAGTGATTTTGAGTTGTCGTAACGATGTTTTACGTAACATTTGTTTTGACTCAAATAAATGTGTTTAAAAGAACGCTTTCCTTAAAGAATGGAATATATACTTAATTTTGATTCAAGTATATTGAATATTTTTCAAGTGTTGAAAATAAATGAATTTGTGAGTTACTTATTATTAAATAAGTATGGAAATGTTTTCCGATATGAAATGAAAGGTTTGAAATTTTATCTTTTAAAGATAGATTGAGAAATGAATATTTGAAATTTGTTTCAAATGGTTAAGTGTGGAAAATTATATATATCTTGTAAAGATGTTTTTAGGAAATTTGAACGATTAGTTCAGCTTGAATTTTTTCAAAAAGATTGAATCTTGAGTTAAATTTGAGTTTAACTTCGACACCAAAAACAATATAAGTTGAGCTTTGAATTTCGGATAGTCGATTTGGATTGTATGTCTAACATTGAGAATTGATGACATAGCAATTGATCTCTATTAAATATATATCTGTTGGTGGCGGAGAATTTATTCTTTTAGCTTAACACCCTTCTCTGAGACGTACGAGCTTAGAGGTTATATATCGGTAGACATCAATTATTTGTTGAGAATTGACGATGTAACGTGAAATCCAAATCGAATGTGAAGTCGATAATGAATTGGATTATGAATGTGAATTGGGTTTGAGATAACCTTAAATTTTCAAATCGACTTAGAGGAAAATTTTAAACAAGATGGAAAATTTTGGAATCCTCTATTTGTTATGAATGTGAATTGAGTTTTCGTAACTTATATATGTGAATGTAATAATTCGAAAACTATCAGTTTGGAAAATCATTATTATGAAAATCCTATGCAAGTTTACATAGGTATGATATGTACGAAATGTGAAATGAAGTACTATATGTATATGACATATGTTTTCTAAAACTGAGGATATAGGAATGTACCTTCCATTTATGATTTGTGAAGGTGATTGGAACTCGGCGTGAGTGTCCATTGGAAATCGTAGCTACGTAGAATTTCCATTAGTGGAATGTCCATTGGGACTGGAATCCCCCACGATGGATCATCGTGTTGGGATTATGTGAATTGATGCTGGCGTAATTCGTGGGGCGTGATGCCTACAGTTATAAGCGATTCTACTGGGATAGTAGCGCAACCGCCGTGTAAACTACGATCTAGAGGCCAAAGCGTAATTTGGTGGGCGAGATGCCTACGGTCACGAGCGATTCTACTGGGATAGTAGCTTAACCGCCGTGTGAACCGTGATCTATGGCAACAACCATGGCGAAATTCAAGAGAGATGTGAAATCTACAGTTACAAGCGATTCTACTGGGATAGTAGCGTAACCGCCGGGTAAACTGTGATCCATGGGGGAACGTGCTTTCCATATCCATTTTTAAAAGAATTTTTAAAAGTATTTTCACTGGGAGTTGAAGCAAGTATATTTAGTACTTGGAGATTTTTAGTCTTGCGCCTGGCCAGCGTATGCCTAATGTCTGTGAGAACGACAATGGACTTGTTAAACTTCGAGTTAGCAAGTATTTTCAAACTTTGAATAGCAAATCAGTAGTCTGAAATTAGAATTACATAATTCCAACCTAATGAACTAAGGAAGAAGATCTTTAAAATATCTTGAAAGCCCGCAGCTTTGGAAAAGATGTAATATGTAAATATCTAGCATGAAGAATTTCAAGTTTAAAAATCTGAGTTTTGGTAAGTCGAAAATTTTGGTAAAAGACTTTTGTGTCTTGATTATAGAAATCAATGAACAAAGCTAGGGAGATAAAATAAATGGAATGAATCCTATATTTATTTATAAGATTCAAACTTGGTAAAAAAAAATTGTGTAGGGTATAAATATCGGTGAGATTTTAACAATCATTTTTCCCAACTTATAATTTCGGGACGAAATTCTTTTAAGGAGGGAAGATTGCAACAACCCTGAATTTTGAACAATTTAAATTGAAAATATTTAATTAATTTTAAATATTTGAATGATGGTTTAGTTTGAATTCCCAATATAACTATGAAATTGGCGATTAAATTTTAGAATTTAATTTATTTAAAGTTGAATAAAATTTGAATTTGACTTTGGGGTTTGAAATTGAACGTTAAATTTGTATTTAAAATTCGAACTAATGACTTAGAAAAATAATTTGGATACAAGAATTATTATTTATGTAAATTTATAAATGGATGGTTAGTTTTAAATAACATTTTTCTTTTCTTTAAAATAAAAAGGAATAAAATTTTAATCAATACAAAATAAATAAAGAAACACACATAGTTAAAAATTCAAACAACAAAATTTACAAAACAAAGTAAAGAAAATATACACAAAACAAATTGAATTTAAAAATGAAAAATATATATAATAATAATATATAAAAATAAAAAAAAGTAGTACACTGCCTTACTTATCAGCTAAAAACACGCCATCACTCATGCTTTCAACCACGCCCAAATTCACGCACATTCCCCATTTCAAAGCATGGCCGACATCTCCTTCCCCTTCTCTTTTATATTCGATACCCCCTTTTCCTCCATTTCAAATCATACGGAAAAAAAATAAACGAAGAAAATAATGGCGGCCTGAAATCGTTCGTCCCCCTCTTCAACAATTAGGGCTTTTCGAAATAGTGGGCTTCAGCTTCAAATTTATCGACCGCTTCGGTGAAAAGTGAGTAATTAAATTTACTCACATCTAATTTAATCTTAATATAGGGTTTCTGCAAATTCGATGTTGATTTGATTTTGTGTTATCGGTTTTGAATTTGTGACTTTGTTCAACTTGATTTTCGGCTGTTCAACTGTGTTTCGATGTCGATGATTTATTTTGTGTTTTCTGGTTATTTTGGCACTGTGGTAACTCGTGACCACCACGGGTTTATCTGCTTTTGACTTCGGCTGTATGGTTTTGAGTATGAGAGTCCATGACTCTATATTAGTTTCGGCCATCACCATGACACTGATTTTGTTTACTGGTCATTATAAATTTGAACGGAAGTTGTTGAATTCAAAGATTTTGTTTTGGAAGAAAAAAATATATATATATATTTTAAATTGCTGCACTTGCTCGATTCATTCCAATGTTGCTGGCTTTTTCCTTTTTGCTTCGGCACTATCTTGTTCAAAACTGCTATTTTGATTTCTTGTTGCACTTTGTATCACATCTCTGTATATGTCCATATGTCTGATATATGACAATTGGTCCAATTTCAGTTTGCCTATGGTGTTGTACTTATGTGATTTCATTTGTTCACTAAACTGGTTTGGTTTAACATATTGTTGAGGTTCATGTATGTTGGACTCTGGTCGTTTGTGCCATGGTTACTATGTTGTTGTATCAGTGTTCAGCCAAGTTTGAGTTTTGCATTGGAGTTGAGACCATTTGATAGTTGTCAGTGCACTTGCAGTGTACCATGTTGTATCATATTGTACTCTGGTTTGAGTCATTTCCATATTTGGTTGTAATGTCCACCTGAGTTGAATTCACTTTGTCCCTGATCTGTTCATGTCTTATACCTTTAAGTTCATCCTTAGTGTTAGCTTTAAGGATGTTGACAGGCTTATGCATGTTGTATTTGCCATGCACTGATGCATTATCTTGGTTCGGCTGTATCTTTGGTATTGTTTGTATTGGGTTGTACTTTGAGTTTGATTATCCGTTGTAGCCTGTCTGCATTGTGGCATAGCTGCAAGTCTTGTCGCATAATTGCGCATTTCCTATGTACTTCATACTGGAACTTGGTGGTTGGACCTATTGTGTTGTGTACTGTCTATTCAATTGCAGATCCATTTCACCGTTGCATGATACTATGCAGTTCTTTGAACTGTTATCCTTTGGGGTGTAATTTCCGATTCATTTTGTTGCAGCTGCGTTGAGGCACTGACTTGACCTCTGCAGCTTCGATTGCTGTCAGTATTCACTGTTGTGATGATTTCACATGACGTATTGGCGAGGTAGTGTACGCAAGCGTGAACTGCAGCCACACGGTATGGTTTTGTGATATCCTATTTTGTTTTGATTTATGATCTTTTGCAAATTTCATTACGGTAGTGGCGAGGCAGTGCACGCAAGCGTGAACTGCAGCCACACAGAGTTAACATTTTAAATGTGGCGAGGTCGTATACGCGTGTGTGTACTGCAGCCCTACCGAATCAAATGTTTTAAATGATGTTTTCTTTTTGATGAAAATTGTTTTATGTTGGCAATTCAATATACTTTGAATCGATTTTGATGATTTTGTAGTTAATTGTCGTTTAGGCAATTCTGATGTTTTTTTTTAAATTATCTTCATCAATAATCCTTTCATCTATCTTCATTGATAATCTAAATCTACTGATTTGTTGTTTAACACTGTTAAACGTTGTATTTACCGTTATTCGATTTCTTGTTAAAGGATCGGATAGGTGAATATATATTTGATTGTCGTCTAAATTGTCAATTGATTATTATTGCCTCTATACTCTAATAACTGAGTTTGAATTAGACTGACCTGTGTATTATTTTCTTTTGAATATAATACTCGGGTCAAACCGAGTATTTTACAGCTTGAAGATTTTCAGGCCGCGAAGTTAGAGAGAGTTGGGGAAATTGCTTCACTTTAACTTTTCGAAAAAAATTTGTACTTGTAAAAGATATATTCCGCTGCATAAAAATTTAATGCATTGTATAAACTCTGATATATGTAAGAAAATTCATTTATGTGAAATATTATGATTATTCTGTGATTCTGTGGCTGATTCTGTTTAAACTCTATAAACTAAATAACAATCCGTCATTTTGAACGTCTCAAGTTGGTTTAATTACCGACTGGGGGCGGTCAGAACGGCGGGTCGTTACACATACCATGGTACCTATGGTAGAAGTATGTACCTATCTGCCTATTCATTTTATAAAGGTAAAAAAAAAAGAGATAATTAATGGATTAAATCGAAACCTGGATTACAATAAGGTTAAATAATTTTGTTAGAAATCAATATTCATATGAATTTTCTCTAATGAACTTGTATTTATCTTCTAAGTTAAATATCATAGCCCAAAAAATTTCTGACGTAATGAAACTTTAAATATCATAATGAAACATTTTTTAGTTGAATGGTTCAAACAAAACACAATGCATTTACTTTAGTTATTTTTTCCACCCTAATTAATCAAGTTTGAGAACTCCCACCGATTGATTTAGGCTGTACAACTATAATATTGCAAAAAATTAATAAACTAAATGTCTAAAGCTACCTTGCATGTTACAGCCATATATTTCTAGAAGCAACCTTTTTTGATTAAAAAAGATGATGTGTGATGAAAGGTCAGTGAGATGCACACGGAAATCATTAGTTTGGCCAATATACCCTCCTCATTTAGAATTTTCCAAATTAGTTTGATATCTACTGGAAGATCTTCCAGTTTCTGAAACTAATTCCTCCCTTTTTTTGCTTTTGCATATAATTTCCTAGAGGACTTTACAAACTTTGCCTTTCTAGAGAAGCTTTGCCTTTCTAAAGAAATGTATTCCTTTGGGTGTATGAACTGTGTATGCTTTCTTAACTGTGTTTCTTTTGATCGAATAATTTCTCTCATGAAGATACTGCCCCAGCTTCCTCTCCTTACACATGATGCAGTTTTCAAAGATGGTCCTCCTGTCAAATTTGAGGTATGTTACCTTATTTATTATTATACTAGTTAATTATATTCATGTTTTGTGTTATTTTTCATTAAATTTGTTAATGCTTTGTATCGCCATAGTCTGTAGGAAGTATAGAAGTGTTAATATTCATGTGGTACTTTGATGTATATTTCTTTGGACATTGTATGCATGTTTCTGCAGATGATTTTAGCATTAACGAATTTTACAACAGTTATCATCATATATTCTGATTTAGTAATAAAATATCTTGTTGTGGTGGTTTATGTAACGTTGTTTTCTTTTTTGTTAACTATCTGAAACATTGAGTCAATTAATTGGTATTTTTTTCTTGTGTTATTTATTTAACAAATCATCATCACTTATGTTATCTGTTTAAATATGCAGGAACTTAAGCCTAAGATATTAGTTGAATGCTTAACTTCTGATTTTCATGGTGACCTTGAGGCTGCTTCAACACTGGTGAATTCAGGTCTTGATGTGTTTGCACATAACATTGAAACGGTCACAATGAACTTTGTAGAATTTGATATGTTCTATTTCGTACATTTGATGTTTTTTATCGATTTGATGATATGTTAGTTTTGAAATTTAGTCTTGTGTTTGCTATTGTTGTAAATTCGTATAGATATAGTTGAATGAAATACTATTAGATGTTGAATAAGATATGGTTCAGTTATGCCAAATTTGTAACACTTATAAGTGTTGGTAATTTTGCTATTTACTTATGCAAGGAATTCCCAATGGTTATAACCGTTGGAAAGTAAAATATTCCCAACGGTTATAACCGTTGGGAACGTGAAGTAATTCCCAACGGTTATAACCGTTGGGAATTACCAAGATTCCCAACGGTTATAACCGTTGGGAATTACGCTTTTTTTCAACGGTTATAACCATTAAGAATTTTTAGTTATTCCCAACGGTTATAACCGTTGGGAAGTACGAAATTACCAATGGTCATAACCGTTGGGAATGACAAAAATTCCCAACGGTTATAACCGTTATAAAATATGTACAAAAATTATAACGTACCTCCTACCAACGGGAATTTGATTACCAACAGTCATAACCGTTACAAAATGACAGTTCTGGTGTTTTGTATTTTCAGGAATGAATAATATATCTTCTGCCTCTCTCTCTCTCTAATACTTCTACTTTCTTAATTTTATAACACGTTATCAACACGATCTCTAAACAAAAAAAAATAGATTTGAATTGTGATAATCTAGAAGACCAAATCTATTTTTCTATTTAGATCTAATTATAGATCTCCAGATGGCAAGCAATTATTTTGATTTAATCATATTGATCTTATCTTTTTCAGATCTAATTCTATTAATTTTTTCTTCTTAGATCTCATTCAATCATAGATCTAATTTTTTGATCTCATTCTATTGCAGATCTTATGTTCTAATTTTTTTAGATCTTTTGTAGATCTTGATATCATACTCAAATAATATATCTTTGAGATCTATATATTTTACTCATTAGATCTATTTTTTTCATGTTTATTCATCCTTTTCTCTTATTTATTTATTGAAAACAGGTATGACTTCTGAGATTACTTATTGTTACATATCTTTTAGTTGAAAGTAATTTTATTTATTCTTTTAGAATTTGTACTTGATAAATATTCAGTTTGAATTGATTCAAAATTTCTAACAAATGGTATTAGATCCTCTCATCTTTGATTTCATTATGAATTTTTGATTTTTTTTTTAGTAAGTCTTGAATCGACTTTATTTATAAGTCATTGAATTCTTGTAATATCTTACTCAAATTTTAGATCTATTTGATCTATGTATGAAAGATTTTTTTTGTTGATAATTTTTGATTTTGTTTGAAGCTAAGTTGTTTTTCCTAGACCAAAAGGTAGCTTCTGATGTAGAAAGCAAGATCTAAATGATCTGTATATAGTTTGTATAGTTAAATAAAATTCTAAAATGTTTTTATTTTTTTGGAAATAATCTTAATTCCCTAAATTTACGAGATAACATTTGAAGAATTACATGTTTGTTTTGCTATACTTGGTAAAGAATTATGAAATTAATTTTCTTATAAGGGAAATAATTTGGATCTGAGATGCATAGTTATTTATGATTATAAATGATATAGATAGATCTGAGATGATAATGTTGTTTATTTTAGAAATTTTAATTATTGAGAATAAACTTTCTCTTTAAGATATCCATTTTAATTTTATTATTGAGTAATCTCGAACCTAGATCTTAGATGAAATTATGTTACTTTAACTATTGTTTGTTCAAATGATTCATATAAATTTATAATGAAATCATTTTGTTGTGATAGTAGTTATATCTTAGATCACATAAAGGTTAATGCATTTATCTTTATCATAAATGTATTAAATGCATTGGTTATTGTAAATTAAATAATATTTTATATTTGTGCTTGGAATAAGAATTAACATATGATGTACTATTAGTTGATGTATTTATTTTGACAAGTAATGTCTGGCATAATGGAAGAATTAGGTTTAACAACAACTTGAAATTGTGCAAAGAAATTATTTTAATAGAAGTTGTATAACTCAAAATCCAAGACCTGAAGTCTTGAATTATGAAAAGAATTTCTGATAAACTTTACAAGCTTGAATTCTTATCAGTATTTTTTTTTTAATTTTTCAAAATGTACAAGCCTTTAAAAAGGAAGTTTACACAAAATTTGAGAACCTGAAGTTCATAACAAATTAATGAACTGAAGTTCATGAATTAGAAGCTCGAAGCTCTATTGAAATTGTGTAAAATGATAAGGTTGTACTCCTTGAAGAAGTTAAAGGAAATTAATAAATCATCCCAAAAGAGATGTTTTAGAGATTTATTTATATTTATATTGCAAAATCCAACATCCCAGAAGAGATGTTATAGGAATTTTATTTTTGTTACATTGCAATTCCTTAAAAGGAAATATTATATTCCCTGAAGGAATAATGATATAAATTTTTTGAAGTAATAAAAATAATTTACCCAAAAAAATGATATTGTTTACCAATGTTACACTCCAGAAGTAGTGGTTTTATCTCTTGCATCTACTTTCAGTTGGTGAATCTAATTTTGTCATTGTATTTAAAGTTTAATATGCCATTTTAAAAGCAGTTACAACAAAAATCTCCAGCATGGATATTTTATGCCACTGTAAAAGCAATAATTATGTGATTTATATAAAATAAATATTGTATATTGATATGGCATTCCAACATTGCATATATATATATATATATATATATATATATATATATAAGAGAAAGTTCACTCCAGAAGTGGTGATACTAAAATATCTCGAGAAGAGATTTATAAATTTGAAAATGATAACATATCTCTAGAAGAGATTTATTTATAAATTTTGTAATTTTATTAAACCAAATAAGTGCACATAAATATGGTTATGAAGAATCTTAATTTAGTTTAGATTAGATCCAAAAGGTTTAAGATTATCTCAAGAATACATTGTTCTATGTTCATATGTCTAATTATACCATAAATGTCATATTCTTAGTTATTATTTCCTAAGAAATATTTATGCATAATCATTTTTTGGAGAAATACCTTTAAATATTCTACCGAAGAGATGGTCTATATTTCATATCATAACTTTCATGCAAGTTATGCACAAATCTTTGATTATAATTCATCCCTTCTCCACCAATCAATCCATATAAAAGCCTTTCCATATTTTCAAGAGTAGTTTTGCATTTTCAAGGAAATTAATTAATGCAATTAATGAGATTAGATCTAGAGCTATCAAAAGGATATAAATAAGAAATTATAGTCGCTTTTATAGATTATATTTGGTTGTGTTTTACTATTTTGCAGCAATGTTTTTATTCTTTCACTGTAACTACTATCAGATATGAGTTTTTAATTTATGAAATTTATTAATTATATACCCATGAACAATATTTTGATGCTTATGCATTTTTATCTCCACTGATAGTTGGTAATATGATAAACATAGCCAAACTTGAATTTGAAACTTTGGACTTATTAGGAGATAATTTTTTGTCACGGATATTGGATGCTGACATTCAATAACAATCTCAATGCTTAGATTATGCCATTAAAAATGATAATAATAATGATAATAATATGTCCAAGTAGGATAAAAAAAAAGAAACTTATATTTTTAAGGTGTCATACCCACAACAATCTTAAAATAATACATTTAGTTGAAAAAAAAATCGCTTTTACTTATGGAACTCCATGAAGGAGCGTTATAACCACTAGAAGATGGTCACACTTCCAAACACTAAACAAGAGTGGTTGAACCTGAAGTTTCAACCAGTTGGAAGTTGGTGCTTGTATGTTGTTCTTTTCAGAACTCATTGAAATAACATACCGATGAATGTTGTGTTTTATCCAGTAGTCCATTTTATTTTATTTTGGAAAGTATTAGCATTTATTTAATGCTTAAAATTTTAATAGTTGACTAATTATATTGTCTTTAATTTTTAAGATATAGACCATCAATATTTGAGTGGTAATATATGCCTACTAGATAGTGCAACGACTCATATGATTTTGAAAAACCAGAAATTTTTCTCTGAACTATCTGAAAATATTTTAGCTAAAAATTTCAAACCATAGCAAATTTGCTATATAATTGAAGGGTCTGGAAGAGCCAATATAGTATTACCAAATGGTACATATATCTTAATTCAAAATACATTATACTCGAGCAAATTTAAAAAAAAATTGTTGAGTTTTGAGGATATATAAATGAATGGCTACCATATTGGAACTATAATGAAAATATCAAAGAATATCTTTGCGTTATCTCTACAAATTGAAAGCTGGAAGCTTATTTTAGAAAAATTTGGTACAATTTCAACTGGATTATATTTCACGAAATTTGGCATAATTGAATCCCATATTTAAACATGAGTCAGAAGCTCACAAATACCACTTGAATGCATCTTATCAATTGATAAAAGGATTATCCCCGTATTATCAATATGTATGGTGTATTTGCTAGTAGCAATATAATAATGGATCAAAATGAGTATCCAAAGATGATAATTATTTAATGTGATTATTATTTAATGTGACAATGTTTGTCAACATTGAAGGGGAGGATAAAGGGATACAAGTTCATTTTGATCATCAGTGTCAAATATTTGTTAACATGTATAATGATGCAAATATTAAGTAACTTGAATAAATTACTAATAATATCCCTAGTAGACTTTCTCCAATATAGATTTGAATCCCTGAAGGATCAAAATGTGTAAACCACATACGGTACAAAAGTCAGTTTGAAATACTATTGGAGTAAGTAATAAAGATGCCAAATAAAAGAGGTGAGTGTTCATGAAGAAACACTTAAGGGTGCTTTTGAAGTGACTAATGACATGATTGTCAAATAACCCTAGAAAGTGGTTTAGGTACCTAAAACATGATAATCAAAGAGATCTCAATAAATCATGTCTAGAATTGACAAGAAATAATTATTGATGATAAATTTATAAATAATAAAGCGCTTATGTTTATAAATAGATTAAGAATCTTGAATTATGGGAAAACATGACTGGCCATCATGAATCCTTTAATAGTAGAGAAATATGGACACGTAGTCCGCAAATTACTGAAAGTACTTGAAATGCTTAATATTCCCGGAAGGTATAAATATGGTTTAAATCATTTTAAATGATGAAAGTATACAAATTCATGAAGAATATAAATAACTTTGGTGGTTATAAAGAAGGCAAAGAACAAGGAGCATAGATTACAACTTACTTTTAAGTATTGTTGTAATGAAAATTTTGATATAATTCATGATGAGTAGATTACTTCCTATTTTTAAATATCGTTGTAATAAAACTCTTAATATCCATTGAAGTGATAGTTGCGATATGCAAATACTTATTAAAGTATACAAATTTCTGAAGAATATATATAACTTTTGTAGTTATAAAGAATGCAAAAGACATGAAGTGTAGATTACAAATTTCTTCAAAGTATTGTTGTAATGAAAATCTTGATATACTTCAAGATGAGTAGATTACTTTCTGCTTTCTAGTAATGTTGTAATGAAATTTTTAATATTCATGAAAGATGTATAGTTGCAACGCGCAAAACTAATTTGAAGCACAAAAATGAAAGTACATGAAGTATTTTTCATAAAAGTAGCATACAAAAGCATAAAATGCAAACCATATTTGGAAGAAACAATCTTAGAAAATTTAATTGTATCGAAGGAAACTATTAATAAATTGTATTATTAATTAGATTCATATTTATAAATCCAGAAGTATCTATAACCAATTTGAGTTATCGAAATACGAATATGAATTCAGACGAAAATTTTAAATCAGGAGGAGCATCCATAAGTGTTTTATAATGCGCTCTTTTTTCTTAACTAAAATTTTTCCCACTGGGTTTTATTAGTAAGGTTTAATGAGGTATTACCTTGATACAGAAGTATCAACTTTCCATTAACATTTGAAAATAAGTTACAATGTACTTTTTTTTCTCTTATTTAAGATTTTTCTCACTGGGTTTTTCTTCTTACTAAGTTTTTAATGAGGCATTGCCTTGATCTAGAAGAATCAAACGTCTTTTCAAGAAATAACATCTCAAATATGTTATTTAAGTTAAATTGTATTTTTATCCTTGACTAAGGTTTTTCCCATCTGGTTTTCCTTTGTAAGGTTTATAATGAAGTATTGTATTGATCCAGAAGTATCAAACTCTATTTGATTCTGTAAATTATTGAAATATGTAATACTATATTGTACTCTCTTTCCTTCACTAAGATTTTTCTCATATGGTTTTTCTTAGTAAGGTTTTAATGAGGTATTAGTTTGATCCAGAAGTATCAAACTTCATTTGAAGAAATGAGAAAATAAGATATGTCATTGTACTCTTTTTTTTCATCACTAAGATTTTTTCTCATTGGGTTTTTTTAGTAAGGATTTAATGAGGCATTATTTTGATCTCAAAGTATCAAACTCTTAGAAGGAATATCATTTTTAGTATGATATTTATGATTTCACAAGTTGCACTCTTTTTCTCTTTCAAGGTTTTCCCATTGGGTTCTCCTTATAGAAGTTTTTAATGAGGCAACAGATAATATCTATATCAACTGAATCGATAAATGCAAGCAAGATAATAATGAGGGGGGAGCAATCATCATACACGTTTCGAAATGGAAAATTCAAGTTGTCAGAGCATTCAAGATTTTGAAGATGCATATTTAAGGGGGAGTGTTACAATATATGTAAATCATGAAATGAATATGCTTTTATGTTGTTCTGTTTAGTCCCACGTCGTGCAATATGTTAAATCCTTAGCTCTGGAGCCTTTATTATATAAAAAAGATTATGTAATATAAATACATGTCTAATTTCAGAAATGAATAATATATCTTCTGCCTCTCTTTCTAATTACTTCTACTTTTTTACTTTTATAATGTAATTTTAAAACTTCGCGGTCAGACCAAAAAATTGTGATTATAGTCAACTATTAATAAAGATATAATAATTCACTTTTCAGATTTGTTTTCGCTTCCTTTGCTAATTTTGCTCGCTACCAAGTCAATATCTTAACTAAGTTTTCTCCCTACCTTCGCTACCAGGTCGATATATATTTTATATTTTGAACCTTTAATCCATCAGATGATCAAAATGTTGGAAGTCCGCATGCATGGACATATTTATAAAAAAAACCATGTAAATACTGTATGCATATATGCCAGTGCCCTATATATATTTTACGTCTATACATGATTGTACAACATTGCCCAGGTGGCTGATCTAAGTATGCCTCTGCTATGTAAGCATGTGACTGAGTCAATAAAATGGTCTGATTTATATATTACCTAACCGAGTAATATATTTTAAACATCTTGAGTTAGCCCACCTCCTAAAATACCGCACTTTTCTCTCTACACAATAGAATTGGTCCGTGCTTCTTGAGTTATTCCATTCGTTTATATTATTGTAAACGAAAGGAAGGGCATTTTCGGGATTTAAAAAAAAAATTGCCGAATAAATTAATTCAACTAATTTTCTTTATTATTAACAGAGATATAGAATCATTTTTTTTACTCTTCCACACAAAAATCAATTGCCTTATTCTTCTCTTCAGCCACTGCAATCATGATAACTCGTTTAAAAATAATAACTCGTTTAAATGTTCTCACGGTCTCCAGTCTTATCTCCTGGCTTAAGTGGCAGTGAGAAAGCTTCTCGGGTACATAAACTGACGTATCATATGTTATCCATATATTATATAATATATCATGTTATATAAGTTTCCGTTTCGCTTTATTTTTGAAGCCTAAATACTAAATATATAATAATAATTTTATCAAGTTTTAACTATGTTTTGCGTAGATAATTGTGCAAATGCAATTTCATATGCACGTCTTGCTCTCTTCACATTGATGATAATCTTAATAAAATATATGATTTTATTAAAAAGATGTACAGCCAAAGATTAAATTACCATACATGCATATTCATTAAAGAATGAGAAAGAAAATAAAACAAATTTACGAAACCAACTGATATTGCATATTCATGACTTTCGCTATGACATGCAAGTCTTCAGTTTAGATTCGCGCACAGTCTGCGGTATATCCGTATATATGTATGTCATTCTACACTCCTACTCTGTAGTTCGGCTGCAACTTTTAAATTTTCAAAATATAGTTAGCAAAAATGTGATAGTTTGTACAGCCTGTACCACGGAAAACAAAACGACAACAATTTCATATGCACGTGTATGCTGAAAAACATCATAGCTTGCTGATATATACTGCAATATTTGGGTTAAAAAATGTTGTTTATATCTTTATTCAGTTCAAAAACGTGGTATATATCTTTGTCCAGTTCAACGTCGTATACAAAACGTGGTATGCCTATATGCATTTTACTGCCTACCTATGCCTATACCCTGTGCTCAGCTATCGTTTCTCTTCTAATATTTGACATATGTCTGCACAATTATTTTATTGCCTATGCTGTACAATTAATTTAAGTATATGATTTTCCAACCTATGCGTATCTATTAAATAATAGTAAGGCTGAAGAAATTCAAGCTCTCTCATTAATCGTGGGAGTTTTCTTTACTCTCCTTAATTTTCTCTCGATATTTTAATTTTAAATTTTTGTAATTTATCACTTCATAATTATTCTACTAAACTTCTAATGCAAATCTATAATCAAATACATACTTTTAAAATTTTCGAAGATTATTCACAAATGCTTTCTTAATTCTCTTTTAATATTTTACATTTAAGTCCATACAATTAAACTAATTATGTAATTAAAAATTTAAACCATTTGATAAACTCGGTTATCTAACATTCGATACATCATGTAGATTCTAAAATATGAAAATTTCAACAGTATACCATAGTAACATCAACAAACTGGTAAAACAAAATTTTCATTTGCATATAAAGAAATATAAATCACGTAGCATAAATTACACATCAACAAAATAACAAATTTATTTTATAATTCGTTTATCTCAATGAAGTTATCATGTATTGCACTGAAAAATTATATTTTTAACTTTAAACACCTATATTTTAAATTCTCATGGTTACTTACAAACCCTTCACAGTTCTCTTCTAATATATTTTTACTCATATACATGTATTTAACCAATTATGTAATCTTTATTTTAAATCATTCAAATAAATTCAATTTACTAATATTTAATAGTTCATCTAATAAATCTTAAAATATATATCGATTTAAGTATGCATACAACACAAAAGCGCGTGCGCGAAGATGATAAAATTGTTGTTTTTATTCATATATAAAGATATATGGATCGCATAACATAAAATGTAAACATAAATGTAAACATAAACAATAATATATTTTCAATTTATAATTCATTTATCTCAAAATAATATCATACATTTTTATTACAAAATTTCATTTTTGACAACTTTTAAAGGATAAATTTCTAATTTACTATATTAGAATGTGGATGCATGGATTACTCTAATACAAATTAGGTCATATCGACATTATAATTTTCAACATGATATTAAAACTTACCGAACTCACAACTCAAATTAACGCAACATTTTTTTGTTACTGCAAATATTGAAATTGTAAACATGACACTCCTACAGTAATGTGGAATTTATGATTAATTGCTAAGTTAAAAAAAGGTTTACTAATTGAAATCTCAAATAATGAATAAAAATGTTCATTTCAGATAAGTTGATCGTAAGATATTTTTCTCAACTACAACTACATACAAATTTCTTCTCATTTTTTCACTTCTTTCTAACTTTCAGCTCCGTATATTAAATTAGTTAAGCAGATCACTGATTTAAAATATTTAAATATATTCAACTACATAATATTCATTATTCATTGTAAATCGTTAAAATTATATATATAATATTCATATCAATAGAAACGAAAAATTCAATTTTTTTCATTCGTTTATATAAAAAGTACTTGTATCACATAGCATCAACTATTTACATATATAATAATAACTATATATATTAGCGACCCTTTACCTTACATCCAAGTATTGTATGTCATTTTAAATTATAATTTTTTTATTTCAACAAATTTATCATATACATAAAAAATTCAATTTTTAATAATAATTAAAATTTAAATATTACTTTTTAATATCGTTACCGTGTGCAACGCACGAGTTACACACTAGTACACATTTAATGTTTAGACCTATGCCTGTTCAAATATTTTAACAACCTATATCCGTACATAAGTAGCATGCGCACTATTATGTATATTTTATACGAAGCATTTAGAACACGCTTTTGGATGTGAATTGTTTTTTCCGCAAACTGTATGTGTTTAGCATTATTACATTTCAACAATGTTATACATTTGCCTACGTGTGTGTGCTGCCTTGATGAATAATCTTTTTTCTCCCGTCTGTATTATTTTTGTGTTTGCGGGCCTTCTTATTCTATAATATGCATGCCTAAAAGTTTTGTTAATATGCCTTTGACACATGGATTCCGTTCTTTATGAAAGGAAGCTGAAACATGGTGAATTTGGATAGTCAAATCACACTTGCTTATCAATTAGCGATCGTATCCACATTCCGGGGATTGCACATATTAGCGATCGATTATGCCCGTTTAGATTTTAGCAATACGTCCACTATGAAAGGACCGACTTTTATTAACTTTTGTCAGCTCGTTACAACGAATTACAACATGCATAATATTTTGTTAATGTATTTAGTTGCTTCAACATATGTTCGGTCATGGTCAACTTTATGTTTCATTATCAAGAGTGGTTTCAACGAGTAACATAAAAGTTTCAATAAAAGATGGCAATGTCCACAGAAAATTGAAAACTTATACTACAAATGTCATATATAGAGATGTACTTATATCAGCTAAAAGATAAAATAATTGAATAAAATTTTATAAGCATTACTTTTGAATTTGTTTATACTGTTTGGTCTTTCTACTTTTTTTTTTTTTTGAGTGACAATTTATAGAACAATAACCGACACGCGAAGTACGTGTCATTACGGTCTTTAAAATATTTGGAAGTAACCAGTTCTCTGTATTTAGCATAGAGAAATAAATGTTGTCTAGCACTCAATACGATTTAGTGTTGGGTGATTGATTGTTAGCGAGATGTCTGGAGGCATCTCAAACGTAACATTAGAAAACATCCTCAAAAGAGGAATCAAAATAAAGATAGCTACAAGACAACGAGCCGACTAGTAATGAAATTAAGTTATCTCAAAGATGATTTATAGTGGGTTTTAATAATCCAAACGACGAATAAGAAAGGGAATTTGGAGCTTCCATTAGGGATAGAATGGAAAAAAACAAATATAAGATATATGCATTAGTTTGTGAATCACTTGTATTGTTGTCCCCTTATATTTTTAACCCTCTTATCATAGTTTCTTGTTCAAAGTTTGCGTTGGCAATAACCGCATGCTCTAATTCCTTTTCCCAAAAGCTTTCTTGACCATTTTCCCCTATAACAAGTAGAAGGGAAATATTTAGAATGGTTTTGTTATTGTACTTGCTATAAGTATAACAGCGGAGGACTTGAAATAAAAATATACCCCGTACAGAACGTCCACTTTTAAAATACTGAACAATATATAAGTTGCTTAAAGCTCGTTAACTGTACATTGGCCATTAAATGAAAGCTAACGATAAAAATGACACATAACATCTTTTTCTAAAATTCAATTCAGATAATACTGGTCAAATAACTTGGTATGACTACACCAATATAACTTAAGAAGTTTCCAAAATGTAACGATGGCACAGTACTGATGATTAATTTCTTCTTTTTAACTTTCACTTATACGAAGGAGAAAACAAATAAGACTTCTACTCAAATCAAGTATCATTACGGTGATTGCAAGTCATATATGTAAATGTTATCTTGTATAGTCTGGTAGTGTATTATTTTTGGCAAACGATGCATTTATATTATGATATTAGTTTCAACATTTAGGATAGTGGATGATCTCCATAAGAATTCGGTTTTAACCAAATATCAATAGAGGCAACCACTTCCACTCTACCTCATACAGTCATACCCATTCGATGGTGGCTTTATGTGCAAAATATGTTAAAAGATGTTTGAATGATCAACGAAAAAGAATGGTGAGCGGAACACTACATAAAACTGCATGAATTTCAAACAAAATTTTAAGAACTATATATACGGTTTTTCTTTACTATTTTGAATTCTGTTAACACAAAGCCTCAGTTTAGTGTCTAAATGCGAAAGCAACGAAAATATGTTATTTTCAAATCTGCTTACAAATAGTTTTTTGTTTCAAATTGTAGACACTTGTTTGTTGATGGACAAAAATACAAATAATTTTTTAGTACCGTCGCTTGTATCTCCTGTTCTAAGCTGATATGATCATTTAAAATAATTATTCTCTTTGCTAGGTTTTGGTAGTATCAAAGTGGTTATAACAGAAATTAACAAATATACAGGAATAGAAAACTCTACCAAATCTCACAAAGGACATGTTTGCGACTTCATACAGTATCTCTTAAGTGGGCTACTTAAACTTTATTAAAATCGGTCTTTAAAAATGATGCTTAAAAAGTAGTAGTAATGTATAACTATTACATTTTCACCAAGTACATAATTATTAGAACACGTCAAAAAACAAATCATCTTCTTTCTCTAGACTAGGTAAACCCAACTTGAAATATGTTGCACCATAATAATGACAAAAACAAATAAAATTGCATATGGCACCATCAAGGCTGTTCATCTTACCAAGTCGTCGATCTATTTTAACTTCAATCGACCGATACAAGCAAGTCACACGATTCTTCAACCATTATAAATAAGAGCCTACCCCTCAAATAAAAATGGGTTTATCTCATTCTCATTCTTAGCACAAACTATTTCTTGAATTTGTCATTTTCTAAGCTCGTTTGAGAGCTTGAAATCTATTTAAATGGCCGACAAACAAGAAGATCACTTGGACTTTTGGACATAAGGACCAATATAATAAGAAATTGCATATTTACATTTTGAACTATGAAGGAGATGACTTGTATTCTTGATATATCGACTAATGGAGAAAGAATATTGGTAATCGAATTTTTTACCATTACATATGAATGAAATATGACATGGATCATATAACGATCTGCCTTTACGAACCCCAGAAGACGACACTTATACATCCGCGGTATTCATGTGTCAAACAACTAAGTGTCGGAAAGACGGATTGTCGGGGAAAGAAAGGAGATAGAAGATAGAAGAAACTAAACAATCACAGAATCTTACAACGCAACGGAATAACTTATATTAGTGAACATAATACTTTACAGAGCCATTTCAAATATGATATATTAGAGTCATGCTAATAAAATTTTAACCTAGGACATTTACAACAGCATATCCCTATCCAATTGATACAAGATACATATAATATAGTGGAAACAAGATAATAACTAGCCATCGATGAAGCCTCCTGCTCCTTCAAAATGCATCTGTGGAAAAATCTAAACTACTTATGTGCCCATAAAAATTTGAGCACCCAAGAGTTTTAGGAAAAAAATAAAACTCTGGGTCAGATATGGTCTGGCATGAGTAAACTCAAACGACTGAATTATTATATTTAAAATCTTTTTAAAATCAAAGGTAACTCGTAAGATCACCCCGCACATAAACACGGATTGTTTTTTACCTTACATAACCAAAACATTTTTTATAGAAAATCCAGTGATATTATACTAACGTCTAAATGTTCAAAATAAATATATGAAAATACCCGAAATTGTTACCATTATTAAATTCCAACATACTATGTTCTACAATCAAAACCGTAAATTTACGTATTGGAGATTGGATTCCATACTATGGCAAGGCACCAGGGTACCACCTATCATGGTACACATCTAGAAAATGTACCGAAGACCTCGTCGGGATTCCCTACACAAGACCGGTCTACCCTTGACTGGATAGTATTGAATATGTCATCTTCCCGGTTGCTTTGCAACCCTTTATTTGAGATCTCATGCTCAACCAATCCATAAGTATGCAGATGTATATAGAAAGGTCATGACACACCCTAATGGTAGGAGCGAACCACTTAGCCTTGCTGCATATCCCTTGATTTTAGTCATTCCCTGAGGCATGAGGCTACGCTTACCTTTTGAATAGCAATCCCACTTAGAATGCTAGCACCGCCTTCCAAGCAGTAATGCAGTGCAATCACTCATCCATACAAGTTGTCCAGGATAAGGATAAACCGAAGGCACTAATTCTACTACATACATTTTGGAATTACCCTCGAGACTAGTAGACAAAGGTAAGAGCGGAGTCCACCTCTTGACCGTTTGTGGACGGATTTCGTTATCTACCCTAGAAGAACGAAACAAGATTTTTACACACAGTACAACATCATTGGAGATGACTGTACCATATAAATCACGTGTTTCTTCTAGATATTTTCAAAGTTACGTTTAGGTCCAGGTTTGATAGTCTGTTATTTAACTATAAAAAAATAATCATTCAAACGTTGATTTAGTTCCATGTGGGATCCACTCCGCCTTTATTAAATAACCTTTTATTAATTAAAAGATTTTGCAAAACTTGATCAAAGGATCTTTTTAAAACACTATTCCAAAAATCCTTTACATTCCTTTTATACTTGAAGAAAACACTTATACACTTATCTCAACGGTATAAGTCTATTTACCAAATTTTACAACTGTCTCCTTCTTTTCAAATTCCATATTAAATGTCTAAGAAATTCCCTTTTCAAAACATCACTTATAAACCATTCATTTTATAAAACTCATTCACTTATTCCTTTAAAAAAAATTATAAGTCCACTTCATATTTCAAACCTCCTTATAAATCTTCAAACTAGATTTAACTTCTTTTTAAAATCTCTAAAATGATTTATAAAATCTATTTCCATGTATAAAAGTCTTTAAAAAATTTCCTTTATAAAATATCTTTGACATATTTCAAAGTTCATAGGGAGATGTATGACTTGTCAAAGGGTCAGAGCCGAATGAAACTAACCCGATGGTTTATTGTTACCTTTGGAAGTTCCATAATGGATGTGTAAACATTTTCATGAACTTCATAGATGGTTTGTTGCGAAGTCAAAGATGAAATGAGAGCATTTATATTATTGTTGACCACTTACCAAAAAGCATTCATTTCATTTTGGTATAAGTCTCGAGGATTTCTCCTTTAGCGACGCCATATGTACGGGAGATGGTGAGGTTGTTTGTTTTACCCTCCAGTTTTGTAAGTGATCGAGATCCACTCTTCACAAGTAGCTTGAAAGAGCTTGCAACATGAATTAGGCTGAAAATTAAACTTAAAGACTTGTTGAGCGCTTATATTCTTGATTTTTGAGGATTATGGAAGGATCACTAGCCACTTGTTGAGTTTGTATATAACAGAGGCATCCAAGCTAGCATTGGCAATGCACTATTTAAAGCATTGTATGGAAGGCCTTATAAGCCACATACATTATGCAAGACGACCGATGTGATGGTACTTGGAGGGGATATAATTGTAACGATCCCGGATTTTAATAAAATTTAAATTGATAATTAAATTAATTTTTGATTTAAAATTGTGAAATTAAAAGATTAATTGATTTGAGTTTTTCCAAATCCAAATTAAATATGTAATTTATTAATAAGGAAATGGTTTCTTTTATAAATTATTTTAATTCAATAAGGAGTTATTTTTAAACAATATTTATAATAAAATGTCTTTACAAATGAATTCTTATTTTAAATAGAAATTGTCATTTCAAAGTATTTATAAATACATAAATATTTAAGTTAGAAAATACACTCATGTATATACAATATAAAATCAATACGTTAGTTAAAATATAACAACTATTAAATATAGAAATTTATTTATATTATTAAGCAATGTACAAAGCAAAGAAATGAAAATATAAGTGCAAAACAAAACATAAATAAAACAAGAGTATGTATATGTACTTAGAAAAATCTATCAACATAAAATATAAAAGTTACCAGGTAAGTAAGAAAATAAACAAAGCAAACAAAACTATCCACAAAACAAAATCAAAGTGTACAGAGTATAAAAAGAAGACAACCAAGATTTTACTCATACATGTACAACCGAAATAAAAAAAGTATATTGTACAAAGTAATTAATGCAACATACCTCATGCATTTAATGCAAGCCTCAGCATATCTTTGCAGCCAACACTTTGAAATAGGAAATCTCTAAGCATATTAATAAAAAAGAAGAAGATCTTGTACTGTCGTACAAGAATATCACCCTGTACACATCTCCTACATATCAGCCTTCCTCTTCACTTCAGTTCGCTCATCTCAAATTAAAACAAGAAAAAAAACTGAAAGTAGCATCATCTCAAAGCTTAAACAACAAGAAGTATTATAAAAAAAAAAGAATTCTGTTCAACAACCAGGATAAAGCAATTCAAATAGCAATGCAACCTGGAAATGGTAAAACAAACAAAAACAAAGCTACAATAAAAACAACAAGAAGATCAAACAAACCAGAAATCAAGGAGGCCCTGTTCTTTCTCTTCATAACTGTGAGTAACATATATTTTCATTTATTTTTAAGGTATGAATTGTTGCCTTTACATCTATGAATATCTGTTGGTATACATATGGACTCTCTGGTTGAATTTGAATGATGGAAGAATTTGGTTCAGGCAGATATTCATATATGTTCTCTGTTTTAACCTCTAAACACAAGATTTTTTTTTTTCAAAAATCTTTTCTATTTGCTCTACTTACTAATTTAACTTGAGATCAAAGAAAGATTTGTTTGTTATGGTATATATTAAAGTTTAAAAATCAAGTTGAGCTAAAACAGCTTCATCTTGTTTCTGGAAATCAAGAAAACCTGAGCACCACTCAAATTTTGTCAAAAATTCGAACCTGTCAATTTATAAATTCAGGTATATGAATCAGAAGCTAACAATAAAACTTGATTTTTGAAACAAGAATTATTATTTTTAGTTAAGAATTGAAGTAGCAATTTGGGTTTGCTCAAATCATGTACTTTGGGTCGTCACGGTAGACATCGTTGATCGGAGAGGCCGAGTTTCCTCTTGGAGGTGGAGGAGTGATCAGAAGTCATGAGAAAAATGGTGCGGTGGTGGTCAGGCGAACGTGGTGGCGGCGGCTAGTATTTTAAATTTGTAAACCTAGTTTTGTTCGAGGATGAGAATTTGTTTCGTTCATCGTCATCAATTGGTCGAGTGCTACGAAACTGTGGGTGATGGAAGAGGGGAGGTTGACGATCGCGTGACCGGAGTTGCACGAACTCCGATGGTCGAGGTCGTCGGCATGGTGTTGATTTAAGCAACTCGTTTGGGTTCTAGGTTAAGCTCGATAGCTCTTTTTCATTTCATGGTGGATGTGGCAATACTGGGTAGTCCATTGGGTTGAGGTGGTCGATGGTAACTTGAAGGTGGTAGCGGAATCGATCGGAGGGAGGCCGATCATTGGTGCACGTGCACCTGTGCCTCGTATGTCTGGAAGATTTAGTTGTTTGGGAAGAAGGAGTTTACTGGGTATTTTGGTTAGTTTGGGTGAGAGCAGGGTTTTCGCGTGGGTGACTCGAGTGGTTACTCAAAGACAATATGGGTTGGTCTCGAAGCAGGAACAGGGTGTCTCGAGTAGAAATGTTGTACGAGTTTTAACAGAACCTGTTCCTCTTTTTATTTGAATGTAAAATTGAATTTTAAAGTTCAAAAGCAAAAGTTTAACTGTGCTAGAAATCAAAGTTTAACAAAACTCGAGTTCAGGTTTGAAACTTAGTTTAAAAATTCAAATTTAAAATTGTTTTAAATAAAAGAGTTTAAGCAATTAAAGTATGTTTTAAAGAATTTGAATCTAAAATGGAATTTGAAAATTATAAAGAAATGAATTCTAACAAAGATTTAATCAAAGTTTAAATCTGGAATTCAATCTAAATTTGAATCTTAGTTTTGTAATAAAAGAAGTTTCTGATTTTTAAATTGTTCTAAATAACATGAATGATTGAGAGTATCTTTAAATTAATTTGAATTTAAAATTTAAAGTGTAATGATAGAAATACACTTAAATATTAATGAAGTCATTATTAAAGAAATTATTTATCTTAGAGATAATTAAGGTAATAAAATGATTTAATTAATAAGGTAATTAAAGAATGATTTATTTAATTTATAAATTAACAATTTAGATTAATTTATAATTTGAAATGATTAATAATAATTTAATCTAAGATAATTTCTTAAGGAAGTAATTAAAGAAATGTTATTAATTAATGAAGGATTATTAAGTATTAATTAATGTGATAATTAATTAGATTAATTAATTTAGATAATCAATTATAAATTATAAAATGTAATTACTTAATGAAAGTAATTAAAGATTAATCACTTATTGTAATTAATTTTGGATAAATTGATTAATTAAAGTTAATTTATTTAGTTTAACTAATTTAAGAAGATCATTAGATAAATTAGGAATCAATGATGAATTGTTATGAGATGATTGCTTTATGGTAAGTAATTAACGGTTAAATTTCTTTAAATAATTAATTAAAGGGTTAATTAATTATGAAATTGGTTTAAAGAAAAATTCAATTTAATAAATATGATTAATTAAGAATAATTTAATTAATTGAGTTGTTTGATAAATTAATTTATATCAAATGATTTGAAATTAATAAATCAGAATTGAATAAATTTGATTGGAAATAATTGAATAAATTAGGATTAATCAATTGATTAGTTCTGCTTATAAATGATTATTGAATACTTGACCTTACTTATAAATGATTGTATGGTATGAGATGCCTTGGATTAATTGTCCAAACCGATCTGTGATATTTTGTTCTGTGGATTGAGCTGTATATAATTTATTCATTTATTGACGATACATTTGTATATTATTTGTGAATCTGTGAATGGACGATAAGCGTTATATTTTATATCGCTTATCAACTATATTTCTGTGTTTTAATCCGTGATGATTGATTGATGTTGCACTATTGTGTTAAACCCCTGGACCACACCATACACACATAAATATGGATTTCACGAGAAAATCGATTAAGTCACAGATTTGAATTCAAATGTTTTGGAAAGGGATTGGGTTTAAAGTGAAAAGCTTTTGAAATGGAATTTCAAAGATGAAATTTATTTTGAATACCTTGATTGAGTTTTGAAATTTAAATATTTTTGATTTAAATTTGAATTCAATATTAGAAATTGAATTCTATGATTTGGAAACTAGCATTTAGAAAGGCTATTCAACGTATAAATGAGTTTATATCGGTTAAACCATTTTAAATATATTAACTTGGGAATTTGAATTTAAATTTAAAGGCTTTAACTCGTATAACTATAATTGAATTTTTCTAAAACGGAAACTATTTGTTTTTAAATAATAAAAGCTTTCACATAAGAAATGAACGTCCAATTTGTGTCAAAAAGGATTTCAAGTCTAAAATTGAAATAGATTTCCGCGTTATGGAAACGGTTTGAAAGCTATAAATTAAATCTTTAATTTAAGGATTTAATGAGTGAATCCAATTGAAAAGGGAATTGTTTTGAAACCCGTAAATGGATCTTTGTAAAACTGTGTGAACTTTGTGAAATAAATCTTTTTGTTTAAAAGATTTAAAATGTTAATTTGTTTAACCATTTGAAAGAAAAGTTTTTGGATTTTATCAGTTGTGACTTAATTGAAATCCCATATCCATACGTTTTAAATGTTGCGCTCACTATTTGGTTTAGCCGGGAGATGACCTTTCCGTCAATAGCCCAATCTGAATATGTGATACGACGTTATGGATAGCATTTGAAGACCGGTGGTGAAGATCGGGTATTTGCGAGAACGATAGGATGACCTATCGATTGTCTCTGCACTGAGTTGCTCAGGTATAGAGATTCCCTAAGTGATGGGAAGTTCGATCGGGATTGTGAATACCCAGATTGTAAGGGCTTCTTAGAAGTGCTTTCGGTTCTGTTCGAACCCGGAACAGACTTATATGGTTGTATGTCTGACACTACACTTCGAGATATAAAGCAGATTTCTTTCAAATACATATCTGTTGGTGACGGAGAATTTATTCTCTTAGTTAACACCCTTCTTTGAGACGTACGAGCTCAGAGGTTATGTAGTTGAAGGTTATTAGTGATATACTCCCAATTTGGTATTGTGGCATGTTGAGTGTTGCTGTGTGTTGATGATCATTTGTGATCAAAGCATGACTTTTGTATAAAGCGTAGCTTTGTGGACGAGACTACATCAGGACCTCACTCCCCGGAAATGGTTGAAATAGGAAAGATGCGGCTAGGTTATGAGGGTCGCGCCCTTTAGGGTGTGTCATTCCCTTCTGGTAAACGGTGGTGTCATGGTATGGAGCCCAGATATTTACCTATGTAGTGGCTCCAATCTCATTTACTGTGTGGTTGTTGCTTTAGAGGCGCCTCGGATAAAGGTCCCAAAGGACCGGGGAGTGGCATGTTCATGTAGTAGTTAGTTACAGAGGTAACCCGGCCTTGTGTTGACAGAAAGCTGGTTAAGTTCTCGGGGCATCCCGCCAGAGGCGATCCCATGTGGAGGTAGGAAGTTCCTTAGCCTGACCATTTGTTGGAAATCCAATCAAAACAATACGAGCCTTTTACGATTGCAGTTGTATAACCTACCTCCTCAGGAGGTAGCTATAGCAGGCATAATATAATTGTACATATGCTGGCTAAGATTTATATTATACTTTCGAAATGTTTTCTGCACTTTGCACTTATAGTAATAATATCAAAGAAATTCTCTCGTATCAAGCATGTTTGACCATCATAAGAAGAAATCTCCTCCAATTCTGCGTTTGCATTGTGTGTGTGGCGGGAGGTCTTATGGTAGTTTCATTTTCGAAAAGCATTGCGAATTGACTTTAAAATTCTTTTGCTGTTTGTTTTAAAGATAAACTACTTTTGTTGCTCACACCAGTCCCATGACTAACCTGGAGTTTATTGTTCCTTTCCTAAACTCTGGGTGCTCACTATTTTCCACACGAGCAGTCTAGAGTTGGGTTTTTCAAATAGTCAGGGTTAGTAGATTATCTGGAGCTAGTTCAGTCTTTGGATGTGGATGAGACTTGCTTGTCTTAGTGTATCATGATGTTGGTTCGAGCTGCTGCTGGAGTTCTTCCTTGAAGACTATCTTAGAGTTATTTGTTCCGCTGCTAGTGTTATCTATTTTCTTTCCGATGCTATTTTATTGTATCATATCTCTGATGTATATCGATATCTATTGTATCATCTGTTGTATCAGGATGTTGTATCAGATGTTGTATATTGATATTCATTATTTCTTCCGTTGTGTTGTTATACTTAATGGTGTTATAAGCTCCGGCGACTCGGATTTGAACGTTCGAATCTGCGACATTCGAGCACGATGTAAAGTATGGATGTCGATTTTCGAACGTGAAAAATTCGTATCGTTACATTTGGTATCAGAGCTAAGGTTAAACTTTAGCTCAGGAGTATAACACGTTAAGTTGCTCATTAGAGATAGGGTGAAGTATACCCTAGAATGAGTAATCCCTAAGATATCCGTTCGAATGTCTCTATAAATTCTCTTACTATCCACTGATAGTAAGTATGAGTGCAAGAAGAGAACGAGATAGGAGAGTACGACCATAAATGGTCAATACCCTGCAACAGTGGAAACAATTTTCTCTATCAATCTCCTTTGATTCGATTTCGAATTCTTTGATATCTTCGTGACAGTTCCAGAAGAAGTTTCTGTGTGATGGTGGCTCTACGAATCGTTGTAGAAAATGTTGACTTCGTGTTTCACCGGTTTCTTATCAGTTTTGATTTAAATTTTAATGAATATGAATTGGAAATTTCGAATTGAAAATTTTAAATAAATTGGGAATTTTAGTTTGAGTTAAAATCGATAAATAGAATGTGAAGGATAAATTTGAATTGAATCGATAAAACGATTTCGTTTAAAACCGAATTTGAAATTTTGTTATAATTTCTTGGGTATATCGAAGTCCGAAGAGGGACAAATTGGTATATATACTTTGGAGTATTCCGACTTGAGTTTGGAATCCATATCTAGTGTTTGAGAAATTATGAAGGAGGGAATCTATCTGTCTAGGGTCAGATATATTCTACGAACGGTTAGTTATCCCTTCGAACTAACCAATGCCACTGCATATTTCGTAGATTTGATGACTCGAGTATCCTGTGCAGTATCAAATAAGTTTGTTCTCATATTGATGATATTCTGATTTGGTAAGCCAAATGCAGAATAGATATTCAATTTGATTTGACGAAATATTCTTCATCTATCTTTGTTGTTTTCGTGCCTGCAAATTTCGGGGACGAAATTTCTTAAGGAGGGGATCTGTAACGATCCCAGATTTTAATAAAATTTAAATTGATAATTAAATTAATTTTTGATTTAAAATTGTGAAATTAAAAGATTAATTGATTTGAGTTTTTCCAAATTGAAATTAAGAAATGGTTTCTTTTATAAATTATTTTAATTCAACAAGGAGTTATTTTTAAACAATATTTATAATAAAATGTCTTTACAAATGAATTCTAATTTTAAATAGAAATTGTCATTTCAAAGTATTTATAAATATATAAATATTTAAGTTAGAAAACACACTCATGTATATACAATATAAAATCAATACGTTAGTTAAAATATAACAATATATTAAATATAGAAATTTATTTATATTATTAAGCAATGTACAAAGCAAAGAAATGAAAATATAAGTACAAAACAAAACATAACTAAAACAAGAGTATATATATGTACTTAGAAAAATCTATCAACATAAAATATAAAAGTTACCAGGTAAGTAAGAAAATAAACAAAGCAAACAAAACTATCCACAAAACAAAATCAAAGTGTACACAGTATAAAAAGAAGACAACCAAGATTTTACTCATACATGTACAACCGAAATAAAAATAATAATAAGTATATTATACAAAGTAATTAATGAAACATACCTCATGAATTTAATGCAAGCCTCGGCATATCTTTGCAGCCAACACTTTGAAATAGGAAATCTCCGAGCATATTAATCAAAAAAAAGATCTTGTACCTGTTGTACAAGAATATCACCCTGTACACATCTCCTATATATCAGCCTTCCTCTTCACTTCAGTTCGTTCATCTCAAATTAAAACAAGAAAAAAAACTGAAAGTAGCATCATCTCAAAGCTTAAACAATAAGAAGTATTATCAAAAAAAAAAATTGTTCGACAACCAGGACAAAGCAATTCAAATAACAATGCAACCTGGAAATGGTAAAACAAACAAAAACAAAGCTTCAATAAAAACAACAAGAAGATCAAACAAACCAGAAATCAAGGAGGCCATGTTCTTTCTTCTTCATAACTGTGAGTAACATATATTTTTATTTATTTTTAAGGTATGAATTTGTTGCCTTTACATCTATGAATATTTGTTGGTATACATACGGACTCTCTGGTTGAATTTGAATGATGGAAGAATTTGGTTCATGCAGATACTCATATATGTTCTCTGTTTTAACCTATAAACACAAGATTTTTTTTCAAAAATCTTTCCTATTTGCTCTACTTACTGATTTAACTTGAGAACAAAGCAAGATTTGTTTGTTATGGTATATATTAAAGTTTAAAAATCAATTTGAGCTAAACAGCTTCATCTTGTTTCTGGAAATCAAGAAAACCTTAGCACCACTCAAATTTTGTAGAAAATTCGAACCTGTCAATTTATAAATTCAGGTATATGAATCAAAAGCTAACAATAAAACTTGATTTTTGAAACAAGAATTATTATTTTTAGTTAAGCATTGAAGTAGCAGTTTAGTTTTGCTCGAATCATGTACTTTGGGTCGTCACGGTCGATCTCGTTGATCGGAGAGGCCGAGTTTCCTCCTGGAGGTGGAGGAATGATCAGATGTAACGACCTGTATTTTTACGGATCGAAGGATCGTAGAATTGTTGTTCGTAAGCCTTAAGTCGTAAGTCTTAAGTCGTAAGTCTTAAGTCGTAAGTCTTAAGTCGAAAGTCTTAAGTCGTAAGTCTTAAGTCGTAAGTCATAAGTCGTAAGTCCTAAGTCGTAAGCCTTAAGTCGTAAGCCTTAAGTCGTAAGCCTTAAGTCGTAAGCCTTAAGTCGAAAGCCTTAAGTCGAAAGGCTTAAGTCGTAAGTCTTAAGTCGTAAGTCTTAAGTCGTAAGTCTTAAGTCGAAAGCCTTACGTCGAAAGCCTTAAGTCGTAAGCGTTAAGTCGTAAGCCTTAAGTCGTAAGCCTTAAGTCGTAAGCCTTAAGTCGTAAGTCTTAAGTCGTAAGTCTTAAGTCGAAAGTCTTAAATCGTAAGTCTTAAGTCGTAAGTTATAAGTCGTAAGTCATAAGTCGTAAGTCTTAAGTCGTAAGTCTTAAGTCGTAAGTCGTGGGTCTGGATGAGTCGTGACCGACTTAAGGGGGCATACAAGTTAAGGATTTCAGCCTATAAATAGGAGTGCCTATCTTCATTTTTGGGATCCGGATTTTGAAGCGACGAAGTGCTGCCATTTTGAGAGCTCGACTACAACACTTCTTCACTTCTTTTCTCCACTTTAATCTTGTGCTTCCATTCATCTAGATTGAAGATCAAATCGAAGATCCAAGAGTCAAAGTTGAAGGTCTACATCCATCGAAGAGAAATTTCATCGTTTGAAGGGAAATCTTATCGGATCAAACTAGATCCTTTGCTGTCCAGATCTGAAGTTGTTATCTTTTGAGGTGTTTAGGTGATTTGGTGAGTGGTAGTTATCTCTCACACGGACCCAAAGGAGTATATTGGATCAGTGGCTTGTTTATGTGTTAAAGATAGAGATTTCTTGCATTTTCCTTAAGTCTGCATGTAGATCCATTGTCTATGAAGTTTTGGATACCCATTTTGCTACATGTTAACTTATATAAGTTTATTCATCAAGTTTTAGAGATATTTGCTTATAATTCATACTTGTTAGATTTGGACATTTTAATTACGAAATTGCCATTCTTGTATAATTGCTTATTAGATCTTGTTTGAATGTTTGACTGCTTGGATTAATGATTGATTTGATTGATAGATTTTTGCAAATTAGCTAATAGTTGATTTGGCCAAGTTGGTCGAAGATGATTCAAAAGCTAAGTGGAGAGGCTCTTGAGTGGTGAAAGTAGCTTGTGGCATATGAAGCGGATGTTAAAGTTCATATGGATAGATTCGATGATGATGGACTTTGCTATGATGCGATGAAGCAAAGCATGATGTGAGATAGCCTTGATTTAATCCAGACGGGATCATCCCAAGCATGTTGATAACTCGATGATGCGGTTCGAGTTGGTTGATAATGGTGGGCTCGAGAGGCGCTTGGGCTAGTATGAGAATAGTCGTTGAGGAGGATGACTAGGAGGCTGAGATTTCATCGTTGTTGAAGGTTCTAGCATGCTCAAAGCAAGAGTACGTTGGGACGGGTCACGATGACGTTCCAAGCACGGGCTGCGACGACGTGCTAGTACTCTGGGTAGTTGCGAAAATTCCTAGGCACGGGCTGCGACGACGTGTGGAGTTATGTCTAGAACCGAGGTTACCATTAGCCCTTGACAGGCAGTCATTCAACTAACGGTGAATTCAAGGCAATGATAACAGTGATAGCCAGAGTCATGGATGTTTGGATGTTTGGTTGTATTGTCATTTGGGTCAGGAGTGATGTTTTCAGGGTGCTTATCTGATCTTGGTTTAGGCCTTGGGGGTTTGCATTTGGAAAACACCGACCTTGACTTGAGTGATATTTACTTTTCTTTAAATGTCTGAATTGCTATGTTTACTTCTGCTTAGTGTGTCTGGGGGCTATCACTGTAGAAAGAGGTGGAGTGGGATGGTTGAGTTCCTATTCCTTTTACCCTTTATGCTCTTTTGGTATGTTTAATAGTTGATTTACTGCTCACTAAGACTGTTGTCTGACTCAAGGTTTTATGTTTAACTCTTATTACCTTGGGCTGTTCATCCATGTTGGGATGGACAGACTAGGTAGCAGGTGACAGGTGCTGTTCTTAGTGGTCAACGCTGTTGATGACGAAGACGAGCTGGAAGCTTTTGCATATTATTTTCTTACTATATGTACTAGGTGTTCCGCTGTTTGTATATTCTCTGAGTGATATGTAGTGAGGCTTGATGTATTGACTTTGCTGATTGCTGTATCAAACTATTATGAGTTTATATGATGAGACTTCTGTTCTATAGAGCTTCACTATGTATACTTTCTATTGTATTTTATCCATGCGCTGTGAGTAATACGATGGACTATTCTGCTTTATCTTATCCTGACTATCGTCCATGGCTGCCTGACATACCTTTCAGCGCACCATTCCCTTGTTTTCATGCGGGAGTCATGGGCGGTCGTCACATTTGGTATCAGAGCTTTGGTTAATCGATTTTAGCCAACAGTCGCTGACGTAACTACGTATGAGAGACGTAATTGTGATTTTGATGGATGATTACTATATATATAATATAGTAGCTTAGAAGGATTTGAACTTCTTATGCAGTTGTTTCTCAGGGTATATTAATCATTTCTTTTCGATATTAGGAATGAGTCGAAGAGGGAGACCAGCTGCTAGGGGAGGCCATGCCGTTGAGGGGGCTGCTGATTATGCTTCTATGTTCGAGGCTATGATGACTTCGATCATGAGAAGGATGCCAGCTCCGGGGCCATCGGTAGATGTTGGAGTTCAGGTTCAAGCCCTAAGACCAGTGGATTTTGCTAAGCTTTGTAAGGACTATACTGCTCTTGGAGGGAAGGTTTTCTTGGGAACAGAATCGACCATAGAAGTCCAGAGATGGATAGATGCTTGTAGAAGGATCTTTGGTGACTTGGGAATTGAGGATGTGACTAAGAGGAAGCTTGCATCAAGACAGCTTCAGGGAAGAGCTTCTGATTGGTGGAACTCTATCACCATTGATACTCCAGAGGAAGAGATCACTTGGGAGCAATTCCAAGTCAGATTTGAAGCTAAGTTCATTTCTACAGCTCAGAAATCTGTTTTGTTTAAGAAGTTTGTGGAGCTCAAGCAAGGTGGAAGACCAGCTCTTGAGTATGTTTCTGAGTTTGAAGCTTTGTCCAAGTATGCTCGGTCATATATTGAATCCCCTTATCAGAAGAATGAGAAGTTTGTGACAGGCCTGGACAGTTATCTTGGGAGGCAGTTGGTGGATCATTTGGACGATCCGTTTGAGAAGCTTGTGGAGAAGGCTCTCAGGCATAAGAATCTGTTTCCTAAGGAAGGATCTGTTGTTGTTGTGACCAAGGAGCAAGGTGGAAACAGGAAGAGGAAGCAGCAGCAGCAGAAGGGTAAGAATGGTCAAAAGAAGCCGAAGGGTGAAGTGACCTGCTACAATTGCCAGCAGAAGGGCCATCTCTCCAGGGATTGTAAGAATCAGAAGGCGCCGGCGAAGTGCCACAACTGTGATAAGCCGGGGCATTTCAGGAAGAATTGTCCGGAACCGAGGAAGGACAAGCAGATTGTGCAAGCTTATGCTTTGGGGGCTGTTCCATCATCTTCGAAAGCTCCTACTGCAGAAGAGAAGGGGAAGAGTGTGGTGGTTCAAGGTACTCTTTCCATTTGTGGTGTTCCAGTTAGAGTGTTGTTTGATACTGGGGCGTCGCATTCCTTTGTTTGTAGTGAACTTGTAGGCCGGTTGGGTCTGGAACCGGATATTGTTGATAGACCATTGGTTGTGACTAATCCAGTTGGGGGTTCGTCATGTTTGTGTATGATATGCCGTGGTCTAGTTGTATCGAGTCATGATTGCTCTTTTGTTTGTGATTGTTTTGTTCTGAACTTTGCGGGGTTCGGAATTATTTTGGGTATGGACTGGCTTAGGAAGTATGCGACAAGGGTTGATTGCAAGAGGCTGGAGGTGACAGTCGAGAATGTGGAGGGTAGAAAGGTTGTGATACGATGTAAGCATGAAGAAGGCGTCTTCATGAGCTTCATGTATTCGCTGTTTGTTCCACGGGATGGACTGTCATCGGTGCCTATCGTGAATGGATTTGAGGATGTCTTTGACGAGGTCAAAGGGTTACCGCCGCATAGAGAGATCGAGTTTCGTATCGATCTAGTTGAAGGAGCCAGACCTGTTGTGATGCCGCTTAGGCGAATGGCGCCTAGGGAACAACAAGAGTTGAAGGTGCAAGTTGATGACCTTTTACAGAAAGGATTCATTCAGCGTAGTGTGTCCGAATGGGGTGCACCAGTTGTGTTCGCAACCAAAGCGGATGGATCGTTGAGGTTGTGTGTGGACTATCGTGAGCTGAATAAAGTGACTAAGAAGAACAAGTATCCGTTGCCGAGAATAGATGACTTGTTTGATCAGCTTCACGGAGCTAAGGTGTTTTCTCAGATGGATTTGGCAACAGGATTTCACCAGTTGAGAGTGGCAAAGGATAGTGTGTCGAAGACTGCTTTTAGGACACCATCCGGTTTCTATGAGTGGCTGGTAATGCCGTTTGGATTGACCAATGCACCGGCATATTTTGTGGATCTTATGAATAGAGTGTTCAGGGATCAGTTGAACAAGTTTGTACTTGTGTTTGTGGATGATATTTTGATTTATTCCAAGACGGAAGAAGAGCACAAGACGCATTTGCGTATTGTTTTGGAAATCTTGCGAAAACATCAGCTGAGGGCTAAGTTTTCGAAGTGTCACTTCTGGAAGAGTGAAGTGAGGTTCTTAGGCCATGTTATCTCTGGAAATGGAATAGCGGTTGATCCCGCTAAGGTGGCAGCAATCCAGGATTGGGTTAGACCTAAGAATGTATCTGATGTGAGAAGTTTTCTTGGATTTGCAGGATATTATCGTCGGTTTATCAAAGACTTTTCCAAGATAGTTGCACCATTAACAGGGTTGACGAAAAAGAACAAAGTGTTCAGATGGGATGCTAAGTGTGAGCAAGCTTTCGGAATCCTGAAAGAGCAATTGACAAGTGCTCCTGTTTTGGCTATTCCAAGTGGAAATGATGAGATAGTGGTTTACACCGATGCATGTGGTACTGGACTTGGAGCAGTGCTAATGCAGAAGGATAAAGTTGTTGGATATGCAAGTCGACAACTGAAGCCGCATGAAAGGAATTATCCGACTCATGATTTGGAGTTAGCGGCGATTGTATTTGCTTTGAAGATGTGGAGACATTACCTATTGGGAGTTCGATTTGAGTTGTTTACAGATCATAAGTCATTGAAGTATCTTTTCTCCCAAAAGGATTTGAACCTTCGACAGCAACGATGGTTAGAGTTTTTAGCATCATATGATTTTGGTGTAGCCTATACTCCAGGAAAAGGTAACGCAGTGGCAGATGCGTTAAGTCGAAGACATGCAGGTTTGGGAGCCATGTTTTCGGAATGGAAGAGTCTTGAGTATTTGGCTGGATTTGACTTCAGGCCTAGATGTGAATTGGAACCTGAGATGTTGACAAACTTATCGATAAGGCCTACTCTAGTCGAAAGAATTGGCGAGAGCCAAAAGCGAGACGATAAGCTTGTCAAGATTATCCGTGATTTGGAATCTGGATTGGACCCAGAGAAGGATAAAGGATTCGAGGTCGATCAAGAGGGTTGGCTTCGGAAACAAGGACGACTGGTTGTTCCCGATATAGATGAATTGAGAAATGAAGTTTTGAAGGAAAGTCATCACTCAAAGTTGGCAATTCATCCAGGTGGAAATAAGATGTATCGGGATATGAAGAGAACCTATTACTGGGAAGGTATGAAGAAGGATGTTGGAAATTTTATTTCCAAGTGTATGAACTGCCAGTTGGTAAAAGCCGAACAGAAGAAGCCAAGTGGATTGCTTCAGCCATTAGAAGTTCCTACATGGAAGTGGGAGCAAATATCGATGGATTTTATCGATGGACTACCTAGAACCAGAGCAGGAAATGAAGGGATTTGGGTCATCGTAGATCGTTTGACTAAGAGTGCAAGATTTATTCCTGTTCGATCAACTAGGACTGCATCGAAATTGGCCGAGTTGTATGTTAAGTGGATAGTTCGATTCCATGGTATTCCAAAGAGTATAGTGAGCGATCGAGACCCATTGTTCACTAGTGGATTCTGGAAGAGCTTCCAAGAAGTTTTGGGAACTGAATTGTGTTTGAGTACAGCTTATCACCCCCAAACAGATGGTCAGACCGAGAGAGTCAACCGAGTTTTGGAAGATCTTCTCCGAGCATGTGTTTTGGACTTCGGAGGATCATGGGAAGATCATCTTCATTTGGTGGAATTTTCATATAATAACAGTTACCAGTCAAGTATTGGTATGGCACCATTTGAGGCATTGTATGGAAGACCGTGTAACTCTCCGACATGTTGGTTGGAAACTGGAGAAAAGCTGATACTTGGGCCTGAAATGATTCGACAGACTTCAGATTGTATAGAGACCATTCAGCGACGAATGAAGGCAGCCCAAGATCGTCAGAAAAGTTATGCCGATAAGCGTCGAAAAGATTTGGAATTCGACGTAGGAGATATGGTTTTTGTGAAGATTTCTCCACTAAAGAATGTTATTCGATTCGGGAAGAAAGGAAAATTGACTCCGAGATTTGTTGGACCATTCCCGATCGTCGAGCGAATTGGAAAGCTCGCTTATAAGTTGGAGTTACCAGAAAAGATGTCGGGTGTGCACAATGTTTTTCACGTGTCGTATCTACGGAAGTATGTGCACGGCCCAAATACAGTGGTTGCTGCTGATAGCTGTGAAGATTTGGAAGTTGATCCAATTATTAGAAGACCTCGTAAGCCGCTTCGTGTTGTGGAAACTGACACGAAACAGCTTAGGAGGAAGGTAGTCAAGTTGCTCAAGGTACAATGGAGTGATGATGTTAACGACTGTACATGGGAGGAGGAAGAGAGGATGAAGGCAGCTCATCCTGAACTCTTCGAGGTATGGCCCTAAGGTGTCGTGACATCTCATGAATTTGTAACTTGTTCTAGTCTTAGAATTCTGCATGCTAGGCTAGTAATTGGATGCATGGTTTGTTGATTGCTATGGATGGTAGGCATGCAGAATAGTTTTGATTGCTCTTGTTTGTTTGGAATTTCGGGGGCGAAATTCCTAAGGGGGAGAGAATGTAACGACCCGTATTTTTACGGATCGAAGGATCGTAGAATTGTTGTTCGTAAGTCTTAAGTCGTAAGTCTTAAGTCGTAAGTCTTAAGTCGTAAGTCTTAAGTCGTAAGTCATAAGTCGTAAGTCTTAAGTCGTAAGTCTTAAGTCGTAAGTCTTAAGTCGTAAGCCTTAAGTCGTAAGCCTTAAGTCGTAAGCCTTAAGTCGTAAGCCTTAAGTCGTAAGCCTTAAGTCGAAAGCCTTAAGTCCAAAGCCTTAAGTCGTAAGTCTTAAGTCGTAAGTCTTAAGTCGTAAGTCTTAAGTCGAAAGTATTAAGTCGAAAGCCTTAAGTCGAAAGCCTTAAGTCGTAAGCCTTAAGTCGTAAGCCTTAAGTCGTAAGCCTTAAGTCGTAAGCCTTAAGTCGTAAGTCTTAAGTCGTAAGTCTTAAGTCGAAAGTCTTAAGTCGTAAGTCATAAGTCGTAAGTCATAAGTCGTAAGCCTTAAGTCGTAAGTCTTAAGTCGTAAGTCGTGGGCCTGGATGAGTCGTGACCGACTTAAGGGGGCATACAAGTTAAGGATTTCAGCCTATAAATAGGAGTGCCTATCTTCATTTTTGGGATCCGGATTTTAAAGCGACGAAGTGCTGCCATTTTGAGAGCTCGACTACAACACTTCTTCACTTCTTTTCTCCACTTTAATCTTGTGCTTCCATTCATTTAGATTGAAGATCAAATCGAAGATCCAAGAGTCAAAGTTGAAGGTCTACATCCATCGAAGAGAGATTTCATCGTTTGAAGGGAAATCTTATCGGATCAAGCTAGATCCTTTGCTGTCCAGATCTGAAGTTGTTATCTTTTGAGGTGTTTAGGTGATTTGGTGAGTGGTAGTTATCTCTCACACGTACCCAAAGGAGTATATTGGATCGGTGGCTTGTTTATGTGTTAAAGATAGAGATTTCTTGCATTTTCCTTAAGTCTGCATGTAGATCCATTGTCTATGAAGTTTTGGATACCCATTTTGCTACATATTAACTTATATAAGTTTATTCATCAAGTTTTAGAGATATTTGCTTATAATTCATACTTGTTAGATTTGGACATTTTAATTACGAAATTGCCATTCTTGTATAATTGCTTATTAGATCTTGGATTAATGATTGATTTGATTGATAGATTGTTGCAAATTAGCTAATAGTTGATTTGGCCAAGTTGGTCGAAGATGATTCAAAAGATAAGTGGAGAGGCTCTTGAGTGGTGAAAGTAGCTTGTGGCATATGAAGCGGATGTTAAAGTTCATATGGATAGATTCGATGATGATGGACTTTGCTATGATGCGATGAAGCAAAGCATGATGTGAGATAGCCTTGATTTAATCCAGACGGGATCATCCCAAGCATGTTGATAACTCGATGATGCGGTTCGAGTTGGTTGATAATCGTGGGCTCGAGAGGCGCTTGGGCTAGTATGAGAATAGTCGTTGAGGAGGATGACTAGGAGGCTGAGATTTCATCGTTGTTGAAGGTTCTAGCATGCTCAAAGCAAGAGTACGTTGGGACGGGTCACGATGACGTTCTAAGAACGGGCTGCGACGACGTGCTAGTACTCTGGGTAGTTGCGAAAATTCCTAGGCACGGGCTGCGACGACGTGCGGAGTTATGTCTAGAACCGAGGTTACCATTAGCCCTTGACAGGCGGTCATTCAACTAACGGTGAATTCAAGGCAATGATAACAGTGATAGCCAGAGTCATGGATGTATGGATGTTTGGTTGTATTGTCATTTGTGTCAGGAGCGATGTTTTCAGGGTGCTTATCTGATCTTGGTTTAGGCCTTGGGGGTTTGCATTTGGAAAACACCGACCTTGACTTGAGTGATATTTACTTTTCTTTAAATGTCTGAATTGCTATGTTTACTTCTTCTTAGTGTGTCTGGGGGCTATCACCGTAGAAAGAGGTGGAGTGGGATGGTTGAGTTCCTATTCCTTTTACCCTTTATGCTCTTTTGGTATGTTTGATAGTTGATTTACTGCTCACTAAGACTGTTGTCTGACTCAAGGTTTTATGTTTAACTCTTATTACCTTGGGCTGTTCATCCATGTTGGGATGGACAGACTAGGTAGCAGGTGACAGGTGCTGTTCTTAGTGGTCAACGCTGTTGATTACGAAGACGAGCTGGAGGCTTTTGCATATTATTTTCTTACTATATGTACTGGGTGTTCCGCTGTTTGTATATTTTCTGAGTGATATGTAGTGAGGCTTGATGTATTGACTTTGCTGATTGCTGTATCAAACTATTATGAGTTTATATGATGAGACTTCTGTTCTATAGAGCTTCACTATGTATACTTTCTATTGTATTTTATCCATGCGCTGTGAGTAATACGATGGACTATTCTGCTTTATCTTATCCTGACTATCGTCCATGGCTGCCTGACACACCTTTCAGCGCACCATTCCCTTGTTTTCGTGCGGGAGTCATGGGCGGTCGTCACATCAGAGGTCATGGGAAAAATGGTGCGGTGGTGGTCAGGCGAACGTAGTGGCGGTGGCTAGTATTTTAAATTTGTAAACCTAGTTTTGTTCGAGGCTAAGAATTTGTTTCGTTCGTCGTCATCAATTGGTCGAGTGCTATGAAACCGTGGGTGATGGAAGAGGGGTGGTTGACGATCGCGTGACCGAAGTTGCACGAATTTCGATGGTCGAGGTCGTCGGCATGGTGTTGATTCAGGCAACTCGTTTGGGTTCCAGGTTGAGCTTGACAGCTCTTTTTCATTTCTTGGTGGAAGTGGCGATATTGGGTAGTCGATTAGGTTGAGGTGGTCGATGGTAACTTGAAGGTGGTAGCGGAATCGATCGGAGGGAGGCCGATCACTGGTGCACGTGCACCTGTGCACTCGTATGTCTGGAAGATTTTGTTGTTTGGGAAGAAGGAGTTTACTGGGTATTTTGGTTAGTTTGGGTGAGAGCAGGGTTTTCGCGTGGGTGACTCGAGTGGTTACTCGAAGACGATATGGGTTGGTCTCGAAGCAGGAACATGGGTGTCTCGGGTAGAAATGTTGTACAGGTTTTAACAGAAGATGTTCCTCTTTTTATTTGAATATAAAACTGAATTTTAAAGTTCAAAAGCAAAAGTTTAACTGTGCTAGAAATCAAAGTTTAACATAACTCAAGTTCAGGTTTGAAACTTAGTTTAAAAATTTAAATTTAAAATTGTTTTAAATACAAGAGTTTAAGCAATTAAAGTATGTTTTAAAGAATTTGAATTTAAAGTGGAATTTTGAAAATTATAAAGAAATGAATTCTAACAAAGATTTAATCAAAGTTTAAATCTGGAATTAAATCTAAATTTGAATCTTACTTTTGTAATAAAAGAAGTTTTTGAATTTTAAGTTGTTCTAAATAACATGAATGATTAAGAGTATTTTTAAATTAATTTGAATTTAAAATTTAAAGTGTAATGATAGAAATACACTTAAATATTAATGAAGTCATTAATAAAGAAATTATTTATCTTAGAGATAATTCAGGTAATAAAATGATTTAATTAATACTGTAATTAAAGAACGATTTATTTAATTTATAAATTAACAATTTAGATTAATTTATAATTTGAAATGATTAATAGTAATTTAATCTAAGATAATTTCTTAAGGAAGTAATTAAAGAAATGTTATTAGTTAATGAAGGATTATTAAGTATTAATTAATGTGATAATTAATTAGATTAATTAATTTAGATGACCAATCATAATTTGTAAAATGTAATTACTTAATGAAAGTAATTAAAGATTAATCACTTATTGTAATTAATTTTGGACAAATTGATTAATTAAAGTTAATTTATTTAGTTTAATTAATTTAAGAAGATCATTAGATAAATTGGGAATTAATGATAAATTGTTATGAGATGATTGCTTTATGGTAAGTAATTAAAGGCTAAATTTCTTTAAATAATTAATTAAAGGGTTAATTAATTATGAAATTGGTTTAAAGAAAAAAATCGATTTAATAAATATGATTAATTAAGAATAATTTAATTAATTAAGTTGTTTGATAAATTAATTTATATCAAATGATATGAAATTAGTAAATCGGAATTGAATAAATTTGATTGGAAATAATTGAATAAATTAGGATTAATCAATTGATTAATTCTACTTATAAATGATTATTGAATACTTGACCTTACTTATAAATGATTGTATGGTATGAGATGCCTTGGACTGATTGTCCTAACTGATCTGTGATATTTTGTTCTGTGGATTGAGCTGTATATAATTTATTCATTTATTGATGATACATTTGTATATTATCTATGATTGGACGATAAGCGTTATAGTTTATATCGCTTATCAACTATATTTCTATGTTTTAATCTGTGATGATTGATTGATGTTGCACTATTGTGTTAAACCCCTGGACCACCCCATCACACACAAATATGGATTTCACGAGGAAATCAATTAAGTCACAGATTTGAATTCAAATGTTTTGGAAAGGGATTGGGTTTAAAGTGAAAAGCTTTTGAAATGTAATTTCAAAGATGAAATTTATTTTGAATAACTTGATTGAGTTTTGAAATTTAAATATTTTTGATTAAAATTTGAATTCAATATTTGAAATTGAATTCTATGATTTGAAAACTAGTGTTTAGAAAGGCTATTCAACGTATAAATGAGTTTATATGGGTTAAACAATTTTAAATATATTAACTTGGGAATTTGAATTTAAATTCAAAGGCTTTAACTCGTATAACTATAATTGAATTTTTCTGAAACGGAAACTATTTGTTTTCAAATAATAAAAGCTTTCACATGAGAAATGAACGTCCAATTTGTGTCAAAAAGGATTTCAAGTCCAAAATGGAAATAGATTTCTGAGTTATGGAAACGGTTTGAAGGCTATAAATTAAATCTTTAATTTAAGGATTTAATGAGTGAATCCAATTGAAAAGGGAATTGTTTTGAAACCCGTAAATGGATCTTTGTAAAACCGTGTGAACTTTGTGAAATAAATCTTTTTGTTTAAAAGATTTAAAATGGTAATTTGTTTAACCATTTGAAAGAAAAGTGTTTGGATTTTATCAGTTGTGACTTAATTGAAATCCCATATCCATACGTTTTAAATGTTGCGCTCACTGTTCGGTTTAGCCGGGAGAGGACCTTTGTGTCATATAGCCCATTCTGAATATGTGATACGACGTTATGGATAGCATTTGAAGATCGATGGTGAAGACCAGGTATTTGCGAGAACGATAGGATGACCTATCGATTGTCTCTGCACTGAGTTGCTCCGGTATAGAGATTCCCTAAGTGATGGGAAGTTCGATTGGGATTGTGAATACCCGGATTGCAAGGGCTTATTTGAAAGTGCCTTCGGTTCTATTCGAACGTGGAACGGACTTGTATGGTTGTATGTCTGACACTACACTTTGAGATATAAAGCATATTTCTTTCAAATACATATCTGTTGGTGACGGAGAATTTATTCTCTTAGTTAACACCCTTCTCTGAGACGTACGAGCACAGAGGTTATGTAGTGGAAGGTTATCAGTGATATACTCCCAATTTGGTAGTGTGGCATGCTGAGTGTTGCTGTGTGTTGATGATCATTTGTTGATCATTTGTGATCAAAACATGACTTTTGTATAAAGCGTAGCTTTGTGGACGAGACTGCATCAGGACCTCACTCCCCGGAAATGGTCGAAACAGGAAAGATGCGGCAAGGTTATGAGGGTCGCGCCCTTTAGGTGTGTCATTCCCTTCTGTTAAAGGGTGGTATCATGGTATGGAGCCCAGATATTTACCTATGTGGTGGCTCCAATCTCATTTACTGTGTGATTGTTGCTTTAGAGGCGCCTCGGATAAAGGTCCCAAAGGTCTGGGGAGTAGCATGCTCATGTAGTAGGTACCTAGTTACAGAGGTAACCCGGCCTTATGTTGGCAGAGAGCTGGTTAAGTTCTCGGGACGTCCCGCCAGAGGCGATCCCATGTGGCAGTAGGAAGTTCCTTAGCCTGGCCATTTGTTGGAAATCCAATCAAAACAATATGAGCTTTTTACGATTGCAGTTGTATAACCTGCCTCCTCAGGAGGTAGGTATAGCAGGCATAAATAAAGGTACCTATGCTGGCTAAGATTTATATTATACTTTCGAAATGTTTTCTGCACTTTGCACTTATAGTAATAATATCAAAGAAATTCTCTCTTATCAAGCATGTTTGACTATCATAAGAAGAAATCACCCCCAATTCTGCGTTTTCATTGTGTGTGTGGCGGGAGGTCTTATGGTAGTTTCATTTTCGATAAGCATTGCGAATTGACTTTAAAATTCTTTTGTTGTTTGTTTTAAAGATAAACTGTTTTTGTTGCTCACTCCAGTCCCATGACTGGCCTGGAGTTTATTGTTCCTTTCCTAAACTCTGGGTGCTCACTATTTTCCACACGAGCGGTCTAAAGTTGGGTTTTTCAGATAGTCAGGGTTAGTAGATTATCTGGAGCTAGTTCAGTCTTTGGATGTGGACGAGACTTGCTTGTCTTTGTGTATCGTGATGTTAGTTCCAGCTGCTACTAGAGTTTTTCCTTGAAGACTATCTTAGAGTTATTTGTTCCACTGCCAGTGTTATTTATTTTCTTTCTGCTGCTATTTTATTGTATCATATCTTTGATGTATATCGATATCTATTGTATCATCTGTTGTATCAGGATGTTGTATCAGATGTTGTATATATATATATATTCATTATTTCTTCCGCTGTGTTGTTATACTTAATGGTGTTATAAGTTCCGGCGACTTGGATTTGGACGCTCGAATCTATGGCATTCGAGTACGATGTAAAGTATGGATGTTGATTTTCGAACGCGAAAAATTCGTATCGTTACAATAATCCTTGAGAGTTCAAAAAAAGTTAATTGATACAAAAAAGAATAAAACCATCTCGAGATTGATTAAATTATTATGCTAACAAGAGACGTACGATCTTGAATTAGAAGTTGATTTGATCTTCGTTAAAACATCATCGTTGAAGAGAGTTCTATTATTTGACAATTGGGGAAAAAATTGCACAAGGATTTGTTGGATCATTTCGTATTGTAGAACGGGTCGAAAGGCTTGCACATAGAGTTGATCTTCTAGAAAAGATGCATGCACACGAACGTTTTCCATGTTTCGCACCTACGAAAGTGTGTGCATGACACAAGTATAGTGATTGAGCTAAGTGAATCAGAGGAAGTGGATATGGAACCATAGGTTCTATGCCGAGAGTACATATTCAGATTAATGAGTGCAGTGTTAAGAGAGTTCGGAATAAGGATATGAATAGAAATAGCACATGGAAGCCAAGGGATATGTCGCATGCTTCCATTCTGAAACTTTTTACAAATATGATTTCATCTATTCCAAGTATATGATTGAATAGAATTAGTATAGGATTTGCTTTGCATTACCATGTCTAGTTTGCTAGTCTTGGATATTGTGATGCAAAGTGTTTGTGACAGGACACATTATTGTTGATGTGATGTATTTTTTTCCGCCGGATGATTTCAGAGGCGAACTCCTTTCAAGAAGAATTGTAAAAACCATAATTTCACTCTTAGTAAGTAAATCAAACTAATCATTATTTTTGAAGTAAACGAATAATTGGCCTTAAAAGAAGATATTTTAAAAATGAAAGAATCGGGACGCGATACATATTACATTGCATTTTTTATGTCTTTTATATATCAAAAATATATAAAGTTTTTTTCAAAATCGGATAAATTAATTAAATGAGAAGAAAAAATGATGATATGGGCAATATGATCTTTAGGTCAGAATTGCATTTATCTTTCTAAAACGAGAAGGTTTCTATATCATTCTTCATTCTCTTGAAAAGAAAATTAGGTTTTTTAATCTTGAAATCAACATAACTCATTCATGCTCAACTAAAAATTACAAAATAAATATCTAAATTAATATTAAAAGATTCTCTACAAATCTGTATGTTCGAGTTCACAATTTGAAGAAGTTTAGAGTCAAATCTTAGAAACCAAAGAGAAGCTTCGAATTAGGTCTCATTGGAGGTTAGGTTTCTTGGTATTTGGTGGGTGAGATTTATAATATATGGTATAGGATTATTATATATGTTAGAAAATATGATAAATACTCAAATGTTGGTTAGAGACCGAGTAGTGAACTTGAATTGGTGTTTTAGAAAGGAGGATCTTGGTAACGAATGTTTTCAAACAATGGATTATATAACCAAATGTGTTAAGTAATTTGATATGAACTGTATTGTGTTTGGTTTGATTATTGGTTTGAGAATTGATAAAGTGGTTAAGAAATGATTCATGCTAATTGAAGTTGTCATTGTGAATGAATTGTAGAGTTGGAATAGTGAATCAATGGTCGAACTCAAATAGTTATGAAAGTAGTTTTGCTAAAAATTTGTTCGTCGAGTATGAAGTTGGTATCATCCGAATGTCGAATAACTTATAACAAGGTTATGAATACGTGTCAAACGATGTTAGTGCAAATTAGGAATAAATATGGTGTTTGTGTTTCAAAAAAACAAGTAATTATTTTGAAAATCCAAGAATGATAATTCTAACAATTCTGAGATATTTTTTATCTTTTGGATTTCTTAGATATCATTTAAAATTTCTGAAAGGATTAAAATTGAATGAATTGATTTCCAAAATAAAATTGGCGTGTTTCAAAATTTGTTAAATGGTTTGAAATTTAAATAAGAGGTTTTAATTAGATATTTTGAGAATAAAATAAAAATTTTGAGAAGTACTTTTGAAATTAAATGGATGGTTTTGGAAAATGTATGCTCTGTAGTAAAATTTCACTTGAAGTAAAATTGATTGTTCTGATTGAACTTTTTTGTTTATTCTGTGTAATGAGAATATTGATAAACAAAGTTATAATACCAGGCACTATGGGACGTTTGGTAATGGTTCTCTTATTATTTTTTGACTCATTATATATAATATCATATGATGTCGAGTGTAATCTACAGACATTTAGCAAACAAGTGAACAGCACCAAGTGGTGTGGGACACCTTAGTATTTGTTTATTTATTAACTTCTTCAATGTAAATGTCACTTATTCAAAATAATAAAATAGTGTCTACGTTACGGCTTGTTGTATGTTTTCCATGGCTTACTGTGCGCTCGTCAACATTATATGATTATCTATGTGATAATCTTATTATTTGATTGATTGTGTGCTAGATTTGACTAGCCTTTAGGTACATGTTTGTACTAAGTATACTACATATTAGCTTTTTGGGTACATGCTAAGGGGATCGTATGTCTTATCCAGAAAGATTAATCACTCTAGTTCATCCTGCTTGTCAAGAGCGGGTTGGCTTAGCTCTAAAGATATAGGTTAAAGTTCTAGTGGTTCTCTATTTTCTTTAAAGTCTCCTAAAGAAGATAAAATTACTAGAATTCCATAGTCAAAGATTTTACTAATGTGTTTGAGCCTATTATCAGACTGCCTCAAAAGAAAGCTATAGAATTCAGAATTGACCTAATTCTAGGAGCTCAACTAATGATCCATCCTCCCACGAGGAAGTCAGCAAAAGAGATTGAGGAATTGAAGAAGAAGTTGACAGAGTTAGACTGTAAATACTTCATTTGGTCCAGTATTTCATCATGTAGGCAGTATCGGAGTATCTATAAAGAAGGTAGATAGTTCTCTTCACTTGTGCATAGATTACGGAAAGTGGAATGAATTTACAATGAAGAATAAATACCTATTATCCTAAATCGACGAAATATCTAATCAGTGTAGTGGTGCTAAGATTTTTCTCAACTCGACCTAGCAAACGGTTTTCACTAGCTACGAGTAGTAGAGGACAACATTCCACTGACCACATTTCACATCAGATATGGTTCTTACAAGTAGCTTGTAATGTTGTTTGGGTTGATGAATGCCCCTGCATATTTTATCGGCTTTATATGTCGCATATCCATAGATTACTTGGATAAGTTTTAACTATCGTTCGTCAATGGCATTCTTGTATATTCTAATCCAAAAAAGAGCACAAAAAGCATTTGAGGATAACTTTAGATACACTTGGGTAGCATTAGTTAAAGGCTAAGTTCTTCAAATGTCATTTTTAGCAAAGAAAAGTCAAGTTCTTAGGGTATGTATTATCTAAAGTGGGGTATCAATAGGTCCATCTATGACCGAGGCTATTCAGAATTGGAGGACACCCGAGACATACACACAAATTAGAAGCTTATGTGGATTAGTCGGTTATTATCATCGGTTTATCAAACGTTTCTTGAAGATTGTTATTCCTCTTTATTAACTCACCATAAAATAAGTAAAGATTCAGTGGACAACCAGTTATGAAGAAGCATTTTAAAAGTTGAAAAAGATTCTTCCCCATGCTCCTTTATTTATAATCTGGAAGGGAAACAGGATTTTGTTTTCTATATAGATGCATGTGGTTCTGTTTAGGGAGTGATTCTCATATAGAGGGACAGACTGATAGCTTATGCTTTTAGGCAGTTAAGGCCTAACGAAGTCCTTTATGCTACTCATGACTTAGAGCTCGCTGCCATTGTCTTTGCATTGAAGATATGATGTCATTATTTGCTTTACAGATCATAAATCCCTGAAATATTTTTTCACTTGAAAGAAGCTCAATATGAGATAGCAGATATGGCTGGAATTTCTTATCGCATATGACTTTGATATCCTTCGCAATGTAGGGAAAGACCACGACATAGCAAATGCATTGATCCAAAAGCATCGAGATATTATTTATATAGTGATTTCGAAGTGGAAGGATCTCGAATTGCTAATCTTATGTAATATTCGAGATACGATTGCTAGTGCCTAGAGAGAGGACCCGTTGAAAGTCTACGTGAGTGGATCGTGTAGTGTATTAATATGCAAGTATAAGTGACTAACTATATAATGTATCTAATATGAACTTGATATATGATAATAGCAAAGTAAATAGAAATAATGACACCGGGATTTTATACTGGTTCGGACCTCCCGTCCTACGTCCAGTCCCGAAGCTCCCTCTTCGGAATTCAACTATCAAACACCCTCACTTCGCCTGGAGGAATAGGCTTGGTTACAAAAGCTTGTTCTTGTCAAGTGTGTGTTCTATAAAACGAATATTGACTGTTGAGTACAAATGCTTCCAATCTATATATACAGATAATATTGATTGAAGAGTTTTGAGTATATGGAAGACTAAAATACAGGTATTAGAATGCTAGAGATCAAGTATTAATCAGAGTATAAGAGTAAAGAGTATATGTGAGTAATATAAGGTCTTCTCTTGAATTCCTGATGCTATTTATAGTGGTAGAGAGATCCTTTGTGTAGTTGCATCTGTTAGTAAGTGCTCTAAGGTCGCTTCTCATGGTGATGAAGAGTTGTAGTGAAGAGGAGCGAACGTGTCTTTTCAATTGTGACAGTTGTACTTTGAATTTGCACAGTTGAGTTCAAAATCAGACATCTGGAAAATGTTTCAGACGTCCGGCTTTCATATATTTTTTGTATATGGCTGCTTTTCAGACGCCTGAGTATATTAACTAGACGTCTGATTCTGTTTGATTTGCGAACCATTGGAATCAATCACACGCCTGGCTAGTGCACTCAGACGTCTGGATTTGTGCATGTTTCTTTTCCTGTGCCTGTGTCATTCCTCTTTTGATTCTATCTACTTGTAGCCTCTTAATACTTCTTTTGAGTCTTGTTCTTGTCTCTTTGGTGATGTTTACTTTAACAATTACTTGTAAATATAGATATATATGCACACTCGATTTCCATTGTATAGTTGTTATCATCGAAACCATAGAATTGATTTCCTAACAATCTCCCCCTTTTTGATGATGACAACTATTCAATGTACTTATATATAGATTATAAATCTCCCTTTGAATATGTGCTTATTTGTAATGTTTTATAATTATCCTTATATTTCTCCCCCTTTGGCATTATCAAAAAGAATTATAAAATTGAAACCATTCATCAAACAAAAAGAAATTATCATTTAATAACTTGAAATTTGATTACAGACATAGACTGTACAAAAAGTGATGTTCCAAAAACATAAAATCTATGATCCCCAAAACCTACGATTCCTTTAGAGAATCTTTATTTTGATCATCTTCCTTTGATTCTTCTTTTTCAGAAGTGCTGGCCTTTGTAGGAGATGTCAAAGCTTGGTTGAGAGGTTCATTCTTAGATAGTTTGGAATGTTTTGCAGGAGGAGATGGTACTGGGGTTGTCCAATCCTCAAAAGGTGGTGTTGGACCGCGAACTCGTTTGTAGTACTTCTTTAAGAACCGACAAAACAATCGAAAGAGATTCTTCAACTTTGGCTGGGCGTGTAGCAAATGATGTTTCGAAGTTGTCAATTCGCTTAGCCAAAAGTTTTTGATTTTGGGATAGAATATGTTGGTTTCGAAGAGTGAGATCTCGAATACTTCCATTTGGATTTGTATCAGTTTGAATCTCCATAATTTCATCTTGTCCCAGATAATCAAATGGTGCGGGAGGAGGAGGAGTGACTTCTCGACGTTGTTCCTCCTTTTGGGATGGATCATTGTGTGGTTGAGGAGGAGGCTCAACTATTCTCGATTGACGATTGTGCGTCCAATCTTTGAAGGACATGAACTCTAGGGGAATTTCGGGTAGGTGCATCAGAGAGAATAATTTGGTGGAAGCATATCTAGGCGAGATTTCTTCGAAGGTCGATAGGTATGATGGAATGTTATGTGCACGAAGAAGTCTCATAATATAAGTTGGGTAAATAATTGACGGCCTTGATCAAGTCCAAAAATGCTTTAGCTCGTCGAAGATGAATTTGGCCCAATTTACTCTTGTTCCACTAAATAGAGCATATAGGGCTTTGTGCTCTAATTCGGTGATTTGCTCGTGACTTCTCAGTCGTGGAACAATTGTGTTAATTATCATTCGAGTTAGGAGTCGAGCTTTTGGACGTAGAAATTTGGAGGAAAATTTTGGCATTTCGTCCTCCCAAATTTGATGAGTTATACTATTCCGTGGCTTGAAGCGCATATCTGGAATGTTGTATAAATCTTCCCCTAAGTCAGAGCATCCTAGGGTTCGACCAATTATGACTGGAGTTAATCTAATCGTGTTCCCATACACACTAGACCAGAGCCAGTTATCCTCATTTTCAGTGTTCCACATTGAAGTACTGTCTAAATTCTCGTAGAATAGAAATATGGCTAATTGGTCTATTTGTACATCATTAGAAATAAAAGAAATTAGGGTTTCCAACCCGACATTTTCACATAATTCATCCAAATCATACATAGGAAATTTAAGGAGATTGTAGAATGAACCTATGTGGAGTTTTTTCTTTTGGATGTCTTTATACCTTTTGATGGAATGCGACGCTTTATTCATCCATCTTTCGATCTGTTCATCACAGCACACCTGAGGTGTAACGATCTCGGATTTTTACTAAGTCTAAATTGATAATTAATTTAATTTTTGAATAAAAATTGTGAAATTAATTGGTAAATTGAATTGAGTTTCTCCAAATTCAAATAAAAAAAATATGTGTTTTATAAGTTGATTGAGAATAGAATTTTGGGTATATCTGAATACCGCAAATTTAAATAATGTATTTGAATTAAATTTGAATTGGGATTTATAAATAATGTAAAGATATCTAAATTTAATCTTATGAAATGGATTTTAAAAGTTGTGTAAATATAATGAATGAATGCAAAATGTAAATTAAGACAATACGTATTAAAGTTAAAAATAAATATTTAAGCTAGAAATAAAAACAGATGTATATAAGATAAACTATGAAATATAAAGCAACACGTTAGCTAAAATCTAACAACATATTAAAATAGAAATTTATTTATATTATAAAGTAATAAGACAAAGCAAAAGAAAAGAAAGAAAATATAAATATCTTTGAGCTTGCAAAAGAAGACGCTAATGTATATATTCAAGTATGAACAATATATAAAGATAAGTATGTAGGCTTGGACAATAAGACAAAGAAAATTAATACAAGATTATCAGCCCACCAAAGCAAGAAGAAAAATCTGCTTAGTTAAATGAAGAGAAAAAAATCTCTGACATGTTGTACAAGCAAAATAATATTACCTGTAAACTCATTTCTTATATATCAATCTTCCTTATCTCAGTTCGTCCATCAAAACTAAGCAAAAAAAAAAAAAAAAAACAAAAAACTGAAGCAAGTATCATCTTAAATCTTAAGCAAAACCTCAGCTTAAAACAACAATACAAATTCATATAAGCCAGAGATCAAGAGAAATGTTTCAGCTTGCAATTTCAAGCCTGTGTCAAAGAGCTCTGTTTATCTTCTCAAACAACTGTGAGTAATATTACTTTTTAAAATTTAAAAATATGATTCTGTTGCAATTAAATCTGTGACAAGTATGTTTATATATATATATATATATATATATATATATATATATATATATGAATTCTCTGAATGATGGAAGAATTGTGCGCAAGATGTTGTTTGTATATGTTCCATGTCCTAAGTTATAAACACAAAACAATTTGATTCAAAAATTCATTTTTACTTGTTTCGCTCACTATTTGGACTTGAGATTAAAACAAAGATTGTTTGTTTGATCATGAATTAAAGTTTAAAAATTCAAGTTTGAACAACTTTTTAATGACTCTATAAACCAAAATACCTGAGCAAAAGCTTTAAATAAGTTAAAATTCAAACCTTTTAATTTTTGAATTCAGGTATGTAGGTTGAATTCATATACTTCAATATGATTTTTAAAACAAATATCATAATCATAATTTTTAGAGTGAAGTTGAGGGAGCAGTTTGGTTTTGTATAAATTTCATTGTTCTGATGATCCCTGGCGATCCACTGACTTGTAGTGGTCGAGATCTTGCTTGGCAATGGAGGGATGAGCGGGGCTCTGGAAAAAATATTGGAATGGGGTGCATATGGTCGTGGTGACGGCGGCGAACTCGAGAAGTTCGTAAACCTAATTTTTGTAGAGGCTTAGTATTTTGTCTCGTTAGTCGTCTAAAAGTGATCGAGTGCTACAGGGGTTTGGGAGATGGTAGAGGGGATGACGACGAGTAGTTGGCCGAAGTTTCGAATTTTCTGGTGGTCGAGGTTGGGTGAACGGCGATGTTCCCAGGTTTGGTGGAAGCTCCCATCTGTGTTTCAATGTTTGAGATTTCGAACTCGAATCCAATTTCAAGTGATGATGGAGTTTTGGGAGGTTGGAGATTAACTTGTTAGCGATCGTCGACTTGCTCGACGATATAGCGTCGACCGGAGATGGTCATCGAAGCTATGCACGTGCACGGAGCAATGGTTCTCTGGTGATATGGAAATTTTGTTTGTGTGCAGGGTGAACTCGAGACTTTCTCGAGTAGCTCAGGTGTTTACTCGAAGTGTATTGGTATTGGACCCGAAGCAATGTAGATGTGGCTCGGGTATAAATTTTGTCCAGGTTTTTAAATAAAAACCTGATCTGTTTGTGTTGAAATTTTAAAATTTAATCTCAAATTATAAGACAAAGCTTAAAATAAGTTCTAAAACCAAAGTTCAGGTCAGTTTGAAAACTTAGTTTAGGAAATAAAGTTTTAAATTTAAATTGTTTTAATAACTAAAAAAAAGATGTTAAGAAATTAAGTGTCAAAAGATTTGAATTTAAAATGGGGTTTGAAATTGTAAGAAACAAGTTAAATCAAAATTTTGTAACCTGGACTTAAGTTTAAAATTCGAATTCCAGATTTTGAAATGAAAGAAAGTTTATAAATTTAAATGTTTTAAATAACTTTAAATATTTTGAATTTAAAGGGAATTTGATTTCAAACTCTTTTAAATTTCCTTCATAACAAAAGTATTACTTTAACTTGTAATTTAAAGGTTTTAAAAGTTAGTTTTAAAATTGATTTAAAGATCAATTGGTATTCATTTTAAAACTTGAAAATTAAAATGAAGTTTCAAAGTAAACTTAAAATAAATATTTTCAAACATATTTGTGAGTGATAAATGAAATCATTAATAATTTTCTTCAAAGTTAATGAAACTTATTCATTTGTAATTCATAAATTATTAAGCTAATAAGAATGGTCAATAATGTTTGTATTAATTAAATTAGTAATTACAAGTTTAAAATTTGTTAATTAAAGTTAAGTTAATTTAATTAAGGAATAATTAAATTGTAATTAAGAACTAATTAAGTTACAATTAACACTTAATTAATTAAATAAGTAGGATTAATTAATGAGTTATTAATGGTTAATCAATTTTAATTAATTAATGATAATCATTTATGAAATCGTGTAAGTGTAATTACTTTATGAAAGTAATGAAGAAGTTAATTGCTCATTGGAATTGATTGAGTTTAATTTGATTTAATTTAAGTTAATCATCAAATATTGTGTACTGAATTGATATTTCTATTTGTGATTGTGATACTGTGTGATGTGAATTGCTTTATGCTGAACTGTGATTTGTGATTTGTTTTTGTATGTATATCAAAACCCCTTTACCCGTAAAACGACATTTGAATTTCGATGCGACAGGGAGTCGGATTCCAGTTGGTTATCCGAAACCCACATTGAATCCTAATGGTAAATCTTTATAATTGATGAATTTACTTTATCTGTGAATGAAATAAGCGTTATGGATTATACCGCTTATCGAAATTGATATGATTCAATCTGTGCTGATTGATGATGTTGCAATATTGTGTGAAACCCCTGGACCACACTTATACACACACAAAGATGGATTTCACGAGAAAATCGGTTAAGTCACAGATATTTGAATTTAATTCAAAATAGTTTTAAAAGTTGAATTTTAAATCCAAACGGTTTTGGAAATGGAATTGGGTTAAATATGACAAGCTTTTGAAAAAGGGTTTTGAGAATAAAAAATTATTTTTGAATAACTTGATTAAGCCTTGAAATTTAAATAATTTGATTTGAATTTGAATTCAAAATTTGAAACTGAATTCTACGATTTGAAGCTAGGGATTAAAGATGTTATACAAGTTATATATAGGTTAAACCATTTTAAGGGTATTGATTTGGGAATTCGAATTTAATTCAAGGGCATTAACTCGTGCAAATATGATTGGATTTTTATGAAATGAGAACTGTTTGTTTTCAAAAAATAAAAGCTTCATATAAGAAATGGAATTCCAATTTGTGTTAAAGGGATTCCAAATTTGAAATGAAAATGGTTTTCCAAGTTATGAAAAAAAATCTTTGGAAACGGGTTTGAAAGTTATAAGTTAAATCTTTGTTATAAAGATTGGATGAGTTAATCCTAATCGAAATGGGAATTGTTTTGAAATCCGTAAATGGATCTTTGTGAAACTGGGTGAATTTTGTGAAATAAATCTTTTGTTTAAAGATTTGAAATGGTAATTTGTTTAAACCATTTGAAGAAAGGTTTTGGGTTGTGACTTAATTGAAATCCCATATCCATATGTTTTTAAATCTACGCTCATTAATCGGTTTAGCCGGGAGAGGACCTTGTGTCATATAACCCATTCCGAACAATGATACGATGTTATGGATAACATTTGAAGACCAATGGTGAAGACCGGGTATTTGCAAGAATGATAGGATGACCTGTCGATTGTCTCTGCACCGAGTAGCTACGGTATAGAGATTCCCTAAGCGATGGAAAGTCCGATCGGGATTGTGAATACTCGGATTGCAAAGGCTTCTTCGAAAGTGCCTTCTGTTCTGTTCGAACCCGGAACAGACTTGTATGGTTGTATGTATGACACTACACCTTGAGATATAAAGCTGATTTCTTTCAAATACATATCTATTGGTGGCGGAGAATTTATTCTTTTAGCTTAACACCCTTCTCTGAGACGTATGATCTCAGAGGTTATGTATGAAGGTTATTAGTGATATACTCCTAATTTGGTAGTGTGGCATGCTGAGTGTTGCTGATCATTTGTTGATCGAAGCATGGCTTTGTGAAAAAGCGTAGCTTTGTGGACGTAACTTCGTCGAGCCTCACAACCGGTAATGGTCGAAACAGGAATCGTGGCAGCAAGGTTATTTGGGGGTAGCTCCCCCTGAGGGTATACCATTTCCTTCTAAATAAAAATTGATATCATGGTATGGAGCCCAGATATTTACTTATGTTGATTTTAGAAAGTGGTATCATGATATGGAGCCCAGATACTTTACTTAGTGGTTGTTGGATTGAGGGCCCTCGGATAAAGGTCGGTAACGATCGAGGGATAGCATACTCGTGTCAGTTGTTACCTAGTTACAGAGGTAACCCAGCCTTGTGTAGCAGAGATCCGGTTAGGTTCTCGGGGATGTCCCTCCAGAGGCGTTCCATTTTATGTGGGAAGTTCCTTTCCCTGACCATTTGTTGGAAATCCAAACAAAACAATACGAGCCCTTTACGATTTCAATTGCATAACCTACCACCTTAGGTAGTAGCTATAGTAGGCATAGTATAATGGTACCTATGCTGGCTAAGATTAATATTATATTTTCGAAAGGTTTTCTGCACTATGCACTAATAATAATATCAACTGGTTTTCGCGTATCAAGCATGTGACGACCCAGAATTTCTGTCATTTGAAATTCGTATATTTAATTGATTTTAAATATTAACAAGTAAAATTTGTAAGTCGAATGAAATTTATTTCGAATATATAGTGATTTAATTGGATATTTAAATCGATAATTTAATATTTGAAATTATAGAAATAATTGGAAATTGGGTTTAATGTGATTAAAAATGATTTATAAAGTTGTATTAAATCATATTGGAGTTAGAATGATGTTATAGAACTTTTAAAATTGAATTTAAAGTTAATTTGTAGAAGCTGAATATTTTAATATTTAATTGACGAGTTAAAATAGTCATTTTTCAAACAGTCTCGGATTTCGACGAAACCAGTTTCATCGGATCCATAATGTTATATTATTATATGGTTTCAAATTTCGTATCAATCGGACTTACAGTTTGTCCAAGGCAAGCCAAAAGCATAGAAATTTGTTTAATCGAGTTATTTTAAATTTGATCGTTTATTTCCGTAGCTCGCACATATGATCGAATTGGCTCTCGATACCTATTCCATTGTATCCGGACGCGGGATAAACCCTAGAAACGCCAGCCGACACGCTTCGTTTGGAGTTCGGAAATTTGATGATGAATAGTATTTTGGCAAATTTCTATAGAAGGACCCATTGTCAATGTTTTTCACTAAACCCTAGAGCATCAGGTCACGGCCGCCACTTTCAACATCAATGGCCGAAATTTCATTCCTTTTCCCTCAATTTTCTTCAAATTCGTAAATCAATTCGTAAAACATTCAACTACAATCCTGTAGATCGTCACGAGATCTATATTCTCAACGGTCACGATCTAAAATAACTTCACGGATCAACGACAATTTGCATTCGAAGACGTGCGTTCGTGGGTCAAAATCTCGGCCTGAGGGGTCGAGCTCAACCGCACTTGGCTGGGTGGTGTTCGATGACGTGGGATTTGACGAGGTGTCTCCTGATCGACGTCTAGTCGAGAGTTGGAGCCACGTTAATTCGAAAATAAGTGACGACAATGGGTTATCTTCGTACGTGAATAACCTAGAAGAAGGAGAAGTGGAATCAAGCGGCCGTGATTTGCTTTGAAGAAACTAACGGTCCAGATGTGAAGAGGTTAAAAAAACATAAAATTGTAATATATATATATATATATATATTATAATTCGTTAAACTTTAAAATACCATATTTTGTTCATACGAGGTCGAAAAATGACAAAACAAATTGCGTTGGGTTCGTATTCACGAACACTACGCGATGGAGTTAGATTGGAGTTGATTGGAGCAAGTGTGAATTTTGGGTAAAAATTAAAGCGTGTTTAATTTTATTCGAAATAAACGCTGAAACCGCTATTGGAAACAAGGTAAGAACTTCTCACTCAATCAAACTTTGTTTCGATTTAAATTTTAAATAGTTAGATTTAAAATTTCTTTATTGTATGTTTGGATGATAAATATTATCTATTGTTTTGAAAATAGACCCTATACACCGTTTATTAAGCGGATGTTATTTATTAAACACATATACCACGATATTTCACCTTGAAGTGAAATTGGTATTATATATGTACTTGGAGTTGATTTCCCCGCATAATATAGTGGATGAGATCCTATTGCGCCGCATAATAGCGGATAATATTTATATAAACCCATATACCGCGATATTCCGTATTAAAACGGGATTGGTATTGTGCTAACATCTGTGGATGCAGGGAAACAGGTTGGAGGGATCCAACTGGATTCCTCAACAGTATGGATTTATTTAGAGATATTTGTGATATATTCTGTTATCATATGGATATATGATGTTTGGGTGTCGTGATTGTTATAATTGGTGCTGTTGCAGCATTGGGCCTATTTTGGAAAATTAAAAGTGTTAAAGTGATGATTTTCAAATTTAAAAGCATTTTTTTAAAGTGATTTTTCAAAAGTATACGTTTTACTAAATTTTGGAATTGATTCATTTTAATTAAATAAACGTTTTAATTTTTAATGTTATAAAAATTATGATTTTGAGAAATATAGATGAAATGTGATTTTTTAAATATGGAGTTAATGATTTTATAAAATAGTTTAAGTTGTGATCTTTGAAATTATTATAAACGGTTTATATAAAAGATTTATAAAATTGATATTTATAAATCGAAAAAATATTAGAATTATAAAACGAATTTTTATAAGTGTTAAAATGAAGTATAAATGGATTCATAAGTGAATGAAATTTATAGATTTATAAGTTGTGACGTTATAAAATGAATAGATTTTGTAACATAAAAGAATTTATAACTAATTATCTTATAAATTAGATTTTGTCATTTAAATGAGATATAAATGGAATTTGTTAATTAAGTGATTTTTATAAGTTGAAGTTGTTTTAAAATGTGTTAAGGATCGAAATCGTAGATTTCAACATTCTTTGTTGAAATAGACGTTTTTCGAGAAATAAGAAAAAATGGACTATAACACTGTTGTTATAGTAAATGATTTTCGAAAGGAAATGTTTTATATAGTATTGGGTTTTATATATCTATCTTAATTTCGTACTAGTGATTTTTAGTTGTCGTAACGATGTTTAACGCAACATTCGTTTTGACTCAAATAAATGTGTTTAAGGGAATGTTTTCCTTAAAGAATAAAATATATACTAAATTGTGATTTAAGTATATTGAATATTTTCTGAGTATTGAAAATAAATAGATTTGTGAATTACTCATTGTTAAATAAGTATGGGAATGTTTTCCAATATGAAGTGAAATGTTTTGAGTTTTTATTTTTTAAAGATAAATTGAAAATGAATAAGTATTTGGAAATGTTTTCCAATGTAGAAATTGAAATGGGTTGGAAAATATATCTTTTCAAAGATAAATTGAAGTGAATATCTGGCAAGTTATTTAATTTATGGAAGATTAATAACAAGGGCCTAATGATTGTTATGGTGCTGAATATTTGTTGGTTTGCTTTGATAGTTAAATAACCGACTATCAATATTTACCTATAAATGGGTATTTGATGTGATTTGCTAGAATTTGAATGCTACGCTTATTTGTAAAAATAAGCGTTCGTTATTCAGTTTAGCCGGGAGAGGACCTTTGTGTCATAAATCCCATTCCGAATAAGTGATATGTCGTAATGGATAGCATTTGAAGACCGGTGTTGAAGACCGGGTATTTTCGAAAACGGAAGGATTACCGTCGAATGACTGTGCATCGGCTGATCTCCGATATAGAGATTTTACCACCTTTTGTGATGGGAAGAGCGGTCGTGATTAGTGAATATCCGGATTGCAAGGGCTTCTTTGGAAGTGCCTTCGGTTCCGTTCAATCCCGGAACGGACTTGTATAGATGTGTGTCTGACGTTACAATTTGAGATGTAAAGCTGGTTTCTATCAAATATATTTCTGTTGGTGGCGGAGAATTTATTCTCTAAGCTTAACAACCTTCTCTGAGACCTACGAGCTCAGAGGTTATGTAGTCGATGGTTACTACTGATATATTCCCAATTTGGTAATGTGACATGCTGAGTGTTGCTGATCATTTGTTGATCAAAACGTGGCTTTTGTGAAAAGCGTAGCTTTGTGGGCGAGACTTCGTCGGACCTTACACCCCGGTAATGGTCAAAACAGGAAAGATGCGGCAAAGTTATTAGGGGACAGCGCCCCCTTAGTGTATGTCATTTCCTTCTGGATAGAGTTGGTATTATGGTATGGAGCCCTGATACTTAACCTACGTTGTTGCTGCAAACTTATTATTTTGTGGTTGTTGGTGAATCCCGGGATTTAGGTCGGTTACGACCGGGGGATGGCATATTCGTGTCAGTAGTTACCAAGTTCGGGGTAACCCGGCCTTGTGTTGGCAGAGATCCGGTTAGGTTCTCGGGGCGTCTTTCCAAAGGCGTACCCATGTGGCAATGGAAAGTTCCTTGGCCTGACCATTTGTTGGAAATCCAAACTCCAATACGCACCTTGTATGGTTTTAGTTGTAGAACCTGCCATTTACTTATGGTGGTCACCACTGTTTAGATGGTAACTATAGTGGGCATACGATATTGGTCGTACGTTGGCTAAGATTTATATTATACTTTTGAAATGTTTTCCTACACTTTGCATTTATAGTAATAATACCAAAGAAATTTGCGTATCAAGCATGTTTGACTATCATAAGGAGAAATCTCCTCCGATTCTGCGTTTGCATTGTGTGTGTGTGCGGGAGGCCTTATGGTAGTCTTATTTTCTAAAAGCATTGCGGAACTATTTTAAAAATAATTTTTTTGTTTGTTTTTAAAAGATAAAACTGTTTTAAGATCTCACACCAGTCCCATGACCGACCTGGAGTTTATTGTTCTCTTCCTAAACTCTGGTTGACCATCATTTTGCACACGGGCAGTCTAGAGTTAGGTTATCAGGTCATTCTGGAATTCAGGAGTTGCTGTGGAGATCAGGAGCAGGCTGAATGGCTTGGCGTATCAACTAGTATATAGTATTTCTTTTCCGCTGTTTTGTTGTTGTACACTCTGATTATGTAATATAACGTAAGGTGATGTAATGTAATAACTGGTATGATTCTTTGTTTTAAAGATATTCATTTATCTATTATATGTTGTTCCGCTGCGATTGTGAGATTCTGATATTGTTTCTGTTGCTTTTTCTTTCTTCTTCTATCTTCTACCTCTTCTTTAACCCTAACGGTTCGGTTTTCCGGCCTTCGATTGCTCGGTTGTTGATACAGTGGACATATTAATGTCGACCTTCGGGAGTTGAAAATCGCATTCGTTACATTCGGTATCAGAGCATTTGGTTAAGAGACAACGTTGGCTCTGTTGGGAATTACTCATTAGAGATAGAGTCAGTAGTGCTCTAGAATGAGTTTGAGTGTAATAATAGATACGGGTGCGTATTTGTTAGTGAATATAAAAAAATTGTTTTATATTCTGTTGATTGGTTTGCTGAGTGGTATATGGGTTCTGGTCAATACGAGTAATTAACGTTATTGATAGGAATCTCTAAACACTTGTACAGAACAAAATTCGACACGATATCGTTTTAAAATAGGGTAAATGAAATAATTTTACCAAAATTATTTTCGTATATAAAAGAGAAAAAATTTCTGTGAATTATTATAATATATGGTTGTTTGGTTGCCAGAAAGTGATAATATTAAATTATTATCATTAATGTTGAAAAAAAGAAATTGAAATCGTAACTCCAAAGTTAATAAATAAATTCACATACAAATAGAATTGGAGAATATAAATTGTAAATGAGATTTGTAATTTGAAGTACATTTCCAGAGGAATATTTGGAAATGTTTTGAAAGGGTTTGAAATTTGGAAAAGATTATATTTCTTTTGAAAATGGTTTTCAAGGGTTTGGAAAAATGTTTTTAGAGAAATAAAGGCTCTAAACTCTTTTCAGTCGTTGGAAAATAACTTCGGTGATGAGTGCAACATCATCGATGTTCATTTTCGGGTTTCCAAAAGAGGGATTGGTGCCAAGTTGTTTTAAATGGAAGTTGTTTGGAAAACTGGGTTTGGGTTTCGAAATTCAAAGGATAATTTGAATTGGTTTCAAAAATGGTTTTGAAAAGTTGGAAAGACTCTGGAATCTGATAAAAATAGTTATGGAATAAAATTTATTAAGTTAAAAATAAATTTAGGGTAGTAACAAATGAATTTGAATAAGTGACGAAATTTGACTTGGTAAAAGTAAATAGAATTTTCTTTAGAATTGGAATCTGAATTGGATTTATAAGTGGAAATTTAAGTTAAGTTAAACAAAAGATGTTTGAAATGGAATATAACTTAAGTAATGTTGAATGAAGTTGATTTTGGTATCGAAGTAAATTAATAAAGTGAAGTGATGAATATGAACTTGAGTTATGTAATGAAATTCAACTTTTGTGGTTAAAATGAATTAGCAATTGAATTAACGAATGAATTGAATGTAAATCAATTGAATGTAAATCAATTGATATGAAATAATGGATGTAAGTGTTAATTCATTAAAGCTAATTAAAAGTGATGAACCAAATTGAATGAATGTAAGCAAAGTAAAGAAATTTGGTAATGTTGGATATATATTGTTTGTTAGATGATAGTTAGTTGACTTTATAGAAATCCATATGAAGTTGAATTAATGAAATTGAAAGCTAAAGTAATTGAAATCAAATTGGAAGTTAAGTGAAACGGTTGTGAATGAAAAATAATTGATAAAATTCAATATTCAGAAGGTAAATTGAATCCAAATAGAATTGAAATTGTAAATTGAATTCAAATGAAATTGATAATGTGAGATTGAATTAAAATGGATATTATGGCTAGCAGGATTTACAGGTGAATTAAAGGAAATTGGGATTTTGATTTCGAAGATAAAAAAAATTGAATTGCTCGACAAAAGGTATGTATTTTCAATTTCAGTATGAAATTTGATGATTTTCTTATCCAGCCACTTGGCCTTTTCTTTTCTTTTTGAAATCTGGGGGCCGTGGTGCCATTTTTGTAGTCGTACCGAGCTAGCCGCGCAAAGGAGACGCTGGCGAAATTTTTCGAAAATTTAAGACGTTAGAATATTTTTGAAAAAATTGGAAAATTTTAAAACTATAACTTTGATTTTGGAGCGAAAAGTTAAACGATATAGTTGGTTTTGAAAAGTAACTAAATATGATTTGAAAACTTAGTAAATTTATTGTAAGAAGTTTAACTATGGATTTTGGAAAAGTTAAAATGTTTAAATGAATTTGAAATTTGTTTTGAAAAGTTAATGGATTTTGTAACTTTTTCTTACTTGGTAATTTCGAGGACGAAATTCTTTTAAAGGTGGGAAGTTTGTAACGATCCAGAATTTCTGTCATTTGAAATTCGTATATTTAATTGATTTTAAATATTAACAAGTAAAAATTTTAAGTCGAATGAAATTTATTTCGAATATATAGTGATTTAATTGGATATTTAAATCGATAATTTAATATTTGAAATTACAGAAACAATTGGAAATTAGGTTTAATGTGATTAAAAATGATTTATAAAGTTGTATTAAATCGTATTGGAGTTAGAATGACGTTATACAACTTTTAAAATTGAATTTAAAGTTAATTTGCAGAAATTGAATATTTTAATATTTAATTGACGAGTTAAAATAGCCATTTTTCAAACAGTCTCGGATTTCGACGAAACTAGTTTCGTCGGATCCGTAGTGCAATATTATTATATGGTTTCAAATTTCGTGTCAATCGGACTTAAGGTTTTTCCGGGGCAAACCAAAACGCATAGAAATTTGTTTAATCGATTTATTTTAAATTTGATCGTTTACGTAACTCGCACATATGATCGAATTGGCTCTCGATACCTATTCCATTGTGTCCGGAACGCGGAATAAACCCTAGAGACGCCAGCCGACACGCTTCGTTTGGAGTTTGGAAATTTGGTGATGAATAGTATTTTGGCAAATTTCTACAACAGGACCCATTGTCTTTGTTTTTCACTAAACCCTAGAGCATCAGGTCACGACCGCCACTTTCAACATCAATGGCCGAAATTTCATTCCTTCTCCCTCAATTTTCTTCAAATCCCTAAATCGATTCGTAAAACGTTCAACTACAATCTTGTAGATCATCACGAGATCTATATTCTCAACAGTCGCGATCTAAAATAACTTCATGGATCAACGGCAATTTGCATTCGAAGACGTGCATTCGTGGGTCAAAATCTCGGCCTAGGGGGTCCGAGCTCAGCCGCACTTGGCTGGGTGGTGTTCGATGCCGTGGGCTTTGACGAGGTGTCTCCTGATCGACGTCTAGTCGAGAGTTGGAGCCGCGTTAATTCGAAAATAAGTGACGGCAATGGGTTATCTTCGTACGTGAATAACCTGGAAGAAGGAGAAGTGGAATCAAGCGGCCGTGATTTTCTTTGAAGAAACTAACGGTCCAGAAGTGAAGAGGTTAAAAAAATAAGATAAAATTATAATATATATATATATATTAATTCGTTAAACTTTAAAATACCATATCTTGTTCATACGAGGTCGAAAAATGATGAAACGAATTGCGTTGGGTTCGTATTCGCGAACACTACGCGATGGAGCTAGATTGGAGTTGATTGGAGAAAGTGTGAATTTTGAATAAAAATTAAACACGTGTTTAATTTTATTCGAAATAAACGTTGAAACCGCTATTGGAAACAAGGTGAGAACTTCTCACTCAATCAAATTTTGTTTCGATTTAAATTTTAAATATTTAGATTTAAAATTGCTTGATTGTATGTTTGGATGATAAAAGTATTATCTATTGTTTTGAAAATAGACCCTATACGCCGTTTATTAAGCGGATGTTATTTATTAAACACATATACCGCGATATTTCACCTTGAAGTGAAATTGGTATTATATATGTACTTGGAGTTGATTTTCCCGCATTATATAGCGGATGAGACCTTATTGCGCCGCATAAAAGCGGATAATATTTATATAAACCCATATACCGCGATATTCCGTATTGAAACGAGATTGTATTGTGCTAACATCTGTGGATGCTGGGAAACAGGTTGGAGGGATCCAACTGGATTCCTCAACAATATGGATTTATTTACAGATATTTGTGTTATATTCTGTTATCATATGGATATATGATGTTTGGGTGTCGTGATTGTTATATTTGGTGCTATTGCAGCATTGGGCCTATTTTGGAAAATTAAAAGTGTTAAAGTGATGATTTTCAAATTTAAAAGGATTTTTTTAAAGTGATTTTTTTAAAGTATACATTTTATTAAATTTTGGAATTGATTCATTTTAATTAAATAAACGTTTTAATTTTTAATGTTATAAAAATTATGATTTTGAGAAATATAGTTGAAATGTGATTTTTTAAATATGGAGTTAATGATTTTATAAAATAGTTTAAATTGTGATTTTTGAAATTATTATAAATGTATTATATAAAAGATTTATAAAATTGATATTTATAAATTAAAAATATTGGAATTATAAAATGAATTTTTATAAGTGTTAAAATGAAGTATAAATGGATTCATAAGTGAATGAAATTTATAGATTTATAAATTGTTAAGTTATAAAATGAATAGATTTTGTAAAATAAAAGAATTTATAAGTAATTAACTTATAAATTAGATTTTGGCATTTAAATGAGATATAAATGGAATTTGTTAATTAAGTGATTTTTATACGTTGAAGTTGTTTTAAAATGTGTTAAGGATCGAAACCATAGATTTCAACATACATTGTTGAAATAGACGTTTTTCGAGAAATAAGAAAAAATGGACTATAACACTGTTGTTATAGTAAATGATTTTCGAAAGGAAATGTTTAATATAGTATTGGGATTTATATACCTATCTTAATTTCGAATCCCTATACCAGTGATTTTGAGTTGTCGTAGCGATGTTTTATGCAACATTCGTTTTGACTCAAATAAATATGTTTAAGGGAATGTTTTCCTTAAAGAATAAAATATATACTAAATTGTGATTTAAGTATATTGAATATTTTCTGAGTATTGAAAATAAATAGATTTGTTAAATACTTATTGTTAAATAAGTATGGGAATGTTTTCCAATGTGAAGTGAAATGTTTTGTGTTTTTATCTTTTAGAGATAAATTGAAAATGAATAAGTATTTGGAAATGTTTTCCAATGTAGAAATTGAAATGGGTTGGAAAATATATCTTTTCAAAGAGAAATTGAAGTGAATATCTGACAAGTTATTTAATTTATGGAAGATTAATAACAAGGGCCTAATGATTGTTATGGTGCTGAATATTTGTTGGTTTGCTTTGATAGTTAAATAACCGACTATCAATATTTACCTTTAAATGGGTATTTGATGTGATTTGCTAGAATTTGAATGCTACATTTATTTGTAAAAATAAGCGCTCGTTATTCGATTTAGCTGGGAGAGGACCTTTGTGTTATAAATCCCATTCCGAATAAGTGATATGTCGTAATGGATAGCGTTTGAAGACCGTGTTGAAGACCGAGTATTTTCGAAAACGGAAGGATTACCGTCGAATGACTCTACATCGGTTGATCTCCGATATAGGGATTTTATCACCCTTTGTGATGGGAAGTTTGGTCGTGATTAGTGAATATTCGGATTGCAAGGGCTTCTTTGGAAGTGTCTTCGGTTCCGTTTGATCCCGGAACGGACTTGTATAGATGTGTGTCTGGCGTTACAATTTGAGATGTAAAGCTGGTTTCTATCAAATATATTTCTGTTGGTGGCGGAGAATTTATTCCCTTAGCTTAACACCCTTCTCTGAGACGTACGAGCTCAGAGGTTATGGAGTTGATGGTTACTAGTGATATATTCCCAATTTGGTAACGTGGCATGCTGAGTGTTGCTGATCATTTGTTGATCAAAGCGTGGCTTTTGTGAAAATCGTAGCTTTGTGGACGAGACTTCGTCGGACCTCACACCCCGGTAATGGTCAAAATAGGAAAGATGCGGCAAGGTTATTAGGAGAGAGCGCCCCCTTGGTGTATGTCATTTACTTCTAGGTAGAGGTGGTATTATGGTATGGAGCCCTGATACTTAACCTACGTTGTTGCTGCAAACTTATTATTTTGTGGTTGTTGGTGAATCCCAGGATTTAGGTCGGTTACGACCGAGGGATGGCATATTCGTGTCAGTAGTTACCCAGTTAGTGGTAACCCGGCCTTGTGTTGGCGGAGACCCGGTTAGGTTCTCGGGGAGTCTTTCCAGAGGCGTACCCATGTGGCAATGGGAAGTTCTTTGGCCTAACCATTTGTTGGAAATCCAAACTCCAATACGCACCTTGTGCGGTTTTAGTTGTAGAACCTGTCATTTAATTATGGTGGTCACCACTGTTTAGATGGTAGCTATAGTAGGCATACGATACTGGTCGTATGTTGGCTAAGATTTATATTATACTTTAAATGTTTTCCTACACTTTGCATTTATAGTAATAATACCAAAGAAATTTGCGTATTAAGCATGTTTGACTATCATAAGGAGAAATCTCCTCCGATTCTGCATTTGCATTGTGTGTGTGTGCACGGGGGGCCTTATGGTAGTCTCATTTTCTAAAAGCATTGCGAATCTATTTTAAAAATAATTTCTTTGTTTGTTTTTAAAAGATAAACTGTTTTAAGTTCTCACACCAGTCCTATGACTGACCTGGATTTTATTTTTCTCTTCCTAAACTCTGGGTGCCCATCATTTTCCACACGGGCAGTCAAAGTTAGGTTATTAGGTCATTCTGAAATTCAGGAGTTGCTATGGAGATCAGGAGCAAGCTGAATGGCTTGGCGTATCAACTAGTATATAGTATTTCTTTTTCGCTGTTTTGTTGTTGTACACTCTGATTATGTAATGTAATGTGATGTAATGTAATAACTGATATGATTCTTTGTTTTAAAGATATTTATTTATCTATTATATGTTGTTCCACTACGATTGTGAGATTCTGGTATTGTTTCTGTTGCTTTTTCTTTCTTCTTCTATCTTCTACCTCTTCTTTAACCCTAACGGTTCGGTTTTCCAGCCTTCGATTGCTCGGCAGTTGATACAGTGGATGTATTAATGTCTACCTTCAGAAGTCGAAAATCGCATTCGTTACAAAGCATTCTTGACTGTCATAAGGAGAAATCTCCTCCAAGTTTGCACTTGCATTGTGTGTGTGGAGGGAGGCCTTATGGTAGTTTCATTTTCCAAAAAGCATTGCGGATTTCAATGTTTTAAATTCCTTTTTTGTTTGTTTTTAAAGATAAAACTATTTTTGTTTACTCACACCAGTCTCATGACTGACTTGCAGTTTATTGTTCCTTTTCTAAACTCTGGGTGCCCATAATTTTCCACATGGGCAGTCTAGAGTTGGGTTTTTCAGATAGTCGAATAGTAGGAATGTGAATCGCATTTGCTACACTTCATCATTCACGACGGACCAGACTTGCTTATCTAGGTGAAACATGATGGGGGGTTCGAGCTAGTTTTGGATTGGAGATGGATTATTTGGAGTTTGGCATTGAAGATATTCTTTCCGCTGCTATCTCTTGTATCTCTGATAGTATTGATATCTATTGTATCATTCTATTATATCATCATTGTATCAGATATTGTATCAAATGTATTATTCATTTTCTTCCGCTATGTTGTAATGTGTTATAAGCTCCGGCACGAGTCAAATTTCGACGGTTGGATCTGCGGTATTCGAGTACAAGTGAAGTACGGGCGTCGATTTTCGAACGCTGAAATTTGGAACGTGACATGAGGATTTGAAGATGAGGTCGGTTGATCTTGTTTTCTTTTTGACATCTTGGGATTCTTAGTGCGAGGAGGCATTGTGATTAGAGTTGCTTAAAGATTGACGTTTTGGAAAGAAAATCGTCTTTAAGAAAATCATACGTTATAATAATTTTGAGATAAAAAATAAAAAATGACGTTATCTGGACGAATTTAAATGGTCGATTGGGAATCAGACGTTTATTTTGGAAATCAGACGTATGGTTTGACCTAAATTGAGTGCAGCAGATAAAATAAGACGTCTGGTTTTTGGTTTAGACGTCTGGTTTGATCGAAAATGTAAATTGGTGAGGCAGAGAGTTTTATCAGACGTCTGGGTATAAAAGCCAGACGTCTGGTTTGGTTTATTTTTGAAAAAATTCGAGGCAGAGATTTAAGGCAAATGTCTGGATCTTATTTCAGACGTCTGAAATGCTTTGATTCTTATTTGGAGAAGACAGAGCAAAATTTCAGACGTCTGAGGGGTATATCAGATGTCTGACATATGCATAGTGCATATATTTTAGACGTATATCATCGTGTTAGACGTTTGAAGGCCATTGTCAGACATTTGAAATAAGCAGCGTGGCTAAAAATAGCCTAAGATTTGATGGCTTTGCTTATTTGTTGAAATTTTATAACAAGTAATTTTATTGTTGTGAAAAATAATTAAATAAGAATAGATACATACAATAAATATAATTTATTTAGAAGGCGATGGAGTTTTGCGATCTCCTGACTTGTCATCCGTCCATGGTTTAAGTGGAGACCGTATATTTCCATGTTCATGGGTTCACGGAGAGCCATAATATCGTCTTGGTGAAGGGTCCGAAGGAGTACGATATGAAGATAAGGGATCCAAAGAACTACAAGGTTTTGGTAGCGGTTCATGGATATCTTGAAAAATCATCAACTATTATGAAAACATATTTGTTTTGATTTATAGATCGTACTTGTGTTGGTCCAAATAAATCTAAATGTAATAATTCTAATGGTTGTTTCGTAGAAATATTATTTTTAAATTTAAAAGAGCTTTTCTTTAGTTTTCCAATTTGACAATCGTCGCATATATTTTCTATTTTGTAATTTATTTTAGGTAAACCTCTAACTAGTTCATACTTTGCCAATTTATTAATATTCTTAAAATTGATATGACAGAATCGTTTATGCCACTGCCATGGATCATCATGTTTGGCAGTTAAACATAAATTCAAATTTTTATTTATATTCATGTTTAATACATAAATATTTTTGTTTCTGATAGCTTCAAAAATAAGTTGTTTGTTATTATCTAAAATATTACATCTATCTTTTTCAAAATTTACTTGAAAGCTTTATCACATAATTGACTAATACTTAGTAAGTTGTGTTTTAGATTTTCTACTAATAAAACATTTGTAATAATAGGAGAGTTAGATATACCAGAATTGATGACTTCTCTAATTCCCACGACATATCCTTTTGAATTATCTCCAAAGGTTACCATTCCACCATCGATGCATGTTACATTTGATAACATTTTTGAATATCCGGTCATATGCTTGGAGCATTCGCTATCTAGTATCTATTTCCCCTTATTTTTTATGTTGGGTACCTGCAAAATAAAAGATGTTTTAATTGGTGCCCATATATTTTGTTAGGGTCCTAATTGTTAGGAGAAGGTAGCCATACCCAAGATGATTGGTTACCTTTATAAATATAATTTTTGTTATAGACTATATTCTCTAAGTAATTATTAATATGCTTTTGTCTAATCAAATTATTATTTGTTTTAGGAATCCAAATTTTCATATTTTTGGTATTCAATTTAGACTTAGGTGAACTTTTAGTTTTTATATAACTAATATTTTTAGCATCATTTCCGTTTTGTTTAGAAGAATTTTCAAATCCTATTCCATTTCTATTGCCTGATGGTTTTGAAGTTTTGATAAGATTTTTCAAATCTTGTTTTCCTTTATTAAATTTTGACACATTATTTGTAATTTTATCTAATTTTTCTTTTAATTCTATATTTTCAATTTTCAAAATTTCAATATTAATTTTAAAGTCAATATTTACTTTTAACAAATTATCCTTCACTATTTTAGTGTGTTCAAAATCAATAGTAATAGCCTCACTTTCTATCAAATTATTTTTGATTTTTTCTTGAGATAATTCAAGTTCTTCTTCTAGAATAATTTTTTCATCTTTTAACATTCCTACTTCAAGTTCTAATCTACTTATTTTGACTATATATTCTTCGTTCAACTTTTTAAATTGTCTAAATTTATCATCTAATTCCATGCGCAGTTCTAATAGTTTGTCATAGCTAAGTTCAGGACATACCTCATTAGTTTGTGCCATAAAACACACATTAGCTTGTTCTCTGTCACTATCGCTATCACTTTCAGATGATGAAGAGTCTGAGTCATCCCAAGTTACTTCGAAAGCTTTCTTCTTTTTGAATTTTTCAAATTTGTTCTTCTTTTTATCATTGTTGAGTTTTGGGCACTCCTTCTTCATATGTCCGTATTGATCGCATTCATAACACTTGATTTGAGATGAGTTTGTTGTGTTGGACTTCCCTTCTTTTTGAAATTTGGTCATCTTTCTAAATTTCTTGAACCTATTATAATTCTTGGCAATGAAGACTATCTCTTCTTCATCTAAGTCAGAGTCATCATTCTTTGTTGCTGGGAATGCTATGTTCTTTTTCTTCGAATCAGTTCTTTTCGTGCCTGCAAATTAGCTTCATAGGACATTAAATTTCCTATCAACTCTTTAACTTTGAGAGTAGAGAGATCATTAGCTTCTTCAATGGCTAAAACCTTCCTTTTCCAATCTGATGTTAAAGAGTTGAGTATTCGAGAATGTAACGACCCAGAATTTTGAATAATTTAATTGAAAATATTTAATTAATTTTAAATATTTAAATGATGGTTTGACTTGAATTTCAAATTATCAGAATGAAATTGGCAATTAAATTTTAAAATTTAACCTATTGAAAGTTGAATAATAATTGGAATCTTCAGTTTTAAGCTGATTAAAAATATTTCAAAGGCTTGTAAAATATATATTGACAATGCTGGAGATAATGGAAGCTTCAAAATTGAGTTTGAAAGTGATTTGATCAGTTTTGAAATTATATCGTTTGAGTCGATATTTAAAAAAATAGCCTCCCAAGGCACAGTCTCGAAATTCGACGAAACCAGTTCCATTGGATCTGGAATATTGTATTATTATCGAATTTCAAATTTCGTATTGATCGGAGTTGTTATGTGAGCATACGATGTATAAACGCGTTGAAAATTTATATCGGACATTTCTATTTAAAATTATAATTATATACTCACGTACTAGTCAACATTAGCTACTTCCCTTCCTTAAATCACACAACTCTCCTTTATTTCAGCCTGGAATCACGCTCCCCTTCCTCATAAAATACGAAGCCCCTCTTCTTTTCGTTTAAAATCAAACTCCTCTGAAAAAGAAAAAAATGGCGGCTTCACATCTCGCTCTTGTTCGTCCCCTTTTTCCAAATTAGGGTTTTCAGAAATCGAAGATGCCGTCCTTGTTGTTCGATCGAGAAGATGATTCTCGTTCCTTCGCTTCGTCAATCGTTCGTCTCTTTAGGACCACGGCTTCACCTCTTCATCTATTCGAACACGCTGCTCCAATTCGCGTCAGGCAAAGGTGAGTAATTTTAATTACTCAAATCTAATTCACGTTTCTAGTGATTTCTAGCTTGTTCAAATTTGATATTTTATTGCTTGATTGACTAATTTTCACGGCTTTGAAATTACCGATTTCTTGTGGACTTCGGTCATTTTGATTTGTTAAATCGTTTTGCTATGATGATGATTCCCTGGTTCACCTATTTCTAATTTTTGGAAATTTAATTTATGTTGACCTCGACATTGCTGTGACTTCGGCCATGGTGATTTATGATGATAGTTTGCTTTCTGCTGCGATTTGGATTTTGATATCACTAGACTTGATTTTTCGGGTGTTTTTTGTATGTAAGCTCATTCCTGTAGCATACTTGATTGGTTGATTTTTACTTGATGTTCCTTTCTGGCTATCACTGCATAATTTCTTTTGCATATCTGTGCACATTGTGTTGTTCCTTCATTTTTGTCTCTGGTGCTTGTTATATCCATGTACACTTCGCTGTGTTCATTTGAGTTGGGCATTGCTTTACACTTGCAATTCACTGAACTATGGTATCACTTATGCTTTCCATTGTCATAAGTTCATATTGAAGCGTCCTTGAGTTTGGGCACGTGTGCTTGATGTAGTCCTCACTTGCCTCATGACTTCATGTAGCATTTTCTGTTATCAGATGGCATTGGGTCTTGACATTGTACTTCACTGTTTTGATCATTGTCTTTGAGAATTGGTGAGAACTTTGCCTATAATTTCTGATGTTGTCACTTTGAATAATCGTTGCACTGCCCCTCGGTGATGTTTGTCACTGCACTGCTTTGTTCTTTATTTTAACTGAATTTGTAATGGTAAATTTTCCCTTGTAAACTCGAGTCTGCATCGTCATGTCGTATACATATGAACATTGTTCAAATGTATGTGGTGCATTTGTTTTCAAGTGTAGCTACAATGTTTCCATTGTTGATGGGTACTTGTGTTGTATGGCTCTGGCCATATCTTTGGAGCAGTTTCATTTTGAGGCTTATGTATTGTCCGCACTTGCATTCCACTGCTGCATTTGTGTGTACATCACTAGTTGCCAGTTACCATTTTTAGTCTGGTTACAGTGATACTACTACATTCATATCCTTGTTGTCCCATTGTTTTAAACTTTTTTAACAATTGGGTTTTACTGTGTTTCACTTAGAGCTTTATTTACCTTATAGTCAAGGGTGTTTATCCTTGTGATTTACTTATGCATTTACATGTGTTTGTCTTGAGCTTTGGCCTTTGCTGGTCCATCTTATAGGCTGGTTCATTGTTTTAATTATTGCCAGTTGCCGTTGGTTTCATTTGTTTCAGTCCTTCATAAAGAGGCTGCACTTGTCATGTCACTGGTATCACTAGTGCATTACATGATTGGTACACTGTCTTTGTTTGTGCTCAAGTCTGATACATTGCATTGATGCATTGTTTTCATTGCATTTGGTCAATTGTATTCATTTGTTTATGTGCTGCGTGCCATACCTCTGGTGCCCTCACCCTTCTTCTATTTTGTAGTTATACCACTGCTTTGTGCTTTGGTGCTGCAGTTGAGTTGAGTGAGTGACTTGACCTTTTTGCATTGTGTGGTTGTTTGGTGCCTTCTTGAATTTGGCAGTCTGGTTGTACATGATTGAATCTTTGAATCTGGGTAGCTTGTCACTATGTTGCACTTGCTTGAACCAGTTTGGTAGTTGCATGTTTGCTGTGCTTCTTTATCTCGTCTTCGCTTCACTGTGCACTGTTGCAGTTGTTGGAGCATTGCCTTCATATATTTATGTGTTGTTGACCTGTGCATTGTCCTTGTCTTTGTACCTGTTTGCAAGTGCAGTTTCATTGTGACATTTGCTTTGTATTTGTTTCTATACATTGAGTTGAATCCATCCTAAACGCTCGGGATTGACCTTGTGCTCGCATTGCGATTTCATTTGAAGTACATTTAGGTTGAACCTGACTTTTCTTGGGTTTGACCTGGTGTTCGTTTGTGAATTTTCATTGAGCTTTTGTGTATTTCATCTCTGTATTGGCAAGGCAGTGCGCGCGTGCGTGTACTGCAGCCAAATCAGAATTGGCGTTTTAATTGATATTTCAATTGTTTGAACTGTTTCGTTTATTCAATTCAATATGTTTTGAAATTTTAATTTGATTTGTTTTAATTCGATGATTTTGTTGTTAATTGCCGTTTAGGCAATTACGTTGTTTTCTAAATTATCTTCATCGATGATCTTTTCATTTACCTTGTTGATGATTTGATTCTGCTGATTTGTTGTTTAACACTGTTAAGTGTTATATTTACCGTTATCCGATTTCTTTATTAAAAGGGTCGGATAGACGAGAATCATTGTGACTGTCGTCTATTTGATTATTTGATTATTATTGCCTCTATGCACTAATAACTGAGTTTGAATTAGACTGACCCATGTATTATTTTCTTTTGAATGTAATACTCGAGTCAGACCGAGTATTTTGCAGCTTGAAAGTTTTCGGGCAGCGAAGTTAGAGAGAGGGGGAAACGCTCACTTCAGTTCGGGGATTTTGTACTTAAAGAAATATTCCGTTGTATAAATTTAATACATTGTACAAACTCTGATATTTTTAAAAGAAAAAAAAATCCATTTTTGTGAAATATTATTATTCTGTGATTCTATGGCCGATTCTGTTTAAACTCTATAAACTAAATAACAATCTGTCATTTGAACGTTTCAAGTTGGTTTAATTACCGACTAGGGGCGGTCAAAAGGGAGGGATGTTACAGAGAAACTAAATCAAAATCATTAAACCTAACTCCTAATGCCATAAGATCATGTTGAATAGTTTGAAATCTGGAATACATGTCAACAATAGTTTCATTTTGTTTCATTTTGGATGACGAAAATTGGTTTTGCAAAATTGAAATCTTAGTTTGTTTGACCTTTGTTGTACCTTCATGTGTAATTTGTAAGGTAAGCCAAATGTCAAATGCAGTTGTGCATAATACGACACGTGAAAATTCATTTTTGTCTAGAGAGGAAAATAAAAAATTCATAGCTTTAGCATTATTTGATGCTAAGGTCTTTTGTGCATCGGTCCATGTGTTCACAGCAGTAGTAGGTGCTTCATATTTATCTTGTGTGGCTGACCAGATTTCTTGACCATTTGCTTCCATAAAAATTCTCATACGTGATGACCAATATGCATAGTTAGATCCATTAAACAGTGGGGGTCGTGCTGTGGATTGTCCTTCTTGAAAACACTTGCCATATTAAAGTGATTCAAAAACGTGTTACTGTTCTTTGATCAAAACATTGCTCTGATACCAATTGAAAGTCTATGTGAGTGGATCGTGTAGTGTATTAATATGCAAGTATAAGTGACTAACTATATAATGTATCTAATATAAACTTGATAGATGATATAGCAAAGTAAATGGAAATAATCACACCAGGATTTTATACTGGTTCGGACCTCCCATCCTACGTCCAGTCCCGAAGCTCCTCTTCGAAATTCAACTATCAAACACCCTCACTTCGCCCGGAGGAGTAGTCTTGGTTACAAAAGCTTGTTCTTGTCAAGTGTGTGTTCTATAACACGAATATTGACTGTTGAGTACAAATGCTTCCAATCTATATATACATATAATATTGATTGAAGAGTTTTGAGTATATGGAAGACTAAAATACATGTATTAGAATACTAGAGATCAAGTATTAATCAGAGTATAAGAGTAAAGAGTATATGTGAGTAAGGTAAGGTCTTATCTTGAATTTTTGATGCTATTTATAGTGGTAGAGAGATCCTTTGTGTAGTTGCATCTGTTAGTAAGTGCTCTAAGGTCGCTTCTCATGGTGACGAAGAGTTACAGTGAAGAGGAGCGAACGTGTCTTTTCAATTATGACAGTTGTACTTTGAATTTACATAGCCGAGTTCAAAATCAAACGTTTGGAAAATGTTTCAGACATCTGGCTTTCATATATTTTTTGTACATGGATGCTTTTCAAACGTTTGAGTATATTAACTAGACGTCTGATTCTCTTTGATTTGCAAACCAGAGGAATCAATCAGACGTCTGACTAGTGCACTCAAACGTCTGGATTTGTGCATGTGGATTTTCCTATGCCTATGTCATTCCTCTTTCGATTCTATCGACTTGTAGCCTTTTGATACTTCTTTTGAGTCTTGTTCTTGTTCTTTGGTGACGTTTACTTTAACAATCACCTGTAAATATATGTATATATATATATATACACACACACACGCACACTCGATTTTATTATATAGTTGTTATCATCGAAACCATAGAATTGATTTCCTAGCACCCGCATGTTCTTAGTTGTTTTCATAGACTAGATGACGGTGATCTGGGAAATGATATGGTAAGTTTGGGGATTAATATTCGTTATCACTTACGGAGGAAGGGTAGACTTGTTGTACCTAACATTGATTATACCTGTAAGGAGGTGATGGACGAGTGTCATCATTCCCGCTATACTATTAAGTGGAAGTAAAACGTATATGGACACGAAACGACTCTATAACCAGAAAGGAATGAACCAAGATATTGGAAAATACGTGAGGAGTTGTATAACTTACCTGCTTGTGAAAATGGAACACCGGAAGTCTAAAGGTCTTCGTCAGCCTTTACAGGTTCCACAATGGAAATGGGACTAAGTATACGTGGACTTTTAGTTTGAAATAGTTCACGTACATAAATTCGGTTAAGTGGTTTAGTAATGATCGTATGCTTGTTATGTGTTTGTTTCAAGTGTCTCTGGGCTTTATTGAAGCCTTGCCTCGGTCTAAAAGTGGCCAAGATAGTATGATAAATTGTTTGACTAAATCGGCTTATTTCGTACCTTTTAAGTCAGTGTGGATAATGTCATATTTGGCCAAGTTGTATGTGAAGGAGATAATGAGATTATATGGCGTTCCTAGTACCACAATCGGTGCGAAGGATCCATTATTCGCACGTAGGTTTTTGAAGAGCTTGTAGTTAGCTTTGGGTATGAAGTTGAACAACAGTATTACATATCTTTTATAGTATGATGGACGGATAGAGCGAGCGAACTGAGTTTTGGAAGACTTTCTTCACTCGTGTACCCTGGATTTGGGCAGTAATTTGGAAGGATGCATACATTTGGTCAAACTTGCATATCATAACAATTTCTAGTCTAAAATCGGCATCGTTCCAATCAAACCCTATACGGAAGGCCAAGTAGATTACGTGCCTATTGGTTAGAGACCATAAATATATTTGTATTGGGTCCTTTTTCTGTTAGAGAAGCTTCCGAGAAGATCGAGATGATCTGACGGAGAATGAAGGAAGCTTAGGATAGACATAAATCTTATGCAGGTCGAATAAGGAAAGATATAATGAGTTTGATATTGGTGATTTATTCCTTGTGAAGGTATCTCCTTTGAAAGGTTTCCTGAGATTCAGCAAATCGGGTAAGATTGCACCATTTTTCAAAGGCTCGTACTCGATTACTCAACACATTGGCAAGGTGGCTTATCATATTGTTTTTCTTACTTATTTCTCCAGTGTACATGATGTATTCCACATATTGCATTTGAGAAAGTGCTTAAGAGATTTAGAAACATTTTTAGAGCAGAAGCTGGTTGAAGAGCTTGATATCTGTCTAGATTTGACTTACGTGTAGAGACTGATCTATATTACCGACTCGAAGGTTATACAACTCAGAAACAAGAAGTCTCATTGGTAAAGGTGCAATGGTCGAGCAGCCCAAAGGACCGTACATGGGAGACCAAAGATCACATGATACAGACCTATTTCGAGCTATTTTTGGATGCATACGAATTAGATGTGTTTGTTTTCTTGTTAAGAGTCATGTTAGCTTTGATGTGTTTATGTTTAAATTGTAGTTGGGTGCGGAAATCTAAGAAGTAAATTAACTCATTATAGATTTTCCCTAATGAGAAACTAGGAGAGATGCAATTTTCTTAGGAGGAGCCTCTAACAACCCAGTGTTGAGATGCTGTAACAACCCGCATATTTATCGATTATATATTTAAATATTTTATTTAAATATTTCACCGTTCATCGGATTTTGGTCCGAAAACCTACTTTTTGCAAACTGTCGAATTGGGACTCGAGACCACTTCCATTGAGTTCAAAATGACGTTTGCGACCTTTTTGAGTATAAGCTTCGATATGTTTGGAGAAAGTTGATTTTTGCCACCTTTTCCCGCTTAGGGCTTTGGTTGGGCTGAGCCAATTAACCACTTAACTCAGTTCCAACACTCTCCTCTTCATTCACTTCTCTTCTATTTTCCTAATACTCAAGCTTTTATGTTAATGGAGGGTGGAAGAGGAAATTAAAACTCCAAGCCCTAACTTCCCTTGCAAATCAAATTCCTAGCTCCAAACTCAAGAAGAACCCATTGGTAAGCTTCTCTTCTTCTTCTCCAACTTATTCTCTTACCAATTTCAGAAATTCCTAAACCTAATTTTGGGAATGTTCTTGTTTTTGAGCTTAGATTCAAGCTTCTAGAGTTGGTTTTGAAGAGTGGTTGATTCCCCTTTTTGCTTTCAAGCTTCATCTTCATAAATTTAGTTCAAAGGTGAGATTTTTATCTCACATCTATGACTATAATTATCTTTGTTTGTTGGGTATGAATTCCTAACACTTATTCATGTGCATTTGCTCTTGATTTGGATTGGTTTTGTGAATATTCCAATTTTTGGGGTTTTAAGTCAAATTTGTGTGAAAATCCTTTGATGGATGTTTGATCATGCTTTTGGTGATGCATCGAGGAGCATATAGGGTCGGGTCACCGATTGACATAAACCGTTAGAGCCAATGTTCGTCCAGTTGCATTTTGGAAGAGTTTGCTCTTCATTTGAATAAGGCTGAAAAACAGCCCAGGCATGATTCAGTCGACTGAAAACTCTGTTCAGTCGACTGAACCTAGAACCCGAAAGTTTCCAGGCATGATTCAGTCGACTGAAAAACTCTGCACAGTCGACTGAACCTGGAAACAGAAAGTTTCCTGAACCTGGAAAATTTCCAGGTACAGGGTCAGTCGACTGAAAACTCTGTTCAGTCGACTGAACCTGCTGTTTGAGTCCATTTTGCCTTTCTGGATTGAATTTCCAATTTAAATCAATTCGTGATGATCCTATTTGTTGTTATCATTTATTATGACCTTGATGACTCCTTTTTAGGGATTTTTGAATATCCATTTCGATGGATTCTTTATCGGTTTCTTTGGATTTTATTTATATCTTCGTATGTGAATTTTAGTGATCGATTGTTCTTACAATCTTCTTTGTGATTTGTCACTTTAAAAATATAAAGGTTTCTACACTAGTAGTAAATATCAAAACTCTTTCTTATAATGATTTCAACTCTACTTTAATACCAAATTCGTTTATAAAACAGTTTTCCAATCTATTAGTATATACAAACCTTACCTCACTCGTATGAGAAATCTAATTAAACGACTTAGTAAAACAAGTGGTATGAAACGCTTGCGTTCACTTTGTTGGTTAATTCTTGGACTTGTTCGATTGAAACTCTTGTGACAATTTTCTAGTGGAGACATACAATTTGTTCGTAAATATATAAGTTAAGCTAGTGGTTATGGGACATGATGCTAAGCTCATATATTTACTAGCTTACTGTAATCGACACTGCTCGTTGATCATGACGATCATCTTTGTGATTTAGACTAGCAATGTGCGATGTCTCTTTGTCTGCAAGGGAGACTAAACCCCGTTTTGTGGAGTTTCGACTCAATTTGGTGGGGTAGCAACCCACGGTCTTCGGACCATTCGTGTGTCAGGTCTTCGGACCATTCGTATGTCAAATTAATGGCTAGCTACCATGAGATAGCTTCTCGTTCATGTGTTACAGCTGTTGGTGAGTTTTCATGCTCCCGTTCATGTGATAGGCCTCCCTCCCTTATTTTGTGAAATTTCTGGATTTCGTGTGTCGAATTCTGGAGTTTATACTTCACCTATCTTTTTGATTTCTATTGATATGATTTATCAATTCTTGTGCATAGGTGAATTCGTGTGTCATTAACTTGTTGTGAATACAAGTTTTGGGTATGATACCCTTTTTGGATCTTTGAGAAGATTCTTTGATATTGATCAATCGTTTGTTGATTATCATTTACATACTTATAGTAGTATGCCATTATGGATATTATACGTCTATACCATATCTTATATGTCATTTATTGTGGCTTGGTGAATGAAATTAGAAGTATGACATTCCTTTTTATCTTGAGTAGATTATCGTGATATTGATTAATCTCTTGCTGATTTTCAATTACTTATACATATCACAGCTTGGCATTGTGATTATTATGTGTTTAGTCATATCTCCTATTCTATATCATGTTATCTGATATTTATAGTTAGACTGATCCGTTTATTATTTTCTTATAAATAATACTCGGGTCAGACCGAGATGTTACAGGTGCTTCTGCTTGACTTCTCTCTTGGGATTGATTCCTCTGACTTTTGGTTAACTACTTAGATTAGTAGTTTTTGTTGTATACATTTGAGATATAGACTTCATAATGTATACTTATTCTTTTGTGAAGTTCATGTAACTATTCTTTTGTGATTTTGTGGATCCTTTTAGACCACTACTCTGATATACACTTCCATGTGTAATATTCATATCTATTTCCGCCTTTGTGATATGAATTGTCCTGTGACTGATTTATGTTATGTTTATTTCTATATTTGTTTCCGAAGATATTATAGCCACTGTGTAGTAGCTTTGAGTTTGTGTCGGTATGTCGGATTTCCTCTTGAGATGAAAAGTTATATTTTTATCCGGTATATCGGTACTCGCACAAAGCAATTATACAGATGGTCGCTCCTCAACAGCCTTATTCTCCGTGCTAGTTGACAGCATTCACAGTAGTGTTCTTGGCTAGCGTGGGTATAGAGGTGGGGCGTCACAGCTTGGTATCAGAGCCAAACTTCGGAACAATATGGAATATTATAACAAGGATCATCATCCTAAGTCCATCTTAGGAGTCGTGCTTTAGGATTTTATTCGGGTCTTCGTACCGTCCTATCCTATTTTCTTTTATGATTCCTTGTTTTATCTATCAAGATTGCTTGATATTTATTTTGAGAATAACTTTTTCCTCTTCTTTCTTTCTTTCTTAAAGAAGAGAAATGGTTAGACCAGGCCGTCCCAGCGCCGGTCAATCTAGTGCTACTCTCCAGGATGGAGTTTTTATGTCTGCCCAGCAGCTTTTAGATCTTGTCAAGAACGCTCAAACAGCGGGTCCCAATCAGGAGCCTACTCATCCTAGATCCGGTTTTGCACGCTTGTGCCGAGACTATACTGATTTGGGTGGAGGGCCATTCAAGGGGTCCGAGAGTGTTATAGAAATTCAAGCTTGGCTCAAATCATGCGATCGCATCTTTTCTCGCATGAATCTTATTGACCTTCATCGAGTCCAAGTGGCTTCTAGCATGCTCCAAGGAAGAGCGTTAGATTGGTATGAGCTTTTAATTTCTGAAATCGTTGAA